>JBBGZY010000789.1:3250000-4450000 GCA_037952925.1 Lithobates clamitans
ATCCGCCCCTGGTGTGTGTGTATATATAATATAATATATGGGGGTTAGTGTGTGCGTGTGTATATAATATATGGGGGTTAGTGTGTGTATATATAATATATGGGGGTTAGTGTGTTTGTATATATAATATATGGGGGTTAGTGTGTGTATGTATAATATATGGGGGTTAGTGTGTGTATGTATAATATATGGGGGTTAGTGTGTATATATAATATATAGGGTCAGTGAATATATTATATATGGAAGGTAGTGTATATATAAAACATGGGGTGAGGGAGGGCAGTGTGTAATACATGGGGTGATGGGGGGGGGCAGTGTATACATAATACATGGAGGGGCAGTGTGTAATTCATGGGGTGTTGAGGGGTCAGTGTATACATAATACATGGAGGGGCAGTGTGTAATTCATGGGGTGTTGAGGGGTCAGTGTATATATAATACATGGGGTGATTGGGGGGGGGGCAGTGACACAGATGCATTTTTTTAATTACATACATGTGCTTATGGGGTAAGGGGTTTAATACTGAACTAGTGGAAGGGAGTACTAAAAGTACACGAGTTAGGGGGCGCAAATTACTTGACTTGCCCCCGGTACTGACAACTCACGCTACGCCACTGCTGCAACGGGCCCTGCTGTGAAATATTATATCAAGGTTTTTAATTACATGCCCCTAATGAACAGGGGCAGAAAAATTGGGCCTCTGGTGGTGGTGTGGTGGTGGTGCCACAACGCTGTAAGCCCTCAAAGTTATGCCCCATACACACGGTCGGATTTTCCTGACAGAAAATGTGCGATCGGAGCTTGTTGTCGGAAATTCCGACCATGTGTGGGCTCCATTGGACATTTTCCATCGGATTTTCCGGCACAAAAAGTTTGGGAGCAGGCTATAAAATTTTCCAACAAGAAAATCGGATCGCGTCAATTCCAACCGTGTGTGGCCAATTCCGACGCACAAAGTGCCACGCATGCTGAGAAGAAATTCCGAGACGGAACAGCTCGGTCTGGTAAAATTAGCGTTCGGAATGGATACAGCACTTTCGTCACGCTGCAATGTTTTAAATTGTTTAATACAGCGCACTCTCTTCTTCTTTATAATGTGAGAAGAATGAAGTAGTTTTGCTGCTCATATTCACACGGACTTCTCACAAACTTCTTTCTATATTATTTATCGTGATTCCCTCAATATATTTTGATTTGTCACATCTGACCAAATTTATTTTTTGTTGTTTAATTTTTGTTTTTTAATTTTTTCAAGGCTGATGTTTTTTTTTTCGTTTTTTGGGGTTTTACTCCATAATATTTTTGTGTGTGTTTTGTGTGTCAAGTTACCACAACACCATTATTATCTTGTATTATTTAATCTCAAGGAGATTGTTTGGTGTTGGTGTCCCTTGTTAATTTCCCATTGTAGTTTTGAAATGTACCTGCCTCCTCACAAACAAACTGTCCTTTTTGAAGGAAAACACACATAGGCAAGTATAATTGAACCAAAAATTCCTTTACTAAGGGCTTACAACCAAACAAAGAGGGAGGCAACGCTGGAGAAACAGCAGAAATTGGTGAAGCCTTTGGCCCCCAGGGCTCACATCAATTATTTTACTGCAAAATTGGTGGCCTGAGGAGTCCATATCTAAGGGAGTTCAATCTGGTCCAGAAGTCCAAGAGATCATGAAAGCAGCAGATGACATGTATGTCCCCACTGTGGTCATACAAGAGACTGCATCTTTTGTCAGACCAGACTGAACCCAGGGCCATCACTCTCTGGTCTTCCTTCCACGCTTCCTTCCACGCTGTGGCTGTGGTGGTATAGTTGTGGCAGGAGGAGGAGGATGGTCCAACTCACTCAGGTGGGTATTGGGTGTGATTTCGCCACTCACCCCCTTAGTTAGGACTTTATAAAGAAGGTTCTCACACAGCTGGCGTTGACCCTCCTGCATGCCCTTCAGTTTGGTGGCAGCCATGCAGGCAAAGGCCTCTTCAGGAGTGGGTAAGGCTCTGAGGGACGCAGAAGCCTCCTGAATCAGCCTGAGAGCTGAATCCTGCATGTGACTCCCCTTCCTGGGTCTTTTGTTTGGAAGGCGGAGGGGAGGAACCTGCGATTCGGTCAGGCTCCTACTGGGCCCAGGCTCCTCCTGGCTGCCACTTAGCCCCGCCTTCTCCTGGCTGCCACTAACCCCCGCCTCCTCTTGGCTGCCACATTCCACAGCCTCCTCCTGTGTGCCACATTCCAGAGCCTTGTCCTGGCTGAGGTCTTCCTGTGTATGAAAAAGGGACATAGTTTTAATTTTTTACTCATCAATCACACACAATTTTCATCTCATGACTGTTGCAAATTGAATGTTAACAAATATAACAGACTATCCTTCTGAGCCCAGCATTTTTCATTCTTGTCCCAATTATTTTTGCCCACTACTGTCTATTGATATGTAAAACACTTTATTAAATCAGCAATTAGTGATCAATAATAACATCTAGTAAAGATCATTTATTTATTGAGCAGAAATCTGTAGAAGAATGCTATACCTGGCTCAAGCTGGGCTCCTCCACTTCTTCCTCGCTGGAAGTCCCAGGTTGGACATCGGAAGCCTCAGCTGGGGTGGAAGGAAGAGTGGAAGGAAGGGTTGAGAGGGATTCTCTGACTCCAGTCTGGTCTGATAGAAAACGAAGTCCCTCATAGTACCACAGCCTGGGGACATAAATGTCACCTGCTGCAGCTCCGGATCTCTGGGAATCCGTGACCTTCTTGCGCTCCCTTAGATAAGTGCTCCTCAGGCCACCAATTTTGGCTTTTAAATAGGGTATGTTTGCCGTGGGGACCACCGGCTTCACCAACTCTAGCAGTTTCTCCAGCGCTGCCTGTCTCTTTTGTTTATTATTATATTGTGGATGTTTGACCTGCCACAGGGGGAGGAAGTTGTGGTCATTGAAGCCATCCATTTTGTCTGAAAAACACAACACAAGACAAACCCTAATGTCAGGCAAAACTCTCCTAATCATGTTACAATATAGGCCTCAATCTAGAAGCAGTATAGGCCAAAGTTTTGCTCTTACCTTCATTATCACGATCGGCGCCTCCGATATTCCTTCCTCCGCTCACAGATCGTACGTACTACGCAGGCGTGTTACGCTTTATAGACACTCCGCCCGCCCCTGACGTTCTTTCTAGTCTATTCCCCGCCCCTTCTTGTTCAGCGCAGTGGGGAAAGAGCACATGGCGGAAACACAACAGGTGCGTGCTAATTACAGCAACGAGGAGGAGGGGGAGGAAAGCCCGGAGCCAGAAACGTCTGGATCCAGAAGGAGACGATTTAAGGCATCGAATATGTCCTTTGGGGAGATGTTGGAGATGGTGGACATCCTGAAGAAGGCCGACTATGACGGGAAGTATGGACCTTACCCCAACCCCAATGTCAGAAAGGCCAAGATCATGGCGAAAGTGGTCAAGAGTCTGCACCGGAATTTCGGGGTACGACGATCGAAAGATCAGCTCAGGAAGTGGTGGTCAGACCTGAAATTAAGAGAGCATGAGCAGTACCGAAAGATCCGGAGAGTGCTGCAAAAAAGTAAGTAGTTGTCCTATTCTTTATATTTATTACGTTCGTGCTGCTCCCTGTGCTTTTCTTAACTGTTATCCAGTTTCAAAAGGCAACTTTCATGTTCATGGGCACATTATTCGTTCGTATAAAACATTGTTCGTTCGGCTTATAAAACACCATTGTTTTGGCCATATGCATTTGCCCACATTTTTTAGGGCCTACTTGTCTGAAACTAATTTGGTTGTGTAGATGGGTTTGTTACTAGAATGAAATGCAAACTAGATTCTGTGTAAGGAGAGGACACTCAGCAGCTGTTTACACATCTGGATGCTGGAGCACTAGTGTGGGACACAAGAACACCCTTTTTATTAGGGGCCCACACAGGTGCTCCAGTGTATACTATAGGGGTGTCTCCATCTGTGAAGCTTGTACAAAACAGGTAAGTATTAAAGCTTGACAAAGGACAAGAAAAATGCAACATCTTGGAACTCTGCCAAAACAGACAATTATACCCCACTTCCAAGCAATGTTTCATATTTATAGTTCTGCCATCAAATATCTGTGTGCTAAGTATACCTATTTTTTTTTACATAGGGGAGAAAAGACTCGGAGGACACCCCTCATCCGAGGAGACCACAGACCCCCCACCTCTGGAAGAAGGGGAAATCCACCCAAGCCAAGCAGAGCAGGAGGAGGAAGACGTAGTGGAAATTGGCACCACAACAGGCGAGTGTCTGCAACCACAGGCTCAGGTAAGAGATGGATGCCGGCATATTTATAATACATGGTGTTTTTTGGTTTCTATCTTTTTAGGTGATTGTGATGTTGTGGATCCAGATCCTTTCACCTCAGAAAGTGCACAGATCCTGATCAGGGAGATCATGGGGTGTAATAGGGATTTGGAAAACATCCTTAAAAACATCAATGATGTTCAACAAAAAATGAAGAACATCATTGATGTTTTAGGGAGAGTTTAAAACCCCTAAAATCCTTTTTTTTTGTGAGCTAAAATTTTTTACAATTTTTTAACATATTTGCAAAAAGCCAAATTTTGAAGAGGCACACAGTGTGTCAACATGTGCTATCTGCCATCACGGGAGATCAATGGACGCGTTTTGGGGGTGCAACTCCTTCCTCAATAATATAGTAGCTGTGAGGAAGGGGTGGCTCCCCAAAAACACGTCCCTTGATCCCCCATGATGGCAGGTAGCACATGTCGACATTCGGCAATTGGTGTGCATCTTCAAAATTTGGCTTTTCTAGGGGTGACTTCACCCCATCTGAATGCAATATCAGACACAGTTTGTAAATACTCATGTCTGATATTGCCTTCAAGTTCTACCAAATGCGAACTTTGTAAGTTCAAGATTTGGGTCTTTCTTGTTGGTTTTAAACATGCCTGTTTTATCTTAAATGGACATTTCTACTTTTTCTAATGTGACCCCAAAAATTGTTATACAACAAACATGTTGGTTTGTTTTAAAAACCTTTTCTAAATGCACATGTGATTTCAACTGCACTTGTAGTGCAAAGTGTCTTTGCCTTTAGTAAATAACACCCAACAGTGCTTTGTAAGGTTACACAATCACGCCATTTTCAGGACTCACCAAAGATTTGAGTAGTTATTTGTTTTTTTCTTTATTTGAAAAAGGTTTCAGACATTGCCTGGCATATTGATGGCCCCCCTACCCGCAAAGAATTCAAGGTATCTTAGCCGGACATCACGGGCACTCAGGGGGAGCAAGCCAGGACGGCCACTTTCAAGCGCTGTCAGGGTTTTTTCATTTTGAATTCCAGCCTCAGGCCCAACTGAGCCAGCATAGTTGGCAGAATGTTGTCGTAAAAAGTTGTGTAGAACACAGCACGCCAGGATAATATGATTCAGTTTATACTCTGCCATATGTATGGGTGTAAAAAATAGGCGGAACCGGCTGGCCTTGATTCCAAACGTGTTCTCCACCACTCTTCTGGCTCTGGCCAGCCGGTAATTAAAAACCCTCTGGTCCGGGGTGAGGGTCCTCATTGGGATGGACGCATAAGATGGTCCCCAGCGCAAACGCTTCATCTGCAACGAAGATGAATGGGAGTCCTTCCACATTGTCTTCTGGAGGTGGGCGATGACTCCACCATTGGACATCCGGCCATTCTTCCCCACGTCCACATACAGGAACTCATAAGTAGCCGACACCACCGCCAACATCACAATACTATTGAACCCCTTCTAATTATAATAGTACGACCCCGAGTTGGGTGGTGGGACGATGTGGACGTGTTTCCCATCAATTGCCCCTCCGCAGTTGGGAAAGTCCCACCGCTGGGCAAAGTGGGAGGCCACAGACTGTGGTGTGGAAGGAAACTGTGGAGTCAAACAAAAAAAAATGAGTCATTTTGCACATAAACAGGGAAAGCAGATTAGACACAAACATTCTTGGCCAACATCAAGATAACATTTATTTGATGGAGTTTTTAAAGACCAAAGTATAAGGTACACCTATCAGATTCCCCCTCCCCCCCTCTCATGGCCCATTTCTAACATTATAGGGGGGGAACTCTTGGACAGGTAACCCTCTCCACTTCATTGAGAGATGAATGCCTAAATAATGGGTATTACTTTGAACAGCCCCTCCTTAGTTACACTATTGGCAGCCCACTGGACAGGTAAGAAGTGTCATAATACAAAGATATAAATACACATAGTACACATTTGAGCACATTTGGACATTCTGCTACTTCCTATCAAGATAATAATAGTATACAGAAACTTGAAACAGTACCATTTGAAAGTATACAGGCAGGCCCTTGCACTACATTCTTTGGGGAATTCATCCATACATCTGACCACAAAAGATATGGGTATAGTGTGTATGGGTTTGGCAAAGTCAGCAGATAGATGATTGAGGATAGATAGAGAATTGGTATCAGTTGACTTAGCAGTTGGGGGGAGGGAGGGTTAAAAATGATTTGGGGACCCCCCAAAAAAAGCCTCTGGCACTCTGCCTGAATTTAAAGCACAAATCACATTTAAAAACATTTTAGGGGGTGTTTGGGGTAAAGCACTACTATGGAGCTGATAAAATACATTGTTAAGTGACTACATGAGGTGAATATAGGGCCAAGAGACCAAGCTGGGGAGGTTAGTGAAGGCAAATATGTATGAAGGACAAGAAAAAAAATTACATAACAATCCAGCATGCATGAGGACAAAGGGGACATTCACAGCATATTACAATCATGGTAATTAGGGAATGAGGAAAGAAATACAATATATTAGCAAACATTTAATACAATAAAATGTGATATTAAAGGATAAAAATCTTACCTTCATATACTCCTTCTGCAGGACCTGGATGATGGCAGAACAGGTCTCTGGGATAATGATACCCAGAGACTGGGGGGAGATTCCTGTCGAGAACTTCAAGTCCTGCAGACTTCTCCTCGTCACCAAGTACCGCAGGGTGGCGAGGAGCCTCTGTTCTGGAGTGATGGCTTGCCTCATGCAGGTATCTTGCCTGCTAATATAAGGGGTCAGCAAAGCCAACAAACAGTGAAATACGGGGTCCGTCATCCGGAGAAAGTTCCTGAAATCATCAGGATTATTCTCATGGATCTCACGGAGCAAAGGCATATGACAGAACTGGTCACGCTGGAGCAACCAATTCTTGGTCCATGAACTCCTCCCCACCCTGTTCATGGACTGGACTTGTGTCAAGGTCAGGACCCCAACACCAAGCCCCCGCACAGCACGAACTCTATGAGGAGTACGTATACGCAACATGGCTAGAAAACGGTCGGCTGCTCAGAACGAAGTAACAGAACGCACTGAAGAACAGCAAGGCCTGTGAAGAGCGACCTGAAAAACAGTAATGAGCAGACAAGATCGCACTGAATAGTACAATACGAACCGACTGCACGCACTGAAGAGCAGATACAAACCCACAAGCACAAACTGAACAGCAGAAAACGATCTGAAAACCACGAGTCTGAAAAAGCGTGAATCGTCTCTCACCAAACTTTTACCAACACGAGATTAGCAAAAGGAGCCCAAAGGGTGCCGCGCTTGGTTCTGAACTGGCCTTTTCTAGTCTCATCGTATGTGGTGTACGTCACTTGGCGATCGGAAATTCCAACAACTTTGTGCGACCGTGTGTATGCAAAACAACTTTGAGCCAACATCCATCGGAAAAAAATCCATGGATTTTGTTGTCGGAATGTCCGATCGTGTGTACGGGGCATTACTCTTGCTACTCTTGCAATGTCGCAGTGCATTATGGGGCGTGACGCACCACTCGAATTTGGTGCAAACGCCCCATAATGTTCGTATTTCGACGAACGTTCGAACAGTCAATGTTCGAGTCAAACTCATGTTCGACCCGAACATAAAGCTCATCCCTATTTAAGAGCTACCAGCACACAAATCCCTGTGCTGTCAGAGGAGAGGAGACATGTCTTTTGTTCCTAGTAAGTAGGAACAGCGATATGTCTCCTCTCCTACTCAGTCCTTTCCCCATACAGTTAGAACACACTGAAGGCACACACATTTAACCCCTTTGATCGCCCCCTAGTGTTAACCCCTTCCCTACCATTGACATTTACACAGTAATCAGTGCATTTTTATAGCACTGATCGCTGTATAAATGTCAATGGTCCCAAAAATGTGTCTAAAGTGTCTGATCTGTCCATCGCAATTTCGCAATACTGCTAAAAATCGCAGATCACCGCCATTACTAGTGAAAAAAATAATAAAAATGCCATAAATCCTTCCCATAGTTTGTAGATGCTATAACCTTTGCGAAAACCAATCAATATATGCTTATTGCAATTTTGTTTTACCAAAAATATGTAAGAAGAATATATATTGACCTAAACTGATGAACAAACTTGTTTTTAAAAACATTTTTGGGGATATTTATTATAGCAAAAAGTAAATAATATTGTTTTTTTTTCAAAGTTGTTGCTTTTTTTTTGTTTATAGCGCAAAAAATAAAAACCACAGAGGTGATCAAATAGCACCAAAAGAAAGCTCTATTTGTGGGAAAAAAAGGACGAAAATTCTGTTTGGGTACAGCATTGCCTGACTGCGCATTTACCAGTTAAAGCGATGCAGTGCCAAATTGTAAAAAGTGCTCTGCTCAGAAAGGGGGTAAAACCTTCCGGGGCTGAAGTTGTTAAAACCTACTGACTAAAGACTACTGATCCTGTTTCTGCCAGCAACTCACCAGCAAAATCATTGCTAAATAGAACACTCACCTGCTTCTACGGCATCATTTCTCACCTACCAAAATGTTGAAGAATCACCCTTGTCCAGTGGCAGCTGGTGCTGAAAATTTTTTGGGGGGCGCAGACAAACTGAAAAATTAAACTCTTAGTAATGTAGGGATGTAAATAGCCATTTATCAGGTGATTATGTATCATTACTGCTAGATAAAACTGTACCCGCCAATTGCAGCCTCACTGTACCCACCAATTGCAGCCTCACTGTGCCCATCAAATGCAGCCTCCTTGTGCCCGTCACAGTAGGCCAATCACATCCACATTTCAAGTAAAAGAAAAAAAACACTAAACATATGGTGTCCTCATCATAGCCCTCTTTTACATCAGATGTCCCAATCAGTGTCCCCCTTTACAGCAGGTGCCCCCCTTTACATCAGGTGTCCTAATCAGAGTCCCCCTTTACAACAGGTGTCCCCATCAACATCCCCCTATAAACCAGGTGTCCTCATCAAACTCCTCCTTTTACCGCAGATGCCCACATCAGAGTCCCCCTTTACATCACGTGTCACCATCAGAGCCCCCCTTTACAGCAGATGTCCCCATCAGAGTCCCCCTTTACAGCAGATGTCCCCATCAGACTCCCCCTTTACAGAAGATTTTGCCATCAGAGCCCCCTTTTACATTAGATGTCACCATCAGAGCCCCCCTTTACAGCAGATGTCCCCATCAGTGTCTCCCCTTTACATTAGATGTCCCCATCAGAGTCCTCCTTTACATTAGATGTCCCCATCAGAGTCCTCCTTTACATTAGATTTCCTCATAATAGACCCCCTTTACAACAGATGTCACCATCAGAGCCCCTGTTTACATGGGATGTCCCCATCAGAGCCCCCCTTTACATTAGATGTCACCATCAGAGCCCCCCTTTACATTAGATGTCACCATCAGAGCCCCTTTACATTAGATGTCATCATCAGAGTTCTCCTTTACATCACATGTCACATTTAGAGCCCCCCTTTACAGCAGATGTCCCCATCAGAGTCCCCCTTCACAGCAGATGTCATCATAAGAGTCCTCCATTATATCACATGTCATCATCAGAGTCTCCCCTTTACATTAGATGTCCCCATCAGAGTCCTCCTTTACATTAGATGTCCCCATCAGAGCCCCCTATTACATTAGATGTCCCCATTAGAGCCCCCCTTTACATTAGACATCCCCATCAGAGCCCCCCTTTACATTAGATGTCCCCATCAGAGTCCCCTTTAAAAGCAGATGTCACCATCAGAGCCTCCCTTTACATTAGATGTCTCCATCAGAGCCCCCCTTTACAGCAAATGTCCCCATCAGAGTCTCCCCTTTACATTAAATGTCCCCATCAGAGTCCCTTTTTAAAGCAGATGTCACCATCAGAGCCGCCCTTTACATTAGATGTCCCCATCAGAGTCCCCTTTTATATTAGATGTCATCATCAGAGTCCTCCTTTACATCACGTCACCATCAGAGCTCTCCTTTACAGCAGATGTCACCATCAGGGTTTCCCCTTTACATTAGATGTCCCCATCAGAGCCCCCTGTTACATTAGATATCCCAATAATAGCCCCCTTTACATTAGATGTTCCCATCAGAGCCCCCCTTTACATTAGATATCACCATTAGAGCCCCCTTTACATTAGATGTACCCTACAGAGTCCTCCTTCACATTAGATGTCACCATCAGAGCCCCCCTTTACATTAGATGTCACCATCAGAGTCGCCCTTTACATTAGATAATGTCCCCATCAGAGCCCCTTTATATTAGATGTCATCATGAGAGCCCCCTTTTACAGCAGATGTCATCATCAGAGTCCTCCTTTACAGCAGATGTCATCATCAGAGTCTCCCCTATTACATTAGATGTCCTCATCAGAGATCCCCTTTACAGCAGATGTCCCCATCAGAGTCCCCCTTTACAGCAGATGTCACCATCAGGGCCCCCTTTACATTAGATGTCCCCATCAGAGTCCCCCTTTACAGCAGATGTCACCATCAGAGTCCTCCTTTATAGCAGATGTCGCCATCAGATTCCCTTTTACATCAGATGTCATCATCAGAGTCCTCCTTTACATCACATGTCACCATCAGAGCCCCCCTTTACAGCAGATGTCCCCATCAGAGTCTCCCCTATTACATTAGATGTCCTTATCAGAGCCCCCTTTACATTAGATGTCCCCATCAGAGCCCCCTTTACATTAGATGTCCCCATCAGAGTCCCCCTTTACAGCAGATGTCCTCATCAGAGCCCCCCTTTACATCACGTCATCATCATCATCATTGTCATCATCAGAGTCCTCCTTTACATCACGTCAGAATCAGAGCCCCCCTTTACAGCAGATGTCCCCCTCAGAGTCCCCCTGTACAGCAGATGTTGCCATCAGAGACCCCTTTTACATTAGATGTCATCATCAGAGTCCTCCTTTACATCACATGTCACCATCAGAGCCCCCCTTTACAGCAGATGTCCCCATCAGTGTCTCCCCTTTACATTAGATGTCCCCATAAGAGCCCCCCTTTACATTAGATGTCCCCATCAGAGTCCCCCTTTACAGCAGATATCACCATTAGAGCCCCCCTTTACATTAGATGTCACCATCAGAGCCCACCTTTACATTAGATGTCACCATCAGAGCCCACCTTTACATTAGATGTCCCCATCAAAGTCCTCCTTTGCATTCGATTTCCCCACCAGAGTCCTCCTTTACATCACATGTCACCATCAGAGTCTCCCCTTTACATTAGATGTCCCCATCAGAGCCCCCCTTTACAGCAGATGTCCCCATCAGAGTCTCCCCTTTACATTAGATGTCCCCATCAGAGTCCCCCTTTACATTAGATGTACCCATCAGAGTCCCCCTTTACATTAGATGTACCCATCAGAGTCCCCCTTTACAGCAGATGTCACCATCAGGGCCCCCCTTTACATTAGATTTCCCCAACAGAGTCCTCCTTTGCATTCATTTTCCCCACCAGAGTCCTCCTTTACATCACATGTCACCATCAGAGCCCCCCTTTACATTAGATGTCCCCATCAGAGTCCTCCTTTACATTGGATGTCACCATCAGAGCCCCCCTTTACATTAGATGTCATCATCAGAGTCCTCCTTTACATCACGTCACAATCAGAGCCCCCCTTTACGGCAGATGTCCCCATCAGAGTCCCCCTTTACAGCAGATGTCGCCATCAGAGCCCCCTTTTACATTAGATGTCCCCATCAGAGTCCCCCTTTACATTAGATGTCCCCATCAGAGTCCCCCTTTACATTAGATGTCCCCATCAGAGCCCCCTTTACATTAGATGTCCCCATCAGAGTCCCCCTTTACAGCAGATGTCACCATCAGGGCCCCCCTTTACATTAGATCTCCCCATTGGAGTCTCTCCTTTACATTAGATGTCCCCATCAGAGTCTTCCTTTACATTAGATGTCCCCGTCAGAGTCCTCCTTTACATTAGATGTCACCATCAGAGTCTCCACTATTACATTAGATGTCCCCATCAGAGCCCTCTTTACATTAGATGTCCCCATCAGAGTCCCCCTTTACAGCAGATGTTACCATCAGAGTCTCCCCTATTACATTAGATGTCACCATTAGGGCCCTCCTTTACATTAGATGTCCCCAACAGAGTCCTCCTTTGCATTCGATTTCCCCTTTAGAGTCCTCCTTTACATCACATGTCACAATCAGAGCCCCCCTTTACAGCAGATGTTCCCATCAGAGTCCCCCTTTACAGCAGATGTCGCCATCAGAGCCCCCTTTTACATTAGATGTACCCATCAGAGTCCTCGCTTACATTAGATGTCACCATCAGAGCCCCCTTTACATTAGATGTCCCCATTAGTGCCGCCTTTACATTAGATGTCATCATCAGAGTCCTCCTTTACATCACGTCACAATCAGAGCCCCCCTTTACAGCAGATGTCCCCATGAGAGTCCCCTTTTACAGCAGATGTCACCATTAGAGCCCCCTTTACATTTGATGCCCCCATCAGGGTCTCCCCTTTACATTAGATGTCCCCATCAGAGTCCTCCTTTACATTAGATGTCCCCATCAGAGCCCCCCTTTACATTAGATGTCCTCATCAGAGCCCCCCTTTACAGCAGATGTCACCATCAGAGCCCCCCTTTACAGCAGATGTCACCATCAGAGTCCTCCTTTACATTAGGTGTCTCCATCAGAGCCCCCCTTTTACAGCAGATGTCCCCATCAGAGTCTCCCCTTTACATTAGATGTCCCCGTCAGAGTCCTCCTTTACATTAGATGTCACCATTAGAGCCCCCTTTACATTAGAGGTACCCATCAGAGTCCCCCTTTACATTTGATGTCCCCATCAGAGCCCCCCCTTACAGCAGATGTCACCATCAGAGCCCCCTTTACATTAGATGTTCCCATCAGTGCCCCCCTTTACAGCAGAGGTCCCCATCAGAGCCCCCCTTTAACAGCAGATGTCCCCAAAAGAGTCCTCCTTTACATTAGATGTCCCTATCAGAGACCCCCTTTACATCAGATGTCCCTATCAGAGCCCCCTTTACATCAGATGTCCCTATCAGAGCCCCCTTTACATCAGATGTCCTCCCCCCCTTGTACTCACAGCTCTCACACAAGTCGCCTGTCATCCACCTTCGGACCTGCAGGGATGAGTCAGAGAAACCATAAGTGAAGGCACAGGACCCGCCAATCATACACCACTGCATGGAACAATGCTATAAGGGAGTGTTCGGGGCGCTGAAGTCAGCGCCCCTGAGGACTTTCTAAAGGAAGCCAATGGAGCTTCTTGTTTGCAATCTCGTGATTGCAAACACATCATGCTTCCCATAGCAGCTGTGTGTCCGGTGCCCTGCACACAATTAAAGCACCATTATTTTTTTTCATATTTTTTTTTTCAGTGATTGCAGCACGTCTTGCATCCCACACACACTTAAAGGGCCAGTATTTATTTTTTTAATCATGAGTAGCTTTGGAGTGGGGGGGCGTCATCCCTGCGCCCCCTATGGACAGGCTGCCACTGCGCCTTTTAAAAAAGCGAGGAGTGGCAGAGCAACATCTCGCTGGTCTGGCCAGCAATGCAGCAATGCCATAGACAGATGAGAAATATCTTTGCTCTCCTGTTACTGGTGAGTTGCAACCAGTGATAGAGCCTAATCCAGTCATTCATAATTGGCTTGTTAATTGGCTTGTTCCAGAATGATTTTAAAAATGTAATTTTTTATTAAAAATAAAGACAATTTGTGTTATAAAAAGTCAGTCAGGATTTGCATATACTGGCATTTTAATGTCAATGAACTGCTTTCCCTCGCTCAATGGGAATGTGAAAGCAGCTCAAAAAGAGGTCAGAGTCAGGGAGGGGCTTTGTAAAGCAAGTAGAGATATGCACCATTGAAAAGAATGGTCTCTCCTCCCCAATACAAAAAGAATCTTATTAGAATGTTCGCGCTATGTTCACTAGAATAAAAACAAATGGATCTGAATCAATTTGTATCATTTGTTATGTCGTTACTTTATTTTTGATGCTTCAAACATTAACAAAAGGCACAAACTATCTCATCATGTCATCCGAATGAAACAAATTAACTTGTTGTTTTCATTATAATTTATTTGAGTTTTGTTGAAATTCGTTACTATTGTGACATCCGAATCATGCAAATTTCATCCAAGTTTCGGTTCGTAACAAAACAAATTGTACGTGTCTAACAGCAAGCCCATTGCATAAAATAAACAATACATCTGCTTGTCTGAGGCACTAAATAAATCCTGGTCAGTCCCTGAATAACAGAATTCCCACTAATGGGTCTCCACAACAAATAGGACCTTGCTGTACCTTTTTAGTGTTCTGTTAGCAGTCAGCCTTTTCACCTAGCAGTGCACTCCCAACAGTAAAGCATCAGTAAGCTCACATATACAGCAAGCATGCTTGTGGACATCTGAGACTAATATTAATGTCTGGCTACCAGGTAAGATGCAGACCTAGAAATTGAGTCTTTATCCCATCCAAGCCTTTTGATTAGTACATGCTTGAATATCTGCAAAGGATTCAAGATGGATATCCAGCAAGGATCCATCATGGTGGTCAGATATAAAGTGGTTGTAAAGGTACAAGGTTTTTTACCTTCATGCATTCTGTGCATGAAGGTAAAAATCCTTCTGTGTGCACCAGCCTCTGTAATAATTGCCTGAGCCCCCTCCTGATCCAGCGATGTTCACGAGATCCTTGCCTCCCTGGGGACTCGCACTCCTGATTGGCTTTTGGCAGCAGCGTAAGCCATTGGCGGGGTCAAGCCACGGCTCCATGTGTGAGTGGTCACACATAGAAGCGGCTCAGCTTGGGTGCCCCCATAGCCAGCTGCTTGCAGTGGGGGCACTCAGCAGGAGGGAGGGGCCAGGAGTGCCGGCGAGGGACCAGAGAACAGGAGGATCTGGGCTGCTCTGTGCAAAACCACTGCACAGAGCAGGTAAGTATACCACATCTTTTTTTTATATATATAAAAAACAAAACAAAAACAAGACTTTAATATATCATTTTAAAGCGGGGTTCCACCCAAATTTTGAACAATATCTGTATGTATTCTCTTCCCGTAATTACCTTTTATTTTTCTATTCTTCTTTGCACTTCCTGGTTCTCCTCCCGTGGGAGTAGGCGTGTTTCTAGCCTCTCTCAGACTCCTGGGAGCTAGTCTCAGGCTTCCCAGGATGCCACTGAGCATGTGCGGGAACGAGCGGTGAATGCTGGGAGCACAGCATTCACCACATCGAGGAAATAAATGCTTGTGGGCTTCAAATGCCCACAATGAAGATGGAAACCGCCTGCAGTGAATAATATAAGTTATTCTTTCTGACGAAATCTGACACAGGCGGACATATTACACAATATGTGAGTATGTAATGCTGAGAAGAAAAGTTTGTGAATGAACTAAAAAAAAAAAAAAAACGATAGATAGGTGGACCCCCGCTTTAAGCCCAGCTCAGTCCAGACTGTTTTAAGAAGTAAATATTCCTGATTTTTTTTATGGTATCTGCCCCAGCATGCCCTGTTAACCTCTTGCATGCATACAAACAGTCTCTGAGCTACATGGCCTGCTGGGACTCGTAGTCAACCAGCAGTCCCCAGGTTGCTTATCACTAGAGAGTAGCAAATCATCTGAACTGTTCAGTCGCAATAATAGATTTTATCTGAATGTGGCTTTGATGATGAGATTTAATCTCATATCCGGGCTCCCAGTGCCAGTGAAATGAGGCAGAAGCAGTATTTCAATAATTCCACATTATTTCTGTATATTGGGGAATAGCTGGAAAAAGATGAATCAAGACATATTTAATAAGAGTTATAATTTACAAGTAGCACAACACAAAAGGAGGAAGGTCTGCTATAAAGAGAATACACTGGAAGGTATGAATACAGCATACTCTATGTATACCATAAATAAGCTGCTACTTATTTTCTTCTCAGTAAGTTTAAAGTGCGGTTCATAGAATATACTTAATTATCTAGTGAACAGTTTTTATTTCTCAGCATGACTGTCCTAGTGTGTAAACTGCACACAGCTTACTATTTGTGCACCTCTGGAATATTTATGTCTGCGCTGCAGTCTGTCTAGTTGTGTAATTTGAAGCTCTTCTTACATCAGTTGTCTCATTAGTTTGGTGCTGGCACTACTCATCCCCTGGGCTTGCTGCCTGCAGGATCCAGATACGGATACCTCCAGGGATGATTTTAATCTACAAACTGTTTTGTTGGCCTCCTTTCCATTTGCAGAATCTGGTTATTGTGACTTATATACACTTGTGCTGCATCATGATCTTTGCATCCAAACTAACATACAATGTGCCAAAATTCGCTGGCTGAGTGCCTAGAAAAGAGAATATATGCCATTTCCTAGGACAAAACCATAACCAGTGTAATGGTATTACAATGCTTTGTATTTAGCACATTGACAGCACAGATGGTACTAACTGGATGAAAAAATATTTTCATAAGAATGAATGATGTATATTACTTACTGTTCCAAACATAGGTGCACCCCAAAGCTCAAATATTATATATATATTTATATACATACACACACAGACACACAAAATTCCTGCTAAATCTAAAAGATAAAACTGTATTGAGTTAATAAATAAAGCACTGTGTGTAGGTTTGGGGCTCATTCACATGGGTGCTGTGGCTTTTACAGTATGAAACCGTGTTTATTTTCACATCCGATTCCTATGCTCCCTGGAGCCAGTGGCACACGGGTGATTAGGGTGTGCCCAGGAACATCTGGCACACGGCTATGGTTCCAAATAGCAGAGCATCTCTATATAACCATGTATAGGTGTCAAACTAAAAGCATGTAGCATATGTTGTAGAAGCCTTTCAGAATGCTGGAAACCCTTCATCCTTTAAAGCTAGATTCCAGCCTAACCTTCAGTCTTGCACAATCGTACATGCTCCCCTCCTGTACCGAAATAGCTTACACTGATTTCACTGCACACTGTGAGCTTCCTACTGTGTGCATTAGATGCTGCAAAAAAGGCAAAGTCTGCCTAATTTTCTACCTGGAGGACCCCAAGCATCTTCAAGCACTTTCTTCCCCAGTCTGACTATGTCTGTCCGGCCCCCTGTTAATTCATTGGATTTCAGGTCTTCAACTCATAGAAGTTCAGCATCCATGGGGGTGTTATCTAGGTTAGTGTTTGTGCAAATGCAAATTCAAGACACAAACACAGTAGTTTCATTATATAAGGCTGAAAATTAATATCTGTCTGGAAAAGATTAAAAAATAAAAAATGAATACATTGTAAGCAAATGTTCAACTTTTCTGTCATATTGAAATAATATTTGCACCTGTATGGCTAGCACTAAACCTTTATTAACTACCAAGCAATATTTGAATATATATCTCTGGGCCAGGCCACACAAATGTGACATTTTTAGCAGAACCTGTAGGGTGTTGTCAGCTTAATCTCACTATACCCTTATCCAACAGACAAGAGTGGAAACCCCACCTAATGACCACAACAGGCACATGAAGTACTTTTCTTATTAACACACTCTATATACACACGCACCATAGGCGTGCGCAGCCTATTGCATTAGGATGTGCACCCTTAAGCTCAAACACACATGCATGTGTATGTGTCTACATATATATGAACCAGGCACATTGATCTCCCTGCTGGCACAGTGAAAGGGAAGAGCATAAACACTTTTCTTATGGCAGAGCAGGTAAGAGGGAGATCTTTACCATGTTCCTGCTGCTACACAGAGTGATAACACTAATGCGCATGGGGTGATTAGGGTGTGCCTGGGCACACCCGGCACACCCTGTGCGCACGCCTATGATATGCACATTCAACATAACGCTACAGTATAACACTCTCTTTCTGGGTTTTCTGAAGGCCTACACGGCCTTACATTTAAAGTATTAAAAAATATGCAGACTGTGTCAAGATAAAAAGCAATATCTGCAAAACCCTACAAGTACAGAATAATACCCATTGATCTGCGAGGCATGCACTCAGATCTTTATTGCTTATAGTGGGCTGACAACACATTATTTTTATAGACTCATAAAAATGCCTCAACCTCCAACATCTCCAAATTACGCCCCTTCCTAACTAATGACACCGCAAAACTACCAATTCACTCCCTGGTCATCTATCGCCTTGACTAATGCAACTCCCTCCTGATTGGCTTACCTTTACGCAGGCTATCCCCCCCTTCAGTCCATCATGAATGCTGCCGCCAGACTCATCCACCATACCAACCGTTCAGTGTCTGCTACTCCTCTCTCTCAATCCCTTCATTGGCTTCCGCTCACCAAATTGAATTCAAAATACTAACAACAACTTGCAAAACCATCCACAACTCAGCCCCCAGCTACATCACTAGCCTAGTCTCAAAATACCAACCAAGTATCTACGAAGAGCCGAGAAAATGAAGTTCAATGCTTCCGAGCATGCGTTGAATTGTTTCTGAGCTTCCGTAGGAATTTTGCGCGTCGGAATTGGTACAGATGATCGGAATTTCCGATTGGAACTTTTTCCGACCGAAAAATTGAGAACATGCTCTCAATCTTTTGCTGGCTGGAATTCCGCCAGCAAAAGTTCGATGGAGCATACACACGGTCGCATTTTCGGACCAAAAGCTCTCATCGGACTTTTGCTGGCGGAATTTCCGCTCGTTTGTACGGGGCATTAGATTGTAAGCTCTAACGAGCAGTGTTCTCTTATTCCTCCTGTATTGAATTGTATTGTAATTGTACTGTCTGCGCTCATGTTGTAAAGCGCTGTGCAAACTGTTGGCGCTATATAAATCCTGTATAATAATAATAATGGACTGTGTGGCGTCAGCCCTGCCCATTGTCATTTGTTAAACTACTCAGCTACTCCTACTATCCTTAGCTCCAAAACACAGGCACTAATTGACTTGTAGTCCAAGATAAGGAGTGCTAAATAGACTCTTTGAAATAATACATGCCAGATAAATTAAGGGATTCACTAGTCTGCATGGTCAAAGAGAATTATTTCCAGGAGAGATAATGTATCTTTAAGGATGACTATACTTCTAGTATGCTTATTAAGCCCAATTCCCTTCACCAGCACCCTATCCAAGGTCTTTGCTCTTTAACCTCCTCATAATTCTAACCAGGCTCTGCTCCTTCCGCTCATGTGTGTCTTTGCATATTTAATAACTCTTTTTCTCAAAAATATTTTCAACAAAATAGGCTTGTAGGTTTAAAGCACAAGACCGATCCGTATGACAGACAACACTTTTGTTGACATGAAAGTAAAACTTTTTTTCCTCCCTATTTTGGATACATTGGGGAGGGTTATAACCTCTGTCACTTTTTTTGGGTGTGTCTGCTGGGTAACTTCCCCCAACTCCCTGTCTGTGACCGCCACCTGTAAATTGTTGCTTGTTTTGATACTTTTGAGAACTGTGTACTACAGCATATGTTAAAATAGATAAGTAATAAACCGATGATAAAGTGTATGCAGCATGCAACATGAAATATAACCAATAGAAACATATGATTTTCAAACTGCTTGTTGGAGAAATTTTTTTCTTTAACTGATACTTATAATCAGATCTATTTTCTTCAAGTTCCTAGTTGCTTCTATTTGCTTCATATATGCTTTCAGCAATCAATAGTTATGTTGCTTTTTTTATGTCTTTATATAAGAGAAATAATGACAATTTAGAGAAGGGGGAGGCATGTATGCATACATACACAGCTAATAATTAACCAAGAAAGAAAAAAAAAAAAGAAAAGGATTTGTTGCCAGCCATGCATCCATTCATACCCACAGATAACAAGAGCCTGTAGTTAATGAGCAGTGGAAGCCATCCCAAGGGAAGCAGCAAGGCTGACGAAACTGCAAGCAGCTTGCTGAGGCAATAGCCAGCACAGTTACACCAGGCCAAAAATTTAACAGGCACTGTGCACACAAACTCCCACTATTCCCAAACTGTGTACAGATGTGCACTCTGAGGAATAACCATTGTGCATCTATTTATCGATTTATATAGTGCCGTCTTCCACGGTGCAGTGTATAGTGCAGATACACTATATTACCAAACAGGCTTCCCAGAAGAGTTGAAGCTATTATAGCTGCAAAGGGTGGGCCAACTCCATATTGAACCCTATGGACTTATGCCCTGTACACACAATATCCAGGGCCGTGGATAAGGGGGTACAACCGGTCCTCCTGTACAGGGCCCGGGCCTGCAGGGGAGCCCAGGCAACTGGGTGAATCAGATGTGGGCAGGAAGGGTGATCGACATGATGGGGGGGGGCAATTACTGTTACCGAAACCCACAGTTCTGCCGGTTTCCCTACTCTCCTTCACACAGGCAGCTGCAAGCACACAATAGAATCCTTTGGGATGGAGAGTGGGGGAAGGATCTGATAAATATATCACATTTACCAGCACCTTCTGTTCCTGAATGAACACAATGAGTGATCAGTACCAATCACTCACTATGTTCATTCATTAACTGAAGCATAGTAAACTGTGTTTATTTGGGGGTCTCTCAGGTAGGATGTATGGGGCCATGTGGTTTCTAACAGCAGTTTTGCCAATACACCCTGCAGTTGTTGGGTGTAGTTGGATGAGGAGTTGAATGGCTGCCTGCGGTTAATCTGGATGCAGTGGATAATGGAGCCAGTCTGAAACTTGCTGTGGTGCTGAATTTTAGACTGGATCTGTGCAGAATGTTGGTTTGTAGACCAAGCACAGTAGAGAGGAAGCAAAGTAAAACTGTGGGCTAAGGTTGAGATCTGATGGGCAGCAAAGGTACCAAGACAGCAGGCCAGCAGGCAAAAAAAGTCAGGACACAAGTGAAGGTTAATAGCTGTAGACACAAATACAAACCTATTCAGGGGTCAAGCTGGGTCAAACACAGGATAACAGAATAGAAGCAAAGGTCAGGTCACAGGAAGAGCTGATGACCACTCAGCAACTTTCCTAAGTAGTGCCGAGCTTTAAATACTTGCTGACGTACATAATGTGAAGCAGACATATCACTGTGCATGCTTTCACCCATCGCTCTAAATGCTGGACCACAGGCCACAGTATGTGTGTAGCAATATGGACTACAATTGCAACGAACAGCTATTTCCTGCCCTGTCTGTATATCATATCGTCCCTCTAGTGCCCAGCGTTACTAGACTGACATCATATTTGTGAGCCCAACCAAAGGGATTGTGGGACTAGAAGTTCTATCAGATGGTTATTCGCCTGCATGACTATACACCCAGACTACATATCCTAGGGATCCTTGCTATAACCAGAGATATTACTGGGAAGAGCTATAAAAGAGACCAGAGATCTGCCCCATGCTCTCTTGCTCCTGGGCCTCATGCATGAAGGATCTCTCCGTGCAAGGGGAGTAAAGTCGCGGTCTATAGTCATCCGACCTGACCAAGAAGGGGTCCAGCGTTGCCTGCTGTTCATCGGACATCTAAACTGCACCACCTCTACAGTGCAGCAACCCACACTTCATGCTCTGCAACGGGTGATCCTCACAAACGGGTTCGCAGCCAGGATGTCCATCCAGGATTCGCTAGCTTGAAGGCATCAAATCGGTCTGGTCATTGGTGAGAGGGCCACTGCCCATCTTTGCAAACCTTTCCTTTGTTGTTTCACTGGGACACTGTGCACAGACAGCTTTACTTTGGGAACACTTCACTGCATCTTTTTTTGAACACCGTACATAAGCATCATTAGTTATACCACCACTCTGATACTACACCTTATTGGATACAATTGATGAGCTCTGACTGCCGGTGAGGACCATCAGATCTGCAACGGGGACATTCTGTCATTGCTACTTAAAGGGCCCTCATACCATCCATGTTTAGCTTCATCTATCATTAGGATCAAAGGTTAAACAGGCCAGCCTGGGTTTCAATCTCCTAGATGTATTGTCAGAATTGATAACCTCTGCTTATCCTTTCTGGTTATGTTCAAGTGGTACTCCATTGTACATATGTGTATATAATAATCTGTTGTGGCCAACTGTCTTAACTGGCATTTTATTAAGGAGTCACTCAGCTGAATTTGTGCTGTTATCCCAAGCTCAGTTGAACCATTACCTCCTTTGTGCAACCATATCCTAACTGAAGTATTCCAGTAAACGTTAACAGAATATAAACGTATTCAGTGTTGTCTTATTACTTAAAGTGGAGTTCCACCCACTTTTACAACTCTTCAGCATCTCTCACCTCCTCCCTGGCCGCGGCCCATCGCATCATTTCCTGTTTGCAATGCCTTCTGGGAAGGGACGGCAACTTCCTCTGAAACTGCCATTTCTATGGAAACCTGACCTAAAACCTATTATACCGCTTGTGCTGCACTGAGCATGTGCGAGATCTGCAAGGATGAGATCCAGGAAGAAATACAGTCTGGCTTCAGATGCCCACACTTAAGATGGCCATGGCCTGCTGGAAGTTTATAAAATAACAAACTACTGCTATAAACTAACAAAACAGACCTTCGTTTACTGACTAACTTTACTAGAATACATTAGGCTTGTGTATTATAGGGATATTTTTATTTAAAAAGTATAATTTCGGCCGGAACACCACTTTAAAGGTGTTGCAATGATGTCTGAACCCAAAGTGTCAGTTGGGTTGGAATGTTCACAGGGTCATGGCGATGCAGATGAGCAAGTAAATCCAAGCAGTCATCAAGGGGGCCATGCTACATGTGCAAAGCGCAGATCCTCAAGCATGGCCATGAGTCTGACATGTTAGATACAAGAAGACAGGCAAAATGGATTAGTCAAAAATTGTTATCAATTCTACATAATTTTTTGCAGATGCTTGTGTTCAATTTTAGTATATACATGATTACAAATAAAAATCTCTGGTGTCCTATGGGCATTGATGTAGCTTCCTACAAAGTCAAACAAAAAATTCACATAAATTAAAATACTGCTGTCATTTCTGAGCTTTTTTTAAAATTATTATTACCGTTACTAATATAGCGCCATCAATTTACGCACATTTTACATGTTTATTATACATTCACATCAGTCTCTGCCCTCAAGGAGCTTACAATCTAAGATCCCTAACTCACATCCATACATACACATACTAGGGCCAATTTAGACAGGAGCCAATCAACCTACCAGAATGTCTTTGGAGTGTGGGAGGAAACCGGAGTACCTGGAGAAAACCCACGCAGGCACAGGGACAACATGCAAACTCCAGGCAGGTAGTGCCATGGTTTGGATTCAAACCAACAACCCTAGTGCTTCCAGGCTTTAATTAGAAAGCACAGTTATATAGGGCACTGTTTCTCAACTCCAGTCCTCAAGGCGCCCCAATAGGTCATGTTTTCAGGATTTCCCTTAGATGAAACGGTTGTGGTAATTACTATAGCAGTGAAACTGATCAAATCACCTGTGCAAAATAATGAAGAGCCTGAAAACATGATCTGTTGGGGCGCCTTGAGGACTGGAGTTGAGAAACACTGATATAGGGTGTAAAGACTCTACCATCAAAGGCCTTATCAGCAAGTTGGAATTTATATTCTACCCCAATTAGCAAAATACTTTGCACTACTATGTTTTTGCTTTTGATACAAAATATATATATCACATTAATTTTGACTTCTGTGTTGGCATAGGATTGAATAGCATTTTGGCCCCTTTATTTCTCAGAACTTCAAGGACATGGCATGTGTCTAAAACTGATAAGATGTCTACACCTTCCTCCCTTATCTCAAATGGTGAATGGTATTGGTTTATTTTCATTTATAAATGCAGGGGTACTGATATGTGTAACTCTTCACAAACTTTTTCAGAGTCTTCACAGTTCATTTCCAAGGACAAGCGATAACACAAAAGAGAACATGGTGGGAATATTAGTGAATTTTTTTCTGTTGTTAACAGACTTTTTTGTACATTGCTGTAAATAATTAATGTAATATGAACAACAGCTTGGATTTAACTTTAAAACCATAAACTATATCTACAAGGATTGACAGAAAATATATTACAAAACCAGAAGTTATAGGAAAAAAATATTATGGATATTAAAAAACAATGGACATGCATAACACCTTAGGACTCATTCACATGGGCCTCCAAGGTCATTTCTCGGCAAACTCTGCTATAGTGTCAACCTGTTTTGATTTGTACAGGCTTTCTGTCCATGTACTGCACAAATACTTTGCTGAACCGGTTGCAGAAATACACCACACTGATGCCCCGTACACACGGTCGGATTTTCCGATGGAAAATGTGCGATCGGAGCGTGTTGTCGGACATTCCGACCGTGTGTGGGCTCCATCGGACTTTTTCCATCGAATTTTCCGACACACAAAGTTTGAGAGCAGGCTATAAAATTTTCCGACAACAAAATCCGATCGCGTCAATTCCGACCGTGTGTGGACAATTCCGACGCACAAAGTGCCACGCATGCCAGAAGAAATTCTGAGACGGAACAGCTCGGTCTGGTAAAATTAGCGTTCGGAATGGATAGAGCACTTTCGTCAGGCTGCAATGTAAAAAATTGTTTAATACAGCGCACTCTCTTCTTCTTTATAATGCAGGAAGATCAAAGTAGTTTTGCTGCTGATATTCACACAGAGTTCTCACAAACTTCTTTCTTTATTATTTATAGTTATGATTTGTCACATCTGACCAAAAATCTATATCTTTTTTTTGTGTTTTTTTTGTTGTTTTCAAGTCTGATGTGAATTTTTTTTTTTTTTGTATTTTTTTCAAGGCTGATCTTGTTTTTTTTTTTTTTTAGTTATTTAACATCCAGAATATTTTTGTGTGTGTTTTGTGTGTCAAGTTACCACAACACCATTATTATCTTGTATTATTTAATCTCAAGGAGATTGCTTGGTGTTGGTGTCTCTTGTTAATTTCACATTGTATTTTTGAAATGTACCTGCCTCCTCACAAACAAACTGTCCTTTTTAATGGAAAACACACATAGGCAAGTATAATTTAAACCAAAAAACCTTTATTAAGGGCTCAGAACCAAACAAAGAGGGAGGCAACACTGGAGAAACAGCAGAAATTGGTGAAGCCTTTGGCCCCCAGGGCAGACATCAATTATTTTACAGCAAAATTGGTGGCCTGAGGAGTCCATATCTAAGGGAGTGCAGTCTGGTCCAGAAGTCCTCGAGATCATGAAAGCAGCAGATGACATCTGTGTCCCCAGACTGTGGTCATACAAGAGCCTGGATCTTTTGCCAGACCAGACTGAACCAAGGGCCATCACTCTCTGGTCTTCCTTCCACGCTTCCTTCCACGCTGTGGCTGTGGTGGTGTACTTGTGGCAGGAGGAGGAGAAGGATGTTCCAACTCACTCATGTGGGTATTGGGTGTGATTTCGCCCCTCACCCCCTTAGTTAAGACTTTATAAAGAAGGTCTTCACACAGCTGGCGTTGGCCCTCCTGCATGCCCTGCAGTTTGGTGGTAGCCATGCAGGCAAAGGCCTCTTCAGGAGTGGGGGGGGGGGCTCTGAGGGAAGCAGAAGCCTCCTGAGTGCTGAATTCTGCATGTGACTCCCCTTCCTGGGTCTTTTGGTTGGAAGGCGGAGGGGAGGGACCTGCTATTCTGTCAGGCTCCTACTGGTCCCAGGCTTCTCCTGGCTGCCACTTAGCCCCGCCTCCTCCTGGCTGCCACTAACCCCCGCCTCCTCCTGGCTGCCACATTCCACAGCCTCGTCCTGGCTGAGGTCTTCCTGTGTATGAAAAAGGGACATAGTTTTAGTTTTTTCTTCATAAATCACACACAATTTTCATCTCATGACTGTTGCAAATTGAATGTTAACAAATATAAAAGACTATCATTCTGAGCCCAGCATTTTTCATTCTTGTCCCAATTATTTTTGCCCACTACTGTCTATTGATATGTAAACGCCTTTATTAAATCAGCAATTAGTGATCAATAATAACATCTAGTAAACATCATTTCTTTATTGACTAGAAATCTGTAGAAGAATGCGATACCTGGCTCAAGCTAGGCTCCTCCACTTCTTTCTGGCTGGAAGTCCCAGGTTGGACATCGGAAGCCTCAGCTGGGGTGGAAGGAAGAGTGGAAGGAAGGGTTGAGAGGGATTCCCTGACTCCAGTCTGGTCTGACAGAAATCGCAGTCTCTCATAGTACCACAGCCTGGGGACATAAATGTCATCTGCTCCTGCTACGGATCTCTGGGAATCCGTGACCTTCTTGCGCTCCCTTAGATAAGTGCTCCTCAGGCCACCAATTTTGGCTTTTAAATAGGGGATGTTTGCTGTGGGGACCACCGGCTTCACCAACTCCAGCAGTTGCTCCAGCGCTGCCTGCCTCTTTTGTTTATGATTATAATGCGGGTGTTTCACCTGCCACAGACAGAGCAGCTCCCTGTATTTGTCTATGAATAGGGGGAGGAAGTTGTGGTCATTGAAACCATCCATTTTATCTGCAAGACACAACACGAGACAAACCCTAATGTCAGGCAAAACTCTCCTAATCTTGGTACAATATAGGCCTCAATCTAGAAGCAGTATAGGCCCAAGTTTAGATCTTACCTTCGTTATCACAATCGGCGCCTCCGATACTCCTTCCTCCACTCACAGATGTTTATTACATTCATGCTGCTCCATGTGCTTTTCTTAACTGTTATCCAGTTTAAAATGGCAACTTTCATGTTCATGGGCACATTATTCGTTCGTATAAAACATTGTTCGTTCGGCCTAGAAAACACCATTGTTTTGGCCATATGCATTTGCCAACATTTTTTATGGCCTACTTGTATGAAAATAATTTGGTTGTGTAGATGGGTTTGTAACTAGAATGAAATTCTAACTAGATTCTGTGTAAGGAGAGGACAATTTTCACATCTGGACGCTGGAGCACTAGTGTGGGACACAAGAACACACTTTTTATTAGGGGCCCACACAGGTGCTCCAGTGTATACTATAGGGGTGTCTCCATCTGTGAAGCTTGTACTAAACAGGTAGTCTTGAAGCTTGACAAAGGACAATAAAAATTCTACATCTTGGAACTCTGCCAAAACAGACAATTGTACCCCACTTCCAAGCAATGTTTCATATTCCTATTTCTGCTATCAAATATCTGTGTGCTAAGTATACCTATTTTCTTTTACATAGGGGAGAAAAGACTCAGAGGATACCCCTCATCCAAGGAGACCAGAGACCCCCCACCTCATGAAGAAGTGGAGACCTACCAAAGCCAACAGGAGGAGGAAGGAGATGTGGTGGAACTAGTCACCACAACAGGTGAGTGTCTGCGACCACAGGCTCAGGTAAGAGATGGATGCCGGCAGATTTATAATACATGGTGTGTTTTTGTTTCTATCTTTTTAGGTGATCGTGATGTTGTGGATCCAGGGCATTTCACCTCTGAAAGTGCACAGATCCTGATCGGGGAGATCATGGGGTGTAATAGGGACTTGGAAAACATCCAGAAAAGCATCAATGATGTTAAAAAAAAATGAAGAACATCATTGATATTTTAGGGAGTTTAAAACCCCTCAAAATCCCTTTTTTTTGTGCTTTTTGTGAGCTAAATTTTTTTACAATTTTTTGACATATTTGCAAAAAGCCAAATTTTGAAGAGGCACACAGTGTGTCAACATGTGCTATCTGCCATCACGGGAGATCAAGGTATGCGTTTTGGGGGTGTGAGGAAGGGGTTGCACCCACAAAACACGTCCCTTGATCCCCCCGTGTTGGCAGCTAGCACATGTTGACATTCGGCAATTGGTGTGCATCTTCAAAATGTGTCTTTTCTAGGGGTGACTGCACCCCATCTGAACGCAATATCAAACACAGTTTGTAAATACTCATATCTGATATTGCCTTCAAGTTCTACCAAATGTGAACTTTGTAAGTTCAAGATTTGTGTCTTTCTTGTTGGTTTTAAACATGCCTGTTTTAGCCTAAATGGACATTTCTACTTTTTCTAATGTGACCCCAAAAATTGTTATACAACAAACATGTTGGTTTGTTTTAAAAAACCTTTTCTAAATGCACATGTAATTGTGCTGGTATTAAAAGGATTGTTAATCAAGAATGTGTGGATTATTGTCTCAACGCTCCAAAACTTTTGTTGTGCTCTAATTGATGTTTTCTGTGACAATGGGGGTTATTTCCTAAGGGCAAATCCACTTTGCACTACAAGTGCAGTTTCAAGTGCACTTGTAGTGTAAAGTGTCTTTGCCTTTAGTAAATAACACCCAACAATGCTTTGTAATGTTACATAATCATGCCATTTTCAGGACTCACCACATTTTTGTCAGGGTCAGCTAAAAGAAACACAAGCAGTAAATGTCACCAAAGATTTTAGTAGTTACATTTTTTTTATTTGAAAAAGGTTTCAGACATTGTCTGGCATACTGATAGCCCCCCTACCTGCAAAGTATTCAAGGGATCTTAGACGGACATCACGGGCACTCAGGGGGGGGCAAGCCAGGACGGCCACTTTCAAGTGCCGTCAGGGTTGGATCATTTTGAATTCCAGCCTCAGGCCCAACTGAGCCAGCATAGTTGGCAGAATGTTGCCATAAAAAGTTGTGTAGAACACAGCACGCCAGGATAATATGATTCAGTTTATACTCCGCCATGTGTATGGGTATAAGAAATAGGTGGAACCGGCTGGCCATGATTCCAAACGTGTTTTCCACCACTCTTCTGGCTCTGGCCAGCCGGTAGTTAAAAACCCTCTGGTCTGGGGTGAGGGTCCTCATCAGGAATGGCCGCATAAGATGTTCCCCTAGCGCAAACGCTTCATCCGCAATGAAGACGAATGGGAGTCCTTCCACATTGTCTTCTGGAGGTGGCAAGTCCAAGCTGCCATTCTGGAGACGCCTGTAGAACTCCGTCTGGGCGATGACTCCATCATCGGACATCCGGCCATTCTTCCGCACGTCCACATACAGGAACTCGTAAGTAGCCGACACCACCACCATCACAATACTATTGAACCCCTTATAGTTGAAATAGTATGACCCCGAGTTGGGTGGTGGGATGATGTGGACGTGTTTCCCATCAATTGCCCCTCCGCAGTTAGGAAAGTCCCACCGCTGGGCAAAGTGGGAGGCCACAGTCTGCCATTCCTGTGGCGTGGAAGGAAACTGTGGAGTCAAACAACAACAAAAAATTAGTAATTTTGCACATAAACAGGGAAAGCAGATTAGACACAAACATTCTTGGCCAACATCAAGATAACATTTATTTGAGGGAGTTATTAAAGACCAAAGTATAAGGTACACCTATCAGATTCCCCCTCCCCCCTCTCATGGGCCATTTCTACTATTTGGGGGGGGCGGAGCTCTTGGACAGGTAACCCTCCCCACTTCATTGAGAGATGAATGCCTAAATAATGGGTATTACTTTTGGCCAGCCCCTCCTTAGTTACACTATTGACAGCCCACTGGACAGGTAAGAAGTGTCATAATACAAAGATATAATTACACACTGTACATATTTGAGCACATTTGGAAATTCTGCTATTACCTATCAAGATAATAATATTATACAAAAACTTTAAAAAGTACCATTTGAAAGTATACAGGCAGGCCCTTGCACTACATGCTTTGGGGAATTCATCCATACATCTGACCACTAAAGAGATGGGTATAGTGTGTATGGGTTTGGCAAAGTCAGCAGATAGATGATTAAGGATAGATAGAGAATTGGTATCAGCTGACTTAGCAGTTGGGGAGAGGGAGGGTTCCAAATGATTTGGGGACCCCCAAAAAAAGCCTCTGGCACTCTGCCTGAATTTAAAGCACAAATCACATTTAAAAACATTTTAGGGGTTGTTTGAGGTAAAGCACTACTATGGAGCTGATAAAATACATTAAGTGACTACATGAGATGAATATAGGGCCAGGAGACCATGCTGGGGAAGTAAGTGAAGGCAAATATGCATGAAGGAAAAAAAAAATTACATAAAAATCCAGCATGCATGAGAACAAAGGGGGCATTCACAGCATATTCCAATCATGGTAATTAGGGAATGAGGAAAGAAATACAATATATTATCAAACAGTAAATACAATAAAATTTGATGTTAAAGGATAAAAATCTTACCTTAATATACTCCTTCTGCAGGACCTGGATGATGGCAGAACAGGTCTCTGGGATAATGATCCCCAGAGCCTGGGGGGAGATGCCTGTCGAGAACTTCAAGTCCTGCAGGCTTCTCCCCGTGGCCAAGTACCGCAGGGTGGCGACTAGCCTCTGCTCCAGAGTGATGGCTTGCTTCATGCAGGTATCCTGCCTGCTAATATAAAGGGGTCAGCAAAGCCAACAAACGGTGAAATACGGGGTCCGTCATCTGGAGAAAGTTCCTGAAATCATCAGGATTATTCTCACGGATCTCACGGAGCAAAGGCATATGACAGAACTGGTCACGCTGGAGCAACCAATTCTTGGTCAATGAACTCCTCCCCACCCTGTTCATGGACTGGACTTGTGTCAAGGTAAGGACCCCAACACCAAGCCCCCGCACAGCACGAACTCTACGAAGAGTACGTATACGCAACATGGCTAGAAAAGGGTCGACTGCTCAGAACGAAGTAACAGAACGCACTGAAGAACAGCAAGGCCTGTGAAGAAAAACAGTAACGAACGAACGAACAAGAACACAATGACAAGAGTCACGTGTAACTCGCTGCACGCACTGAAGAGCAGATACAAACCCACAAGCACAAACTGAACAGCAGAAAATGATCTGAAAACCACAAGTCTGAAAAAGCATGAATCGTCTCTCACCAAACTTTTACTAACATGAGATTAGCAAAAGGAGCCCAAAGGGTACCGCGCTTGGTTCTGAACTGGCCTTTTCTAGTCTTGTCGTACGTGGTGTACGTCACCGCGTTCTTGGCGATCGGAAATTCCGACAACTTTGTGTGACTGTGTGTACGCAAAACAAGTTTGACCCAACATCCGTCGGAAAAAATCCATGGATTTTGTTGTCTGAATTTCCGATCAATGTCCGACCGTGTGTACGGGGCATGAGTGTTCAACCCTGGACAGCCGTTTGATGGAGACCTACTGAAATGATCACTAGAAAATATTTAAAGTGAATGCAAAATCCCTTTAAAGGGATTTTAAAAGCTGCAAGAATAATAAAATATGTTTGGGATTAAGCACAATGACTATGCTTTATGTCTATTGTGTCAAGAATAAATGACTGTATTGAGTGTACAATGTCAGGAGACATTAGACTGCTTATCAGGTCAGTTTAGAACTGATAAATTAAATTTATTACAAAAAAACATTGAAGACCAACAATCTTTGTAAGGCAACTTGCAACCAAAATTAGTTTTAGCTGAAGCCATAGCAATGATAATGAGTTTGTGAAAGAGTGTCTGGATATAATTTTCACTGCGCTCTAAAGATGAGGAATTGGTTGATAAAATCAGTGGCTCATATAAAACTGTATCAAGAATAAATCATATTTATGCTCTGTAAATTTAGTGAGCTTGTTGGCCTATTAGGTAATGCAGCTTACCAGTCCTTAGGGTCCGTGCACACTGGCTTAAAAAAACATTGCTTCTACAGGAGTTTTGAGTTCTGCCTATAGAAGCAGCTCAGTGTTATCCCATGTGTCCATGCACATTAGGACGTTTACAGGCATATTTTGAGTTCAACGTTTAGAGGCAGGAAAGAAAATCCTTCTGGTTCGCATTTGTGATTGGAGCTCACTGGCAGAAAAAACATAAAACTCCTCTAAACTCATCTAGACTTTGTACAACAAATGCTCTATATGAGTGTTTTTTACTCCCAACTGAACAGGCGTTTTTTTATGCCCAGTGTGCATGGAGCCTTAGATGCAGCAATATTACCGTAGTTTTCTTTTTTTGGGGCTTTTTCCTTTTCCTTTCACCTGGTAATCCTGTGAATAACATACTGCTAGTCCCAGTGGTTACGTGCTCGCCTCCACTGTACTCTGTACTGGAGGAGGGACCCTCATTTCTGTTATATGGGGGGGGGGGGGGTAGCTGAAGGGATTAGCAGGAAGTGACATGGACACTAAAATTTTGGCAAGAATGACACATATTTTCTGTACTTGCTCAAAATGTTCTTAGCCTGACAAAAAATAATAATACAGCCACCACATCTTAGGACCTGTAAGCCACAGTATATAACATTTTTTTTTTTGGGCCGAGTTATCCTTTAAGCTGCAAAATTAAGGCCTCATGCACAATGGGCATTAAGCTACTGTGCATCACATCCTGGCATTTCCGTGTATCCAGGAGGCTAAGGTACAGTGTCCAGCCCCACTGCCTGCAGCCTGTCAAAGTCTATGATGGACTGAAATACAGAGCTTACTGGATGCAGCTGTACGACAGACTGAGTGATACTTGAGTTTAAGGTGGTATGCATTCAGGGCTTTATGCCCAGAAAGCAGGTTTTCAACATTACAGCCATACGTCCCTGAACACATAGGGCCCTTGCTTTGTGCACTGGTCCAAATCATTTGGTGGAGGGGGGATTATGGTGTGGGGTTGTTTTTCAGGGTTTGGGCTTGGCCTGTTCGTTCCAGTGAAGGAAACTCTAATGCCCCGTACACACGGTCGGACTTTGTTCGGACATTCCGACAACAAAATCCTCAGATTTTTTCCGACGGATGTTGGCTCAAACTTGTTTTGCCTACACACGGTCGCACAAAGTTGTCGGAATTTCCGATCGGCAAGAACGCGGTGACGTCAAGCGTGTACGACGAGACTAGAAAAGGCCAGTTCAGAACCAAGCGAGGCACCCTTTGGGCTCCTTTTGCTAATCTCGTGTTAGTAAAAGTTTGGTGAGAGACGATTCGCGCTTTTTCAGACTCGTGGCTTTCAGATCGTTTTCTGCCGTTCAGTTTGTGCTTGTGGGTTTGTATTTGCTCTTCAGTGCGTGCAGTCAGTTCTTATCGGAGTTTTCTGTGCAATCTTGTCCGCTCGTTGCTGTTTTTCAGGTCGCTCTTCACAGGCCTTGCTGTTCTTCAGTGCGTTCTGTTACTTCGTTCTGAGCAGCCAACCGTTTTCTAGCCATGTTTCGTATGCGTACTCCTCGTACAGTTCGTGCTGTGCGGGGGCTTGGTGTTGGGGTCCTGACCTTGACACAAGTCCAGTCCATGAACAGGGCGAGGAGGAGTTCATGGACCAAGAATTGGTTGCTTCAGCGTGACCAGTTCTGTCATATGCCTTTGCTCCGTGAGATCCGTGAGAATAATCCTGGTGATTTCAGGAATTTTCTCAGGATGACGGACCCCGTATTTCACCGTTTGTTGGCTTTGCTGACCCCCTATATCAGCAGGCAGGATACCTGCATGAGGCAAGCCATCACTCCGGAGCAGAGGTTGGTCGCTACCTTGCGGTATTTGGCCACAGGGAGAAGCCTGCAGGACCTCAAGTTCTCGACAGGCATCTCCCCCCAGGCTCTTCTTTGTGGACATTTACTGCTTGTGTTTGTTTGAGCTGACCCTGACAGAAATGTGTGGAGTCCAGAAAATGGCGTGATTGTGTAACCTTATACAAAGCACTGTTGGCTGTTATTTACTAAATGCAAAGACACTTTTCACTACAAGTGCACTTGCAACTGCACTGAAACTGCACTTGTAGTGCAAAGTGGATTTGCCCTTAGGAAATAACCCCCATTTTCTCATCAAACAACAATTACATCACCCCAAAAGTGTTGTAGCGTTGAGACAATAATCCACACATTCTTGATGAACAATCTTTTTAATACCAGCACAATCACGTGCATTTACCAAAGGTTTTTCTGACAAACCGACATGTTTGTTGTATAACATATTTTGTGGTGTCATTATCCAAAATCAAAATGTGCATTTTATAGAAAACAGGCCTGTGTAAAACCCACAAGAAAGACACAAATCTTGATCTTACAAAGTTCACATTTAGTAGAACTTGAAGGCAATATCAGCCATGAGTATTTAGGAACTGTGTTTGATATTGCGTTCAGATGGGGGGAAATCACCCCTGGAAAAGCCAAATTTGGAAGATGCACACAAATTTCACAATGTCAACATGTGCTATCTGCCATTAGGGGGGATCAAGGGATGTGTTTTGGGGGAGAAAGCCCTTCCTCACCGCTACTTTATTATTGAGGAAGGGGTTGCACCCCCAAAACGCGTCCATTGATCTCCTGTGATGGCAGATAGCACATGTTGGCACACTGTGTGCATCCTCCAAATTTGGCTTTGGGAAAAATCACAAAAACATTTCGCACATTGTAGCAGACAAAAGAAGAAAGTGATTTTGAGGGGCTTTAAACTCGCCCCAAAACATCAATGATGTTTTTATATTTTGGAATAACATCATTGATGTTTTGCTTGATGTTTTCCAATTGTAAATTACACCCCATGATCTCCCCGATCAGGATCTGGGCACATTCGGATGTGAAAGGATCTTCATCCACAACCTCACGATCACCTAAAAAGAAAGGAAACCCAAAATAAATTAGGTCTAAAAAAAATGCCGCCATCCATCTTCTATCTGAGCCTGTGGTCGCAGACACTCACCTGTTGTGGTGACTAGTTCCACCACGTCTTCTTCCTCCTGCTCATCTTGTGTTGGGGGGATTTTCCCTTCTTCCAGAGGGGGGGGCTCTGGTCTCCTCGGATGAGGGGTGTCCTCCGAGTCTTTTCTCCCCTATGTAAAACAAAAATTGTATAATTAGCACACAGATATTTGATGGCAGAACTCTAAAGATGAAACATTGCTTGGAAGTGGGGTACAATTGTCTATTTTAGCAGAGTTCCAAGATGTAGCTTTTTTAGTGTCCTTTGTCAAGCTGCAATACTTTACCTGTTTTGTACAAGCTTCACAGATGGAGACCCCCCTATAGTATACACTGGAGCACCTGTGTGGCCCCCCTAATAAAAAGGGTGTTCTGGGGTCCCACACTAGTGCTCCAGTGTCCAGATGTGAAAACAGCTGCTCAGTGTCCTCTCCTTACACACAATCCAGTTTGCATTTCATTCTAGTAACAAAGCCATCTACACAACCCAATTCTTTGAAGACAAGTATAGGGCCTCAAAATGGTGGCCAAATGCATATGGGCTAAACAATGGTATTTTATAGTCCGAAAAAAAAAATGTGTGATCCGAACGAATAATGTGCCCATGAACATGAAAGTTGCCATTTTAAACTGTACAACAGTTCCTAAAAGCACATGGAGCAGCACGAACGTAATAAACACAAGAACAATAGGAACACAGCACAACTACTTACTTTTTTGCAGCACTCTCCGGATCTTTCTGTACTGCTCATGTTCTCGTAATTTCAGGTTCGACCACTGCTTCCTGAGCTCATCTTTCGATCGTCGTACCCCGAATTTCCGGTGCAGACTCTTGACCACTTTCGCCATGATCTTGGCCTTTCGGACATTGTGGTTGGGGTAAGGCCCATACTTTCCATCATAGTCGGCCTTCTTCAGGATGTCCACCATTTCCAACATCTCCCCAAAGGACATATTTGAGTCCTTAAATCTCCTTCTGGATCGGGACGTTTCAGGCTCCGGCCTTTCCTCCTCCTCCTCCTCCTCGTTGCTGTAATTAGCACTATCCTGCTGTCTCTCCGCCATGTGCTCTTCCTCCACTGCGCTGAACAAAAAGGGGCGGGGAATAGAATAGAAAGAACGTCAGGGGCGGGCGGAGTTATACGCATGCGCAGTGTGTATAAATCGTAACGCGCGCGTCTTACGTACGATCTGTGAGCGGAGGAAGGAGCATCGGAGACGCCGATCGTGCTAACGAAGGTAGGATCTAAACTTGGGCCTATACTGCTTCGAAATTGAAGCCTATATTGTAACAAGATTAGGGGAGTTTGGCCTGACATTAGGGTTTGTCTTGTGTTGTGTCTTGCAGAGAAAATGGATGGGTTCAACGACCACAATTTCCTGCCCCTGTTTATTGACAAGTACAGAGAGCTGCCCTGTCTGTGGCAGGTCAGACACCCCCACTAAAACCATAAACAGAAGAGGCAGGCAGCGCTGGAGAAACTGCTGGAGTTGGTGAAGCCGGTGGTCCCCACAGCAACCATCCCTTATTTAAAAGCTAAAATTGGTGGCCTGAGGAGCACATATCTTAGGGAGCGCAAGAAGGTCACAGATTCCCAGAGGTCCGGAGCTGCAGCAGATGACGTTTATGTCCCCAGGCTGTGGTACTATGAGAGACTACGATTTCTGTCAGACCACACTGAAGTCAGGGAATCCCTCTCCACTCTTCCTTCCACCCTTCCTTCCATCCCAGCTGAGGCTTCCGATGTCCAACCTGGGCCTTCCAGCCAGGAAGAAGTGGAGGAGCCCAGCTGGAGTCAGGTATAGCATTCTTCTACAGATTTCTGGGCAATAAAGAAATGATGTTTACTAGATGTTATTATTGATCACTAATTGCTGATTAAAAAAAGTGTTTTACATATCAATAGACAGTAGTGGGCACCCAAAATTGGGACAAGAATGCAAAATGCTGGGCTCAGAAGGATAGTCTGTTATATTTGTTAACATTGAATTTGCAGCAGTCAGGAGGTGAAAATTGTGTGTGATTGATGAAAACAATACTAAAACTATGTCCCTTTTTCATACACAGGAAGACCTCAGCCAGGAGGAGGCTGTGGAATGTGGCAGTCAGGAGGAGGCGGGGATTAGTGGCAGTCAGAAGGAGACGGGGATTAGTGGCAGCCAGGAGGAGGCGGGGCTAAGTGTCAGCCAAGAGAAGCCAGGAACAAGTCGCAGCCTGACTGAGTCTCAGGTTCCTCCCCTCCGCCTGCCATATAAAAGGGCCAGGAAGGCCACTCCCAGTCCTGTGCAGGATTCAGTGTACAGGCTGATCCAGGAGGCTTCGGCGTCCCTCAGAGCCTTCCCCAGTCCTGCAGAGGCCTTTGTCTGCATGGCTGCCACCAAATTGCAGGGCATGCAGGAGGGCCAACGCAAGATCTCTGAGGACCTGATTTATAAAGTCCTTCGTAAGGGGGAGAGTGGGGAACTGACACCCAAGACGGATGTCATGGAGAGGGACGATCCTCCTCCTCCTCCTCCTCCTGCTGCCACAACTCCACCACCACAGCCAAAGCCTGGAAGAAAGCGTGGAAGGAAGACCTGAGAGTGATTGCCCTGGGTTCAGTCTGGTCTGACAGAAGATGCAGTCTCTCGTATGACCACAGCCTGGGGACACAGATGTCATCTGCTGCTTTCCGGATTTCTGGGACTTCTGGACCAGACTGCCCTCCCTTAGATAAGGACTCCTCAGGCCACCAATTTTGCTTTTAAATAATTGATGTCTGCCCTGGGAGTCCAAGGCTTCGCCCACTTCTTCAGTTTCTCCAGCGTTGCCTCCCTCTTTGTTTTTTTATAGTTGCGACCCCTTAATAAAATATTTTTAGGTGAATTCTACTCTCCTGTGTGTGTTTTCATCCAAAAAGGACAGTTTGTTGGTGAGTATTCAGGTACATTTCTAAAGTACAATGTGAAATTAACAAGGGACAACAACACCAAACAATCTCCTCCTACAGATTAAATAGAACAACATATCAATGGTGTTGTGGGAACTTGTCACAAAAAACACACAAACATTTTTGGGAATACAAATCAAAATCACCAAAAAAAAAATAAATAAAAAGAGAAACACAAAAAAAGATTCTACATTAAAGTAAAAAAATAAAAAATAAAAAATATGTTGTCAGATGTGAGAAATCAAAATATATTGAGGGAATCCCGATAAATAGTAACGAAAAAAGTTTGTGAGAAGTGTGTGTGAATATGAGCATCAAAACGACTTAATTCTTGTCACATTATAAAGAAGAAGAGAGTGCGCTGTATTAAACCATTTTTTACATTGCAGCGTGACGAAAGTGCTTTATCCATTACGAACGCTAAGTTTACCAGAACGAGCTGTCCTGTGTCGGAATTTCTTCTGAGCATGCGTGGCACTTTGTGCGTCGGAACAGGCCACACACGGTCGGAATTGACGCGATCGGATTTTGTTGTCGGAAAATTTTATCTCCTGCTGTCCAACTTTGTGTGTCGGAAAATCCGATGGAAAATGTCCGATGGAGCCCACACACGGTCGGAATTTCCGACAACACGCTCCGATCGGACATTTTCCATCGGAAAATCTGACCGTGTGTACGGGGCATTAGGGCGTCAGCATACCAAGACATTTTGGACAATTTCATGCTCCCAACTTTGTGGGAACAGTTTGGGGATGACGCCTTCCTGTTCCAACATGACTGCACACCAGTACACAAAGCAAGGTCCATAAAGACATGGGCGAATTTTGGTTGGAGGAACTTGACTGGCCTTCACAGAGTTCTGACTTCAACCGAATAGAACACCTTTGGGATGAATTAGAGCGGAGACTTTGAGCCAGACACATTCCTAAACCTTGTGGACAGCTTTCCCCTAAGAGTTATAGGGGTTATAGCTACAAAGAGTGGGTCAACTCAATATTGAACCCTACAGACTAAGACTAGGATGCCATTTAAGTTCATGTGCGTGTAAAGGCAGGCATCCCAATACTTTTGACAATATAGTGTATATTTTATAGTGTGTGGAGGGCAGCACCCTTTGGTTGATACAAAACTAAACCAGCTGTCTATGTAAATGGTTGCGCTTCCTAGATGAAATTAATAAATAATAATCATAGTAGGTGAGGTTGAAAAAAGACACAAGTCCATCAAGTCCAACCTATGTGTGTGATTATATGTCAGTATTACATTGCATATCCCTGTATGTTGTGGTCATTCAGGTGCTTATCTAATAGTTTCTTGAAACTATCGATGCCCCCTGCTGAGACCACCGTCTGTGGAAGGGAATTCCACATCCTTGCCGCTCTTACAGTAAAGAACCCTCTACGTAGTTTAAAGTTAAACCTCTTTTCTTCTAATTTTAATGAGTGGTCATGAGCCTTGTTAAACTCTCTTCTGCGAAAAAGTTTTATTCCTATTGTGGGGTCACCAGTACGGTATTTGTATATTGAAATCATATCCCCTCTCAAGCGTCTCTTCTCCAGAGAGAATAAGTTCAGAGCTCGCAACCTTTCCTCATAACTAATATCCTCCAGACCCTTTATTAGCTTTGTTGCCCTTCTTTGTACTCGCTCCAAATCCAGTACATCCTTCCTGAGGACTGGTGCCCAGAACTGGACGGCATACTCTAGGTGCGGCCGGACCAGAGTCTTGTAGAGCGAGAGAATTATCGTTTTATCTCTGGAGTCGATCCCCTTTTTTAATGCATGCCAATATTCTGTTTGCTTTGTTAGCTTGGAATTGCATGCCATTGCTGAGCCGATCATCTACTAGGACCCCCAGGTCCTTTTCCATCCTAGATTCCCCCAGAGGTTCTCCCCCTGTGTATAGATTGCATTCATATTTTTGCCACCCAAATGCATTATTTTACATTTTTTTATATTGAACCTCATTTGCCATGTAGTTGCCCACCCCATTCATTTGTTCAGATCTTTTTGCAAGGTTTCCACATCTTGCGGAGAAGTTATGGACCTGCTTAGCTTAGTATTGTCTGCAAATACAGAGATTGAACTGTTTATCCCATCCTCCAGGTCGTTTATGAACAAATTAAACAGGATTGGTCCCAGCACAGAACCCTGGGGGACCCCACTACCCACCCCTGACCATTCCGAGTACTCCCCATTTATCACCACCCTCTGAACTCGCCCTTGTAGCCAGTTTTCAATCCATGTACTCACCCTACGGTCCATGCCAACGGACCTTATTTTGTACAGTAAACATTTATATGGAACTGTGTCAAATGCTTTTGCAAAATCCAGATACACCACGTCTATGGGCCTTCCTTTATCTAGCTGGCAACTCACCTCCTCATAGAAGGTTAGTAGATTGGTTTGGCAAGAACGGTTTCTTCATGAATCCATGCTGATTACTGCTAATGATACCGTTCACATTACTAAAATCTTTTATATAGTCCCTTATTATCCCCTCCAAGAGTTTACATACTATTGATGTTAGGCTAACTGGTCTGTAATTCCCAGGGATGTATTTTGGGCCCTTTTTAAATATTGGTGCTACATTGGCTTTTCTCCAATCAGCTGGTTCCATTCCAGTCAGTAGACTGTAAAAATTAGGAACAACAGTCTGGCAATCACTTGACTGAGTTCCCTAAGTACCCTCAGGTGCAAGCAATCTGGTCCCGGTGATTTATTAATGTTAAGTTTCTCAAGTCTAATTTTAATTCTGTCCTCTGTTAACCATGGAGGTGCTTCCTGTGATGTGCCATGAGGATAAACACTGCAGTTTTGGTTACTGAAGCCCCCCCGATTCCCTCATGAAGACTGAGGAGAAGAATAAATTCAATACCTTCGCCATCTCCTCATCCTTTGTAACCAGATGTCCTTCCTCATTCTTTATGGGGTCAATATGGTCTGTCCTACCTTTTTTACTGTTTTACATACGGTACTTAAAGAATTTCTTGGGATTTTTTTTTGCTCTCCTCCGCTATATGTCTTTCATGTTCTATCTTAGCCATCCTTATTGCACCCTTACATTTCTTGTTGCATTCTTTATAAAGTCTGAATGCTGATGATGATCCCTCAACCTTGTATTTTTTGAAGGCCTTCTCCTTTGCTTTTATATGCATTTTTACATTGGAGTTAAGCCATCCAGGACTTTTGTTCGCTCTTTTAAATTTATTACCCGATGGGATGCATTGGCTAATGCCTTTATTTAATATGCTCCTAAAGCAAACCCATCTCTCCTTCGTGTTCTTTGTTCCTAAGATTTTATCCCAATTTATGCCTTCTAGCAAGGTTCGTAGTTTAGGGAAGTTGGCTCTTTTGAAATTCAGTGTCTTTGTATTCCCTTTATGTTTCCTATTTGTGTGATTTATACTGAAACTAATTGACCTGTGATCGCTGTTACCTAAATTGCCCCGTAATTCCACATCCGTGATCAGGTCTGTATTGTTGGTAATCAATAGATCCAGTATTGCTTTATTTCTAGTTGGTGCCTCTACCATGTGACCCATAAAATTGTCCTGCAAGACATTAAGGAACTGGCAAGCCTTAGATGAATGCGCGGTTCCCAGTCTATGTCTGGATAATTAAAATCCCACATTATGATAACACTTCCCATCCTTGCTGCTAATCAAAATTGTGATAAGATATGTCTCCACTTCCTCCCTCAGGTTAGGGGGCCTATAGCATACTCCCAGTATTTAGAGAGGAGGATATATTGGCAAGGAGGGTGGGACTTTTAATGAAGCACCGGACAGCAAGGGAGTACTTGGATGAATAGAAGGAATTTTATTGAAAGGCTAGATACAAAGCATATATAATGTAGCTAACAATGGTACAAAAATGACATGCATATACTGGTTAGACCAGTGTTTCTCAACTCCAGTCCTCAAGGCGCACCAACAGGTCATGTTTTCAGGATTTCCACTATTTTGCACAGGTGATTTGATCAGTTTCACTGCCTTAGTAATTACCACAGCCGTTTCATCTGAGGGAAATCCTGAAAACATGACCTGTTGGTGCGCCTTGAGGACTGGAGTTGAGAAACACTGGGTTAGACTACTGATAACAGTCCATGTACACATGTAATAATAACATGATAAACACTAGACAACATGCTAAAATTGATGATAATCTCACATGATGTGAGCACATTCATTTCCTCAATTCATCTCAAAAGAAAGAGTGTATATTATGATACAAGTGGTAAACCTGCGCGACCTATGGCCTCACTAGAACTGAAGAGGTAGACATGCATAGTATCTTGAGAAATCTTGGTAAATTTATAAGGACACAGCAACCGGTATCTCTACGCGTTTCGTGGCTTTTTCTCCACTCGTCAGGAGCAGGAACATGTGGTAAAGGAGAGAGGGGAGAGGGGGAAAAAGAAAAAAGAGAAAGAAAAGTGAGGGAGTGAAGGAAATGGTGTAGGGAATGGGAATAAAAGTGACTGGGTGGTGAGTGAGGAGTGAAAAAAATTACACATTATCAAAAATGGTGAACGTGATAAAGCCAAACAAGTCATGGTGAATGTGACAAAATACCTTGTGAGGATGAGGAACCCAATTGAAAGGGAACCAAGAAGGTTGGAGACAGCCAAAGCATGTGGGGATCAGGGTGAATGGAGCCCCAAGTGCCAAGACCACCCAAGGAACGCCACTATATAGGCCAGCCGTGGAAGAGTCCACCAATGTCACGCCATGTGACGGGGGAGGAGCACCATGCACCGGAAAGCCGGACCTCTGGCACCGACACACAGGCAGTTCCCCCATTGTACACAAGCGTGATAAACACAGCCTGTGCGCAGTGGCGTCAGGGAGACGTCATGCGCACAGCGTGATGTGCGTGACATTGACGCGCAGTAACGGCGCATCCGTCCTCCTCGAAGGTCGGAAGGCGAGGGGGAGGGGGGTTGCCCGGAAGGCGTGTCGCAGCTCCCAGGACAGGAGAAGGACCAGATGCAGTGCAGCCCAGAGTGCACCCACCACTGGCAATGTCAAAAGCCTACCATAAGGCATTAACATAGGCGATAAGGGGCAGGGGAGATGATATAGTTAAACTAATAGAGCTAGTCCGTGTGCTTCCATCCCTATGTATTCATTAAAGGAAAAGAAAAAGAAAAATAGGGACTTTCAGGAATCCATGACATGGTAAGATCATGTGTTTCCATCCCTAGGGACTTTAAATGACATCGTGATCTGGTAAGGTCATGCATATCCATCCCATGTACATTTCGAGAGGAGGATATATTGGCAAGGAGGGTGGGACTTTAAATGAAGCACCGGACAGCAAGGGAGTACTTGGATGAATAGAAGGAATTTTATTGAAAGGCTAGATAAAAAGCATATATAATGTAGATAACAATGATACAAAAATGACATGCATATACTGGTTAGACTACTGATAACAGTCCATGTACACATGTAATAATAACAATGAAAAACACTAGACAACATGCTAAAATTGATGATATCATACATGATGTGAACACATTAAATTCCTCAATTCATCTCAAAAGAAAGAGTGTATATTATGATACAAGTGGTAAACCTGCGGGACCTATGGCCTCACTAGACCTGAAGAGGTAGACATGCATAGTATCTTGAGAAATCTTGGTAAATTTATAAGGACACGGCAACTGGTAGCTCTACGCGTTTCTTGGCTTTTTCGCCACTCGTCAGGAGCAGGCACGTGTGGTATCTAAAAGAATAGTATAAAGATAAGGGGAGAAAATAACAAATATAAAGAAAGACAAGGTTGGGGGTGAGGTATCATCCCCCATAACCAGGGCTTGTTGAGGCCTGAGATATTGCTGAGATGGTGGTAGGGCCACACAGGAAATCCGGAAGTAACTCCCAACCGGGAGCTGAGGTGGAGAGTCCCGCGGACTAGGAAGGGGGCAATATCGAGGGCAGTTAGGACACTCCATCTGCCTCTGACTTTGTCACTGGTGCCAACGTGCAAAATGACAACTGGGTCTTCCCCAGCCCCTCCCAGTAATCTCTCCACTAGATCCATGATGTGCCGAACCTGAGCGCCTGGTAGACAACATACTGCTTGGCGCTTCAGGTCTTTGTTACAGATTGCCCTCTCTGTCCTAAGAATTGAGTCCCCTACCACCAAAATCTGTCTTTCCTTTCCCTTCACTTTCCCCCCACTCTCACTGGAGGAAATCTTCCCCTGGCAGCTAGGAGAGTCCCTCAGCTCCAGCAGTGCTGGTCCCTGACTGGTTTGACCAATGTCACTCAATGGAGCGTACTTATTGGTGATCCAGCCCTGGATAGGCCTCCCTGGCACTTCCCCCTCTACCCTTCCTGACTGTCACCCATCTACTCTTTGCTAGTGCCTGCACCTCTTTGTCTCCTCCGCCTCTGTGCTGGCCCGTCAGCACCTGCCGTGTACGTTCCCGGCTCTCCTTTAGTATGGAGGGACTTCTCAGTGCTGACAGTTGCTTCCCCAGATTCAGAACCTGGGCTTCCATGGAAACAATGCACTTACATTTTGCACAGCAGAATTCACCCTCGATCGGATGATCAAGGAATGCATACATGCCGCAAGATGTACAAAGAGTTGCCTCTCCACACCCGCCGGGCAATCGTACCTATTAAATTTAATAAGGATTGGGGATAATATCTTTTCCAAATTACCTAACAACTAGCATCATATTTCACAAAGTACAAGTGCTTTTGTAAACCCTGACTATGAAAAAATGTATCACACCAAATGCATAAAAAATATTGGGCCGTGAATATGACAAACAAATCAATAAATAATAAGCAGGTGCAAGTTCATAGTGCAATCATAAGCATGTGCAAATACATAGTGCAAAGTCCATGTATGATTCATCCAACAGGTGCAAAAGAAAAACTGTAAGTGAGTGTTTCTCCACGTGAATCCTCAACCCTGAATCACTCAGCCTCTTTCCAAATGGTATTGTTCTCCTATAGCAACAGAAAAGATCCCTTTATTACACAAAAAGGCAGGTACTTACACAGCCACAGCAAATGAACAGAGAACACCACACTTCCGAGACTCAGGAGTCATGATGACATCATCTGCAAAGCTCCACCCATTATGTTTTGCTACAAATAAGCATTGTCAGGAAGGTGGAGCACAGCTGGTGGCGCCAATAACACACTTTATATACATCCAGACAATTGGAGTAAATACAGGAGATGTGGCTTCACCGTCTCCATCTTGGAAGTGGAGGAAAATTGTCGTGACTAGGGGCTAGCCCTTACATGCTTAGTACCGGGTAAGAATGAGACAATTTAATTGAAACTTGACAAGAAAAGAGCCCATCGCGCCCTTCTGGGAGAGAGGCGTTTAGCCTCAGACAAGAATGTGAGATTCTTATGGTCAGTAAGAATGAGAACCGGCACAGTGGTCCCTATGAGGAGATGTCTCCATTCTTTCAGGGCTAAAATGATTGCCAACAGCTCTCTGTCACCAATCTCGTAATTGCACTCGGCAGGTGACAATTTCTTGGAAAAGTAGCCCCAGGGATGCATAGCACTCTCACGTCAGGTAGGACGTTGAGACAGAAGGGCGCCAATACCAGTCTCAGAAGCATCAACCTCAAGGATAAAAGGTAATGTAGGATCAGGATGTGCCAACACAGGAGCAGAAACAAAGGCAGCCTTGAGACTTTTTAAAGGCCTCAATGGACTCCGGAGACCAACTCTGTGGGTTATCGTTCTTTCTGGTCATATCGGTCAGGGGCTTGACCAGAGATGAGAAGTTACGAATAAACTTCCGATAATAGTTGGCAAAACCCAGGAAATGCTGCAGAGGACGTGACCCCATGGGTCGAGGCCACTGTAGGACTGCCGAAAGTTTCTCTGGGTCCATCGAAAAACCATCAGTGGAAATGACATAGCCCAGGAATTTAACCTGTTCCCGATGGAACTCACACTTCTCCAGTTTACAATAGAGATTGTTCTCTCTTAATTTCTGAAGCACACGACAGACATCTGTGTGGTGGCTCTCCAGGGACTTGGAAAATATGAGGATATCATTGAGATAAACCACCACACATAACTGCAACAAATCTCGGAGGACATCATTAATAAATTCCTGGAAAACTGCCGGGGTGTTACAAAGGCCAAAAGGCATTACGAGATACTCATAATGGCCTGTTCTGGTATTAAACCCAGTATACCACTCATCGCCCTCCTTAATCCTCACGAGATTATAAGCCCCTCTCAGATCAAGCTTAGTGAAAACCGTTGCTCCCTTGAGGTGGTCAAATAACTCTGTAATCAACAGGACTGGGTAGGCAACGATTGAGACCTCTATAATCAATACAAGGTCTCAGTTCACCGCTCCTCTTCTTCACAAAGAAGAAACCAGCAACAGCAGGAGACAAGGATTTATGGATGAAACCTCGAGAAAGTGCGTCTGCAACATACTCCTCCATGGCTTTATCCTCCAAGACCGACAAAGGGTAAACCCGGCCACGAGGGGGAGTGGCACCAGGTTGAAGGTCAATTGCACAATCACACAGCCGGTGTGGAGGCAAACTACCGGCTTGACCTTTGTCAAAGACATCGCTAAAATCACAGTACTCCTCTGGCAGGGAGAGAGTGAAGAGGTACACAGGACCTTGGTTACCTTCCGGAAGCATGTTTCACTGCATTGTGGTGACCAGGAGAGAACCTCAGCACGGAGCCAATCAAAAGAGGGGTTGTGCCTCTGTAACCAAGGATAACCAATAACCAGCTGAAACTTACGAGAGGAAATCGCTTGGAATTGGATTATCTCATGGTGAAGAGCCCCTATGGCCATGGACAATGGAACCGTCTCATGAATCACATGGGCAGGCTGTAGTGGTCTCCCGTCAAGAGCTGCAGCTGCAGTGGAATCGAGTGCTTTGATACAAAGGCGGCATCAATGAACAGGCCTGCAGCCCCAGAGTCGATTAGAACCTGTATCTCGATAGATGACCTAGCCCAAGAAAGGGTGACCGAAACCAGGTGCTTATCCTTCTGGATAACTGGGGACAACACAACACCACCTAAGGTCTGTCCATGACAGGACCTCAAGGTTCGGGTGTTCGGGTGTAGGACAAGACTTCAAAAAGTGACCTGCCTGGCCATAATAAATGCACAACCTCTCCCTCCTCCTAAAGGCTCTCTCATCCGCAGAGAGACGCATGAAGCCCAAGTGCATGGGTTCATCTTCACTGACTGACTTAGTAGAAGGAGGCATGGGAGGTGAGGGAGACATGGGTAGGACTGCAAAGCTCGGAGGCAAATGTACAGTAGGCTTCCGCAAGCGCTCCTTAAAAGAAAGTCTTTCTCTGAGTCTGGAGTCAATGAGGATGGTAAACTAGATCAAGCTCTCCAGCTCAGTGGGTATATCTTGGGCTGCTATCTCATTCTTGATGGAATCCGAGAGACCATGAGAAAAAGCAGCCTGGAGGGCCTCATTGTTCCAAGCAACCTCTGCTGCCAGAGTATGGAACTCAATGGCCTAGTCGGCAACAGTTCTCGTACTCTGATGGACATGAGGCACTTGGCAGCAGAAGCGGAGCATGTGGGAATGTCAAATACCCTTTTAAAGGAGGCCACAAACTCTGGGTAACTCAAGACAACATGTTTTTGCATCTCCCATAGAGGGTTAGCCCAGGCCAAGGCTCTCTCAGAAAGCAAAGATATCACAAACCCCACTTTGCTTCTGTCTGTGGGAAACGCCTGGGGCAGCATCTCAAAGTATATCTCAACTTGGTTGAGAAACCCTCTGCATTGAACTTGTTCACCCCCAAATCACTGGGGAAGCGTGGCAGAACCAGACATACCTCTTATAGAGGTAATACTCAAGGCGGGTGCCTGCACAGAGACTGGCGCAGTAGCAGGGACAGCCTGCAACTCAGGTTGTACCGGAGCAGCCACAGTGGGGAATTCCAGGTGAGCTGTGTGACTCACGAGCGTTTTTAACGCCAAGGTAAACTGATCCATGCGGTGATCTTGCTCATCCAATCTGGAAAAAATATTACCAACAAGTGGATTGACTGTATCTTCTGAATTCATGGCCTTCGCCTACTGTCAGAAATCATGAACCAGACCAAGACAGAAGTACAGTAAAATCACACATGTTATTTAATAAAAATAAAAAAGGTAAATAGAGTAAGCGTAGTCAAAGCATAGCCAGAGTCCACCAGTAACCGGATCGGGTAGTCAGCCAAGCCAGAGTTCAGTAACCAGATCGGGTAATCAGCCAAGCCAGAGTTCTGTAACCAGATCGGGTAATCAGCCAGGCCAGAAGTCAGGGATCCAAGTAGAGGAAACAGCAAGCAGGATAAGGAGCCAGAAGGGATGTCAGCAAAGCCCATCTTTAAACAGGAACGCAGGAGATGGTTTCTTGTGATGTGACCAAGGCGAAGGCAGGAATGAAGTGAGCTGGAGATCTTTAAGTAGGCGGGACTGACGAGCAGATCCACAACAGCTGGTTAACTGTGGAGAGAGATGAGAGCTGGCAATTAGCCGACAGCTGTGCGGCCAGCTCAGAGAAGGAAGGGCTGAGCCAGTCCTGACACCTTTACAGTCTCTCACAACCGACTAGCCCTATGGGCCATACACTTGAAGTTCCAAAAAATACAGGATTAATTGACCTAATTAGGACTTCCTTTCATCCCTTCGTAAGATGCCAAACCCCTAAACAACTCGCTGTCAGATGATTCATTTTTTGCTGTTAAATCGTTGAAACACAACAAAGCGCCAGACACAGATGACCTTACTAGTAGATACTATAAGACATTTGCACATCTCTTGGCTCGCATATTTATATTATTTGATTTACTTATTTATTATAGGTACTTGTATAGCACCATCAATTTATGCAGCGCTTTACATATATATTGTACATTCCCATCAGTCCCTGTCCTCAAGGAGCTTACAATCTAAGGTCCCTAACTCACATTCATACATTCACATACTAGGGCCAATTTAGACAGGAGCCAATTAACATACCAGCATGTCTTTGGAGTACACAGAGGAAACCCACCCAGTCACATGGAGAACATGCAAACTCCTGGCAGGTAGTGTTGTGGTTGGGATTCGAACCAATGATCCTAGTGCTGCTAGGCAGAAGTTGCATTTAACTCTCTCTTGAAAGGCCACAATCTTCCTGCTGACTCCCTAAAGGGGACTTACAGTATATCAGTAATTCCCAAGGACGACAAGGCCCCTGCCATTGTTTAAACTACAGGCCAATTTCTCTCCTAAATACTGAGCTAAAAATCTTCACTAAAATCATTTCCCATAGCCTGCTTCCTTCCCTGCTATCCATCATTCACCCAAATAGGGTGGGCTTCTTGCCATCCAGGGAGGCAAAACACAAGACTTTCAGTGTTGTTAATACAATCCATTTCTGAAAGCTTTGTTTAGGGAATTTCCACATTTTTTTATGGGCACATACCTATTCTAGAATAGTGTACAATCATTCTACCATGCCTAAAATTAATGGTGGGTTGGCCTTCCCAGACCCCTTGAAATATTATCAAGCTATGCACCAGCAGAGAGTGTAGGGCTTGGTAGGGATTTTGACCATAAACGATGGATCATATTGGAACACCTTAGTGTCATAATCCCACTCCACTCTCACCCTGGATCAAGACAAATTATATTGGAACCCCATGGAGTCAACCAAGGATAGGTCCACCTCTATATGTCCTGACAAGAGTAACTAAGCGTGGCGCAAACTGTTGGCGCTATATAAATCCTGTATAATAATAATAATAACAGATTCTGAACATACTATCACAATGATGACCCCGTTGGTGGAGAATCCGGATTTCCTCCCAGGTCACACTGATAGATCTTTTGGCCCCCTTTCTTCACAATAATATTTTCAGACTGATATACTTTCTGTGGAACACGGTACTTGGCAGACATACATTGGCAACTCCTACAGACATCTTCTCTCAGTCACCCTCAAGTGAGGTGTTTCAGACAATATGTATAACCTATGATATTTTAACTTATGTTAACTTATGTGGTAATAAAAATATTTCGATTTTAATAATTGGATTTTGTGAATACCTGTTGGTCATCCTCGAACACCCTCTTTCTATTCTAGAAAATCTGTGTCTATATATATATATAACTATAGCTGCTGCTAATAAAGCAAACAGAATATTGGCATGCATTAAAAGGGGGATCAACTCCAGAGATAAAACGATAATTCTCCCGCTCTACAAGACACTGGTTCGGCCGCACCTGGAGTATGCTGTCCAGTTCTGGGCACCAGTCCTCAGGAGGGATGTACTGGAAATGGAGCGAGTACAAAGAAGGGCAACAAAGCTAATAAAGGGTCTGGAGGATCTTAGTTATGAGGAAAGGTTGCGAGCACTGAACTTATTCTCTCTGGAGAAGAGACGCTTGAGAGGGGATATGATTTCAATTTACAAATACTGTACTGGTGACCCCACAATAGGGATAAAACTTTTTCGCAGAAGAGAGTTTAATAAGACTCGTGGCCACTCATTACAATTAGAAGAAAAGAGGTTTAACCTTAAACTACGTAGAGGGTTCTTTACTGTAAGAGCGGCAAGGATGTGGAATTCCCTTCCACAGGCGGTGGTCTCAGCGGGGAGCATTGATAGCTTCAAGAAACTATTAGATAATCACCTGAATGACCGCAACATACAGGGATATGTAATGAAATACTGACACATAATCACACACATAGGTTGGACTTGATGGACTTGTGTCTTTTTTCAACCTCACCTACTATGTAACTATGTAACTATGTAACTATATATATACATATATATGTTGCTGGGTTGATGACCTTTTGGGGTATTGCAGATCTGGTGAAAAAAAGTATTTTTTCAGCTACCAGTCCCCCTACCCATGCAGTCATAACAACCTATAAACTTCTCATACAACCATCTGACTCATTTACATCCCTTTCCTGCTTTAGTGGGAAATTGAACTGGGAACTTTATTCTCCCCTACCCAGAGAAATGGCATTTTATACTTTTTGCACTACTCTTCGAGAGCCAGCAACTTTCAAGAATCGGGGTAAAAAATATTGACTAGGTGACATAAAGTGGCAAAGGTCCTACAAAAAAACTATCCTTGGTTCTTTTAGGTTTGTGCTGGCAACGTAAAATTAGAGGGCACACTCTTGCACATTTTTTGGTCGTACAACAGGATTAGAAACTTTTGGACACAATTGACTTATCTTGACTTAGACGATGATCCAGCAGCTTACCTATTCCACCATTTATCGTTGCCTAGGAAAAAATACATTGACACTCTTGTGATCCATCTGTTAAACATTGCCAGAATTTGTGTTCCGGCCTACCGGAGACAGGAGCCTAAAGCAAATTGATAAACTCTGGTGTATTTGGTTCTTTTGGACGGAGTTCACCTGTTCTCTGGGATTTAAAGCCATTTTTGACTAGATGAAAAAGACTTCTTGTTTTGTACCTTTGTACCTTTGCTGTGCCTGTAATGATGGATGGATTCACAGTAGCGTTGGCCGCATGAACCTCCCCCCTTTTTTTATCTTCTTCTTCCTTCCTCTCCTCATCCTTGGTTAGCGCTTATACTGCTCTAATGTAGCTAATTCCCTTTTTTCTCCAGTTCTTCAGATTTTTCAGATGTTTTTATAAGGAGGCTTATCTGAGGAGTTTCTGTTCCCTGTTCTGTAGGACACAGACATAATAAGATTTCACAAGATGTATCTAATTAGGTTGCTGTACGTCTGTTGTTACCAAATGTTGTGCTTTATATCTGCGAAACCAATGGATGTGATATGTCTGTAATCCACGCTTGCATAAAAACTTAAAAAGAATAATGATTAAAAAAAAAGCTTACATGAGAAGTATGGCCAAAGCTATTTTGGCTGTACTTTTCCTGTAGGTCACAGAAGTGCAGTTCATTCTGCACTCCGGTGACCCATTTTCTGATGTCACAGAGCCGGTCCAGGCTCTGGAAAGATCCTGACTTTACAGTCAGAGATCCACCCAGATGCCTGGACTGGCAGATTGCTCAGCCTCTCAGCGAACCACCTAGAAGCCTGAGGCAGCCGCTGAGAGCCTGGGGCAGACTCTCCCACCCCCTCCACAGCCCGGCGCTAAAGTGAGTGCTGGAGTAGCAGAGCAGAGAGGCAGTGATTGACAGTCTCTGCTTAACTGCTCACTGAAGGCTGAGAACTGAGCGATCAGCGGTCTTTGCTCAGTTCTCAGTCTTAGAAGCGGCAGGGGAAAGATGCAGCATCAGACTGACACTGCATCCACCTAGGGGAGTATACATTTTTTTTTTGAAACCCATACTTCTATTTTAATGTTTTTTAATGAACAAATATATGCAGTAATGGCGTTTTTTGCCTGCTTGCAGTGCAGATTTTAATTGCCATGGTCTGTATTTGGTGCAACTATATCTTACTTTTTAATCTCCTTAGCCAACTAGTTACCACTGGGGAGGAAAAATATATAGGCTGTGAACATCATCATTTCCAAACAACACCTTTCCCGTAACAATATAATAAAAACGTATTTCAGTCCATAGTTAGTCCTTGACACAGGCTTGCTTATGCACCATTGCTATACCAGTTCAGCACAATATACTATATGTATACTATAAGAAGAGCTCTAGCAATACACCTAAAGTGGGGGATTCACTAATTCGCAAAATGGAATTGTGTTCACCAAAAGCAAAGTGAATCCTTTGGGGTGTATTTAGGGTAGTTTTAGTTTTTTCACTTAGTGTTCTTTGTGTTTGCACTCTTTTTATTTTTTGTTTATTTGTTATTTTGTGTACTTTCACGTTCCAGTTTTTGATTTACTTTTTTTTTACTATCTGCGTTTTCTGTGAAAAAAGGGAAAATAATGTGGGGGTGGGGGGGCATTTTAATCATAAATCACTCAGTTGGCAATAGTACATCCATTTTAAACACACAGACACTAACAGAGAAAATAGAGGCCTAATTATAATGACCTGGAAAAAAAAAATCACTTTTAGGCTCCTTTCACACGGGGCTGTCCATTTTGATGGATTCCGCTTGCTCAGCAGGGATCGCTCTGTTGATCCCCGCTGAGCCGGCGGATGACAGGTCCGTCTCCGCTCACTGTGCAGGAAAGGACCTGTCAGAGCCCCGCTCTATGGGAGATCGGATGAAAACGGACCGACCTGTACATTTTCATCCGATCCGGTCCGCCAGACAGATGGAAAATAGGTTCTCCATTCGCCTGGATTTAGCGGATCGGATGTCAGCGGACATGTTACTGCTGACATCCGTCGCTCCATAGAGATGCATAGAGCATCTGTTCAGGTCCGCCTGAAAAACTGAAAAGGGGCCTTAATTTCACTTTAAAGCATTTCCCACATTTATAAAAGCTTAAAGGGTTTGTTAACCCATATATATAGAACTATGCCAGCCCCTTTATTAGAGGCTGGCATAGCACATTATAGGGTTGATTTGCTAAAACTGGAGAGTGCAAAATCTGGTGCAGCTGAGAATGGTAGCCAATCAGCTTCTAACCTTAGCTTGTTCAATTAAGCTTTGACAAAAAAACCTGGAAGTTGATTGGTTTCTTTGCAGAGCTGTACCAGATTTTGCACTCTCAACTTTTAGTAAATCAACCCCTATGTCTTTAGTTTTACAAAACGAGCAGTGTAAATACCTAATTTTAGCTGTCTTCAGGCAGGTGACATGACTCACGAACACTTTCCAGCTCTGATGGATGACTTCTGAGGGAGGGGCCGTGATCTCTCTCTGACGTCAGCCGGGGAGATCACGTGACCGCTCTTCTCCTCCACAGAAGTTGTGTCTCAGAGCTGTAAAGTGGCCATGAGTCACGTGACTGGCCTGAAGACTTTATTTTACAAGCAATATTGGCGGGCTGGAGACAGACACAGAGGCAGATGACAGGGAGGAAGGAGGGGAGAAAGAGGAGAACAGAGGGCACAGCGTATGATGGAGGGAGGCACTTAGACCACTGTGATCAGGGTGGAGCTACCCTGGTTATCGTGGTCTATTTAGAGAGGGGATACAGGAAGTGCAATTTTCAGGGTTTTTTTTTTACAGAGGGGGGCAAATTACACAGCACAAGCGCTATGCTGTGTAATCTGCTTTGAAGGACCAGAATCTACATTTTTTTGGGGGGTTAGCAAACACAGATGCGGCATCAAAGTGCAGTCAAAAAACAGTGACAAGTAACAAGAAATAAAATTGTGAAATACAGCAAAATATAAATAAATAGAACAACATCACCTCAAAGTCGAATTTTATAAAAACAAATTCAAGGTCTCTCCTGTCCCCTTTCCCCTGCCTCTTACACATTAGAAAAAATATTTTTTTTAGAAAAAAAAACTTTTTTTATTAGATTTTATTATTATTTTTATATTTTTTTACTCTCTGAATCCTAGCCTAGATCAGGATGACATCACACACTCCTGGTTCTATAGGGAAGAGAAAATTAAGCTAGTCATACACTAAACAATATGATTGTTCAATCTCCTTTAAATTTATCAAAACGATGCAAGAGGTGGACATACCTAAACAACCCATTCAATTTGTATCAACTCAGGTAGGCCCTTCCACTACATTGTTGATGGTAGATGAAAGAAGATTTCACAATCAGATTGTACAGTGTATGGTAACACTTAGGTTTACCACACACTATACAATCTGATCATACAATCTCTTTTAGATCTACCACCAACTTTGCAATGTAAAGGCCTGTGGGGTTGGATGGCAATTGATTGGATTGTAAAGGTTTGTTCTTATTTTACACTGCTTGGGTAAATTTAAATAAGATTGTACAAGAACTGTACAATAGGATTGTAATGTTTATGGCCACCCTTGGTTACACAGTTCATGTTCATGAAACAGTTCCACCCAACCCTGGACATGGGTTCTGGAGCCTGTAGGAACACAACCATTGGTGCCCAAAGCAACAGCACCTCTTCTAAAATCATCTCCATTACATGAACATATTTTTTTAACTGGTCCTAGTCTGGCTCAGAATATTTTGTAGTGTAAATAAACATCACCAATCTTGTCTCCAAATATCACCCAAACTGTCCTCTCTGCTCTTCTTGCTCTCTAGCTCCCTTGTCTCCTCCTCCCATGCTCGTCTCCAGGACTTCTCCAGAGCCTCTCCCATTCTCTGGAACTCTCTACCCTTATCTGTCTGGCTATCTCTTACTCTGGCTGCCTTTAGGCAATCTCTGGAAACTTATCTCTTCAGGGAATCCTATCTCACCTTCAACTAATCTTTTATCACTTCCATCAGCTCACCCCCCACAGTTATAACCTTTTGTACCACTTGCCCCCCCCCTCCCCTTAGATTGTAAGCTCTTATGAGCAGGGCCCTCTTAACATTCTTGCATTCTATTGTAGCGTAACTGTACTGTCTCCCTCTTATATTGTAAAGTGCTACGTAAACTGTTGGCGCTATATAAATCCTGTATTATAATAATAATAATAATTGAATTTCTATATGTATGCTAATAATGGGGTAAAAAGTCACTGGGATAGATTTACAAAAACTAGAGAGTGCAAAATCTGGTGCAGCTGTGCATGGTAGCCAATCAGCTTCTTCAGCTTGTTCAATTAAGCTTCAGCAAAAAAAAAAAACATGGAAGCTAATTGGTTTCTATGCAGAGCTGCACCAGATTTTGCTTGAGTTTTAGTCAATCAACCCCCCAGTGTCTTGGCCACTGCTGTCTACCAAACCTAATGGTAAATCTCTCTCTGCTTGCACATCTGCTCTTTAAAACTTGGCTTAAATGCATTGAAATACATTTAGGCTGGGTTCACATTGGTCCGACAAACGCTCCGACATTGGGAGCTCATGTCGCATGATGTGTGAAATTCAATGTTACCCTATGGGAGCCGTCCTAACTGGTCCGACACAAGTCGTTCCGACTTTAGAAATGCTCCCTGTACTACTTTGGTCCAACTTTGATCATACTTCAGCCCATTGACTATCACTGAAGTCGGATCAAAGTCGGATCGCCTCTCGCATGATCCGACTTCGGCATGCGACTTGTGCTCAGATGATCTTGAGGGGGAACTCCACGCCCAATTTTAAATAAAAAACCGGCATGGGTTCCCCCTCCAAGAGCATACCAGGCCCTTGCAATACAAAGGTTATCCCCGCACTAGTTTGAATCTCACCAGTTGTAAAGCTGATCTTGCTCTCCAGAAATGAGAGGTTCCAAGTGCTGGCTAATGCTAGTAGCTAGCTAGAGACAGCCGCACTCCAGGAAATAATAATCCAAATTTCTTTATTTTAAAATCAGGAACATATCAGATACAGGACACCATGGACAGAGTGTACAGATGATAGGCTAACGCGTTTCGCACTTGTCCAAGTGCTTACTCATAGCTATAAAGAAATTTGGATTATTATTTCCTGGAGTGCGGCTGTCCGGACTTTCTCGTTTGCACATACCAGGCCCTTGGGTCTGGTATGGACCTTAAGGGGAACCAAACCCAACCCAACCCAAAAACGGCATGGGGCCCCCCCAAGTCCATGCCAGACCCTTATCCGAGGGCGCCCCCCTGCCCCAAAGCACCCACCCCCCATGTTGAGGGCATGCGGCCTGGTACGGTTCAGGAGGGGGGCGCTCCCTCCCTCGCTGCGTGCTCGGATAAGCGTCTGGTATGGATTCGGGGGGGACCCCCACGCCGTTTTTTCAGCATAGGGGGTTCTCCTTAAGATCCATACCAGACCCAAGGGCCTGGTATGCCCTTGGAGGGGGAACCCATGCTGGTTTTCTATTTAAAATTTGTTCCCCCTCAAGATTCATACCAAACACAGTGCCGGGCATTGGCGGGGATCCAAGTCGGATCCCCGTTCATTGAAAGTCGGACGCATGCCGGCTTCATGTCACAGGGCAAAGTCGGATCCAAAGTAGGACGGCTGTCGTGTCGCACCAGTGTGAGCCCAGCCTTAGAGAACTTACTATTTTAGCACAGCTGCAGTGTTTCCTAGATAATATCAACTCATTAATTGATTTCACTTGTTGCCACTAATTACTATTAAAGGGAAAGTTGACCCATACCTTGAACTCTGTCTGAGACAGTGCCTGGCCATAAAACCTCTAGTCAGTCTCCAGCTGTTCTAATATAATCAGGAAGGGTAGACCCTGAAGCAACTTAAAGTAGAGGAAGGAAGTTAGGTGTCCCTCACTCCTCTTATCACAGCAGCCCTGAAGTCAAGGGAAGGAATTTATGGCCTGCTTTGCTCTTTGTAGTTTCCTCCCAGGCACTGATCTGTAGTGTCTGATCATGTGTCCAGAACCGGAAATTCGGCTCCAGCTGTGCACCTTTTTGAATTCAGGATTCCATTGCAGTATGTCTGAATGGTGGGGGTAGGCTGGCCATACATGGTTCAAATCTCGGCCTGTTCAGCAGGAATCAGCTGAGATTCTAACCGTTAATGGGCAGGCTGAATGTACCAAATTGATTGATCGATCAATCAACTTAGGTACAACCAGCCTGCTGGATTCTTTAGCGGCTATAGCAGCTGTCTTCTCCCATACGGTTATACACCGATCCCTGCTGTCTGAGGAATTTTGGGTTTAATGCCACTTTAAGAGTACTAGATTGTATAATGTATCACATAACCCAGATATACCCTTTACAAAGTAAGTAATGGTAATTTTTATCAAGCATATTTACACATGAAATAATTATTAGGGAACGTGGAGATTTATAGTCACCTTACAGAACACTTATTTCTATGCAATATTTTATATTGCATATTAATATTATATATATTACAAGTTGGAAAACATAATGAAACAACTAGACACCTTATGGTGAGGAGGGCTAGAAGCAGGCAAGAGACCACTTCCCCTAACATGTCTGGTCCATAAGCCCATCTTAATAGAGACCATGGTTTCCATAAAGTGAACTGATGATGAATCAGCTGTATGCAGTTTGAAATGTATAGCTCTGTAATATTAGGCCGTATCTGTAATGTAAACCAACGGTTCTAGATATGCAGTTGGTCACAAAAGGGCATAAAGGGATGATTTTCATGGCTCTGCCCAGTATCCTATATTAGTATCCCTTATTTTTTGGATATGTGATCAAATACCTTCTCTTTTCAGAAGGCTCTACTGTGTTTCTATTCAAAACATAACTACTATTGCAGAGATGTCTGCAATTTGAGTTGTATCTGAGAGCATACTTCTAAAAAAGTAGTGAGCCATTTAGAATTGTGGGGGCCTTATGGACACCAGTAGACAGAAATGACAAATTACAGGGAAGTGGCACTTGAATTTTTGATAATTTTCGAGAATTATAAAGTCTGCAGACTGAAATGGACAGGCTATTTTAGTTTTGACAAGCTAATGCGAGATTCAGTAAATAGTTTTGATTAAATAAATTCTACAATAAAAATAAATACAAAATAAGGAACACAAATATATAGAAATTATTGATGTATACTGTGACGATTAGGAGGTCAGTTAAATGTTAAATAATTGGTCCAGTATGAGCAGACTAGGGTAAAATTTGGCTTGTCCATGAAACCTTAAAGACGAACTCCATATTTAAACAGACTTCAAAGCTGGCCCAAATGAACTATGTCCTTCACTAACCTGTGAGACCGCTGGATGTACAGCCATGGCCAAAATTTTAAGAATGACACAAATATTAATTTTCACAAAGTCTGCTGCTTCAGTGTTTTTAGATTTTTTTTGTCAGATGTTACTATGGTATACTGAAGTATAATTACAAGCATTTCACAAGTGTCAAAGGCTTTTATTGATAATTACATTAAGTTTAAAATATTTGCAGTGTTGACCCTTCTTTTTTACGACCTCTGCAATTTGCCCTGGCATGCTGTCAATCAACTGCTAGGCCACATCCTGACTGATGGCAGCCCATTCTTGCATAATCAAATGCTTGGAGTTTGTCAGAATTTGTGAGTTTTTTTTGTTCACCCGCCTTTTGAGTATTGACCACAAGTTCTCAATGGGATTAAGTTCTAGGCGGTTTCCTGACCATGGACCCAAAGTTTCGATGTTTTGGTCCCCTAAGTCACTTAGTTATCACTTTTCCCTTATGGCAAGGTGCTCCATCATGCTGGAAAAGGCATTGTTCATCACCAGACTGTTCTTGGATGGTTGGGAGAAGTTGATCCCGGAGGATGTTTTTGTACCATTCTTTATTCATGGTTGTGTTCTTAGGCAAAATTGTGAGTGAGCCCACTCCCTTGGCTGAGAAGCAATCCCACACATAATTGGTCTCCGGATGCTTTACTGTTGGCATAACACAGGACTGATGGTAACGCTCACCTTTTCTTCTCCACACAAGGTTTTTCTGGATGCCCCAAACAATCGGAAAGGGGTTTCATCAAAGAAAATTACTTTACCCCAGTTCTAAGCAGGCCAATCCCTGTACCTTTTTCAGAATATCAGTCTGTCCCTGACGTGTTTCCTGGAGAGAAGTGGCTTCTTTGCTGCCTTTCTTGACACCAGGCCTTCCTCCAAAATTCTTTGCCTCACTGTGCATGCAGATGCACTCACACCTGCCTGCTGCCATTCCTGGGCAAGCTCTGCACTGGTGGCGCCCCAATCCCGCAGCTGAATCAACTGTGGGAGACGGTCCTGCCACTTGTTGGACTTTCTTGGACGCCCTGAAGCCTTCTTCACTAATGCAGTGGAAATGTTTTTTTGGGGATTAAGTTATTTTCATAGCAAAGAGGGATGTTGCAATTAATTGCAATTCATCTGATAACTCTTCAAAACATTCTGGAGTATATGCAAAGTGCCATAATAAAAACTGAGGCAGCAGACTTTGTAAAAAGTAATATTTGTGTCATTCTCAAAACTTTTGGCCACGGCTGTACGATATAAACTGTATGTAGCTGTGGCTACATGCAGCACACCGCACTGTGTTCCGGGTGCAAGACTTTCTTGGCTGAGTCAGAGAGGCGGTCTGATGATGTCACAACCTCTGACTCAGCCAATCAGAGATAGCTTTGTATTCATTGATAGAATACACTGCTTGCTCTGAGAGGCTGAGCGCAGCTGCAGTAGACTCTTCTGTGTTCCAGGTATGAGACAGGAACTCTTGGCTCGCACCCGGAAAACACAGTGCAGTATGTTGTAGGTAGCCACATCTATATACAGTTTATACCGCACATCCAGCAGCCTCACAGGTTAGTGAGGGACAGCTTGGCCCAAACCAATTATGTAAAGTCTGTGGAAAGGTGGAGTTCTTATTTAATTGTCTACATTTAAGAATACTGTTCTGAAGGGTTGTCCAATCAGAATCTTAACACATCTATTGTCAGACAACCAAGTTTTTTTCAGTAACTTTATGCAAGCTACTGTATTTCAATGTAATATATAAAAATACAGTACATGTGTATTATTTCAGCATGGGGAAGACATCCACAATTCATCGCAATGACATTAGCATGATGCAAGTAATATGTTATACAGGATATAGTCTAGTAAACTATTTTGATACTTAAAACCAAGACCAAATACACCCTGCTAAATATCTATTTGACAGTTATATTTTTTTTACTTTAAAATGTAACCCCTTACTTACATGTAGCAATAAAATACCCTGTTCCTGCTACAATAAATATACAAGCTCATTCTCCTGGACTCAATAAGGCAGGGGCAGGCAACCCTTGTGAGGTGGCGATCTACCTGGACAACATGGAAGAAATCTAAGATCACCAGGGTACAGCACCTTTTTTTTTTTTTTTTCATGAAGAAAACTTTGGAAAATATACGAAAACTAATGTCACTGTAAAAATATAAACTTAGCCTGTCTTAAAAGTTAGCTTCAGTGAGAAACTCTGCATTCACTTTCATTCACAATTTTTTTCATATCTGGGGAGTAATTGGTCACCCACACAAGGTTGATGCTGGAGTCCATTATAAAAGCAGAACATCTGGTACTGTAGGCTGATTTGCTTGACTAGTTTCAGGCCTGACTATCTGCTCTGATTTCTGGCCAGTGTAAGTACTGTAGTATGTTGGGCAGTGTCCAGGGCTCTGTGATAGGTAGGGGAGTGTACAGAAGTCATTGACCTAAGATGTATTGCAGTTTACAGATATCAGTAGGCTGTAGGGCAGTATACAGAGGTCTGTAGGATGTAGGGCAGTATACAGAAGTCAATAGGATGTAGGGCAGTGTACAGGGTTCAGTAGGATGTAGGTCAGTGTACAGGGGTCAGTAGTATGTAGGGCGGTGTACAGAAGTCATTAGTACGTAGGGCGGTCTACAGGGGTCAGTAGTATGTAGGGAAGTGTACAGAGGTCAGTAGTATGTAGGGCACTGTACAGAGATCATTAATATGTAGAGCGGTGTACAGAAGGATGTAGGGCAGGAGTCAGGAGGGCATGGTATTGGGGGGTCAGGAGGGCACAGTACTGGGGGGACAGGAGGGTATTGTTGTTTTTTAATGCAGAGTGGTGCAGGGAAGTTGCCGTGGCAAACCTATATGTTCTGGTGCTGATCCCCGCTGGCAATCCTCTCTCACCTTCCTACATGATATCACCCACAAGCCCCTTAGATCAGGGAGGAGGTCAGGTGGAGGTGCATGCACAAGACTCAGGGGAAGAGCTCGGGCATGATCAAGCTATTCTGGAGGCTTTCCCCACTCCACAGCCTCATGGATACAAGGGTAGGGGCTGCCACTGCAGCCTAGGATTGGGTGAGCGTGCACCTATGCCGCTCTGCAGCTCTGGGGTCAGCAACACTGGGAGGTGTTTGTGATCTACCTGTGGCCTGCCTATAGTCAACAAGTAGATTGCGATCAACGGGTTGCTGACCCCTGCAATAAGGGCTTCTACTGTACACACAGGAAATAAAATGCTGCTTTCATATTTGTACTGCATACAGTTTTATAGGGATCTAAATGTAGCAGTATTTTATACCCTGGGCCAATTTAAGCTGGTCATAGAATAATATTTTTGATCAGCCAGCTGTATGATCAAAAAAAACAAAATGATTCCCCCATCTCCACATATTTAAGGTAGGTGGATGAAGGAATCCTCCCCACTGAATACACTGATGACGGAATCCCCTTCTGTCAAAATACACTGATCGAAAACTACATTTTCCAGCAAGCCCTTTCAAAAGCGGCTGGTCCTTAGATCAACTGCTCTTGAATGAGAACTGCTGGTACCTGCTGAATCAGCCAAATTTAGATCCATCTATAGCCAGCTTCACACAGCTGCATCTTGGTCAGTATTTCTCCACAGTTCTTAGCTGCATTCAAGGTCCAATTTTGACAATTTTTTATTCAGTAGTGAGTATGTAAATTTTATTAAAAACTTTTACAAGCGTAACTTGTAATTGGACATATTTGCTGCTGCCTATGGAATGACTCAGGGCCAGTGGGGAGTTGTAAGTATAACAGTGGTTGTAAAGGCAGAAGGTTTTTTATCTTAATGCATTCTATGAAAAAACCTTCTGTGTGCAGCAGCCCCCTCAGCCCCCCTAATGCTTACTTGAGCCCCATCTCGATCCAGCGATGTGCATGATTGCCTCAGCCATCTGGGATTCTCCCTCCTGATTGGCTGAGACACAGCAGCGACACCATTGTCTCCCGCTGCTGTCAATCAGTCAGTTAGCCAATGAGGATAGAGAGGGGGCTGAATGTCTGAATGGACACACGGAGCTGCAGCTCTATTCAGGTGCCCCCATAGCAAACTGCTTGCTGTGGGGGCACTCGACAGAAAGGAGTTCTGGCGGGGGACCTGAAAAGAAGAGGATCCAGGCTGCTCTGTGCAAAACCACTGCACAGAGTAGGTAAGTATAACATGTTTGTTATTTTTAAAGAAAAAAAAAACGAGATTTTAGTATCACTTTAAGCTTTGGCAAAAAAATAAAATAAAAAAAATTAAAGTTGGTTGGTTTCTAAGCAGAGCTGCACCAGATTTTGCACTCTCCAGTTCAAAGAAGCTTTCATACCCACAAGAGCAACTTAAAGTGGGGTTCCACCCAAAAAACAAAAATACCTGGAAAAATTAAAAAAAAAAAAAAAAAAACATTTGGATATTTTTTTTTTTTTTACTTACCTCTAAATGCCTGTTGCTAGGTGGTCCCTCGTAGTCTGCCTGTTCCTCTGCCTGGGCTGGTGACATCACTTCCCCCCAGGCACAGGAAGGGCTCCGCTCTGCTCCCTCCCTCCTGTCAATCATCTGGGATCCATTACAGGTCCCAGGTGATTGAGTGGCCAATCACAGCGCGCGGCGCCGCTCGCGCATGCGCAGTGGGTGCCAGGCTGTGAAGCCACAGCCTGGCGCCCACAGTTGAAATGCCGGCGCCGACGAGCGAAGGGGGGGGACGAGCGGGGCTTCGATCCCCCACATCGCTGGACCCAGGGACAGGTAAGTGTCCAATTAAAAGTCAGCAGCTGCAGTATTTGTAGCTGCTGACTTTTAAATTTTTTTTTTTTTTGACGGCCCCCCTGGGTGGAACTCCTCTTTAAAGCTCATTGCACCCTTAAAAAAATACCCTAAAGCTACCCATACACTGATAGATTTCTTTTGTTTAACCTGTGGGCTAAACAAAAGAAAAAAGATCCCTTCATTCATGCTAAACAGCGTGAATGGACAAATCCCCAGGATAAGCTATCGTATTCAGACAGCTATCCCTGGCGGCTTTTATCTGATTGGATACAACTGCTGTTTGGACAAAATTATTCCAGCAGGTCTTTTGACAAAAATCTTTTTAATAATCAACTATTGTCGAGTGGGGTGGAGTCGGAGTGGCCACCCACTGAGTGAATCAGGAACCAGCCAAAGTTCTGTCACTGTATGACCAGCTTAAAGTATATGTAAATCCTCACCTTGTATAACAACCCATTCAGTTTAAAATAGAACCAAAAGGCAATACATTTGTGCATAGATATAAAAAAACATTATAAATATAACATTTTCCCATTTTTTAAAAGTGATACCCTCTATTCTCAGTTGCATAAGGAGCTTAAGCCTCGTGCACACGATCGGATTTTCCGCAGACAAAACCTCGGACTTTTGTCCGAAAGCATGTGCCTGGATTTTGTCTTGCATACAAATGGCAAGGAATTGTCAGCCAACAAACATGAACGTAGTGACGAACTACGTGGTTTTTCAGACCTTTAGCGCTATCCTTTGGGCTCCTTCTGCTAATTTCATGTTAGTAGAAGTTTGGTGAGTGTTGATTAGTGCTTATCATTTCGTGCTGTTCATTTCTGAACGGCCGTTCGTCAACCAGACATGTTGCAGAATTAGAGGAGATAACGTGTTATTTATTATTGGCCTTGGAGTTATTGCTTTGACCCAAGTCCAGTCCAGGAACAGGAGGAGGAGGAGTTCTTGGACCAAAAATTGGTTGCTTTTTTAATCGTGACCAATTATGTCATATGCCTTTGCTGCAAGAGCTCCAGGGGAATAATCCAGATGTTTTTTGGAATTATCTCCGGATGATGGACCCCTGCTTTCACCAACTTTTGGCATTGTTGACTCCCTATATTAAGAAGCAGGACACATGCATGAGGCTTTTATTTTCTTTTTTGGTTGAATAATAATGATTTGATTTGGTATATTTTCTATATTTTTGGATGCATAGAATGCACTTTTTGGTTAAGTTCTATTGACAGATAGCATGTCTAATTTTTTTTTTTTTATGCACAATAAAAAAAATTGTGGAGAATAATACTTGGCTATGTGTTTTACTTCCAATGACAGTTTGGGAGCAGGCAGTTACATTTAAAAAATACAATGTAAAATTAACAAGGGACACCAACATAGTTGTATCTTTGTTCTTAAAAAGTATGGGATAATAGTGTTGTGGTAACATGCACATTTAAAAAAAAAAACCCATAATATTATTCTTGAAAATAATCCTTTGAAAATTTGTTTGCAATAACTCCATCAGTTTTACCAGCAAAGCAGCTTCATGATTATCCCATTAAAGAAGAGAATTGTGCGCTGCATTTGGAGATTTCATAATTTGCCACGTCATGAATGTTAATTCTCCATTACAAATGCTAGTTTACAAGACTGACTGCTTCTGCTTCCGAGCATGCGAGTTTGTACTTTGGACTTTTGTCCGACGGATGTGTGTACACACGATTGGAAAATCCGACAACACACATTTGTTGGCTGAAGATTTGAAGACATGCTAGCCAACATTTGTTGGCGAAAAATCTGACAACAGTTGTCCGATTGAGCATACATACGGTCGGATTTTCCGCCAACAGCCTGACATCCAACATTTCCCGTCGGAAAATCCGATCGTGTGTACGGGGCTTAAGGATATACTGACAATTAAATCTATTTGTTACTGAAAGAGATTTAAATGCTTGCTGAAAATCTTATTAGCATCACATTGAATTCAGTGTTCTTAGGCTGGGTTCACGCTATTGCGAATTGGATGCAGGGTTCTCTGCATCCAATTTGCATGTCAGGAGCATGCCAGCCGCATGTCAATGGAGCCGGTTCACACATACCTTGAGCGACTCTGGAGCAAATTGCACAGGAGTCTTCTGGTCCATTTCAGGTTCGAATTCAGCCAAAAATTTGAAGCAAAATCGGACTTGAAACAGTGAACAGTCTGTTCCTGGACTGGACGTGCGCCAACCGTACGCAAGTTTGCATTCATGGCTTGAAGGGGTTAAACCGGGGTGATGCCTGCAGCTGCAGGCATCACCCCGGTACTGTTTATTAGAGCCAGCTGTTGGCTTTTTAGTGATAACAATCGTTGTGGCTAAAAGCTGCTCAGCTGTTATCCTAAAGGAGTGGGAGGGGATGTCCGCCCACCATCTGCCTTCTGCCGCTCTTCCCGGGCCTCCCGTCCCACTGGGAGACCCGAGCCACCACTCGGCACATCCGCCGTCTAGGCTGAGACCGTAACAAAGCCGGTTTGGCTTTGATCGCGTCTCCAATGTAAAATCACAGAAGCGTCATCACAACGTCACTTCCGGTTTACTCGACTGCTAATGGCGCAGATTTCTAAAAAACTACAGTATTCAGAATCACCGTTTTTGGCATTTTGAATACTTTTAAGAGCAAAGGATGGATTTGGTGTCTTTTAGATTCCTGATCCCTCCATAAAGAGCACCTGTCACCACCTATTACCACCACCAAATATTACCTATTTTTTTAAAGCGCCACCTATGGAGATTTTTAGGTACCGTAGTTTGTTGCCATTCCACGAGTCTGCACAATTTTAAAGCATTACATGTTAGGTATCTATTTACCTGGCGTAACATCATCTTTCACCATGTGACATAAAATATTGCAACAATTGCCATTTCATTCTCTAGGGTCTCTGCTAAAATTATATAGATATATATATTTATATTAAGTAGAATTATAGGAGTCTGATAATTTTGAGTTATATATACAGTGGGGAGAACAAGCATTTGATACACTGCCGATTTTGCAGGTTTTCCTACTTACAAAGCATGTAGAGGTCTGTAATTTTTATCATAGGTACTCTTCAACTGTGAGAGACGGAATCTAAAACAAAAATCCAGAAAATCACATTGTATGATTTTTAAGTAATTAATTTGCATTTTATTGCATGACATAAGTATTTGATACATCAGAAAAGCAGAACGTAATATTTGGTACAGAAACCTTTGTTTGCAATTACAGAGATCATACATTTCCAGTAGTTCTTGACCAGGTTTGCACACACTGCAGCAGGGATTTTGGCCCACTCCTCCATGCAGACCTTCCCCAGATCCTTCAGGTTTCGGGGCTGTTGCTGGGCAATACGGACTTTCAGCTCCCTCCAAAGATTTTATATTGGGTTCAGGTCTGGAGACTGGCTAGGCCACTCCAGGACCTTGAAATGCTTCTTATGGAGCCACACCTTAGTTGTCCTGGCTGTGTGTTTTGGGCTGTCGTCATGCTGGAAGACCCAGCCACGACCCATCTTCAATGCCCTTACTGAGGGAAGGAGGTTGTTGGCCAAGATCTTACGATACATGGCCCCATCCATCCTCCCCTCAATATGGTGCAGTCATCCTGTCCCCTTTGCAGAAAAGCAGCCCCAAAGAATGATGTTTCCACCTCCATGCTTCATGGTCGGGATGGTGTTCTTGGGGTTGTACTCATCCTTCTTCCTCTAAACACGGCAAGTGGAGTTTAGACCCAAAAGCTCTATTTTTGTTTTATCAGACCACATGACCTTCTCCCATTCCTCCTCTGGATCATCCAGATGGTCATTGGCAAACTTCAGCCGGGCCTGGACATGCGCTGGCTTGAACAGGGGGACCTTGTGTGCGCTGCAGGATTTTAATCCATGACGGCGTAGTGTGTTACTAATGGTTTTCTTTGAGACTGTGGTCCCAGCACTCTTCAGGTCATTGACCAGGTCCTGCTGTGTAGTTCTGGGCTGATCCCTCACCTTCCTCATGATCATTGATGCCCCACGAGGTGAGATCTTGCATGGAGCCCCAAACCAAGGGAGATGGACCATCATCTTGAACTTCTTCTATTTTCTTATAATTGCACCAACATTTGTTGCCTTCTCACCAAGCTGCTTGCCTATTGTACTGTAGCACATCCCAGCCTTGTACAGGTCTACAATTTTATCCCTGATGTCCTTACACAGCTCTCTGGTCTTAGCCATTGTGGAGAGGTTGGAGTCTGTTTGATTGAGTGTGTGGAACAGGTGTCTTTTATACAGGTAACGAGTTCAAACAGGTGCAGTTAATACAGGTAATGAGTGGAGAACAGGAGGGCTTCTTAAAGAAAAAATAACAGGTCTGTGAGAGCCGGAATTCTTACTGGTTGGTAGGTGATGAAATACTTATGTCATGCAATACAATGCAAATTAATTATTTAAAAATCCTACAATGTGATTTCCTGGATTTTTGTTTTAGATTCCGTCTCTCACAGTTGAAGAGCACCTATGATAAAAATTACAGACCTCTACATGCTTTGTAAGTAGAAAAACCTGCAAAATCGGCAGTGTATCAAATACTTGTTCTCCCCACTGTATGTATTTATATAGAGACTGTTGCTTTAAGAATTTGTAAAACACTTTCTTGCTTCTTCTTTGACAGAGTTTTCAGTCTATGATGACCTTCACCACCAGATAAGAAGTAACAGTTTACTCCCTTTTTTGCTCAGAGAAATAGGCAGTCTTATCTAGCTGATCTGAACCAATACCGAGATGGCGGAGCCCATGTTTTCTTGCATTTTTTATCAGTCACATGATGTAGCCACCCATTTAACTGTTCCCTTACTACTAAGAAGATATGAATGCTGATTGGACTAAACTATACGATCACACCTATAACATGCCTAGTGCTTATGCATATTCATAAAGTATATATTGTTAAACTTGATGTTTTTAAGTCAGAAACACTTTCACTTTTGCTCGCTTATAGTAGCTGAGAACTGTGTTGTATTTCTCCACTGCAGTGAATAAAAAGCACCTACTTACCTTATCTTAAGATCTGGATCTACTATCTCATCTGAATGTCTTGTTTTAAGACACCTAAAATGGATTTAACAGCTGGTGCCTGAGGTCGGATTCAGAACCGGTGGACTTCCGACCAGAGAGACGGGGAACCCCTCTCAAGGAAACGCCCCCCCATACAAATTGGAATTGGAAGCCACAAAATGTTTCATAAGCTGCTTGTCTCTGATACTGTACCATGCAACCTATTTGGAAGACACCTACTGAGTTACTTACAAGCCTGTGTACAGTATACACCCAATGGAGTAGAAGTACATGTTGGAGAATTAGATGAAGAAATTATATGTGAATTGGCAGCAATTGAATTAGAGCAAGAGATTGAAGGTAATATTCCACCTGAAATTGTTGCTCAAATACCTGATATTCTCTGGGCCAAGGGAAAATATGATGTAGGACTTCTACAAGTCCCTCCGGTTAAAGTCAAAATAAAAGCAGGAGCTCAAATCCCACACATACCACAGTATCCACTGTCACCAGATCAATTTACTGCTGTACGAGTACAAATAAAAGAATTACTTGAAGCAGGTGTCATAAAGAAAACAAAAAATAGAGTACAGACACCATTGTTTCCTGTAAAGAAAAAGATCAAAAAGGTAGAAAAGCCAGTATATTAAATGGTAAATGATTTAAGGGCCATCAATCAAATCAAGAAGGAAGGTACTCCTGCTGTTCCAAACCGCAGTACTTTGCGCAATGACATACCTACAGGAACATGGGTGTACACCATAATAGAACTGGCAAATGCTTTCTTCAGTGTCATGTTGGATGAAGAGAGCCAAGAACTCTTTGCTTTCCGGTTTGACGGAGCAAATGTTTATGCTCATCTGATGCTAGAGACCAGCAACATGAAGAAAAAGGTGGTGCCGAAGGCAAAGATGGGACTGGTGCCAGTACTTTAGCATTAAGTTCAACTGAGAGGTGTCCAATTTGTCTGAACAGTCTTTCCCTGGAGGCTGGCTTTCCAGAAATATGTTGTCACGTTTTCTGTATATCCTGCATTTTTAAATGGTGTGAAACCTCCTCACCCTGCCCTGTTGACCGCAAACCCTTTCAAACCATGTATGAAATAGATCCGGTTGGTAGATGCACCAAGAACCATGTTGTGACAAGAACACAAAAAGAAAACTGCAGCTGCAACCTGTGCCAGTGGTGCTGTACAAAAGGGAAGATATGTTTTAGAATGGATGTTATGAAGAAATATGCAAATGAAATCTTAAAAAGAACAAGGACAAAACATTTATCATCAGCAAGGCTGAGCATTCGAGAAATAGAAGTGAAAAGATGTACTACAATCAATCCTGCCAGCTTTTTCCTAGAGAGAGAGAAGAAGACCTCGAAGAGGAGGGTGACCACATCTGCTTAAGACTTATGGAAGAAGAAATGCAGCAAATCTCCCCAGTAAAGGACACTCCTCTTGAAAGTTCTGATCTGATCCTGTTTGCAGAGGCTTCACGCCTGTACAAAGATGGTGTACCTAAGAATGGCATATGGGGTGACAACATTGGAGGAAGTGATTGAGACCCAACTACTCCCTTCATCAATTTCAGCGCATTTTGCCAAAGTGGTAGTACTCACCAGAGTCTGTGAGGCAGCAAAGGATCAAACAGTCAACATCTACATTAATAGCAGGTATGCTCTCGAAGTAGTCCATGATTATGGACCCATAAGGAAGAACAGAAGATTTACAACTCCTGCAAGAGAACCAATTCAAAACTGGAAATATGTTCAAGAACGTTTGAAGCAGTCACCCTCCCAAAGGAAGTAGTCATCCTGAAGGTCAAGGCATATACTGCCAGAAAGACTGCTGAAACACCAATGGAAGCAGCCATGACCCTAATCACTGATTTTGCAAAGGAATAAGAAGAAGCCTGTAACATATTGAAGAAAAAGAAAAGAACAAATACTCAAAGTAAAAGAACTGATTAAGAAATTGCAAGAATCTGCACCTGATGATTGGAATGAAATCATGGAAAGGGACAGAGCAAGAAGAACTAAGAAGGACTCTTGTGCAAGGAAGATGGAATATGTGTCCCACCTCAAACGGAGAAGATGATCATGCAACTAACCCATGGCCCTAAGGCAATGGAGAGAAACATAAGCATGACTGGATAGTTTATTCGATACTCCAGAAATACTCCAAGACTTTGTTGAGGGATGCATAATCTGTGCTAAAAATAACCCAGGAAAACAGACCAGAGTAACACAAGGACATTTAGCCAAGTCACTATTACCTTTCCAAAGACTTCTGATTGATTACATCCAATTGCCCATATCAGGCCAATATCAATATGTTTTGTTGTGTGTAGACATGTTTTCAAGCTGAATAGAAGCCTGACCAGTGGCTAAAGCAAATGCCAAGACAACAGCAAAGAAGCTCCTTTCTGAAGTAATATGCCGCTTTGGATTCCCTGAAACCATAGAGAGTGACAGAGGAACACATTTCACTGGATAGATCATGCAAATTGTATGCAAGGACTTGGAAATTGAGCAAGCCTTCCATGCCTCTATCATCCTCAGAGTTCAGGGAAGGTAGAAAAATATAGTGGAATCATTAAAGGAAGGCTAACTAAATGAATGCAGGAACGGGAGGAAGGGTCAGTAAAGAAACAATGGCCAGGACTGTTGCCTCTGGTTCTTTACAACATCAGGATTACCCCTACTTATAGGTCAGAGAACTCAAGCCCTTATGAGATTTTGATTGGGGGCCCACCTAAGACAGGGTTGTATTTTCCACATCAGACTGCTGTAATGTATAATGACTATGTTTTGTTATGTAATTGTCTAATACAAGCAACTAACTGCGATGCACAAGTTTGTTTTTGATTCAATTCCAGATCCAGATCAAGTAACTGGAACACATGATTTACAGCCAGGTGATTGGGTCCTAGTAAAAGAACATGTGAAAGTATCTTTGGGATCAAGGTATGAAGGACCTCACCAAGTGTTCCCGACAACTGCTACAGCTGTAAAGTGACGTGGATGCATGCCAGCCATTGCAAGAAAGTACAGATAATTTCAAAAGATGAGTAAACTACTGTTATGCATTTGGTTGATCTTAGCAGTCAAGGCTATAGAGGAAAATCACCTGTACAAATTACACATGCTAACAGGCATAAGGAGTAATTTGAGTTATTGCTAGATATGTTCACATAGGCTAGACAGTTAAAAAAAAGACACACAGCTGGTACCCATTTACTTTCATTTTGCGTTTAGGCCATACAAAGCTGCCAAAAATACCAGTATGTCTAGAAATACCATAAATGTTCTATTATTGTGAAAATACATTTTATGCTAATTATAACTTAAGGCCCTTGGGAACATCCCCTTGTTTAGTAAGGGAAAGAGGTATACAATGTGACATTATGATAGGAAATATGACAAACCCAGATTACACTTTGTTTAGAAATGGTAAATTTTCATGGATTCAACAGATATTTTTTTGTCCTCATAGGAATCATCGTTATAGGATTGTTTGTTTATTTTTTTTCAGGTGTGCTAAATGTGAAATACAAGGATTACTACAATGGCAATAAGAACTGAGGAAGATGACCCCAAGGAAGAGATAGACTGTTACTAGTCAGATTAGCAGATGCGTATGATGCCGAGATGGGTGATGCGAATGAGTAAAGATATGTATCCACATACACCCTAAGAAGAACTTTACTCCACATAGTTGTGAAGTAGTACTGTGGACCCACTGGTATCATACTAGGTAGGGAAGATATGGTAGTGACCCCCTCCATAGGGGTCAAGAGGAGGGAAATTAGTAGAATTATAGGGGTTTGATAATGTTGAGTTATATACAGTGGGGACGGAAAGCATTCAGACCCCCTTAAATTTTTCACTCTGTTATATTGCAGCCATTTGCTAAAATCATTTAAGTTCATTTTTTTTCCTCATTAATGTACACACAGCACCCCATATTGACAGAATTGTTGACATTTTTGCAGATTTATTAAAAAAGAAAAACTGAAATATCACATGGTCCTAAGTATTCAGACCCTTTGCTGTGACACTCGTATATTTAACTCAGGTGCTGTCCATTTCTTCTGAGATGGTTCTACACCTTCATTTGAGTCCAGCTGTGTTTGATTATACTGATTGGACTTGATTAGGAAAGCCACACACCTGTCTATATAAGACCTTACAGCTCACAGTGCATGTCAGAGCAAATGAGAATCATGAGGTCAAAGGAACTACCTGAAGAGCTCAGAGACCAGATCTGGCCAAGGTTACAAAAAAGTTTCTGCTGCACTTAAGGTTCCTAAAAGCACAGTGGCCTCCATAATCCTTAAATGGAAGACCTTTGGGGATGACCAGAACCCTTCCTAGAGCTGTCCGTCCGGCTAAACTGAGCTATCGGGGGAGAAGAGCCTTGGTGAGAGAGATAAAGAAGAACCCAAAGATCACCGTGGCTGAGCTCCAGAGATGCAGTCGGGAGATGGGAGAAAGTTGTAGAAAGTCAACCATCACTGCAGCCCTCCACCAGTCAGGGCTTTATGGCAGAGTGGCCCGACGGAAGCCTCTCCTCAGTGCAAGACACATGAAAGCCTGCATGGAGTTTGCTAAAAAACACCTGAAGGACTCCAAGATGGTGAGAAATAAGATTCTTTGGTCTGATGAGACCAAGATATAATTTTTTGGCCTTAATTCTAAGCAGTATGTGTGGAGCACTACTCATCACCTGTCCAATACAGTCCCAACAGTGAAGCATGGTGGTGGCAGCATCATGCTGTGGGGGTGTTTTTCAGCTGCAGGGACAGGACGACTGGTTGCAATCGAAGAAAAGATGAATGCGGCCAAGTACAGGGATATCCTGGATGAAAACCTTCTCCAGAGTGCTCAGGACCTCAGACTGGGCTGAAGGTTTACCTTTCAACAAGACAATGACCCTAAGCACACAGCTAAAATAATGAAGGAGTGGCTTCACAACAACTCCGTGACTGCTCTTGAATGGCCCAGCCAGAGCCCTGACTTAAACCCAATTGAGCATCTCTGGAGAGACCTAAATGGCTGTCCACCAACGTTTACCATCCAACCTGACAGAAGTGGAGAGGATCTGCAAGGAGGAATGGCAGAGGATCCCCAAATCCAGGTGAAAAACTTGTTGCATCTTTCCCAAAAAGACTCATGGCTGTATTAGATCAAAAGGGTGATTCTACTACATACTGAGCAAGGGGTCTGAATACTTAGGACTATGTGATATTTCAGTTTTTCTTTTTTAATAAATCTGCAAAAATGTCAACAATTCTGTGTTTTTCTGTCAATATGGGGTGCTGTGTGTACATTAATGAGGAAAAAAAATGAACTTAAATGATTTTAGCAAATGGCTGCAATATAACAAAGAGTGAAAAATTTAAGGGGGTCTGAATACTTTCTGTCGCCACTGTATATGTATGTATATAGAGACTGTCGCTTCAAGAATTTGTAATACACTTTCTTGCTTCTTCTTTGACAGAGTTTTCAGTCTATGATGACCTTCACCGCTAGATAAGAAGCAACAGTTTACTCCCTTTTTGCTCCGAGAAATGGACAATCTTATCTAGCTGGTCTGAACCAGTACCGAGATGGCGGAGCCCATGTTTTCTTTCACTTTCTATCAGTCACATGATGTAACCACCCATTGAACTGTTCCCTTACTACTAAGAAGATATGAATGCTGATTGGACTAAACTATACGATCACACCTATAACACGTGTAGCGCCCACCTACTTAGGTGTGTGCTAGATTAGACAGTTAGGATTAAAGCTAGGCCAAATTTGCAGGTGTTTTACCCTGTGGTGCAAGCTGGTGGGTTTAATTTGGTTGGGAGGTTGGTTAGAGTAGAGGAAGGTGTGGCCACCTACACTCTGCCTGTGTAATTTCCACCCCTTTCTATGAAATGTTCTGGAAAGTGGAAAGAATAAAGGAATAGAGTGGCAGGTAGTTTTCCGGAGACCCCTCTGAACCAATCATTATTTTGTTTGGGCAGAGGCGGGACTTCTATAAAAGACAAGGTCACATGCTTACGGGGTTGGAGTTTGGGGATCCAGAGAAGAAGGATGTAGAGGCTGGTACAGCTCGGGTACTCTCCCCTTCGGGGGAGGGGAATATGCCTGTGTGTGGAGAGGAGACTTCAGGAGGAGATTTCTTGAGAAGGTTGATACTGCAGACAGATACAAGGACTGGGAGAGGACCCTCTGTGGCAAGCATGGACGGTCGCTCGGGAGCACACGTAAGTGTAAACCCAGGGGAACAGTGCTTCTACGAGACTTTAAAGGGGTTAGAGTGCGGGTCCAGGAGGAGAAGGTACAGACATGGGCCTTAAAGAATTAACACCCTGGAGGAATCCAATCAGTCATCTCTTTGGACTTTATTCAGAGTATCGTCCTTGAAGCTTAGTGCTGTACAGTCCGGAAATAGTAACTAACAGGAGGAAGGAAAGCTGCATTACACATTTGGAACCAGTGCAAGATGGAAGTTATTCACAGAGGCTTTACATGTTCTGGATTGAGTGTTGTGTTCTCATTGCATAGATCCTTGGGAGTTATTCAGAGTGGCTCTTTAATGCAATACTGCAACGAATACCAGAAGCGAAATAAAATTTAAAGTTTAAATGTTCATGGACTGTCTGCCGTCTCAATCTGTGAGGGGAGGGGGTAACGGGAACACACTTCAGGAAAGAATGAACTACCCAGCAGCTCCTACGCTACACACGCCTAGTGCTTATGCATATTTATAAAGTATATATTGCTAAATTTGATGTCTTTAAGTCAGAAACACTTTCACTTTTGCTCGCTTATAGTAGCTGAGAACTGTGTTGTATTTCTCCACTGAAGTGAATAAAAAGCACCTATTTATCTTATCTTAAGATCTGGATCTATTATCTCATCTCAATGTCTTGTTTGGGGGTTCTAAGTAACTTTCTAGCAAAAAATACGGATTTTAACTTAAAGGCAACAAATGTCAGAAATAGTCTTAGGCGTGAAAGGGTTAAAGCGGTGTTCGGCCCACTGCTACAAAACTAAAAGCCAGCAGCTACACATACTGCAGTTGCTGAATTTTTTTTCCAAAAAAAGGGTTTTTATTGGAAGTAGTGAACAGAGATATAACAATATCATACAGGTGATAACATAGCAAGCTGCTGGCTTTTACTAATAGGACACTTACCTGTCCCGGAGTCCAGCAATGTCGGCACCATCAGCTGACGTTTCCATCAGCTGTCGGGTGCATGCCGCAGGCTTTGCGGGTAAGGGAACCCGGCAGTGTAGCCTTACGGCCTCCTACTGGCCCGACGGCAGGGGGAGGAGGAGGGAGTGGAAATAGGATACCTGTCAAGGAGAGGTATCCACTCCCCCCCCGAAAGGTGCCAAATGTGGCACGGGAGGGGGGAGAAGAAAAATCAGCAGAAGTTCCACTTTTGGGTGGAACTCCGCTTTAAGGTAGGTAGCAATAAAATGCAATGGCCAGTGTAGTCCTAGGCTAACACCACTTTACTGGTGCCTGAAAAGGCAACATTCTGCCCAAATCTCCAGATTTTTTCCAAGATTTCAGTATGACAAACACTCTCAGTTTTTACTAATTTCTACCAAACAGCATCCATGGAACTTACAGATCAATATCTTTCCATGAGAGCAAAGTGCAAATAACTCAGTACATTGTGTTATCAGATAAAAAATAAGTCAAACAAAACAAACGTTTTCCCAGCTCACGCATACCATAAGTCACTTGTCTACATTACTACACAGAGTACAAAAATGATTCCATCAATGTGATATATTTATATACATTATGGTGCTTTATATGTTATCTTGATTTGATATATGTTTGTACTTTTGCAATTAGATAATTCCCCTTGGATTATGTTCTTACTGAAATCTGGCATAGTTTTTTTTCACTTACCTGTATTTATTCAAACAGTAAATGTTTGTACTGTGTTAGCCACAGATAGTAGAAGGAACGTTTAAAATATATCAATATAAAATGATCCCTTGTTTGTTGGCTTACACAATTTTTTTGTACAAAAAAAAACAACACTTTGCTCCCTTTGTCAGGGATGGTGTCATACAAATCATTAACCACTTAAGGACCGAGTCTCTTTTTGAGATTTGTTGTTTACAAGTTAAAAACAGCTTTTTTTGCTAGAAAATTACTTAGAACCCCCAAATATTATACATTTTTTTTCTAACACCCTAGAGAATAAAATGGCGGTCGTTGCAATACTTTCTGTCACACCGTATTTGCGCAATGGTCTTACAAGCGCACTTTTTTTGGAAAAAATACACTTTTTTGAATTAAAAAATAAGACAACAGTAAAGTTAGCCCACTTTGTTTTTATATTGTGAAAGATAATGTTACGCTGAGTAAATTGATACCCAACATGTCACGCTTCAAAATTGAGCCCGCTTGTGGAATGACGACAAACTTTTACCCTTAAAAATCTCCATAGGTGACGTTTAAAAAATTCATTAGGTTGCATGTTTTGAGTTACAGAGGAGGTCTAGGGCTACAATTATTGCTGTCGCTCTACCAATCGCGGCGATACCTCACATGTGTGGTTTGAACACCGTTTTCACATGCGGGCGCTACTCACGTATGCGTCCGCTTCTGCACGCGAGCTCGTCAGGATGGGGCGCTTTTAAAAAATATTTTTTTTGTCTTATTTATTTTACCTTTTATTTTTACACTGTTTTTTTTTTTTTTTTTTAAATGTGTCGCTTTTATCCCTATTACCAGGAATGTAAACATCCCTTGTAATAGAAAAAAAGCATGACAGAACCTCTTAAATATGAGATATGGGGTCAAAAAGACCTCAGATCTCATATTTACACTAAAATGCAATAAATAAAAAAAAAAAAAAACTGTCATTTAAAAAAATCATTTATAAAAAAAATGTCCCTTTAAGAGCTGTGGGCGGAAGTGAAGTTTTGACGTCGCTTCCGCCCTGCATTGTTATGGAGACGGGTGGGGGCCATCTTCCCCTCACTCGTCTCCATACCCAGCAAGTGACCGGACCCGATCGCTTCCGCTGCTGCCGACAGCTCCGGAGTGCGGCGGAAGGGGAGGGCCCTCTCCCGCCGCAGATAAAAGCGTTTTTACGGCGAATTCGCTGCAGAGACCACTTTTACCTTGTAGCGGACCACCCGCTGAAAAAGAGGATACCGGGGTTGTGGCAGCTAGCTGCTGCCATAACAACGATATCCTCCTTCAAACAGCCGAGGTAAAACTGCGGCGGGCGGTCCGTAAGTGGTTAAAAAAAAAAATCACACAATTGGAAACAAAATAATATCAGGGAATTGTTTTGTTTAACCGTTGAATGCACTCATAGCATTCTTTCTACAATAAAAATCAAATATGTTTCATTCATGGAAGCTGTAGTACGGCTTCTATGACTGGAGTAGCTGGGCGGAAAGGATGGGCATAATTGGGCTCTATTGATGAGAGCCTGTGACAGCCCCCTTAGTTCTATTAAAGCAGTAGTAAACTGAGAAAAAACAACACAAAAAAAATCTTCTCCCTGCAAGTTAATGTCATAATGTGCTACTATGTATCGCATAGTAGCACATTTTGAAAGACTTACTTGAAAACGAAGTCCTCCAGCGGCGTGCTGTCACCGTTGAAGGCGCTTCCATCTTCACCCTGTTTTCCTTCCAGGTTCGCGATCTGCAGCCATCTGACTGGCCGAGCTACAACGCATGTGCGGGAGTCACAGCTGCAGCACAGCTCTCTCAATGAACGGCACGCAGCCCATGAAAACGCAGTGCGCATGCGCCGATGACATCAACATCGCTGTTTAGGTAAATATCTCCTAAACTGTACACGTTTAGGAGCTATTTACTGTACCCACAGGTAAGCCTTATTATAGGCTTACCTCTAGGTATAAATACAAAAGACGCCTTTACTACCACTTTAACCCCTATTGCACTGGAAGATTACAGCAGTAGTGGTAATGGGGGGGTATGGGCAGAGGAAGATTTCACCTAAAAAATAGGCATCTGCAAAAGAGACACATCCTACTGACTAGTTATGCCCCTTGTGCTAGTTTACCTTTCTTTTAAAAAAAATTGGGCTGCACTTAAAGTGTAACTCCACGTTTGGTGAGAAAAAAAACATTCCTCTCTGGGTGATCTATGTACATTGCAAGGATTATAACAACCTTTGTTGCAGATTCCTAGCTTCCTTTTGTTATCCATGTGTGTTTGTCTGTGCCTCTGTGCTGAGTGGGTCTAATGGGAGTGGTTTCATAATTATTAGTCAGCTGTGGCACCTGCAGGGCACTAATGAGGAAATCTGCTAGGCCTGCATCCCTTTAGAAGTATTCCTATTGGGAGTATCTCACCAAAAATGAAATTTTTGTTGCAGGGGATGCCTTAAATCTGAATCGTATCTTAGGCAGACTTCTGGGAAAATTGGTGAGCCAATCACACAAGCAGGAAACAATGTTTCTGGAGAGTGGTCAGTACACATTCTGTGTACAGAACAACTCCATGTAGCCATATTGCATTGCATTTATAGAAATACAGAGGCTGCAGATTAAAAATTAAAGGTAATTACAATATGACTTGTGTCGCAATTGTACACGCTATATTATTTTTTCTTTATTTACTAAATGTTTTCTGTATGAAAGTGGTGTTACCCTTTAAGCTTTGAGCAGTGCACACAGCATGTCGACAATCCTCCCACTAATGTTGAGACAAGCTTAGCACTGTCAGCCTGCAACAGGAAGTGCTGTAACAAGCAAGATCTCTAAGTAAGAAACTTCACAACAGATTTACGAATAACAGTTTTCTTAAGGAAACTTCATACCTCGAGATTTGATGGAAATCATAATGAAAAATTGATTTGGGGCTTACAAACACTTTAAAATGATTGTAACCAGTAATTTTTTATCATTAAAATAAAAAAAAGACGTTATACTTACCTGCTCTGTGAAATGGTATAGCACAGTGCGGCTCAAAAACAAACAAAAATTCCCAGCTCACTTACCAGCCAGCCTGCAACAAACCAACCAAATTGACCCTGTCTAACAATTCACATTAACTGCTTGCCAACCAGCTGCCGTCATTATACTGCAGCAGGCTGGCACGGCTGCACGAATCGCTGTCGGTGTACGTCGGCCACTTTAAGAACTATAGGGGGCCTGCGCGTGCTGCGACGCCGGAGCCAATGCGCATGGTGTGATGTGATGTCCGCAGACGACACGCGATCGCCCCTCAGAGAGCCAGAATGGGGATCTGTCAATGTAAACAGACAGATCCCAGTTCTGTTAGGGAAGTAGAGCGAGATCTGCTGTTCCTAGTGATCTGGAACAGCGCTCTCTCTCTACTCCCTGTCAGATCACTCCCCCCCCAGTTAGAAACACCTCCCTAGGGAACACTTAACCCTTTGATCGCCCCCTAGTGTTAACCCCTTCCCTGCCAGTGACATTTATACAGTAATCAGTTGCTTTTTTTTTTAGCTCTGATCGATGTATAAATGTCTATGGTCCCAAAAAAGTGTCAAAAGTGTCCGGCCTGTCCGCCGCAATGTCGCAGTCCCGCTAAAAATCGCAGGCCATCATTCATTCATTCATCAGTGGAGGGACAGGTGACAGGGCAGGTAGTTAGACTCACTGAGCACAGAGGAACAAACAGGGATTTCTTCAGAATAACAAAAGGTGTATTCCTCCAATACACACCCGTTGGAGAAGTGCCTGTAACTGGACTTTCAACAGCCGCTGTCCCCAGGCCATTTACCAGTGCTACTAAGGAACCAGTGGAAGCTGCCGTATACGCCTCTACACCCATTTGGATCGATCGATCCTCAAGCCTGTATGACACCTAGCCGTACGGCAAACGTGTCCACCAGTTCCGGTAAGCGTATTTGCTCCATTTATTTTTTGCTGTGGATACTGAGTACTGGAACACCACCTCTGTGAACCACGTATCACCTTTGAGAAAACTCTCACTCATCCAATATTCATACTGTTCACCTTCATTGAACATTTATATGACCATAATGTCCACGTTATTGGTCGCTGATATGATCATGGACTCACAATAATATTATATCTGGTTTTCTGTATTTAGCTATACACTATCACATTGCACAGTTGATAGTCACATTTGTGTGGATCACTCATCCCTGAATTTTATGTTTAGCGCTGCATTGTTTTTCTTTTTATTGTTCACATTGTCACTACTTTGTTGATGCTGGCTGCTACATGTGTCAATTGACCCTTTTTTTACAGTAGCGCAACCACACTGTTATTTTAAAACTTTTTACTCATAGTGTTCAGTGGGCATTAACCCTACTCTGCCCACTCCGATGTACGTTTAAAAAGTTCTGAACACTGGGGGGTGGGAAAGATCGGTCGATCACGTGACCACCTTGTCACACACTGCTGTCACAGTGGTCACATGATCAGGAGCCAGTCCTGCCAGCTAGCAATCATTAGCGGGGACCAAGAACTGTCTTTCATAGTTCAGTCTTTGTGCTGGGAGCACGCAGTGAGCGCACTCTCAGCAGGATGTTGGCGTTAAGGCCTACACTTTTGTCGCCGCACATATGTGCTAGGCAGTCGTAAAGAGGTTAAAGAACATGAACTAATTATAACAACAATAAACAAGTAAATCTATATAAGGAAACAAATATACATTCAGTGGAACAAGGAAGTTACACATGAATGTGAGAAATACAGCAGGGGTGTGAAATTAGAACCATTTGTTCATGCTATGTTGTCCCTTTATTTATTGCCGGTCAAGGAGTAAGCTACCCAAAGATGAGAGTTCATTTAGAATTATAATGGCACAAGAAATGCTGATCTCTAAATAGGCCACTATGCAATGTACGATGGGCATTCAAGTTAAACTGGGACTTTTGAGTTTATATGATAAAAGAACAAATTTCAAGGAGTGGAAACTGCATTTATTTTTTTTCAACATACTCCCCTGCTACATTTATACATTTATCTCAGTGTTTAACTAATGCCTGGAAATCTTCGCATTGGATTTGTCTGTACGCCTGAACCATCCTAGGACAGTCTGCTTCACTTTGTCATCAGTGCTGAAAGGCTGACTTCTGAGGAACTCTTTTAGAGGTCCAAACAGGTGGAAATCACTTGGAGCGAGGTCTGTGCTGTAAGGGGGATGTGACAATACCTCCCAGCCGAATTGCTGTAATGTGCTCGTTGTGCGGTGAATAGTATGAGTTTGTGCGTTTTCCTGGAGAAGCAGGATGCCCTTAGAGATCAAACCAATTTTTTTCTGCAGACCCATATGCACATCACTCAGAACTAGGGATGAGCCGAACACCCCCCTGTTCGGTTCGCACCAGAACATGCGAACAGGAAAAAAGTTCGCTCGAACACGCGAACACCGTTAAAGTCTATGGGACACGAACATGAATAATCAAAAGTGCTAATTTTAAAGGCTTATATGCAAGTTATTGTCATAAAAAGTGTTTGGGGACCTGGGTCCTGCCCCAGGGGACATGGATCAATGCAAAAAAAAGTTTTAAAAACGGCCGTTTTTTCAGGAGCAGTGATTTTAATAATGCTTAAAGTCAAACAATAAAAGTGTAATATCCCTTTAAATTTCGTACCTGGGGGGTGTCTATAGTATGCCTGTAAAGGGGCGCATGTTTCCCGTGTTTAGAACAGCCTGACAGCAAAATGACATTTCGAAGGAAAAAAAGCCATTTAAAACTACCCGCGGCTATTGCATTGCCGACAATACACATAGAAGTTCATTGATAAAAACGGCATCAGAATTCCCCACAGGGAAACCCCGAACCAAAATGAAGTGGGAGTCCCCCTAAATTCCATACCAGGCCCTTCAGGTCTGGTATGGATTTTAAGGGGAACCCCGCGCCAAAAAAAAAAAAAAAAACGGCGTGGGGTTCCCCCAAAAATCCATACCAGACCCTTATCCGAGCACGCAACCTGGCAGGCCGCAGGAAAAGAGGGGGGGACGAGAGTGCGCCCCCCCCTCCTGAACCGTACCAGGCCACATGCCCTCAACATTGGAAAGGTGCTTTGGGGTAGCCCCCCAAAACACCTTGTCCCCATGTTGATGAGGACAAGGGCCTCATCCCCACAACCGTGGCCGGTGGTTGTGGGGGTCTGCGGGCGGGGGGCTTATCGGAATCTGGAAGCCCCCTTTAACAAGGGGACCCCCAGATCCCGGCCCCCCCCCTGTGTGAAATGTTAAGGGGGTACTTACCCCTACCATTTCACTAAAAAAGTGTCAAAATAGTTAAAAATGACAAGAGACAGTTTTTGACAATTCCTTTATTTAAATGCTTCGTCTATCTTCCTTCATCTTCTTCTTCTTCTGGTTCTTCTGGCTCTTCTGGTTCTTCCTCCGGCGTTCTCGTCCAGCATCTCCTCCGCGGCGTCTTCTATCTTCTTCTCCTCGGGCCGCTCCGCACCCATGGCATGGGGGGAGGCTCCCGCTCTTCTCTTCATCTTCTTCTTCATCCTCTTCTCTTCTTCATCTTCTTCATCTTCTTCATCTTCATCTTCTCTTCTTAATTTTCTTCTCCGGGCCGCTCCGCATCCATGCATGGAGGGAGGCTCCCGCTCTTCTCTTCATCTTCTTCTTCATCCTCTTCTCTTCTTCATCTTCTTCATCTTCTTCATCTTCATCTTCTCTTCTTAATTTTCTTCTCCGGGCCGCTCCGCATCCATGCATCGAGGGAGGCTCCCGCTGTGTGACGGCGTCTCCTCGTCTGACGGTTCTTAAATAACGGGGGGCGGGGCCACCCGGTGACCCCCACCCCCCTCTGACGCACGGTGACTTGACGGGACTTCCCTGTGATGTCACGGGGAATGCCACAGGGAAGTCCCGTCATGTCCCGTGCGTCAGAGGGGGTCGGGGTCACCGGGTGGCCCCGCCCCCGTTATTTAAGAACCGTCAGACGAGGAGACGCCGTCACACAGCGGGAGCCTCCCTCCATGCATGGATGCGGAGCGGCCCGGAGAAGAAAATTAAGAAGAGAAGATGAAGATGAAGAAGATGAAGAAGAGAAGAGGATGAAGAAGAAGATGAAGAGAAGAGCGGGAGCCTCCCTCCATGCATGGATGCGGAGCGGCCCGGAGAAGAAAATTAAGAAGAGAAGATGAAGATGAAGAAGATGAAGAAGATGAAGAAGAGAAGAGGATGAAGAAGAAGATGAAGAGAAGAGCGGGAGCCTCCCCCCATGCCATGGGTGCGGAGCGGCCCGAGGAGAAGAAGATAGAAGACGCCGCGGAGGAGATGCTGGACGAGAACGCCGGAGGAAGAACCAGAAGAGCCAGAAGAACCAGAAGAAGTGGAAGATGAAGGAAGATAGAAGAAGCATTTAAATAAAGGAATTGTCAAAAACTGTCTCTTGTCATTTTTAACTATTTTGACACTTTTTTAGTGAAATGGTAGGGGTAAGTACCCCCTTACCATTTCACAAGGGGGGGGGCCGGGATCTGGGGGTCCCCTTGTTAAAGGGGGCTTCCAGATTCCGATAAGCCCCCCACCCGCAGACCCCCACAACCACCGGCCACGGTTGTGGGGATGAGGCCCTTGTCCTCATCAACATGGGGACAAGGTGTTTTGGGGGGCTACCCCAAAGCACCCTCCCAATGTTGAGGGCATGTGGCCTGGTACGGTTCAGGAGGGGGGGGCCGCACTCTTGTCCCCCCCTCTTTTCCTGCGGCCTGCCAGGTTGCGTGCTCGGATAAGGGTCTGGTATGGATTTTTGGGGGAACCCCACGGCGTTTTTTTTTTTTTTTTTTTGGCGCGGGGTTCCCCTTAAAATCCATACCAGACCTGAAGGGTCTGGTATGGAATTTAGGGGGAACCCCACGTCATTTTTTTTTTAAAATTTTGGCCGGGGTTCCCCTTAATATCCATACCAGACCTGAAGGGCCTGGTATGGAATTTAGGGGGACCCCTCCACGTCATTTTTTTTTTTTTTAATTTTGGTTCAGGGTTATCCTGTGGGGAATTCCCATGCCGTTTTTATCAATGAACTTTTATGTGTATTGTCGGACCGGCAATTCATTAATAGCCGCGGGTAGTTTTAAATGAGTTTTTTCCTTCGAAATGTCATTTTGCTGTCAGACTGTTCTAAACACAGGAAACATGCGCCCCTTTACAGGCATACTATAGACACCCCCCAGGTACGAAATTTAAAGGGATATTACAATTTTATTGTTTGACTTTAAGCATTATTAAAATCACTGCTACCTGAAAAAACGTCCGTTTTTAAAACTTTTTTTTGCATTGATACATGTCCCCTGGGGCAGGACCCGGTTCCCCAAACACTTTTTATGACAATAACTTGCATATAAGATTAGCACTTTTGATTTCTCCCATAGACTTTTAAAGGGTGTTCCGCGGCATTCGAATTTGCCGCGAACACCCCAAATTGTTCGGTGTTCGGCGAACTTGCGAACAGCCAATGTTCGAGTCGAACATGAGTTCGACTCGAACTCGAAGCTCATTCCTACTCAGAACACGACAGTATTATTCACTGTTGATGGGTGCACCACGGGGGTTGAAAATCCACATGACTAACATCACGTTTGTCCCAGAAAACACTTACCATCACTTTACCTGCAGAAGCAATTGTTCGAAAAATGACACACTTCCCACTTACTACTGCGTGTAGTACAGCCATACTAGCATCTCTTTTCTTTTACCTGTAAAATTAAAAGTCGAGGTTTGACGGCCTCCGTATTACATTTTTGCTTGTATTTATCTCCCCATGCCTCTTAAAGAGGGAGTCCACCTAAAAAAAAATATTAAAAGCCAGCAGCTACAAATTACTGCAGCTGCTGACTTTTAATAAATGGCCAATTACCTGTCCCAGGGTCCAGTGATGTCGGCAGCCAATGCTGATCACTCGCTCGACTCTCGGCAGCTGCCGCCGCCATCCTAGGTGAAGGAATCAGGAAGTGAAGCGTTGCGGCTTCACTTCCCGGTTCCCTACTGCGCATGCGCGAGTCGCGCTGCGTGTCGTAACTGGTCCCGCTATCTCCTGGGACATGTGTGTTTCCCAGGAGACAGCGTGGAGGGACAGAAAGAGGCATAGACTCCCGTGGGATAGACTCCCGTCTATGCCCGTGGGAGTCTATGCCGGAAGTGGGTGCAAATACCTGTCTTAGACAGGTATCTGCACCCCCCTCCCCCCTGAAAGGTGCCAAATGTGACACCGGAGGGGCGGAGGGTTCGGAAAAGTGGAAGTTCCATTTTTGTGTGGAACTCCGCTTTAACGTTCTCCATCAGAATGGCGACCCTCAGATCCTTAGTACTGTAGTCAGTTCCGCTAAGTATTTTGACAAAAAAAAAAAATCATTTTGCTGTTCTCAATAGTAAATTGATACAAGTTCATCCAGTGACAAATTGTTTGTCCTGATTCGCCCTTATAAAGACCTAAAGTGATTAAGTGTTTTGCCACCAAAAAGTCACCCTACAGTTCTCATTAGTAAACTGATGCAAATTCATCCACTGAGAAAATAGGATTTATTCGTCATACTTACCTGTAAAATCCTTTTCTTTGAGTACATCATGGGACACAGAGTCACACATACTGTGTACTCCATCTCCAGGTGAATGGACACTGGTAGACCAAAGGTCTGCAGACAGGAAGTGATCCCTTATATAACCCCTCCCACACAGGAAGCACTTCAGTTTTGTAGCAAGCGCTGAATCCCCAAAAAAGAGGGGAGGGATCTCTGTGTCCCATGATGTACTCAAAGAAAAGGATTTTACAGGTAAGTATGACAAATAAATCCTATTTTCTCAGTGGATGAATTTGCATCAGTTTACTAATGAGAACTGTAGGGTGACTTTTTGGTGGAAAAACACTTAATCACTTTAGGTCTTTATAAGGGCGAATCAGGACAAACAATTTGTCACTGGAAGAACTTGTATCAATTTACTATTGAGAACAGCAAAATGATTTTTTTGTCAAAATACTTAGCGGAACTGACTACAGTACTAAGGATCCGAGGGTCACCATCCTGATAGAGAACGTTAAGAGGAATGGGGAGATAAATACAAGCAAAAATGTAATACGGAGGCCGTCAAACCTCAACGTTTAATTTTACAGGTAAAAGAAAAGAGATGCTAGTGTAGCTGTACTACACACAGTAGTAAGTAGGAAGTGTGCCTTTTTGAAGAAAAATCCTTTTCTTTAAATACATCATGGGACACAGAGTCAGGCTAATATTCATTACATACTGTGTACTCCATCTCCAGGTGAATGGACACTGGTAGACCAAAGGTCTGCAGACAGGAAGTGATCCCTTATATAACCCCACCCACACAGGAAGCACTGCAGTTTTGTAGCAAGCGCTGAATCCTCAAAAAGGGGGGAGGGATCTCTGTGTCCCATGATGTACTCAAAGAAAAGGATTTTACAGGTAAGTATGATGAAAAAATCCTATTTTCTTTTTCATACATCATGGGACACAGAGTCAGGCTAATATTCATTACCTACACGGACGTCCCAGAGCAATAGCCTTGAGAAGAGGGAGACACCCTACCAAACAATATCCATCAGAACTTATACAGCAGCCCGCAGTACACTGCGGCCGAAAGCCGAATCCTCGGCTGCTCGAACATCCACTTGATAAAATTTTGTGAATGTATGCACTGAAGACCAGGTAGCAGCCTTACAAATCTGAGCCACAGAGACCCGATGGCGAAAACCCCAGGAGGTTCCTACACCCCTGGTAGAATGAGCTCTCACCCTAAAGGGATGAGCTTTATGTTTCAGACCGTAGGCCTGAATGATCAATTGACGGACCCAATTGGCAATTGAAGCCTTGGAAGCTGCTTGCCCCTTCTTGGGTCCTTTTGGTAAAACAAAAAAGGAGCCTGATCCTCGGATCTCTGCAGATCTAGACAAATAAACCTTGAATGCCCGGATAACGTCCAATGAATGCAGTCGTTTCTCTTCCGCCAAGCGAGGCTGAGAGAAAAAAGAAGGCAAAATAATGTCCTGATTTAAAGCGGTGTTCCAGCCGCAATTTTTTTTTTTTTAAAGTCAGCAGGTACAAACATTGTAGCTGCTGACTTTTAATAAGGACACTTACCTGTCCAGGGAGCCCGCGATGTCGCCCCCCCCCCAGGCCGATCCGTCCATCGGATCGGGTGCCGGCGCCGCCATCCTAACGAAGGGAAACAGGCAGTGGAGCCTCAAGGCTTCACTGCCTGTTTCCTACTGCGCACGCGCGAGTCGCGCAGCGCTTTGTGAATGACTCTGTCGATTTCTGGGACACACACAGGTGCCAGAAGACAACGGGGCAGCTCGCCGAAGAGGAGGAAGTGACGGGACAGCTCCGCGGAATAGGAAGAGGCAGATTAGGAAGACTGCCTAGCAACAGGCATTTCTGGTAAGTAAAAAAAAAATTTTTTTTCAAATTTTTTTTATAGATTTATTGGAGAATGTTAATGTCATTTTTTACTTTAGGGTGGACCTCCCCTTGAAATGAAAGGCTGACACCACCTTTGGCAAAAAGGATGGAACGGGTCGTAACACGACTCTGTCATGGTGAAGGATCAAGTATGGTTCCCTGCACAAAAGGGCCGCCAACTCTGACACCCTTCTAGCTGAGGTGATGGCCATCAGGAAGGCTAGCTTGCGTGACAGCAAGTCTATTGGAATTTCATTGATAGCTTTTTATGGTTGTTTCTGTAACACAGACTGCACCAAGTTCAAGTCCCAAGAACACTTAAATGACCTAATGGGGGAAGCAAGTGAGTTGCCCCCTGCATAAAGTTTCGGATCAGTGAATGGGAGGCTAAAGGCCTTTGGAAGAATACTGATAGGGCCGAAGCTTGACCTCTTATTGTACTCAAAGCCAATTTGATTTCCACAGCTGACTGTAGAAAAGAGAGAATTCTCCCAAACACGTATTTCCGAGGATACCATTTTCTGGCTTTACACCAAGCAGTATAAGTCTTCCAGACCCTATGATAAATTTTCCTAGTGAGAGCTATTCTAGCATTCACTAGCGTAGACATTACTGATCCCGAGATGCAACGGTCCTTTAACACCTTGGCTTCAATAGCCATGCCGTCAAATTTAGAGACTGTAAATTGGGGTGGAATAAAGGACCTCGAGACAGTAGATCGTGTCGATGTGGAAGCGTTCATGGCCCATCTAACAATCTCCAGGAACCAGGGCCTTCTGGGCCAAGCTGGTGTCACCAGAATGACTGGAACCCCCTCTTTTCGAATCCTGCGCAACAAATGTGGAAGGAGAGGGATCGAAGGGAAAGCATAAACCAGGGAGTACTGTCTCCATGGAACTATCAGAGCATCTGCTCCAATTGCTAGAGGATCCCTTGTTCGGGACACAAATTGCTGTAGCTTGGTGTTGAACATGGATGCCAATAGGTCAACCTCTGGCCATCCCCAACACTGTCAAATTTCCTGGAACACCCCTGGGTGTAGGGACCATTCACCCGGGCAGATCTGCTGGCAGCTGAGATAATCTGCCTTCCAGTTCTCTACTCCCAGGATATGGACTGCCGATATAAATCAGCACATGTCCCTCTGCCCAGGCTAGTATGTGGTTCACCTCCTTCAGAGCTGAACGACTCCTGGTAACGCCTTGGTGGTTTAAATAGGCAACTGCAGAGGCATTGTCGGAATGAACCCTGATAGGGCAGTCCTGAAGCTCCAGGACCGTAGGGCCAGACGTACTGCCTGTAATTCCAGGACGTTGTGATGGGCAGGATCTGTTCTGTCCCTGACCATTTCCCCTGAGTTGTGAGCCCTTCTAGGGTCGCCCCCCCAGCCTGAGAGACTGGCATCTGTAGTCAATACTCTCCAAGTTACCAGGAGAAAGGATTTTCCCTTTTGCAGGTTCTGATCTTGCAACTGCCAGTTTAGGCTTAAGCATGCCCGAGGAGATAAGCACATTGGATAATCCAGGGCTTTTCCTCTTCTGATCCAGGCCAACAAGATGTCTTGTTGTAAAGGCCTGGAATGGAACTGGGCATAGGGCACTGCCTCGAAGATGGATACCATCCTCCCTAGAAGACTCATACAGAGCCGAATGTAGGGTTGTCTTGTGCCCCTTATCTGATGCACCTGAACCTTCAGGGCACAGATCCTTACAGGTGGCAATAATACTCTTGGTTGAACCGTCTCTAGGATCAGACCTAAATACTTTAGTCTTTGAGCTGGTTTCAAGGCTGACTTTTCGGTATTTATGATCCAGCCTAAGCCTACCACACTGTGCATATTATGCTTTGTTCTAGAGCCTTTCTGACATGACATTCCTCTACTGCAAAACATAGGAACCTCTGATGAGGCTGAAAGATAGGTATGTGTAAATATGCGTCTTTTATATCAATGGAGGCTAGAAAGTCTCCCCTCTGGAGTGAGGCTACTACTGAGCAGACAGACTCTATCCGAAAGGATGAAAGGACTGTATCAGTAGATACATGTTCAGGGATCTTGGGTCCAAAATGGGCCTTGTGTTCCCATTTGGTTTCTGAACCGTAAACAGGTTTGAGTAAAACCCTGTGCCCCTTTCAGATACCGAAACCTCTACAATCACTCCTTAATGCACTAGATGATGTGGTGCCTGAAGCAATAAGTTTCTTTTTGGAGGATCCGAGGGAATGCTGGATCTTAAAAATCTCTGAGGAGGAACCCCCCGCAACTCCAGCTCACTCCTCCCGAATTATTGTTCTCCAAATGTCTGCAAAGTCCAGCAGCCTTCCCCCGACTCGATGGAGTGGGGGCGTCCCCTCAAGAGGAGGGCTTGGTGCTGGGTTTAGAAGAATCTTGGACCCAGGGCTTCTTCTGGCCCTGGCCCTGCGGCTTGCCCCTGGCCCTAGTGCCCTGTTGGCAGTGGAACCGCCTTGACGCTGAAACATTTGAGGAAGCAGTCCCTGAGGTTTTAAACGAGGGACGTCTGGTGCTTTTCATCATGAGAAGTAGAGAACTCTTCCCTCCGGAAATCTTTTGGATATATTTGTCCAAATGATCACCAAATAAACGTTCCCCATGAAAAGGGAAACCTGCCAATAACTTTTTACAAGGAAGCTCGGCTGACTAGTCCTTAAGCCACAAGAAGTTGGATGTAGAGGGTGCTCCAATGATAAATTGTAATTGACCTGTGCAAAGAATGAGTGTTCAGGTACCTCAAACAACTACATTAAATTACAAAATAAAGTGCAAAGTGCCATAGGTAAATATGCATAAACAGTGATAAACACAAATAGTGAAACGATGAATGAACCAAAAACCATCAAAGTCCCAAACACAAATATCTCTTCTGTGCTGAAGTTTTCTAGGCAATAAAAATAGTGGATATTCCTTCACTAACTGATTAAAATACACCCAAATTGCTCCGTAAGTAGATTCTGCTTACCAGAAGGTGATGACCCCTTTAATTAAAAAGCAGGTCAAATGCGCTTTAGCAAGATAATGCTTGCTGCAATGGTAAAGACTGTGGATGCAAAAACCCCTCCTCCGCAAAGATCATAGAAGTAATATGTAAAACAGATAATAGGAACCAATAGCGTAATCCTGTCAAATGGCTGCTTAGATGAATGGTGCCTTAGCCTGGCACTGGGGCTGTTAGGGTATCAGGTGATCAGATGGTGCACCCTCATAGCTGGCGTGCGTTCCACCGTCCAGCACGGAACGACCAAAGGAACCGGAAGTAGCGTGACCAAGACTTGACTCGAGGTACAAAATATTCTAAGTGTTATTCTTACAAAATTTTAGCAGAAATAATTACATTAGTCATAAAATGCACATTAATATGCAAACAAATAGGTATAAAAGATTCATATATTGGGTGCAACAAAAAGATGGGAAGGCTCTGCCAGCAAGAACTCACAGATCTAATTGGGTGAAATTGGTAATCTCACACTCCTCCAAACCTTATGAACCATATGTTATCTATGTCCTACCTTATAATTGCAAGCCATTTAAAAGTTTATTTCCCTACAATGGCTCATCACCAACTATGTATATTTATTATGGCCCGATTAATACATTGACCTTACTGAATCTTTCAATTGTAAATTGGATTCCAGCTTCATCTATAGATAAAGTGGCATTTGTGCCCCAAGCACTGCTAAACTATTTTTTCTTACTGGGACAAAGCACAATGCCAGAGGCAATCCAAGCTTGCTAAACAGGAAGAGCCAATTACAAGGAAACTGACACGATTAGCTACCATATATTGTAATATGTTTAAAAACCTTCTAGGTCAGTTTATGAAGCTTGCCATACCCCCCCCCCCCCCCCCCCCCCAACACAAACGCACACACACCATTGTTTCCTTTTAATATTCTATTAATTGGTTCACAATCTAAGATTCAGATTTTTTTTTTTCAGTTATTCATTTGCAATTCAAACACTTTATAAAGATAAATCGCCACAAAACCGCATCGCATTTTAGGTGCCTTTGAAAATAATGGCACCTGAACCTGTGTTTTGCAATTGTAGTGCATTTTGAGGTCACGGGCAGAATCACCGTGGAGGTGTGAATGGAGCCTTATAGTTTGCATATTTTTTTTACTTTTTTAGAATATCTGAAACATCTAGCTTTCTAGATGCTGGCATGCATTACAAGAAGATAACTGCTGCAAAATTCAGTTTGCAATTGCATTATAAATAGGCCCTTGTGACCCCCATACCTTCTTAATGGTTATTACCAAACTTAAAGTGAATTTGCGGGAACAAGAAATTTGTGGCTCAAGTTTGCCAGCTAATGTTAATGTATCCAAAAGATGCTGTATTTAGAAGATGATCCATTCTCTATCACTTTGGGCACTCTGTGAACTCAGACGCAGGCTTGAGTAAAAGGCTAAAAAGCCTGTAAATGCATTGCCTGTGTCCCTTGCAGCGCTGACAGTTTACTTCATGCTGTGTGCTGTGCCTTTCTCCCTTAGCTTCCTGATTGATTTGCTGCTATTGGCGGCTGCTCTCACATACCGGCTTTTGCAGCTGTCTGTGGATCCTGGATCTTTCTCCTCTACTCCACCTGTCAACACGTGGCACCCAGTGAGCTGAGGCTCTTGCTCCATTGTTGTGGTTCCAATTCTCTATTTAACCTGTAAGTGGATGCTTTTTTAAAAATGAATTTACCAAACTTCGGACATCACTCTGCTTTCTTTGTTTTCCCAAGTCTGCAGACACCACCTGGCTATCAAAATCAGATACCTGCCCCCCCCCCCCCAAAAAAAATAAGTGCCAAAAGTAAAAGAGGAGGGGGAGTGGCCAGCTAGTGGCGAATGAAGGAATCCCTCCCCTGCTGGGACATTGTAATCTGACAGTGGCTTCTGCTGCTGTCAGAATACAGTGATCAACAGCTGCAGCCCCTGATCGACAAAAGTTTTCCAGCATGTCCCTTCAACAGAAGTTGATCGAACTATCGACTTCTGTTGAACAGAGATGGCCACGCAATGATCAAAATTTGGCCTGTCCCCACTGAACTAGCCAAATTTCAGTCAGTGTATGGTCACGCTTTACCTGGTTGAGTTCCAATTCAAACATAAGGGAGGTATATATGACTCACTATACTCCATCACCTTCAACAAAAGGAAATGTCATAACAGCATAACCCCGATTTTAAAATTAAATGAATACAATGGAAATAACAAAGAAAGAAAGGTTGAGGGTATTATCATCACATAATGAATACCAAGAAACAAAAATAATCAAAATGAAAAAAATCTTAATAGCAAAATAGAATTTTTTCATTTTACCAAAGCAGAAATGTAGACTCTACTCTTGCCACTAAAACACATAAAGGCCTGATTCACACCTATGCATTTTTAGTGCTTTTTGCATTTTGCTGATTTGCACTACAGTCCATTTAACATGGTTTCCTATGGAACACGTTCTCTAGTGCAAATTTGCAAAATGCAAAAAGCAATAAAAATGCATAGGTGTAAATCAGGCCTTGGGCTCCATGCACACTAGCATTTATTTTAAGCTAAAACAATGCTGAAAAAAAAAATCACTGGATAAAAAACACTGCTAATAGCTTTTTATACTAGCATTTTAGGAGCATATAGAAGCATTAGCGTTTTATTGGCATTTTTGTAATAAAAGAAAAAAAAAAGCCCAAAAAATGCTATTAGTAGCGTTTAGGAGTGTTTCTGCTGGAAAAACGCTCCAAGGATCTCTACAAAAACAATTTTTTTCTGCTTCTAAGAGAAGAAAAAATGCTAATAACAGCTTCTAGGAGCTTAAAAAAACCCATGAAGCCTAAAATGACATTAACCACTTCAGCCCCGGAAGATTTTACCCCCTTCCTGACCAGAGCACTTTTTGCGATTCAGCACTGCGTCACTTTAACTGACGATTGCGCGGTCGTGCGACGTTGCACCTAAACAAAATTGCCGTCCTTTTTTTCCCACAAATAGAGCTTTCTTTTGGTGGCATTTGATTACCTCTGCGGTTTTTATTTTTTGGGCTATAAACAAAAAGAGTGTCAATTTTGAAAAAAACACATTATTTTTTACTTTTTGATAAATAAATATCCCCCAAAGAATATATAAAAAAACGATTTTTTTCCTCAGGCCGATATGTATTCTTCTACATAGTATTGGTAAAAAACAAAAATCGCAATAAGCGTATATTGATTGGTTTGCGCAAAAGTTATAGCATCTACAAAATGGGGGATAGTTCTATGGCATTTTTATTATTTTTTTTTTTTACTAGTAATGGTGGCGATCTGCAATTTTTATCGGGACTGCGACATTATGGCAGACACATCGGACAATTTTCACACATTTTTGGGACCATTGGCATTTTTACAGCGATCAATGCTATAGAAAATGCATTGATTACCGTAAAAATGTCACTGGCAGGGAAGGGGTGATCAAGGGGTTAATGTGTTCCCTAGTTTGTGTTCTAACAAGGGGGGAGGGGACTGTGCAGGGGAGATGACAGATCGCTGTTCATACTCTGTATGGACAGACGATCTGTCTGTTCTCCTCTCAGAGAACCGCAAACTGTGTGTTTACACACACAGATCCCGGTTCTCCACGTGTCAGTGGCGATCGCGGGAGCCCATCGGTGATCGTGACAGCCGGGCACTTGGATTGGCTTGGGGGGCGAGTGGGGGGGGTGCGCACCCCCTAGTGGCCAAAGGGCGAAGCGATGTTACATAACGTCATTTCGCCCAGCCGTGCCATTCTGCTGTAGGCTGGTCGGAAGTGGTTAAAACAAACTAAAGGCCCGTACACACGATCAGAAAATCATATGAAAAGTATCACTTTCGAAATGATCGTGTGATAATCTGATTGTTAGTACACAGCTTTCATCTGACATTTTTAGAAGGAACAAACATGAAAAAAATTTCTCGGACGATACCAGATTGTACGATCTTCGTTTAATCAGTACAGTTCTCATCTGAAAATACAAAACAAATACATTACATCACTTTCAAATTTGTATTCTGTCGTATGAGAATTTTCAAACATTAGTACCCTATTCATTTTCGATATGGAGACTAAAATGCAAAAAAAAACCACAAAAAAGGGATAATCTTTTGTCCAATAATCTTATCGTATGTACTGGGCTTTAGACCTCTGCAGCCAAATGTTACTCCAAAAGGTCAGTCAACTAAGTACGCTTGCAATAATCTGTAACAAAATGAATATATGTAACTTATATGTAAACTATATGTAAACATTTCATTTACTCTGTAAACCGCATTATTTGTGGAGTCTACACAGAGAGTAATCCCTGCCTGAATCAGTGTATATAATTAAGGAACAGACAAGGCTTAGCTGAGACCAAACTCGAGGTGAAACGTGCTCAAAAAATAGTCCATAAAACCTTATAAAAGTTAGGCAGGGGCAGACTGAATTATAATAAAGAAACCCAGAAAGCACATGTAACAATCCATGGGTTCAAGCAGCAGGTAGAAGTAGAATAGATGAGAGAAGAAGTGTTCCAAATATTATCTCCAACAACATGCAGACATAAAATGTTAAAATTCTCAAGTCCTCCAGCCATAACTGATTAAATCAAAAGTCCATTCATGCAAATGCTGACAATAGCCACTATTACGCTCCAACATAATGTTTTTGTAAAGCCTAAACATTTTTACCCTAACCACTTCAGCCCTGGAAGGTTTTACCCCTTCATGACCAGGCAATTGTTTGCAATATGGCACTGTGTTACTTTAACTGACAATTACGCGGTCGTGCGACACTGTACCCAAATAGAATTGATGTCCTTTTTTTCCCACAAATAGAGCTTTCTTTTGGTGGTATTTAATCACCTCTGCTATAAAACAAGAAAAGACCGCCAATCTGAAGAAAAAAAAAAAAAAAACGCCAAATATTTTTTTACATACTGTTATAAAACATATCCAATAAAAAAAATGTTAAAAAAAAAAAAATTCAAATTCCTTCATCAATTTAGGCCAATATGTATTCTGTTACATATTTGTGGTAAAAAAAATTCCAATAAGCGTATTTTTATGGAATTTTTATAGATTTTGTTTTTTTACTAGTAATGGCGGCGATCAACGACTCATATTGGGACTGCAACATTGCGGTGGACAAGTCGGACACTAAGTGACACGTTTGACACTTTTTTGGGGACCAGTGACACTAATACAGTGATCGGTGCTAAAAAATATGCACTGTCATTGTACTAATGGCAGGGAAGGGGTTAACATCAGGGGCAATTAAAGGGTTAAATGTGTCCCTAGGGGGTGCTTGTACTGTAAGAAGACAGAGATCTGTGTTCCTGCTTAGCAGAAAGACAAGATCTCTGCCTTTTCCTATCAGAGAATGGTGATCTGTCTTGTTCACACAGGCAGACCAACATTCTATCTGCCTCGGGAATGATCGGCGGGTCCCGATAGACATCAGGTCTGCTGGACCCGCTAATTGGATCCCGCTGTGTCCAATCACAGTGGGAGCGGGTCCCTGGTGGCATGCGTGTGAGCCCCAGACCCAGAAGAAAAAATCACGTACAGGTACGTGATTTTGCGCTAAAGAGCCGCCTGGCCGCAGTATATATATGTGGGGCAATTCTTAAGCGGTTAATGGGTTCCTTGTTTCAAGGTAAAAAACGTTTAGGCATCAGTATCTCCCCTCATGGCCCCCCCCCCCACACTTTTACTTACCTGAGTCCTCATTCGATCCAGTGCTGTGCACTTCTACAGCTCTTCTCTCCCCTCACTTCCTGGTCTCACTGGCTTCTTGAGGCAGTGGGAGCCATTGGTTCTTGCTGCTGTCAATCAAAGCCAGTGTGAAGAGGGATCGCTGAAGGCGGGACCGAGCCCTCCTGTCTGAGTTTATAGCTTTATCTTCCAACAAGACAATGACCCTAAGCGCACAGCTAAAATAACGAAGGAGTGGCTTCACAACAATTCCGTGACTGTTCTTGAATGGCCCAGCCAGAGCCCTGACTTAAACCCAATTGAGCATCTCTGGAGAGACCTAAAAATGGCTGTCCACCAACGTTTACCATCCAACCTGACAGAACTTGAGAGGATCTGCAAGGAGGAATGGCAGAGGATCCCCAAATCCAGGTGTGAAAAACTTGTTGCATCTTCCCAAAAAAGACTCCAGGCTGTATTAGATCAAAAGGGTGCTTCTACTAAATACTGAGCAAAGGGTCTGATTACTTAGGACCATGTGATATTTCAGTTTTTCTTTTTTAATAAATCTGCAAAAATGGCTGCAATATAACAAAGAGTGAAAAATTTAAGGGGGTCTGAATACTTTCTGTCCCCACTGACAGTTCAGTTCAGTAAATTAAAAATGGCTTTATTCAGCAAAATAAACAGAAGAAACAACAGGTTTGTCTTGTAACACAGGTGCAGATATAGGAAAAATTCAGTCTCTCTAGCCAACAGTACAAAGTACACGGCTCTAGCCAGAGCTACAGTGTCTTCTTAACCCTGCCCCTGGCTGACCCTCTACATATCCCCCCTCCCGTTCCAGGCCAGGGGTCTGAACACCACAAACCAAGTGGCAATGCTGGCAGCACTTATGCGTCTATTTTCCAAAGACAACCTTTGGACGCTGAGCACATGCACTCAACTGCTTTGGTCTACCATGGCGAGGCCTGTTCTGAGTGGAACCTTTCCTGTTAAACCACTGTATGGGCTTGGTCATCATGCCGCAGCTCAGTTTTAGGGTTTTGGCAATCTTCTTATAGCCTAGGCCAGTGGTCATCAACCCTGTCCTCAGGGCCCACTAACAGGCCAGGTTTTATATATTACCTTGGGGAGATGCAGGCTAGAATACTGCAAACACTGAACAGCATATGATATCACCTATGATGTATTTCAGTTATCTTGAAAACCTGGCCTGTTAGTGGGCCCTGAGGACAGAGTTGATGACCACTGGCCTAGGCCATCTTTATGTAGAGCAACATTCTTTTTTTTCAGATCTTTTTTACTTTGCCATGAGGTGCCATGTTGAACTTCCAGTGACTAGTATGAGAGAGTGAGAGCGATAACACCAAATTTAAACACACCTGCTCCCCATTCACACCTGAGGGAAATGGCTAATTGGGCCCAATTTGGACATTTTCACTTAGGGGTATACTCACTTTTGTTGTCAGCTGTTTAGACATTATTGGCTGTGTGTTGAGTTATTTTGAGGGGACAGCAAATTTACACTGTTATACAAGCTGTACACTCACTACTGTACATTGTAGCAAAGTGTAATTTCTTTAGTGTTGTTCCATGAAAAGATATATTAAAATATTTACAAAAATGTGAGGGGTGTACTCACTTTTGTAATTAAACTACAAAGTGTTTAATGTACTTTCCTGTAGGTATGTAGTTCCTATAGAAGAACTATAAATATGTGATTTTCAAAAGATTGTAAATAAAAATAAGATTTTTGAACTTACCAAAAAATATTTTTCTTGAAGTTCATTGTGGGATAAGAGGAATTTAGAACATTCAAAAACAGTTGGGTTACACCACCACCTACAGAAGGTTGGGACAATGGCAAAGAGAAAAAAAGGCTTTGACTCCAGTCCCTATTTAACTTTTCCTCTACCCATTATGCCTCCGTTTTGTAAACATGCAGTACATAGGGCTAATGACAAAGAGGGGTGGGACCATTGTCCCTCAATGGACTTCAAGAAAATTATTTTATGGTTAGGAATTTTTTTTATTTTTTATTATCCATTGAGGGACACATTAATTTAAGAAAATTCTAACACATAAAAAAAAATCTTGTAACTTTCTTTTTTATTGAAAAGTAAGAATGAGGTAGTATATGCACCAAGAAAACAAAACAAAATGGATAACAATGTCCAAAGAAATTTCCATTAGGCAGGACAGGATCCAAAAAGAATGGGCTAATCAGACGAAATATACACATCAAATACATAACAGCTGTATAACAAATAAAATAATCATGTTGAAAAAAAAAACCCATAATGGCCTATTGCAGTAAATAATGCACAAGGTCCATGGTAGAAAGAGTGGTACAACTGCTCTGGTTACAACAAGAGAAAAAGAGTAAAAGGAATAAAGGAGAAGCAAGAGAAGATACATTTAACCCCATTGGGCACCCTTATAACACCTTACATGGGTAAAACACCCTAACGTGGTGTTTAAGGATATGATCGTGGTTCCAAAAGATGCCAGGGATGCCGGATCTTGTTAAATCGTAAAATCTTAATATTCTTGTCTGGTAAAAAGCCTATTCTTATGACATCTTGCACAGCTCTCTCTCTCACTCCTGTGAAGTTTGCTAGGAAGGGAGGGGGGATGAGTCATAAGAGGGCCAATGAGAGCTGCATGGCTGCAGAGCTGGAGGTGTGCCTCTGTGTGTAAATCCAGGAAGTGAACAGGCAACAGCTTCAGCTGCCCACAGTTAAAATGGCTGCAGTCAGACTTAGTAGAGGGAGATTTCTGCAGCATATTTGGCAAGTATAGATTCACAGTATATATAAAATAATATGCAAAGTGGTTGGAGGGAAGCTTCACAATGGCAAAAATGTTTTTATTACAAATTACGGGAGCATACTGCAGTTCCTCATAACAACCAGCTATTTTTTCAAACAGAACTCAAATTGGTTGATCATTTTTCGACGGATCCGAATTCTAATTGTTCCAAAAATTTGGAATGCGTTAGAAAATAAAGGAAACTAAACGAATTCTAAAACGAATCAACAAAATGTAATTAGTAACATAACGAATCTATACGAAACAAAACAAATTTTTTGATTCTGCACACAAAATTTTCCATACTATAAACGTCATGAATACATTTATATAGATCTACCTGAGACAGGGGCAATGTTTGATTTTATTTCAAAGAAATCAAACACCTGGCTGCCTTTAGAACATGGTTAATCAGACTGACAGCAGTTTTGGTCATGTTTGGTAGAGGAAGCCCAAGTCAGAAATGGCCTGGGTCCTGTTGAACTGAAAAATCAAAGGGCAACTGCAATAAAGATCTAGTGGTTTCCCAAAATGGATGGATGTTTGGGCATTCCTAGTATACAGTATATGATATAGGGGGTTATTTACTAAAGGAAAATCCACTTTGCACTGCAAGTGCACTTGAAAGTGCACTTGAAATAAAGTCGCTGTAGATCCAAGGGGGGCATGCAAGGAAAATAAAAAAAAACAGCATTTTAGCTTGTACATGATTGGATGATAAAAATCAGCAGAGCTTCCACTCATTTCAGATCTACCCCTTAGATTTAGAGTGACTGCACTTCCAAGTGCAGTTTCAGTGCAAAGTGGATTTGCCTTTCATAAATAACCCCCATAGTGTTCCTGTTCTCACTGATTCACTACATCGCCAACATGTACAAGGTAGGATTGATAGCATGTAATGTTTTAGGGGTAAGTTACCAGTGGAAAATTTTATATTGGTTCTCTTTATAAAGGGTACATAAAGATGTTTTATTCGCATTATCCCAGATATCCTTCCACTCCTCCAGTTCCAATGATCTTTCCAATGAACGTTCCCATTTGAGCATATAGCCATGTTTTGGAAAGGGAGTGGTTTCAAAAGAGGCAAGTAGGCGATATATGTCTGTGATGAGGTACAATATTTTTAAAAGAAATCTAACTGAGGGGTGGGCACAGCCACTGGGATAAAACTCAGTGGGAACCACCCTACTACAAAGTGAATTTAACTACAGTATATGGCCCATCCAGTGAAAATGTAGGATCAACCAACTATTCACCAATAACAGATGGAACACTACCCAAGAGAGAATCTGGGTAGACCAAAGAGAATAAGGTTAACACATAAATGCATGTAATGGGTATAAACCCTAGAGAAAACAATCCCAGATTTTTTAGAACATTTTTTAGAAATAGGGAAAACAACTACTTCCAAAAAAAGGGGGGTGGGGGCGGGTGGCCACCTCAGAAGGTCTAAGCATGGAATTTCTAAACTTGTATTTAATTTTAGAGAAAGACTACAATAATAATAAAGAAAGCTGTGTGTGTCAAAAAGCTGGTAAGGAAAAAAACAAAACTGAAAAGGTACTAACCTGAAACCTCTTAGAAGGAGAAGGTAGGGTGATAAAAACAACTGCACAGGGGAAGGAAGGGATGAGGTTGCACCAAACACCAAATGGTACATAAGAATACTAGACCAGTTTTCTCAACCCTGTCCTCAAGTACCCCCAACAGGCCAGGTTTGCAGGTTTTCCTTTATCTTGCACAGGTGCTTTAAATCAGAGTCAATTGCTTGGTATTTTGGACAGCTATTTTATCTAAGAGACATTCCCAAAACATGGCCTGTTGGGGGTACTTGAGGACAGGGTTGAGAACCACTGTGATAGACCACATTGCAACCTGTCTTACCGATTATTGTTTGGGAACAAGTAAATTACCCCTGAGGGTAGTGACGTCTGCTTTGTGGAGTGAGGAGTAAAATGCTGAGTGCTACAACTTGGAGCTCCCATCTGGGAAGGTTGGGAATTGGGAAGATGCGGAAGAAAACTAAAGGAAAATTGTATCTCAGCAAATAGGTACCACAAGGCCCTACGAACTTTCATTGTCCTTTATAGGGGAATTCTGGAATAGGATCCCAGAGAGAGAGTCCTGTCTGCTGAATGTCCCTGGGAATACTGGACCCTCCAGCAATTTATATTTCTCTTTAACCGCTTCCCGACCACTTTACACAGATATACTGCGGCAGAAGGGCACATACAGGCAGAATCACGTGCCTGTACGTTGCCCTTTAAGGGGTGGCTCGCGGGCGTGAGCCCGCCGGGAGCTTCATGAGCATGATCGCGGGTCCCGCGGACTCGATGTCCACGGGGATGCGCACGATCGTCTCACAGAGAGGAAGAACGTGCAAATGCTAATGCTATGGGCACAGTGTGGTTTCCATGGGCACAGTGTGGCTGCAATGGGCAGAGTGTGGTTGCCATGGGCACAGTGTGGTTGCAATTGGCACAGTGAGACTGCAATGGGCACAGTGAGACTGCAATGGGCACAGTGTGGCTGCAATGGGCACAGTGTGGCTGCAATGGGCACAGTGAGACTGCAATGGGCACAGTGAAACTGCAATGGGCACAATGTGGTTGCAATGGGCACAGTGAGGCTGCAATGGGCACAGTGAGACTGCGATGGGCACAGTGAGGCTGATATGGGCACAGTGTGGCTGCAATGGGCATAGTGTGGTTGCAATGGGCACAGTGAGGCTGCAATAGGCACAGTAAGGCTGCAACTGGGCACAGTGAGGCTGCAACGGGCACAGTGAGGCTGCAATAGGCACAGTGAGGCTGCAATGGTGGGCACAGTGTGGCTGCAATAGTGGACACAGTGTGTCTGCAAAGGTGAGCACAGGTGAGGCTGCATTGATGAGCACAGGTGAGGCTGCATTGATGAGCACAGGTGAGGCTGCACTGAGGGGCACAGGTGAGGCTGCACTGATAAAGTTGTTGCTAATATTTATTTTTGTAACTTATTTTTGCATAAAACATTCAAGTGTCATTTCATGAGATAACTTATGAGGGCGTGTTTAGTGGCGGGGCAGGGTTGGGATTGAGTGGGGCACTGGTGGCGAGTAACCCTTGAGGCCTGGCTAGTAGTTTAGGACTTGAAATTTTGAGCCCTGGCCTAGGCTATAAGAAGATTGCCAAGACCCTGAAACTGAGCTGCAGCACGGTGGCCAAGACCATACAGCGGTTTAACAGGACAGGTTCCACTCAAAACAGGCCTCGCCATGGTTGACCAAAGAAGTTGAGTACACATGCTCAGCATCATATCCAGAGGTTGTCTTTGGGAAATAGATGTATGAGTGCTGCCAGCATTGCTGCAGAGGTTGAAGGGGTAGGGGGTGGGGGGTCAGCCTGTCAGTGCTCAGACCATACGCCGCATACTGCATCAAATTGGTCTGCGTGGCTGTTGCCCAAGTAGGAGCCTCTTCTAAAGATGATGCACAAAAAAGCCAGCAGTTTGCTGAAGACAAGCAGACTAGGGACATGGATTACAGGAACCATGTCCTGTGGTTTGATGAGACCAAGATAAACGTATTTGGTTCAGATGGTGTCAAGCGTGTGTGGCAGCAACCAGGTGAGGAATACAAAGACAAATGTGTCTTGCCTACAGTCAAGCATGGTGTGGGGCTGCATGAGTGCTGCCGGCACTGGGGAGCTACAGTTCATTGAGGGAACTACGAATGCCAACATGTACTGTGACATACTGAAGCAGAGTATAATCCCCTCCCTTCGGAGACTGGGCCGCAGGGCAGTATTCCAACATGATAACGACCCTAAACACACCTCCAAAATGACCACTGCCCTGCTAAAGAAGTTGAGGGTAAAGGTGATGGACTGGCCAAGCATGTCTCCAGACCTAAACAATATTGGGCATCTGTGGGGCATCCTCAAGAAGAAGATGAAGGAGCGCAAGGTCTCTAACATCCACCAACTCCGTGATGTTGTCATGGAGGAGTGGAAGAGGACTCAAATGGCAACCTGTGAAGCTCTGGTGAACTCCATGCCAAAGAGGGTTAAGGCAAATTGACACTGTTATACAAGCTGTACACTCACTACTTTACATTGTAGCAAAGTGTAATTTCTTCAGTGATTTGGACGTGAACGGATACAATAAAATATTTACAAAAATGTGAGTAGTGTACTCACTTTTGTGAGATACTGTACATATATAGTCATCCTCATCTATAAATAACAAAAAGGAGAATGTGACCCAAGACAAAAAAGACCAAGGTGTTGAACCCCTGCTGTTCACTGTTCAATTCATCAGAAGAGTAAAGTACCTTGAGAACATTTGGTTTTGTGTAGAGTCGTTATCTAATCTTATTCACTCTCTTTTAACCTCTTCATTATCATAAAAGCCTTATGTAAATAAACTTGTTATTCATATGTTTATAAGAATTCTTTTCGTAAAGTTCATCAAAGAAGTTTCTTGGAGCCATGGTCCACAAAGGTAGTATACTTTTATGTCTCATTTTTGGTCGCCCTGAGCTCCTGTTCACAGAAGAAGTTGTGTGTAGTTTGGAATATGAAGGGTGAGACAAAGTAAACTTTTGCTCACAATCTGTGTGTTAAATCACACTGTTAGGGCTTGGTCATACGGTCAGGAAGGGGGTGCCAAAAGCAGGAGCCTGAGACGCAGCTCACCACTTCCCAACTACCCAGCTAAAGAAGGGCATGCAGCTGCTCATTGCTGTACACATGGTGCAGGATGATGCATTTGGCGGGTGGTACCACTGCTGAACATGACCCATTTACATGTACAGGGCTGTGCCACAGCCGCCCTACAACCGCGTGCAATGCACACGGTTGGGGAGCAGTTGTTCAGCCTTTTTAGGGTTAAAACAGGCCATGAGAAAGCAACATACTGCCTCCTTACTGCCTGGTCAATTTTCCTCTGACAAAGAATCCACCGTGGATCGCTTTTCAGAGGGGTAGAAAAGGCTGCAGCATATGAAAACAAGCCCTTAGCACACATTGGTAATGAGACACGTAGGAACAATTCATAAAGTACATTTGATCAAAAAGACCAATGCCTTTTTGTTAGAGTGAGTGTAGTGGAGTGCTCATTTACTCACCATGCTCAGATGTAGATGCAGTCCCTTTTAACTCCTTTTCCCCACAAATTCCTGGGTTGCTGGATATGCCCAGGGAAAAGGCGTTTCTCAGCCTCTCTCTATCAGCAGCCCAGAGAGGCCAAACTGAATGAAGGAGGAGGTTTTTGAACAAGTGATCCCCTGCCAGATACGAGGCTCTCCATTGTCAGAATTGGCATGTGAGCAACGAAGCAGGAGCCAAATGGCACATAGCTTCTATGGAAAACCAAACTACTGTGGGAAGCACCTCCCCAATTGCTACCATTGTGCTCTATTTCCAATAGAGTGGTCCCTCTGTGTCCTTGGGCCTGGGTTTCTTTTAGCTGTCCACCTGTGTTACCAGAGTTACCCTGGACTTCACTGAGAGGGATGCTGTTGGCATTCTGAAGTTTTTTTTATTCTCAGCTAGACTCTCTTAAAATTTTTACCACAAGCATAAATATCTTTATTTTCAGCCATGTGATCATAATTTTCAGATTTCATTGGATTCAGTTGAAAACACAGTAATTTTTTTTAGAAAATAAGGCTACACTATCTTGGTGTGTTAGCTTTCTGAACTGAACCTCATCACAGTAATTGAAGGGAGAGTTATGGAGCAGAGCCCTGGATAACAGTAAAAACCAACAGTGATTTTTATCCTCCCCTACTCTATCCAAATCTAAGTTGTTTGGCAAGACATACAATACACCTAGGGCTGGGTTCACACTAATGCGATCGCCTGTGATTCGCACCGCATTCCATACAGTTTGTATGGCTGAAATTGCATCTCATTTGCACCAAAGTGGTGCAGGACCCTTTTTTGTCCACACTGGAATCGGATCGCATGGGTGTTCAGACCCCTGCGATCCGATTCCATAGTTTGCACTGCGTTCACAGAGCGCAGTGTGAACTGCCTGCGATTCTGATGTGGTGCGGGAACCTGCACAGGAATTGCTGTGGTTCCCGCATCGCACGTGTGAACCTAGCCTAAAGGTAGGTTTAAAAACAGTGATAATTCAGGGTCTATATTCTGTTGTAATGAAAGCAAAGAAGCCACCACTCCAGGTGAGTAGATCCAAGTGAAGTTGAATTGGTGGGACTCTTCTCATGGGTGCACGCCTTCACTCGCCAGCCATTCGATTTCAATGTGAAAGAAAGTGGCTGCACACCGACATACCGAAAGTCCTTTTTATTGCATGACACACATCACAGGAGCAATAGCCGGTACAGAGGTTAAAAGGTTGATGCGTTTCACACAGTTACATTGTGCATACTCATAACTTTATATATGTCGGTGTGCAGCCACTTTCTTTTTATATTCTATGGTAGGCAAGCATATGAAAAGCACAAGTTTAATTTACAAACTAAAGGTGTGTTTGTTGTGTAGTAATGATTCCAGCTTGCAGCACATTGTTTAGCATACCATATGGTTTCTCGCTAAAGTTCACATTTGTGAACAAAGTAACGCGGTAACAAAGTGCCATGCATTCAGTGCGATGCGATTTTTAAAAAGGGTTATGCACTTCTTTTGCTTGTAGGGCAGCCTATTGAAATGCCAAGCAAAATCATGTGTGCCCCATTGCAACAGCATAAGTCTGAATGGATGAATGGAGCCTAAGGTGTGTACCAGGTCTTTTAAATGATCCCAAACCCAAACTGAAAGCATCCTTTTTTTTTTAGCTATTCTAAAGTGGTTATTACTTAATAAAATGGCTTCCAAATCAAATGGAAATCAACTCTGGGTGCCATACTTGTATTCTTAGTTGACCTTCCACGCTTCCAGAGATCCTCAAAGCCCAGCAGAATAAATCTGGCCATACATGGGTCAGTTTTATGTTCAACCAGCTGTTTGAGCAAAAAAGACTGACCTGAATTCCCCATCCACACATTCAAGGAGGATGGAGGAAACCTCCCTGCGGTGTGTTTGTATTCTAACAGCGGGGAGACTTCCAGAAAACACAGATCAGCGCTGCAGTCTACTGGCAGATCAGCTGAACAGAAGTTCATCGGTAGATCGACTGCTATACAACCACTGTGGCCACACATGGATTAAAATTTAGCCAGTCACTGCTGAAATGGCCGAATTTCAATTAATGTGTGGTTAGATTTAGACATTGTAGTTTCCTGGCTGCGATTATATCCTGCCTCCTCTGCCCTCTGTGCCTTCCCATCAGTCAATAAACTGGACAGTAGGGATGAGCCGAACACCCCCCTGTTCGGTTCGCACCAGAACATGCGAACAGGCAAAAAATTTGTTTGAACACGCGAACACCGTTAAAGTCTATGGGACACGAACATGAATAATCAAAAGTGCTAATTTTAAAGGCTTGAAATTGTCATAAAAAGTGTTTGGGGACCTGGGTCCTGCCCCAGGGGACATGGATCAATGCAAAAAAGAGTTTTAAAAAGGCCGTTTTTTCAGGAGCAGTGATTTTAATAATGCTTAAAGTAAAACAATAAAAGTGTAATATTCCTTTAAACTACTCGCGGCTATTAATGAATTGCCGGTCCGACAATACACATAAAAGTTCATTGATTTAATAATGCTTAAAGTAAAACAATAAAAGTGTAATATTCCTTTAAACTACTCGCGGCTATTAATGAATTGCCGGTCCGACAATACACATAAAAGTTCATTGATAAAACGGCATGGGAATTCCCCACAGGGGAACCCCGAACCAAAATTAAAAAAAAAATGACATGGGGGGTCCCCCTAAATTCCATACCATGCCCTTCAGGTCTGGTATGGATCATAAGGGGAACCCCGGGCAAAAAAAATAAAAAATCGGCGTGGGGTCTTCCCAAAAATCCATACCAGACCCTTCCAAGCACGCAACCTGGCAGGCCGCAGAAAAAGAGGGGGGGACGAGAGTGCGCCCCCCCTCCTGAACCGTACCAGGCCACATGCCCTCAACATTGGGAGGGTGCTTTGGGGTAGCCCCCAAAACACCTTGTCCCCATGTTGATGGGGCAAGGGCCTCATCCCGATGACAAGAGACAGTTTTTGACAATTCCTTTATTTAAATGATTCTTCTTTCTTCTGTCTTCTATCTTTCTTCCTCCATCTTCTTGTTCTTCTGGTTCTTCCTCCGGTGTTCTCATCCGGCATCTTTCTTCGTGGCGCCGGTGTCTTCTTCCCTTCGTCTTCTGGGCCGCTCCGCATCCAGCATGATGGGATGGGAGGCTCCTTCTGTGTGACGCTTCTCCTCTTCTGACAGTTCTTAAATAACGAAGGGCAGGGCCCCCTGGTGACCCCGCCCCCCTCTGACGCATGGGGACTTCCCTGTGGCATTCCCTGTGACGTCAGAGGGGGCGGACAGGGAAGTCACTGTGCGTCAGAGGGGGGCGGCATCACCGGGTGGCCCCGCCCTCCATTATTTAAGAACCGTCAGAAGAGGAGAAGCGTCACACAGCGGGAGCCTCCCATCCCATCATGCTGGATGCGGAGTGGCACAGAAGACGAAGGGAAGAAGACGCCGGCGCCGCAGATGAAGATGCCAGAGGAGAACACCGGAGGAAGAACCAGAAGAAGATGGAGGAAGAAACCGAAGGAAGATAGAAGAAAGAAGACAGAAGAAAGAAGAAGCATTTAAATAAAGGAATTGTCAAAAACTGTCTGTCATTTTTAAAATTTTTGACACTTTTTTTGTGAAATGGTAGGGGTACATTTGTACCCCCTTACCATTTCACACAGGGGGGAGGGCCTGGATCTGGGGGTCACCTTGTCAAAGGGGGCTTCCAGATTCCGATAAGCCCCCCGCCCGCAGACCCCCACAACCACCGGGCAAGAGTTGTGGGGATGAGGCCCTTGTCCCCTTTAATATGGGGACAAGGTGTTTTAGGAGGCTACCCCAAAGCACCCTCCCAATGTTGAGGGCATGTGGCCTGGTACAGTTCAGGAGGGGGGCACTCTCTCGTCCCCCCCCCTCTTTTCCTGTGGCCTGCCAGGTTGCGTGCTCGAATAAAGGTCTGGTATGGATTTCTGGGGAGACCCCACGCCATTTTTTTTTAAATTTTGGCACGGGGTTCCCCTTAAAATCCATACCAGACCTGAAGGGTCTGATAAAGATTTTGAGGGGGACCCAACGCCATTTTTGTTTAAATTTTGGCCGGGGTTCCCCTTAATATCCATACCAGACCTGAAGGGCCTGGTATGGAATTTATGGGGACCCCCCCACGTAATTTTTTTTTAAATTTTGGTTCGGGGGTTCCCCCGTGGGGAATTCCCATGCCGTTTTTATCAATGAACTTTTATGTGTATTGTCGGCCTGGCAATTCATTAATAACCACGAGTAGTTTTAAATGACTTTTTTTCCTTTGAAATGTCATTTTGCTGTCGGACTGTTCTAAACATGGGAAACATGCGTCCCTTTACAGGCATACTATAGACACCCCCCAGGTACGAAATTTAAAGGGATATTACACTTTTATTGTTTCACTTTAAGCATTATTAAAATCACTGCTCCCGAAAAAATGGCCGTTTTTAAAACTTTTTTTTGCATTGATCCATGTCCCCTGGGCCAGGACCCAGGTCCCCAAACACTTTTTATGATGATAACTTGCATATAAGTCTTTAAACGCGAACACCCCAAATTGTTCGATGTTCAGCGAACTGGCGAACAGCCGATGTTCGAGTCAAACATGAGTTTGACTCGAACTCGAAGCTCATCCCTACTGGACAGACAGACTTACTTGCCAAAAAAAGGGCACAATGATTGGAAAGAGGTAGACCAAAAGCATGACCTGGATGCAGTGGTCACTATTTGCTTCCCAGATAAAAATGCATCCTAAAGGCACAGGGTAGATCTAAGGATGTAATCAGGCACCTTAAAATGAGGAGATCATGAGCTATTTGGGGAGGTGAAAGCCCTTATAGGTACTGTACACCATACTAGTTTAGCAAAACTATAGAGACCAAAGGAAGATATGAACCTGGACACAGAATACCAAGGTGCTGAAACCCTGATGTTCAATTCACCAGAAGAATGAAAGACCGCGAGGAAATGTTGTTTTGTATACAGTCATTGCTTAATTTTATTCAATCTCTTTGAACCCCTTCATTATCATAAAGCCATTTATAAACAAACTTGCTTTTCATATGTTTATAAACATTTAGCATCTATGACTTGCTGGGATTTTCAGTGGCTGGATGCTGTACCAAGTGTTACTCGCATTTAGGGCCATATATGTTCAGGGATGTATGCCTTGAATACATAATTCCTGTGTTCATACATCCCCAAATGCATGCAGCCCTAAAATGCCAGTACCGCTTGGTACACCATCAAGCCGCCATGTATTTCAGCCTGTTCTAGGTTGCTTGTAGCAGGGTAGATGCTGTACCACCCAAAACAGTTATTTGATGCTGCAGGCCCAACCATCCAATTGCATTTTGCCTGATTATGCCCGATGATGATGCCCCTTTGAACAAACGCTACTCCTGTTGCCATTAGTTTAGTAAAAATTACAGCAAGAATGCATTATAAAAAGGCAGCATACTATATGCTAGCGTAGCCTGTACCCATGTAACCCAATAAAGGACTTTTATTCAAGAGCATCCGAGTCGCCAGCCCTTTTCTGATTCAAGTACTGCATTTAGGGGCCTGAACGTCCTGGCTAGAGCACCGGATCACAGTTCATAGATCATCATATTGGCAGTGGAGCTAGGGTATCATTTTGCTTCCCTTCCTAGGGGTAGATTTCCTCTCACTTCCTGTTGTCTCCCTCCGTTTGTAAGTATTTTGGATGTAAGTTGGATTTACGTAACTTGGGGACTGTCTGTAAAGGGGTACATCTGCCCAACAGGGGCACAGGCAAATATAAATATCTGACAGATGTTTTTATCCCTCTCCATTCTATCCAAAACAAAAGAAAAGTTTTGTCTATATTGCCGCAAAATCATGTACCTGTATGTCAATCTGCTATCAGTGGTTGTACCGTTTTTTTAGACCCAACAGTCGGCTTTCTTCTGATAACAATCGATGCAGCTAAGCAGCTGCACGATCGTTATCCCATCGCCTTCCGCTGCTCTGCCCGGGCTCTCCCATTTTGTTTGGGTCTCGGATCTAGAAACCCAGAAGTGACAACACAACGTCACTTCCGGTTTACTAGAGCCGCCAGATTTAAAAAAGTCAGTATTCAAAACAGCCAAACTTGGCGTTTTAAATGCTTTTAAAATTGCAAAAGGAGGGATTTGGGGTCTTATAGACCCCAGATCCCTCCAAAACAATACCTGACGGGTGACTATTGCTGTCACAAGGGATGTTTACATTCCTTGTGACAGCAATAAAAGTGATTAAAAAAAAAGAAAAGAAAAAAAAGGAACAGTATAAATAAAATAAATAGGATTTTTTTTTTTTTTTTAAAGCGCGCCGTCCCTCTGTGCTCGTGCGCCGAAGTAAGTCACCCCCACAAATGTAAACAGATGTGAGAGAGAGCAAAAATTCTAGCACATGACCTTCTCTGTAACTCTAAATGGGTAACCATTAATTTTTTAAAGCGTCGCCTATGGATTTTTAAATACAATAGTTTGTCGCCATTCCATGAGTGCGCGCAATTTCTAAGCATGACATGATAGGTATCTATTTACTCAGCGTAACATCATCTTTCACACTATACAAAAAATTGGGCTAACTTTACTGTGTAGTTTTTTTTGTAATTCATTGAAATGTTTTTTTTTTCCAAAAAAATTGCGTTTGAAAGACCGCTGCGCAAATACAGTGTGACATAAAATATTGCATCGACTGCCATTTCTTATTTGCCTATTTCTTCTCTAGGGTCTCTGCTAAAAAATATATATAAATGTTTTGGGGTTCCAAGTAATTTTCTAGCAAAAAAAATACTGATTTTAACTTGCAAGCAACAAATGTCAGAAATAGGCCTGGTCTTCAAGTGGTTAAAGAGTAGCTGAACTCTGGAAGTTATGCCCAAAAAAAAATACAAGCAGAGGGCAAAAGGACTAGTTACTACTGTTGCCTATGATCCCCCTGCAGCTGATCTTGTCCCCATTACTGATTTACCATGCATTGCTCTTTACTGTGTCGCTGTGAGTGAAGGTGGTCATCTTGATAGGGGCAGGGCATTAATTCATTATAGAGCCTCCAGCAGGTAGGGCAGTGAGTAGCACAGTGGTGATATCTCTAAATATCACACCAAATCTTACACTAGCCATCAGAAGCAGCACTACATTAGATCTCACACTGCTGATACACAACTATGAGTTTGTAGGCTCAGCTAGGGACAGGAGGTGCACCGTTAATTTTCAGAACTTCTAGACAAAGGGTACTACTTAGGCACAGTTAACATTTGTGATATTTATGTAACTGTTTTTTAAATCTATGTTTTCAGTAAAAAAAATACACTAAAAAACTAATTTCAGTGCACACAAACATTTCAAATTTTGCAAAATTTAAAAGATGAAAGCATGTCGAGTAAATAGATTCCAAAGTGCTGAAAAATTGAAATAGTCAACATTGTCCACAGACAAAGCTTAAAAAAACCTTTAAGCCCCATTTAAACCTGAGTGTTTTAAAGCACGAAACTCAAAAACTCTCAACATCCAAAATTCAATGTATTTCAGTGGTGACTGTTCACATATGAGTGCTCAGGTGCCTGTAGCTTGATGCCTGATGCTCAAAAAGCTACACAAGATACTTTTGCGGCAGAATCAGTCTTTTTGTCCTGTAGTCTTCAATGAGAATGCCTATAAATGCATAAATGGAGTGTCTCCTCCCCCTAGTGCTTTTCATTGGCTAAAACAAAAACACCTGAAGCCTGAATATACCTGTTAACTGCTTGAAATAGGATTCTAAAAATGCCTGAAACTCATTGTTCACAGGTGTGAATGCAGTCTTACAGCTTGTCAGATTTGAAATAACCATAAATATTAGCCCTGGAATTCTTCCCCTCACTTCAGCTTTCCTGGAAATAAAAAAACAATTGTGTAACATATTGGGTATGTATGTACACATGTCCTGGGGTATGCGTGTTTACGTAAGTGCATGGGGTGTGGGTCCCTTCATTTTTTTTTATTGTATCTTATTCAGCTGACTTTTTTACTATTTAAAGGAGCTGAAATAGTATTTTGCAGTGACAGGTCCTCTTTATTGAGACATTAGGAGTCTATTAAAGCAGAGCATTTCTAGGTTAAAAAAAAAAAAGCAAGCAATGGCCGATGTATGTTTGCTGATCCTCTTCTGCTATGCCATCTTGAACTCCTGCTGTTAACACAGAGTGTTATGCCCTGTACACACGGGCGGACTTTTTGGCAACAAAGGTCCGACAGTCTTTCCGACGGACTTTTGAACGAACAGACTTGCCTACACACGATCACACCAAAGTCCGACGGATTCGTACGTGATGACGTATGACCGGACTAAAATAAGGAAGTTCATAGCCAGTAGCCAATAGTTGGTTGCCCTAGCGTCGGTTTTCGTCCGTCGGACTAGCATACAGACGAGCGGATTTTTTGATAGGAACTGGGTCCGGCAGAGTTCCGACGTAAAGATTTGAAACATGTTCCAAATCTAAAGTCCGTCAGATTTTCGACAGAAACAGTCCGCTGAAGCCCACACACGGTCGGATTGTCCGCCGGTTTCGGTCCGTCGGACCAGTCCGGTTGAAAAGTCCGCTCGTGTGTACAGGGCATTAGACTACATTCACACCTGTGCTCAGCGTCTTTGAGCGTTTTTCTGGCCTTGCTTTTTGCTGATCTTTATGAGCGATTTTGGCATGTTTCTATGGGTGACTTTCGTGTATTTATACAGCATTTTTGAGCTTTGCCGTTTTTTTTTAAGCCAGTAGAGAAAACTATTATCTGTTGCACCATTTGGGGGGGGGGGATTTCAGCTTTTCCATTTGTTTTTATTTCTTTTTTTAATATTATTATTCATATATATCTTTTTCCATTAGGGTAAGGGGTTAGGTTAAGGAGATGGGGCTAGTGTTAGGTGTAGGGGTTATTTGTTTTTGTTTTTGTTAGGGTGTTACTACTACTACTAATAATAACAAATGAATAAATACATGTAAAATAAATACACAAATAAATAAATTCAATAAATGAATACTAAGTAATAATAAATAAAAAATTACCGTATATACTCGAGTATAAGTCGTTCCGAGTATAAGTCGAGGCCCTAATTTACCACAAAAAAATTGGGAAAAACGTATTGACCCGAGTATAAGACGAGGGAGAGAAATGCACAGCTACTGTAAGTGGAAAAGAGGATCAACAATGCCCATTTGCAGCCATAGGTCCCCTGAACTTCAAACTCGGTAGTTAAGTGTTCCTAGATGCCCCCTAGCTGCAGCCAAAATTTGGCGTCTCTGAACCCAAAGTGTCCCGAAATGGCATTGCTGCAGATGGACACAGTTGACCGACTTTGGGGCCCCGTATCTCGGGGCCACTTAGAGGTAAGAACCCCAAATTTGGTGTGCAAACCCAGAGGAACTAGCATCATAAAATATCCAAAGCTGGGATATCTAGCACCAAGTGGCCCTGAGATACAGGGCCCCAAAAATCGGTTCAGAAAATGTCAAGCACTTTTCTGCAGCAGAAAATGACATTTTCCGAACCTATTTTGGGGCCCCGTATCTCGGGGCCACTTGGTGCTAGGAACCCCAGCTTTGGATATGTTATGGAACCAGGCCCACTGGGTTTGCACACCACATTTGGGGTTCCTAGCACCAAGTGGCCCTGAGATACAGGGCCCCAAATTCGGTTCAGAAAATGAAATTTTTTGCTGCAGAAAAGTGCTTGACTCGAGTATAAGTCGAGGGGGGCACTTTCAGCACAAAAAAATGTGCTGAAAAACTCGACTTATACTCGAGTATACACGGTAACCCCTTAGGACAGGTATCCTGTTCCCACTTCCGGGAGCCCGTGACATCACCGCGGGGCTCCCTCCTCCTCTCCCTGTCGCCGGGGCAGTAGGAGAGAGGAGCAGGGCCTCGTGTATGCGCAGTAGGGTTCCCCGGGGGGGGAAGCCGTAGGGCTACACTGCCGGGTACCATTAACCACAATGTCGGTGGCAGCACCCGACAGCTAATGGAAACATCAGCTGCGGTGCCAACATCGCTGGACAACAGGACAGGTAAGCGTCCTTTTGTTAAAAGCCAGCAGCTGCAGTATGTGTAGTTGCTGGCTTTTGATTTTTTTTTGGGTGGAACACCGCTTTAAGGCAGTTCTGAAGGGAAAAGAGGGCCCAACCCGGTACTAGCAAGGTGTACCCAATAAAGTAGTTGGTGAGTGAAGATATTTATGAAAATGTATATTTAGAGATTTGCAACTGAATGGTCCAAATGGAAATAGGAGCCCCAAATGCGGCCTGGTGGTAGGAGCTCCCGGATGCGGGCTGGTGGTAGCAGCCCTCAAACCCGGTGGTAGAAGCCCCCTAATACGGCCTGGCAGCAGGAGTCCCTGAATACGGCCCAGCGGTAGGAGCCCCTGAATACGGCCTGGCTTTAGGCACTCTCTTGCGCAGCAGCACATGCACTGCAAGGTGTGCAGAATACCATCTCTGAACACATAACACATCGAACCTTGAATCAGATGGGCTAAAGCAGCAGAAAATCACGCCGGGTGCCACTCCTTTCAGCTAAGAACAGGAGACTGAGGCTACAATTCGCACAGGCTCACCAAAATTGGACAAAAGAAGATTGGAAAAATGTTGCCTGGTCTGATGAGTTTTGATTTCAGCTACGACATTCAGATAGTAGGGTCAGAATTTGGCATAGAAAAACATGGAATCATGGATCCATCCTGTCTTGTATCAATGGTTCAGGCTGGTGGTGTAACGGTGTGGGGGTTATTTTTTTGGCACACTTTGGGCCCCTTAGTACCAACTGATCATCGTTTAAATGCCACGGCCTACCTGAGTATTGTTGCTGACCATGTCCATCCCTTTATGACTACAGTGTACTCATCTTCTGATGACTACTTCCAGCAGGATAATGCACCATGTCACAAAGCTCAAATCATCTCACCACTGGTTTCTTGAACATGACAATGAGGTCACTGTACTCCAATGGCCTCCACAGTCACCAGATCTCAATCCAATTGAACACCTCTGGGATGTGGAGGAGCGGGACATTCGCATCATGTATGTGCTGCTGACAAATCTGCAGCAACTGCGTGATGCTATCATGTCAACATAGATCAAAATATCTGAGGAATGTTTCCAACACCTTGTTGAATCTATGCCATGAAGAATTAAGGCAGTTCTGAAGGGAAAAGAGGGTCCAACCGCTACTAGCAAGGTGTACATAATAATAAAGTGGCGGGTGAGTGAAGATATTTATAGAAATGTGTATTTAGAGATTCGCAACTAAATGGACCCCATGGAAATACGAGTTCCTGGATGTGGCCTGGTGGTAGAAGCCCCCAAATGGGGCCCAGGGGTAACAGCCCCCAAATGTGTCCTAAGGGTAGATGCCCCCGAGTGTGGTCCGGTGGTAGTGCCCCCGAGTGCGGCCCAGTGATAGGCACCCCCCCTATGGTCCAGCGATAGGGGCTTCCGAGTGCAAGCCCAGTGGTAGCGCTCCCCCAAAATGCGGCCCGGCGGCAGCGGCCCCCAAATGCGGCCCGGTGGTGGAGGCTCCCAAATGTGGCCCGGAGGTGGCGGCCCCAAAATGCGGCCCGGCGGTAGCGGCCCCTAAAATGCAGCCCGGTGGTAGAGGCTCCCAAATGTGGCCCCGGAGGTGGCGGCCCCAAAATGCGGCCCTGGCGGTAGCGGCCCCTAAAATGCAGCCTGGCAGTAGCGGGCCCCAAATGCGGCCCGGCGGTGGAGGCTCTCAAATGCAGCCCGGCGGTGGAGGCTCTCAAATGCAGCCCGGCAGTAGCGGCCCTCAAATGTGGCCCGGCAGTGGAGGCTCCCAGATGCAGTCTAGCGGTAGCGGTCCCCAAAATGCGGCCCGGTGGTGGAGGCTCCCAAATGCGGCCCCCAAAATGCACCCTTGCGGTAGAGGGCCCCAAATGCGGCCTGGCGGTGGAGGCTCCCAAATGATGTCCCAAAATGCGGCCCGGCGGTAGCGGCCCCCAAATGCGGCCCGGCAGTAGTGGCCCCCAAATGCAGCCCAGCGGTGGAGGCTCCCAAATGCGGCCCGGCGGTGGAGGCTCCCAAAATGCACCCTGGTGGTAGCGGGCCCCAAATGTGGCCAGGCGTTGGAGGCTCCCAAAATGCGGCCCGGCGGTGGAGGCTCCCAAAATGCGGCCCCCAAATGCGGCCCACCGGTGGAGGCTCCCAAATGCGGCCCGCCGGTAGCAGCCCCAAATGTGGCCCAGTGGTGGAGGCTCCCAAAATGCGGCCCGGAGGCAGCGGCCCCCAAATGTGGCCCGGCGGTGGAGGCTCCCAAATGCGGCCCGGCGGTAGGGGCCCCCAAAATGCACCCTGGTGGTAGCGGGCCCCAAGTGCGGCCCGGTGGTGGAGGCTCCCAAAATGCGGCCCAGCGGTGGAGGCTCCCAAATGCGGCTCGCCAGTAGCATCCCCAAATGTGGCCCAGTGGTGGAGGCTTCCAAAATGCGGCCCGGAGGTAGCGGCCCCCAAATGTGGCCCGGCGGTAGAGGCTTTCAAATGGCGGCCCCCAAATGCGGCCCGGTGGCAGCAGCCCCCAAAATGCACCCTGGTGGTAGCGGCCCCAAATAAGGCCCGGCGGTGGAGGCTCTCAAATGCGGTAACAAAAATGCGGCCCGGCGGTTTAGGCTCTCAAATGCAGCCCGGTGGTGGCGCCCCCCAAAATGCACCCTGGTGGTAGCGAGCCCCAAGTGCGGCCCGGTGGTGGAGGCTCCCAAAATGCGGCCTGGTGGTAGCGGCCCCAAATAAGACCCGGCGGTGGAGGCTCCCAAATGCGGTCCCAAAATGCGGCCCGGCGGTGGAGGCTCTCAAATGCAGCCCGGTGGTGGCGCCCCCCAAAATGCGGCATGGTGGTAGCGGGATCCAAATGCTGCCCGGCGGTGGAGGCTCCCAAATGTGGTCTGGCAGTAGGCGCTCCCGAGCGCGGTCCAGTGGTAGTGGCAGAACATACTCTGCAAATGGTAAGTTTTGGGACAATTGTAGTTCTGCTCCTGAGAAGTGCGGGAAGGTGTCGGTGTCACTCACCTCATCTTACATAGATATTTATAGAAATGTGTTTTTAGAGATTTGCAACTGAATGTTCTCCTCCACATAACCAGCTTCTCTGGATTTGGATAAATGCAAATGTATAAAGACAACAGAGAGTGCGGAGCTCCGGGCACAGGCAGGGAAAGTGAGCGCCGAGCTCCCCGCCTCCATCCATCCATCTCCCCATAGACCGGCTCCCTTCTCAGCCTGACTTCCTCATGACTCCCAGATGTTTCCTCCCCTCCCCCACTCCTCCCTCCCCCCTCACCAGGCTGCGCTTCCTCCGCTCTCCGCTCACTTCTATCACAAGGCTACACGGAGCGGAGATCTCCTCCGACACTGACAGCGGGGAGCCCGGCACCGAGCATGACCCCGGAGGACGACCGCCGCCTACTACTGGGTGAGAGCAAACAACACCCGGACTACACACGGGACTGTGCGGAGAGGAGTGTGCAGAGAGGAGTATAGAGGACTTACAGAGAGGAGTATAGAGGACTGTGCGGAGAGGAGTATAGAGGACTTACAGAGACGAGTATAGAGGACTTACAGAGAGGAGTATAGAGGACTGTACAAGGAGAGGAGTATATAGGACTTACGGGGTGAGGAGTATGGGGGACTGTACAGGGAGAGGCGTATGGGGGACGTATGGGACTGTACAGGGTGAGGAGTATGGGGGACTGTACAGGGAGAGGAGTATGGGGGACGTATAGGACTGTACAGGGAGAGGAGTATGGGGGACGTATAGGACTGTACAGGGAGAGGAGTATGGGGGACGTATAGGACTGTACAGGGAGAGGTGTATGGGGGACGTATAGGACTGTACAGGGAGAGGAGTATGGGGGACGTATAGGACTGTACAGGGAGAGGAGTATGGGGGACGTATAGGACTGTACAGGGAGAGGAGTATGGGGGACGTATAGGACTGTACAGGGAGAGGAGTATGGGGGACGTATAGGACTGTACAGGGAGAGGAGTATGGGGGACGTATAGGACTGTACAGGGAGAGGTGTATGGGGGACGTATAGGACTGTACAGGGAGAGGAGTATGGGGGACGTATAGGACTGTACAGGGAGAGGTGTATGGGGGACGTATAGGACTGTACAGGGAGAGGTGTATGGGGGACGTATAGGACTGTACAGGGAGAGGAGTATGGGGGACGTATAGGACTGTACAGGGAGAGGAGTATGGGGGACGTATAGGACTGTACAGGGAGAGGAGTATGGGGGACGTATAGGACTGTACAGGGAGAGGAGTATGGGGGACGTATAGGACTGTACAGGGAGAGGAGTATGGGGGACGTATAGGACTGTACAGGGAGAGGAGTATGGGGGACGTATAGGACTGTACAGGGAGAGGAGTATGGGGGACGTATAGGACTGTACAGGGAGAGGAGTATGGGGGACGTATAGGACTGTACAGGGAGAGGAGTATGGGGGACGTATAGGACTCCTGTGCTCCCCTCAGTACTGTTGGTCACACATGGGACATACATGACATGTAGGACTCCTCAGTGTCACACATGGGGGGTTCTTAGACATCCACTTCCCCTGTACAGCAGTCCTGGGGGCCGTGTCCTGGTTTGCAGTGACAGTCCTACTTTCCTGTCCCTGATAAATCTCAGGATATTCTCTGTGGAATAAATTTCTCCTTCCCCATTGCTGGGTTATCGGATGGAGATGTTTACAACGTATCCAATTTTATAATGAGAAGGAGTGTGTGGTGTAGTGTGATTGGTCTGTAGGGTAAGGGGAAGTTCTATCACAGCGATGTCTCCGTCATATACTTCTATATATAGAGCAATGTACATATCATATACATCAATATATAGATTATAGATCACAGCAATGTACCCATCAGTGTATACATCGTATACTATAGTAATACATGTATTATATATAACAATGTATCCATCATGTAGTTTGTAGATCAATGCATATACAGCAATGTGTGTGTATGTGTATATATATATATATATATATATATAAAATAATTTTTTTTTCTCATATACCACAGCAATATGTCTATCCTAAATTATATATTAATGTATATATCATATGCCTCAGTGATGTATACATCAATGTTATCTATCTATCTATCTATCTATCTATCTATCTATCTATCTATCTATCTATCTATCTATCATATAGCACAGCAAAGTATCTGGTAGCTCTGAACGCTGATGGAACGTTCTTCCTTCCCTGGTGTTCCTGTTTTGTATTGTTTCATTCATAGTTGCTCGGCTGTCCCTGAATCTGAGGGACTCTCGGTGGTGGTTTGGAGGGATTGTCCCTAGGAGGGTTCCTGTATATACAGATCCCTCTGTGCCATAACAGGATCAGATTTTGTTTCATTTTCCTTGTCTTGGGTTCATGTATTGGTTTTGTATGTGGAAAGATCGATTTACATTTGAATGCTTCAGGATTGTGTTATAGATAGATTGGTCCTCACAGACACTAGTTAAAAGCTTAGACCAGTGGTAACCAAATTAATTGTTATAGTGCAGCCCTTGTCATCAGCAAAGACCAACTCCATATTATTCAATGTAAGTAATGCTATAGACAGCTGTCAGAGACTGCAGGCGTGCAACAGGTGCTGATCAGGCGCCCCGGAGGCGTGCAACAGGTGCTGATCAGGCGCCCCGGAGGCGTGCAACAGGTGCTGATCAGGCGCCCCGGAGGCGTGCAACAGGTGCTGATCAGGCGCCCCGGAGGCGTGCAACAGGTGCTGATCAGGCGCCCCGGAGGCGTGCAACAGGTGCTGATCAGGCGCCCCGGAGGCGTGCAACAGGTGCTGATCAGGCGCCCCGGAGGCGTGCAACAGGTGCTGATCAGGCGCCCCGGAGGCGTGCAACAGGTGCTGATCAGGCGCCCCGGAGGCGTGCAACAGGTGCTGATCAGGCGCCCCGGAGGCGTGCAACAGGTGCTGATCAGGCGCCCCGGAGGCGTGCAACAGGTGCTGGCCAGGCGCCCCGGAGGCGTGCAACCGGTGCTGGCCAGGCGCCCCGGAGGCGTGCAACCGGTGCTGGCCAGGCGCCCCGGAGGCGTGCAACCGGTGCTGGCCAGGCGCCCCGGAGGCGTGCAACCGGTGCTGGCCAGGCGCCCCGGAGGCGTGCAACCGGTGCTGGCCAGGCGCCCCGGAGGCGTGCAACCGGTGCTGGCCAGGCGCCCCGGAGGCGTGCAACCGGTGCTGGCCAGGCGCCCCGCAGGCGTGCAACCGGTGCTGGCCAGGCGCCCCGCAGGCGTGCAACCGGTGCTGGCCAGGCGCCCCGCAGGCGTGCAACCGGTGCTGGCCAGGCGCCCCGCAGGCGTGCAACCGGTGCTGGCCAGGCGCCCCGCAGGCGTGCAACCGGTGCTGGCCAGGCGCCCCGCAGGCGTGCAACCGGTGCTGGCCAGGCGCCCCGCAGGCGTGCAACCGGTGCTGGGCAGAGACCATGCATAACAAAATATGTATTTAGGAATTGTTGGATACTGATGACCCATTACATAAGCTTGCTGTTACAGCCCCTTTACAAATCTATGCTCCCATGTTTTTGCCACCTGCAGCTCCCTCAAAAATTGTGCCGCTTTTGACGTTCCACCCAGCAATACACATTATAAAAAGCTAAAAAGTGATAGCACAGAGAAAGTAAGATAATATGAAAGCAATAAACTAAACCATTTTTATTCGGTAAATCAGCTTGTTGTGTGAGGGAATGAAAAATCCGTTGCAGTCAGCTGTCCGGGTGCTGATTTTGCTGGTGCTGGAATGTGCCAGGCAGTGGTTGGTTATGATTTAGAAGACATTTTTTCCCCTCAACCACATAGCTGTATTCCATATCTCATTTACAGTAGATGTATTACATGTGACCTTAGGACACACTGCTCTGCCTTCTTGTGCAAGCTCTGTGATCTCTCCAGCAGATGAAAATATAATTGATTGCCATAGGGGAAGATCTTGGGCAAGTGCTTGTTTTGTTTTTTTTGTTTTTTATTATTGGTACAAGGCCACTTTCAGGTATTGCTGGAGCCACTGGCATTTTATGCACATTTGCAAATATACTGGGCATTTTATACTTGTTTTGCATGTATGTATAAGTGGTTCATGATCTCTCGTGCATTTCATTAGTTATGCTTATTTGTTTATGTAGTTTATAGCCCAAACAGTTCTTATTATCTAGGCAAAGCACTTGGGTGTGTTGGTATCATTTAAAGCACTATTAAACCCAAAAAGAAAAATGTAATCGATTTGCAGTTTACTAAACCTTAGATGTGGTGGCTGCAAATGTTTTCTTTTTTTTTTTTCCCACCTGGTGATCCCGCCAGTGACACACTTCTTGTCTTATGCCAGCTATACATGGACCAAAATTCAACCGGTTCAGCTGCACCATTGATTTTTTTTTTTTTTAAATTTGACTTTTTTAAATTTGGCTACGCTGTAGCCGTCTTTCGGCTATATCGCGGGCGCGAAGTGGTTAACCACTTCGCGCCCGCGATATAGCCGAAAGACGGCTACAGCGCGGACGCCAATTTCCGGGAGGGCGTCCCTGGACGTCCTCCTGTTTACTTCTGCGATGCACGCTTTCGCGGGCGCGCATCGGGGAAGTTCTGTGCTAGCCGTGTCCCTTGGACACAGCCAGTCACAGATCGCTGTAAACGGCCAATCACAGCGGCCGTTTACAGCGCGATCGGCGGTGCCAATGAGAGATGATCTCATACGTAAACATATGAGATCATCTCTCATCGCAGACTCTCCCTCCTCACACAGAGACAGCGTGTGAGGAGGGAGAGCTAACCGCTGCAGCGTGAGTAAAAAAAAAAAAGAAAAACGAAAAAAAAAGTGAGATCAGTGCCATCTGTCCCCACTGCCACGTATAAGTGTCACGTGTCATCAGTGCCACGTATCAGTGCCATCTGTCATCAGTGCCACGTATCAGTGCCATCTGTCATCAGTGCCACGTCAGTGCCACGTGTCATTGTCCTGGTGCTCCAGGGCCTTCAAAAATGCAATAGGCAGTCAACAAGTTAGATGTGTAATTTATGCTCCTAGAACACGTGATGGTGCTCCCTGCATGTTGGGCCTCCCTATGTGGCCAGGCTGTGAAAAATTTGCACACATGTGGTATTGTAATACTCAGGAGGAGTAGCAGAATGTATTTTGGGGTGTTATTTGGGGTATATACATGCCATGTGAGAGAAATAACCTATTACAATGACAATTTTGTGGTGAAAAAAAAAAAATCTTAATTTTGCAAAGAATTGTGGGAAAAAATTACAACATCAAAAACCTCACCATGCATCTTACTAAATACCTTGGAATGTCTACTTTCAAAAAAGGGATCATTTGGGGGGCATTTGTACTTTCCTAGCTTGTTCGGATCGCAAGAAATGAGATAGGCCATCAGTATATCAGGTGTGATCATTTGGTCACAAAGACCAAATAATATCCACTAATTTGGGTTATTTTTACCAAAGATATGTAATAGTTTAAATTGTGGCCAAAATTTATGAAGAAAAATTAATAATATGCAAAATTTTATCACAGAAACTAAGAAAAAATGCGTTGTTTTTTTTTAAAATGTTCGTTTTTTTTCATTTATAGCACAAAAAATAAAAAAACCCAGAGGTGATCAAATACCACCAAAAGAAAGCTCTATTTGTATGAAAAAAAAGGACAAAAAATTCATTTGGGTACAGTATTACATGACTGAGTAATTGTCATTCAAAGTGTGAGAGCGCTGAAAGCTAAAAATTGGTCTGGGCAGGAGGGGGGTTTAAGTGCCCAGTAGGCAAGTGGTTAAAGATAAATGAGAGATCTGGGGGTCACAGTTTTAAAGCATGACATGTTGGGTATCTAAGCACTCGGCGTAACATCTTTAACAAAATTTGTTCTAACTTTTATTTGTTTTTTTTTTAATTCATAAAAGTGTATTTTTTCCAAAAAAATAGCGCTTTGAAATACCACTGCGCAAGTAAAGTGTGACATAAAATATTGCAACAACTGCCATTTTATTCCCTAGGGTCTCCGCTAAAAAAAAAAAAATATATATATATATATATATATATATATATATATATATATATATATATATATATATATATATATATATATATATATATATATATATATATATATATATATATATATATATATATATATATATAATGTTTTGGGGTTCTAAGTTAATTTTCTTGCAAAAAATACAGATTTGTACTTGTAAACAACAAATGTCCTGAAAAGGCCTGGTCTTAAAGTGGTAAAAAAGAAAAGCTTAACTTAATATGTTTCTATCAAGGTTTTTAGAAATTGTCTACTTCTCCCAAACAAAAAAAAAATGCAAAAATGTAAATATCCACTATAAATTTAACTAAATATGCTTTGCGGTTTCAAGACTGCATACATTAGCACGGAACCATGTGCTTGTGTGAGTTTTGTGTGGCATATTACAGGCCAAATCTGCCTCCCATGCTGGTTACTGCAATCATTTTGTCAAGCCGGCCATAGACCGTTCGTTCGAATCTCGACTGGTTCAGTGGGATTCGAACCATGTATGGGCAGGCTGAATAGACCGATCAACCAGGGTACAACTAGCCTGTTAGATTTTACATGCAATTATTGCTAGCAGTAATCACTGTGTGTTGTCCTGGCAGGAACAGCTCCCCGTGGCTGGAGAACATAATGCCTGCGAGGGAATCAAGAGGAATTGCTCTATGGCCAGCTTTATTTGAAACAAAATTATTTGAATTGGGAAATCAGGTGTAGCAAAGTACAGTTATGGCCTACCAGAGAATAGACTATCAATTTCCTGATTTTTTTTTTTTTTTTCTGACTTACAGTATAAAGCTGATTTAATGTGTTACTAAACCCAGGACCCTGCAGTCACAATATCTGGTCCCTGCATTCACTATATCCCCCAACAATGCAATAGTTTTAGTAAATCTAAACTGGTAAAAACCTTTTCTCTTAAGCAGTATATAGCGGTCTTGTGACTTCTATCAGTGTCTGGTTAAAGCTTGTAGGAGGAGTTTTCATTCTTCTCTAGAGCTGCATGATTCTGGCTAAAACGAGAATCACAATTTTTTTGCTTAGAAGATAGATCACGATTCTCGCAGCGTAACATCATCTTTCACATTAAAACAAAAAAAAAACTGGGATAACTTTACTGTTTCGTTTTTTTTTTTTTTTTTTATTCATTGAAGTGTATTTTTTCCCAAAAAATTGCATTTGAAAGACCGCTGGGCAAATACAGTGTGACATAAAATATTGCAGCAATTGCCATTTTATTCCCTAGGGTCTCTGCTAAAATATATAATGTTTGGGGGTTCCAAGTAATTTTCTAGCAAAAAATACTGATTTTTAACTTAAGAAAGAAGTGTCAGAAAAAGATTTAGACTTTAAGTGGTTAAACTTCCTGCATTTACATTTGTTGAAAACTTGGCAGACTGAGCAGCTTATTTATTTACACAGAAGTTCTATCCCTTTGATCTAAGAAGGAAGCTTAGTTAAAATGTATCAAGTTAAAGACTTGGCAGAATGCCTGGATGCTTTCTTTTGACAGCTGAGTGAGCAGATAGTCTCTCCACTTGTTATATGAAAGAATCGGCAACCTCTGCAGGAGAGATCGTCAGGGGAGGTGAATCGAGATCACGATTTTTTTAACGATTAATTGTGCAGCTCTATTCTACTCTGACTGTCCTATGAGACTGCAGGACCTCTGACCCTCTGTCTGGACAGTGCTGATTGGCCCTGTGCTGATCACATGCACTATCCCAAGAAGAAGAAAAAACTCTCTAGCAATACACACCAAACTGAGCATGTGCAGAGTGACTCCAAAGCTCTGTACTATCAGGAGATGGATTGGGGACAGTGGAAGGAGGAGAGGATCAGAGAAGACGGGATCAAACAGCCTTTTTACAGTGCAGAGGATTAACCCTTTAGGTTCCACAGTGGGTATTACAAGCATGCTTTACTGCATATACAGACTGATTTTACTATTGTGGGTTTAGTAACATTTTAACCACTAGCCGACCAGCCGCTGTCATTATACTACAGCAGGTTGGCTCACTCCTGCAAATCGCCGTATCTGTACGTCGGTTCTTTTAAGCAGCTATAGCAGGTACACGCTGCAAGACGGGGGACCCGATGTGCGTTCCCAGCAGTCGTGATGACCACCGGCCATGTGCGATCACGGGCACGAGAGACAAAACGGGGATTTGTGTGTGCGTGTGTAAACACACAAATCTCTGTTCTGTCAGGAGAGGAGAGACAGATCCTCTGCTCCTACTAAGTGGGAACAGCGATATGTCTCCTCCCCCAGTCAGTCACATCCCCATACCGTTAGTAACACACGGGGGAACACGTTTAACCCCTTGATCGCCCCTTGTGTAAACACCTTCCCTACCAGTGACATTTACACAGTAATCAGTGCATTTCTATAGCACTGATCGCTGAAAAGTTCTCAATGGTCCCAAAAATGTGTCAAGTGTCCGATCTGTCCGCCGCAGTGTTGCAGTACCGCTTAAAATCGCAGATCACCACCATTACTAGTAAAAAAAAAAAAAAATAAAAATGCCATAAATGTTTCCCACAGTTTGTAGACACTCTAACTTTTGCGCAAACCAATCAATATATGGTTATTGAGCTTTTTTTTTTCTTTTTTTTTTTTTTTTCTCAAAAATATGTAGAAGAATATATATCTGCCTAAACTGATGAAGAAATTTTAGTGTTTTTTTTAAACATTTTTGAGGATATTTATTATAGCAAAAAGTAAAAAATATTGTTTTTTATTTTCAAAATTGTCGTTCTTTTTTTAGAGCGCAAAAAATAAAAAGCGCAGAGGTGATCAAATACCACCAAAAGAAAGCTCTACTTGTGGGGAAAAAAAGGACGTTTAATTTTGTTTGGGTCGCACGACCGCACAATTGTCAGTTAAAGCGACGCAGTGCCATATCGGGAAAAAATGGCCTGGTCAGGAAGGGGGCAAACCCTTCCGGGGCTGAAGTGGTTAAATATAAAGGCTCATGCAAACAGGGCACTTGCTTTTCTCCTCTGAACGCCAGAAATTGTGGCAAGAGAAAAGCTGTGTTGCACATGCATTTAGGTGCGTCAATCATTTGAGCATTAATGGATTCCATTGGCCAGAATATTATTTTGTTCTGGCCATTAGAGTGCAGTAACGTTTAAATGTGCCTAGTGTTTAGACGCGTCAGTTTTTTATGCGCCAAATCTCATCCCCTAAACACGCTTGTGGTGTTTTTTTTTTTTTGTTTTGTTTTTTTCCAGCCTGTGAACACTGATAGTTTCCAGTATAATAAAGTGATTGTAAAGATATTTTTTTTCATTAACCACTTCAATACCAGGCACTCAGACACCTTCCCGCCCAGGCCAATTTTCAGCTTTCAGCGCTGTTGCAATTTGAATGACAATTGCGCGGTCATGCTACACTGTACTCAAACAATTTTTTTATCATTTTGTTCCCACAAATAGAGCTTTCTTTTGGTGGTATTTGATCACCTCTGCGGTTTTTATTTTTTGCGCAACAAATAAAAAAAGACCGAAAATTTTGAAAAAAAAAAACGTTTTTCTTTGTTTCTGTTACATTTTTTTGTAAATAAGTACATTTCCTTCTTCAATGATGGGCACTGATACGGCGGCACTGATGGGCACCAATGAGGTGGCACTGACTGGCACTGATGATGGGCACTGATAGGCGGCTCTGATGGGTGGCACCGATGGGCACTCATAGGCAGCACCGATGGGCACTCGTGGGTGGCACCGATGGGCACTGGTGGCACTGATGGGCACTGATTGGTGGCACTGATGACACTGGTGGCATTGCTGGGCAGAACTGAAACATAATGGTGCCAATCAGTGCCCATTTGTGGGCACTGATTGGCACAGATTGGGCACATGTGGATGGCCATGGCGTACATACCTGGCCATCCACATGTTGCCCCTTCCCTGGTGGTCCTAGTGGCGATCCCTGGTGATCCAGTGTGGTGATCTGAGGGGGGACTGCGCTGATAAACAATCAGCGCAGAGCCCCCCTATCAGGAGAACCGCCGATCGGCTCTCTGACAGACGCAAGTGAGGAAAAGCTGATCAATGGCTCTTCCTATTTCCGTGATTGAACACGGCTGATCACATGGTAAAGAGCCTCCGCCGGACGCTCTTTACCAAGATCGTTGGAGCGGTGTGTCAGGCTGACACACCGCTCCACCGATCGCCGTGATGCGTGCCCCCGCGGGCACGCGGCGGCATGTTATCATGCTGGACGTCATATGACGCCCAGTCAGGACAACTGAACCATCGCCTGGCCGTCATCTGCTATGGCCTGGGCGGGAAGTGGTTAAAAAAAACAAACCTGTCATACTTTAAAAATACTCTTCCTCTGAGGTCCCTTTGCTGGTGCTCTGGGCTCCAAATCCCACCCCCCCCCCCTCCAGCAGCCGCTTGCTATAGGGGCAATTGTGCGAGCTCTCTCCCGAGCCCTGCTTGTTGTGTCCATAAAACACACAGAGCAAGGCTCGGCCCTGCTCCTCGCTCCCTCCTCACTGGCTCTGACAGCAGCGGGAGTCAATAACTTCTGCTGCTGTATCTGAGCCAACGAGGAGCGAGTGAGCTGAGAGAGCCTCGGCTCTCATGCACATTGCTGAATCAAGATCGGGCTCAGGTATGTGTTTAGGGGGGCTGCATGCAGAAGATTTTTTTTTTTTACCTTGCTGCATAGAATGCAGCAGGGTGAAAATCGTCTTCCTTTACAACCAAACTACCAAATTGGGTTTAGAGAAGTAGGAGTTAGGAGACGTTTTCATAAGGGAGACTTCTTGAGCATTAGAAAACTCTTTTGGTCTGGGCTGAAACAATTGCACATTGTGATTTGCGTTACTTTGACCAAGGTCAGTGTGACATCCTGAACAAATGAAGTGGTGTGGGCACCATTACAGTTGCCAGTGTCATGCTATCTACTTGGATTTGCTTTTCTGCTCATACTTTTGGCGACATTGTGTTTAAATCATGAATAAAAATCCATTCACATTTCTAAGTATAGCTTGAATAGGAAATGTGTTGTCACAGATTCTTGGGGAAAAAAAAACTGTTGTTCCAAGTTTTCTGTAATTACTGGTTTACCAGCGTATGGTATACATGAAACCCCCACTATCACACCCCCCCCCCCCCCCAAATTCTGCATTGTTCAGGCTAGTCCATTGAGTTCACAGGTCCTTCTGATGTCTTTTCTGGGGAGATCCTGGCCATTGCTATGTACCTAAAATCCTACAATAAGACACTATAGGACTAAGCTGAGGTGTCTTCCCATGGGATTTTGAACAGTCAGCATGCCAGAAATGATGGTGATGTCACCCCTTGCTTAACTGCTTCAATACTGGGCACTTTCATCCCCTTCCTGTCCAGGACAATTTTCAGCTTTTAGCGCTTTCACAATTACGCTGTCATGGAACACTGTACCCAAATTTTTAGCACTTTCATCCCTCAAATAGAGCTTTCTTTTGGTGGTATTTAATCACCGTTGGGTTTTTTTTATATTTTGCTAAAAAAACTACGGCACTTCCGTGTTTACATGTGATCGGGTGTGATTGGACACAGCCGATCACATGAGTAAAGAGCCGTGTCATTGGCTCTTTATCGAGATCAGGATCACGCCACAGGCACACAAGAGTGGTGACACACTAGGGACATCATATGACGCTGCCCCAGAATGAGAGGGGATCCCGCCCTCCATATAATAAAATGAGGTGGTTTAAAGAAGGCTGAGGGAAGGTAAGTATGCTTAATAACCCCCTTTTTTTTTCTTTCTTTTTTTTTTTTTTTAAAGGCCTCATGCACACAGGACCTATTGCAAACTCCTCCTAGAAGTCTTTCCTCCTTGTAGCAACGTTTTGGCAGAAAAAAAGCCTGGCGCTTGTAAAAGTGTCTAAAGCTTTTACAAATTTTTAGGCACTTTTACAGGCTGCAAGCGCTTGGGCGTTAATTTCATTGGCCAGAATATTAATTTATTATGTTTAGAAAAAACAAACACATGTGCAGCGCTCACATCTGGGAAAACTCCTCAAAGATACAAGATGGAATCCTTCACTGCTCTGGCTCTAATGGACTCCGTCCATTGCATATATCACTCAACAACAAATGTATCCGACAACTCCAAAATCCATTTGAAGATCTTTATTGCTACATGATAGTCATTATTAAAAAGGGCTAACGCGTTTCGGTATATAGCCTTTATCATAGCCACAGGCTTCATTATCCCTTTTTAATACTGATTATCCTGTAGCAATAAAGATAATCTAATAAACACACAGGCTACCATGCAGGGTTGTTTAAAGGTGGGAAACAAAAATGCCAGGCACCCCTGTGAGCAGCTTCAAAAACATCCAGTATGCATGAGGCCTAAATTTTTTATAACATTTTGTGGTTTACAGTTTTTTGTTTTTTGTTTTGCAATATTTGGTACGTCTTTAATTTTGCAAGTTATGTTGATCACTTTTTTTAAAAAATATTTTTTATAGTTGTGTATATATTGTTATATATGGCAGGTTTTGCAGTTATTTTAGTATTTTTAATGTTATAGAGCCTTCAAAAAAAAAAACAAAAAAAAACTTCTTTCTTTTATAACATTATGTGTGACTCCCTTTTTTTGCTCAGATGGTCTGGAGCGAATTTGTATTATGGAATATGGTGAATGTGCAGGAGTCTGTCATTTTCAGACAGTTTATACAGACTAACATTTAGCATCAGAGTTTTATAAAGGTATTGTTAACATGTTCATAAGTGAGACATCAGTTGTTCTCTTTATCCATATACAAAAATTAAACCTTTCTCTTTAATAAAAAAAAAAAAAAAAAAAAGACTTTCCCTGCATGTATGAGTGTGGACTGTAATACCATGCTTAGGTTAAGCTGGAACCCTCTCTATAGACATAAATATAAATAATAAAGTATATGAATACATCATCGGTTACGTTTATTTTTATGTCAGCTACACACTGTTTTTCTTCTGAGCTCCATTGACTAGATTAGAATTTTGTTTTGATTGTAAATTGTCATGGGATTCAACATTGACTCCTAAGGGGATTTTCCCAATGTAGACATGTGAATATACGGCACTTCTTAACGTTGTGCATATCATTATCCTGTTGAGACTTTTTTTCCCTTTTAAAAAAATGTTTGCATTGTCAACAGCAAGATTCAAAATATGTGGGTTTCTTCCGGGTACTCCGGTTTCCTTTTCCACTTCAGAGACATGCTGGCACCTGTCTAGATTGGCCCTAGTATGTAAGAATGAGTTAGGCTGGTCATACATTATGCAATTCTCGTGTACAATTTTCCTTTAGATTTACCAAAACCATATAATTTGAGGTCAAACCTAATCACTTTCAATTTGTCTGCAATCAGGCAGGCACTTGTACTACATAGTTTGAAGGTAAATCTAAAGGTAATTGAATAAGAAAATTGTATATTTGGCCAGCTTTATTGACCTTAGATTGTCAGCTTCTTGAGGGCAGGGGCTGATGTGATTGTACAATATATATATATATATATATATATATAAAGATGTAAAGCTATGCATAAATTGATGGCACTATACAAGTGCCTATAATAAACAAATAAACATTATACCTATTTAATTAGACCGTAATTTAATGCTGATAACATTTTCTTTTTACCTTAAATTTTAATTTTATGCACCGGTTAATATGCATTTTTTTTTTTTGCTTAACAGATTAAGGATATAGCACACATGAGTAGCTGGACAGACCGGACCAACTGAAAACTGATGGCAGGGAAGAGGCATTCAGGAATCATGGACCACACTATGTACAACAAGATGTCACGGGTGGAGGCAGCACCGCAGGATTCTATACCTTGCACAGGAAAGGCGATTGCTAAAGATCTGCAGGTTTGCAAAAACTTCTTGACGTACCCTCTGTCCAACACTGAGGGCCAGCATTCCTTTAATCCTTGGAGTTCAACTACAGCATACCTGCAATATGCAGGCAATGCCTTGCATCAGAATTTGCAGTCTGGTGGAGTTTCAAAGTGTCAAAGACCAGAATCTGAGAGAATAAATAATCCATTGCAATTGTCAGATAATTCAAGTAGCCATCTTCCAGCTCACCGGCACCCTGTCAATAATTACCATATGTCTCCATCTCGTGCATATCCTACAATTGCTGTACCCCGTCCAGTATACAGAAATTCTAGCATTTTTATTGACAAAGCCTATCAGACTCAAGAATTCCAGTCAATGGGGATTAATGTAGGATCACAGACCCTGTGCCCACCTAATATGGAATGGAGCTGCTCTACCCATTTTCCATATTCGTCTTCACCTCTATATGTGTCTGGGATGAAAAGTTTTCATCCAGCGCATAATGGATACCTTGAGGCAACTACTAGTCCATCGTCTCTCCCTCGGAGTGTGCAGGAGCTGGGTTCTGTTCACAGACACAGAACAGAAATAAATTCTTCAGTGGGAAGTTCTCCATCCTGTTATCAAGATGATGTCTTTACAGATCGCTTACGTCCCTTTGCACAACACAACGTTCCGCTGCTCTGTACAGAAGGCAATGTCTCTGTAGGAAAAACAAGAAATTCAGCTTTTACTAACCCCACACATGAGCACTACAAATGTATTAACTATCAAGGTAACCCAGACGCCAGAATGGGACACATGTATTCAAAGGCTTATTATGATAGTGCCATGGACAGTTACCACCAAAGATCTGCTCTCTATTCCTGCAATGTGGATAAATCTGTGTCGCCCCTTAGTGTAAAAGGGTCCACCACTTATGCAAAAGCACAAAAACTGCATTCGGGTTATGCAAACCCAGAGCATAGAGCAATAGCTCAATTTGATGACAGCACACAAATTAGTCAGGCTTCGGCTGCCTTACAGTTGCAGATTAATGGTATGTCCAGAACCAGAGAGCCACAAATTTGCCAGGGCCAAATAGATAAAGCTTCATTGTATGGATCTGGTCAAATGAACAGGAGAAATTTTTGTGTGAACTCCGCAAATATGGATAAAGAGCATGTACTCGGTTCAACCCGTGTAAACAGTGATTTGCATGAAAGAGCCTTATATGAAAAGTCTATCACAGAAAAGAATTCACATGTTTCCTTTCTTCATCAAAATAGAACTTCTAAGATATTACCGGCGGACCCCACAAAATGCATGGTTGCTAGCGAGTCTGTTAAAGAAAATTCATCAATCTCAAAGGTGCATTCGTCACCAGGTTCTTTACATACTCTTGGTCACAGGAGAATGTCAAATGCTACATTTGATAAGCAGACTGTTCATAGTCACAGTCAGGCAGCCAATATGGCACATGAAAATTCTACAGTGTTGAAGTCATCTGTCTCTTCTGGATCAATCTACCAACATCAGATGAGCAATGACAATCGGACGTCTAGTCATGAGAATAAGGCAATACAAAGTCCAGGCTGTTCTCTTCCTGAAGCCTCTAAAGTGGATGCAGATAGTCCAAAATCCCCCCCAATGCCAGTGATTAATGATGTGTTTAGCCTTGCTCCATACCGTGCTTATTTAGAGGGGACAGCACCCCACCCATTTCCATCCATCCAGGAAAGTGACGTGAAGAACAATACATCTACCTCTTTTTTTCCACAGCGGTCATCCCCTTCAGAAAAAGCTGGGGAAATTGAAAAAGAAATTATTCCAGATATAGGTAATACTGAGTGCCATAATACAGAAGGCACACAACAGCAAGCTGATACAAGAACTAGAGAATCTTGGGATGCCCAAATCCGAAGGAATACTATGGATGCAGAGGTTCTGGATCTCAGCTTAAAAAAAACAACTCAAACTTTGTCCTCTACAAAGGACCAAAGGAATACATCCCACAGTAGCCATAAGCCTTCCCCTAAACTAGTCAATGAAAAAAACGTATCTCAGGTCTCTGGGGATTTGTCCATTAAAAGCCAGGAGAGCTGCTTGTCTCAACTTACAGGGATAATGGCCCATTCTAAACAAGAACTACACGTGCCTCACACTACAGTAATAACACCTAGTACCAATGTGGAAAACTCTCCATCCCAAGCCTCTGAGAAAACATCTCGCTTGACTCAATGTACTGCTGCCAAAACTTTTATCTGCCAAAGCCAAGACAGCCGACCATCTCAGGCACCTGAGACCAGTGCTCAGGAGTATCAAAGGAGTCCAGGAGCATCAGAGGTAACACAGAGTCTGGCCCATGAAAATCTTGCAAAGCACAGCTTACATGCCAATAAAAACCCTCTCTCTCTACTTAATTATGCCAATTACGCATATCCGACCAAGAGCCAGTCCCTATACTTAAATGAGAAATGCAAGTCTCGGTTAACCCAAAACTTATCACAGCAGCTTGAGGGAAACTGCACATCTCCGTCCTTGAAGAACCGTACCCCTCAAGCTAGAAGCAATTGCCGCCCTCAGACTGCAGAAGGCAAGCCTGAGCAACCTCTTGAGAGCTACCAGTCTAATGCCACTAAGTGCCTATCCCTTCAGGCAGCTGAGACACTGCCACACAAACGTCAAGAAACTGACACTTCTAAGACCCCAGAGACTCTTCATCTTCAACAGAACTGTTCTTCTCGAGCTAATGAGACAATTCCACGCCACAGTTATTACAACTGCATATCTGAGCCTGTTCACAGTTCACAACAGTCTGCAAATATCTCACTATTTGTAAATACAATCCAAACTCCCACCACTTTTCTTCCACAAACCTTTATTTATTCTTCTCCAGCTGCTTTCTGTCCTAAAAATCTTAACCTGCCTTCACAACAGCATCAGAACCAGTCCACTGAAAAAAGAGCCAGAAAGTTTGATTCGTGCCAGTCAGAGACTTCACTTTCGGGATCTGAAAATGATGGCACTGGCTTCAGCAGTTCAAAAGCATTCATGATCCGTAAGTACAAAATAATGAAATTTTCCAATTCTGGACCTGAATTCCAGGAAGCCAACAGTAAGTCTGCTTCCCATGCATTGCCTAGAATGTTCCTACTACCTTCTGATGGAACACAGTTGCTACCTCCTAGCGCTCCAGAATCATCTCCAACCCTTGGGGAAGCTAATGTGTCTTTGGCAGGTGCTGATGAGCTCGCACCGACAGGATCTGGGCAACAGTTTTCAGAACTTCATCGGTCAGTGAGAGCAGCTGTCACCAGTTCAGTAGCAAGATCTCCATCTAGCTTGCTTGAGGACTGGCTTGAGAAAACCAAGGATGTAGAGAGAAGCAAGACTCCAGCAAAGACCAAATCTGGTTCTAGACCAAATGACCCATCTCCAGAGTCACCTGGCCGTGACATATGGCAAGAGTTTGATGGGGTTCGTTTACGTCTTTTTAAGCTGCTGTCTCAGTTAGAGACTTTTATGTTTACTCGAAGTTGCCCTTTCCCACATGTAATACGGGCTGGTGCAATTTTTATTCCTATTTACTTGGTAAAGGAAGTTTTGTTTCCAGAACTGGGCACATCTATAGATCCAGTTTTGCAGAAGCACAAGGTAGAACTTCGTCCCACTACTCTATCTGAAGAAAAGCTGCTCAGAGAGACTGAACTAAAAGACTGCCCATCTCGCATGCTAAAATTGCTAGCCCTTAAACAGTTGCCTGATGTTTATCCAGACCTTTTACACCTGTTTTGTGAACATACTATTCAGAATCATCTCGGTGAGTGTACTGTTTTAGGTTTATGTGCTGACATGGTTAAATCTGATTTATCACTCATGTTTAAAAGGATGCTTTGGTATCTTTTAAAAAAAGAACATACTATTCGATATTGTATAATGGTACAGATATTTTGCTTTCCAAATAAAGCCCAAGTTGCGGCTATTTTGGGTAAAGATATTAATATAGCATTTATTTGACTGATTTTCTAAATCAAAGCCAGAACATTTTTGTTGCTTATGAACAGGGTGGATTTGATTTAAATCATAACTTTTAAAGAGCAACTGTCATCTCTCTGTCTCGTAGCAGCTGCTCCTCTGACCCGCTGTTGATTCACCGACAGTCCCATTCACTTTAATGGGATGACTGGTGATGCGGCAGTGGCACAATGAGGTGAGGGAATTGGCAGCAGGTAAGTGGATGCCCGCTAACAGGCACTGCCATGATGGATCCAAAATGACAGGTGGTCTTTAAATGTAAGTACTTATTCTTGCTGGTAGGTAGACTCTTTAATATTTGCAAACAAAATGAAGGTTTTCTATTTAGAATAATGAACTGTCAAGTTAGTAAAACAGCGATATCAGAACCGATTCAATCATACAATTTGTAATGTACATAGCTTTGCAAAACAATGGGATAAATAAATATTCCTGAACTTTGTTTTATCTCATGGGTACTGTAAAATTGTGTGCATGCATCAATGCAGTGCATGTTATTTCAGCTTCCAGAGTTTGGATTCATTGAATGCGTTTACTAAAAATGTAAATATTGCAGAATATACAGCCTCATGCTACATAACTAAGCTCCATTTCATGCTGATTAAACTAAATTATTAATGTATCTTAAATAGAAAACTATCTTTTAGTTAGATTTTTACTCTAAAAGCATTTTATTAAAATACATTTGATAATAGTCAAAAAAGCTTTGATTTTAAATTAAAAAAAAATCTGTTTTTTTTTTTTAAATTTATTCATTAAATCATTGATTTATATCCACCCTGCTTATGGATGCCCTGTGTTAAAATCGCTGAGAGTCAGTGGGAACTTTTGTATGTTTGTTCCTGCCCACACCATTGGCATGATATGTTGTAAATAAGGAGAGGTGTTCTTAATTTTTGGAGTTCTTCCTCAAAGGTGTGTGTGTGTGTTTGTTTTTGTTTTTTTTTCTCTTTAGAAATGGCTCTTTGAGGTTTTTTTTAAAACATAAGTTCACTTTAAAAAAATAAAAATAAATATTGGCAGGTAAAAAATGTGCATTTATTTTTTTTTTTTGTTGCAGTTATTTTTTTGTATCTGCTTCTTCATACAAGGAAGCTGATACATTCTGATAGGAAGAATCCATGGACTACCACAGCGTTCACAGCACCGTGGTAGTTCATTGAAAACTACAAGCCAACAGCCACAACGGATGTCGGGACCTGTAGTTCATTCATACACAGAGCTTTGTGTATGAATGATGCAGCCGCATGGGCGGAGCCCCGCACGGCCACGCTGTTTCTAAAGAGTGACAGCTAGTACGGAGAACTTCTCCCTGTACTGCTGTCACAGAGTGCGGGGATAGCCAAGCGGCTGTAGGATTGGTAAGATATTACATGTTCCGCCCTAAAAACGGGCGGAACATGTAACATGTTCCCAAAGGTAAAATGATCCTTTAAGGTGATATTACCATGTACCCATTTATAGATTATTTTTAAAATGAAGCACGTCTTCTGTGAAACTTTCCTTCTTTACAGGACTTAAAGTATATAAAGATGACCTCCACCGAAAACTGTTTGATGTTGGTGGACAGAAGCCCAGTTTTAATAGACTGTAGTAGTGGGGCCTGTGGAGGAGGGGGGGTGTATTGGGCGAAACTGAACTGATTACAATTGTTCTAAAAGGAATGTAACGGTGAAGCTTAATGTACAAAAATTTACCAAAGGTAAATTGAAAGTATATCGAAAGCATATTCTTTGTGGTTTTGGATTTAGTTTTAGTAGGGAAGAGGTAAACCTTGTGATGTTGTGTGTTTTTTTTTTTTTTTTTTTTTTTTTTTTTTGTTTTTTTTTTTTGTTGTTGTTTTTTTTTCCCTTTTGCTTCTTCTGTCATATACACATCTCGGAGCAAGAAGCAAGCTTTTTTTAGGCAGTTGTCCCACAACAGGTGTCCCCCTAGGGGGCTTCCCCTCTCCATGTGATAGTGACAACTCATTTTTGGATTTTCTATTTCAGTCCCAGTGACAGTACCAAGATAAATGGAGTAAACCTCCCTAGTGGCAGCGCAAACCGCAATACTTTGTAGAAAGTATGTGATCTGTAACACTGAGGGATAACTTGCTTTTTAGGGTAAATCTGGAGTTTGTAAAGTCCATGTCCAGGCAATTTTTATTTATAGTTTTTGGTAGAAGAGTGAAATGTTAAAGCGAAGTTCTGCCTAAAAAAAAATATATAAATAAATAAAAGTCAGCAGCTACAAATACTGCGGCTGCTGACTTTTAAAAATCGGACGCTTACCTGTCCAGGAAACCAGCGATGCGGGGGAACGAAGCCCCACTCGTCTCCCCCTCCTCTCTGTGGCACCGGCATTGTAACTGTGGGCGCCCGGCTGTGGCTTCCCAGCCGGGCACCCACTGCGCATGCGCGAGCCGCGCAGTGACTGGCCAGGCAATCCTCTGGGACCGGTGACGTGTTGCAGATGATTACCGAGAAGGAGGGGGGGAGTGGTGATCTCCCTTCCGGTGTCGTGGTGCGCCGGGAGGAAGTGAGAGCTGGGACCCTCTAAAAAGAGGGTAACGGCTCCACCACCACCCCCCCCCCCAAAAAAAAATGACATGCCAAATGTGGCATGTCAGGGGGTCACTTCACTTAAAGCGGAAATTCCATTTTTGGGTGGAACTCCCCTTTAAAGCTGTATGAAGTTTTTTTCATGTGATCTATGAAGGTTTTAATGCTGTCTTTGTCCCTGCTGGGAAGGTTTCCCATTACATTGTATTCCCCTGTCATTGTCACAAGAGAAATCTATCCAACATGCACACAAACGGTAATAGAAAGATTTGGGTCATGTTGGTTTCTGTGTCCCCACAAATGAGATTTCATAAACAGGGACACAAATAAAATCATTTTGATCTTTAAAGTGATTGTAAAGTCTTGTGTAACAAAAATAAATAACAAACATGTTCTACTTACCTCCTCTGTGCAGTTGGTTTTGCACAAATGCCTGGATACTCCTCTTCTGGGGTCCCTCTTTGCTGCTCCTGGCCCCTCCCTCCCTATCAGACATGGAGCCCTGACCTGGCCCCTCCCCTTTCTACCCTGATTGGCTGACTGACTTTAAATGACAGCCGAGGGAGCCAATGGCGCCGCTGCTGTGTCTCAGCCAATCAGGAGGAGTGTCCCGGACGGCTTAGACATTCGTGGACATCGCTGGTGAGAGAAGGGACTCGGGTAAGTAATTAGGGGGTGCTACTACACACAAGGTTTTTTATCTTAATGCACAGAATGCATTAAGATAAAAAAACCTTCTGCCTTTACAGCTTCTTTAAGCATGCTATCCAAAACTTAAAGGCAGGCAAATTAAAAAAAAAAAAAAATCAAACAAAACATGGAGAATACATCTCTTTGCAACACATGCACATTTCCCTACGTTTTATTTTTTTTAAAGAGCTTGGCACATGTGTCGATACTGGTTCCGAAACTGGCGCAAACTTTTCATGAGGCGACTGTATGCAAACTTAAAGTGTCATTTTTACCTTTTTTGAATTTCCTCTTCTCACTACTGGGGGTAACTGGGGTACAAATGTTCTTTAGGCCTCGTTCACTAGGGGCGATGACATACTTGTTACATGTGAGGAAACACAGGTGTTTGCATGCATCCATGTGCCAGCATTCCATGGACACATCCGCTGTGTCCCAATATGACGTGGGTGTGAGTGCCAGTCCCCAAACTCACCCTGTGTGCATTTAGTGACCCACACTCATAAGGATAAAAGAGAGATAGCAGTGATTGTGTCGCAGTGCCAACCTCCAAATAGACAAATGGGAAAAGAGAGGGATTCCACTTGGGGTAGGACTTTAGCGGCACTCAAATAGTAGTCAGAAAATTATATAAAGATAGTCATTTATTTAGAAAATACAAAGCTAAAAACATGAATCATGGAGTGTACATATCAACCCTAACTGATATCGCAAGTTGTCGAAATAGATGACAGTAAGTTGACTCCATCATCTCAACCAGTGTTGCCAACCATCAGTATTTTTACTGGCAGCCAGTAAAAAAGAGGCAAATTTCTCCTGCCAGTAAATGCCAGTAAAAGGAAAAGGTTGCCAGTAAAAAATATAACTGACACTCGGCTCGGTTGAGACCATCCGAGTGCCTGTTACAGTGTGTTCAGGTGGCTCTGGCGGAGGCGGTGCCTGAGCATGTCGTGTGATGTCATAGTGCAAGGGAGCCAAGCAGAGCGGCCAGAGCCTTGTGTGCAGGTCAGCGGGACGGGAGCAAAGCAGGCCGGGAGCGGGACCATCAGTGCTGTTTAGACTGGAGTGGACTGAAGGGACCACCTGGTGTGGAGAGAGACTGTCACTGTGACTCAGGAGGGGACGTGTTGTGTTGGGGAGGTTTCATCATCATTGTCAGTGACACTTTGAGAGTAAAATTTCATGTGTGCGCCGACCCATTCTAATTTCTTGCCCTCCCATCCTTGAGCTACTTACTATATCGAAAATAAAAATAAATATTTTTTTTCCTTATTATCTACCCTAAATCACATTGCTAATTGCATATTGTACTTGTTTGTAGCCTAAATACCGTATATACTCGAGTATAAGTCGTTCCGAGTATAAGTCGAGGCCCTAATTTACCACAAAAAAATGGGAAAAACTTATTGACCCGAGTATAAGACGAGGGTGAGAAATGCACAGCTACTGTAAGTGGAAAAGAGGGTCAATAATGCCCATTTGCAGCATCACTGTGCCCATTTGCATGCTTCACTGTGCCCATTTGCAGCCATAGGTCCCCTGAACTTCAAACTCGGTAGTTAAGGGTTCCTAGATGCCCCCTAGCTGCAGCCAAAATTTGGGGTCTCTGAACCCAAAGGGTCCCGAAATGACATTGCTGCAGATAGACACTGTTGACCGAATTTGGGGCCCCGTATCTCGGGGCCACTTAGTGCTAAGAACCCCAAATGTGGTGTGCAAACCCAGTGGAACTAGCACCATAAAATTTCCAAAGCTGGGGTTTCTAGCACCAAGTGGCCACGAGATACAGGGCCCCAAATATCAGTTCAGAAAATGTCAAGCACTTTTTTGCAGCAGAGAATGACATTTTCCGAACCAGTTTTGGGGCCCTGTATCTCAGGGCCACTTAGTGCTAGGAACCCAAGCTTTGGATATGTTATGGGACGAGTTCCACTGGGTTTGCACACCACATTTGGGGTTCCTAGCACCAAGTGGCCCTGAGATATGGGGCCCCAAAGTCGGCTCAGAAAATATCAAGCACTTTTCTGCAGCAGAGAATGACATTTTCCGAACCGATTTTGGGGCCCCGTATCTCGGGGCCACTTAGTGCTAGGAACTTCAGCTTTGGATATGTTGTGGTACTAGGTCCACTGGGTTTGCATACCAAATTTGGGGTTTCTAGCATCAAGTGGCCCTGAGATACGGGGCCCCAAAATCGGTTCGGAAAATGAAATTTTTTGCTGCAGAAAAGTGCTTGACTCGAGTATAAGTCGAGGGGGGCACTTTCAGCACAAAAAAATGTGCTGAAAAATTCGACTTATACTCGAGTATATACGGTACTTAAATTTGCATTTAGAACAGTAGTTTTTAAACTTTTGGAAATGTAAAAACGTGGCCATGCCAGTAAATTTTGGGTGTTGTGTCAGTAAATTTCAATCTGATAGGTTGGCAACACTGACCTCAACCCATAAGGATGTCCTATTGGGACACAGTGGCTGTGTCAATGTAGCTGCATGTCTCAGAAGACAACAATGGGATGCCGACACAGCAACACCTTCCCTTTTCCCCAAGATTTTTTTCTACGTTGCTTGTCTTTGTATAAATAGTTGCTAACGTGGAATACGTACGGAGATCATAATTGTGACTCTGTATTCTTCTGGGACCATGCCTAAAAGTATTATAGCCTATGACAGCTTGTTAACTAGGATTTTAAAAAGAAAGTTGGGTGGCAGCCAACATATTACTCTTGGTAAATTTTTTTTTTTTTTAAAGTGATCCTGTCTGCAATATAAAATTATAAATAATGCTGTTACCGGAGAGTGTAAATACCTCTCCTGCTGCCAGATGCCACTCTGCTACTGAGGAATATTCACCTAAATACTGCTGGAAAACTGATACTTGAGTAGTGTGGATTTCATGGGTTCCCCACAGCATTCTCTTGTTGACCTCCATGTCACCACAGTGCCCTGTAATGATGTGGAGGTCATCAAGTAGAACCACTGAATACTGCCAGAGACCCAGAAGATCAGCATTCCCATACCAGAAGTGTCAACTGCTCTGGAGCCTGGGAATTATTCTTCAGCAACTGAGTAGATAGGAGAGGTAGATGGTAATACTTTTTTTTTTTTTAGGGAAACGCTTTATGTAAAATTAAAATTTGGTGCCAGTGTAGCTGCAAAAATATTTTAATTGGTAAAAACAATCGCTGAAAAGAACGGGATGGAGCATTTGATGCATTGTGTGATCTAGTCCTTGCAACCTGGTTGTCTGTCTATGATAAAAAGGCTTTACTTTCTCATGGCAAATCATAAAAACGTAATTTAGTGTACCACATCTATTTTCAGCTAAAATTGTCCACACTGTGCCCTTGCTAATGCATATTTATTTTTACTCCGGGACCAGACAAATTTCGATCCATATATAGCTGTCCCCGTTTGGACGGAATTGTTGGGAAAACTTTTGTTAAAACTTTTTGGAACAGCCAATTGTGTGTATTCTGACAGCAGAGGGTTGCCAGGGGGGGGGGGGGGGGGGGGGTGGTGTATTTCTCTATCCACTTTACATGTGTGGATAAATGAACCAGTTAGTTTTTTTCTGGCAACTCGCTGGCTGATCGATCTATGGCCACCTTAACATTGCTCTGATAACAAAGAATGGAAAAATTCCAATTGTGCATTCAAAAAGGCATATAAGCTATTCCAATTAGATTTACCCATCACATACAGTACAAAATCAAACAAGATTTTTCCATCAGCTGCCAATGTCTAGAAAATGTTTGCTGCGTGGCTTGCACAGTGTGTCCTTTATAAGTTGTCCCCATAGTCTTTGAAGGGTAACTACGGCCAAAATAAAAAAATGACACTCACCAGCCACTTTTTATTAGGTTATACCTTTTTTCCTTCATAGCTGCCTTAATTCTCCATGGCATAGATTCAACAACGTGTTGGAAACATTCCTCAGAGATTTTTGTCCACATTGACATGATGGCATCACGCAGTTGCTGCAGATTTGTCGGCTGCACATTCATGATGCAAATCTTCCATTCCACCACATCCTAAAGGTGCTTTTTTGGATTGAGATCTGGTGACTGTGGAGGCCATTGGAGTACAGTGATCTCATTGTCATGTTCAAGAAACCAGTGGTGAGACAATTTGAGCTTTGTGACATTATCCTGCTGGAAGGAGCCATCAGAAGATGGGTACACTGTAGTCATAAAGGGATGGACACGGTCAGCAACAATACTCAGGTAGACTATGGCGTTTAAATGATGCTCATTTGGTACTAAGGAGCCAAAAGTGTGCCAAGAAAATGCCCCCCACATCACACCACCAGCAGCCTGAACCATTGATACAAGACAGGATGGATCCATGCGTTCATGTTTTTTACGCCAAATTTTGATTCTACCATCTGAATATCTCAGCTAAAATCGAGACTCATCAGACAGGCAAAGTTTTTCCAATCTTTTATTGGCCAATTTTGGTGAGCCTGTGCGAATTGTAGCCTCAGTTTCCTGTTCTTAGCTGACAGGAGTAGCACCTAATGTGGTTTTCTGCTGCTGTAGCTCATTTTCTTTTAAGGTTTGACGTGTTGTGCATTCAGAGATGGTATTCTGCACACCTTGGTTGTAACAAGTGGTTATTTGAGTTGCTATTGCCTTTGTGTCATCTTGAACCAGTTGGCCATTCTCCTCTGACGTCAACAAGACATTGTTGTCCACACAACTGCCGCTCACTGAATATTTTCTCTTTTTCGGACCATTCTCTGTAAACCCGAGAGATGGCTGTGCGTGGAAATCCCAGTAGATCAGTAGTTTTTGAAATACTCAGACCAGCCTGCCAGTCACCAACAACCATGCCATGTTCAAAGTCACTTAAATCTCATTTCTTTCCCATTCTGATGCTTGGTTTCAACTTCTTCAGCACGTTGTCTTCACCACCTCCCTAGATGCCTATATGCATTGAGTTGCTGCCATGTGATTGGCTGATTAGCAATTTGTGTTACCAGGCACCTGAACAGGTGTACCTAATAAAGTGGCCAATGAGTGTATAGGATACAGTCTGTCAGTAGAATTAACACAGCAGCCTTTGTTGTGTTACCCCCTGTTACTGCCCCGTAACATACCGTATTTATCGGCGTATAACACGCACCCCAATTTAGGAGGGAATTTTAAGGAAAAAAAACTTACATTTAAATGCCCATCAGTGCAGCCTTCCCCAGTGCAGCTTTCCCCAGTGCAGCCTTGTCAGTGCAGCCTTCCCCAGTGCAGCCTTCCCCAGTGCAGCCTTCCCCAGTGCAGCCTTGTCAGTGCAGCCTTGTCAGTGCAGCCTTCCCCAGTGCAGCCTTCCCCAGTGCAGCCTTCCCCAGTGCAGCCTTCCCCAGTGCAGCCTTCCCCAGTGCAGCCTTGTCAGTGCAGCCTTCCCCAGTGCAGCCTTCCCCAGTGCAGCCTTGTCAGTGCAGCCTTCGATCCTGTGATCCCCTGCCATCCTGGGCTTCAAAATCGCCGACCGCGATTTGAAAATGGCGCCGCCGGCGCCGAAATACACAGAGCCAGTTCTCGGCGGCTCTCGTTCACTTTCGGCTCCACCTGTAGTCCCGCCCGGGATGGGCGTGACTGTGAGAGGAGCTATCCGAACCTAGCCGAGTACACTCGGCTAGGTTCGGGCGGCGCTCGAGTGAAGCCGAAAGTGGCCGAGAAGAGCCGAGGACCGGCCCTGTGTATTTCAGCGCCGGCGGCGCCATTTTCATATCGTGGTCGGCAATTTTGAAGATCTGGCAGCTCCGGATCGCAGGGGATCGGCGTATAACACGCACCCGCGATTTTCCCCTGATTTTAAGGTAGTTTCATTACATGTTGATCCAGCTAGGGTTTAAAACAGGAAAATCTGGATGCCGCACACCGCATAAGTTGAAAATATCTTCTTTATTATAAAACTTGGATCATAAAAAACAGGACAATCTGGCGGGTGGTACAGACACAGCTGACGCGTTTCGCGCTCTAGTTCGAGCGCTTACTCATAGCTATGTGTAAACACTCGAACTAGAGCACGAAACGCGTCAGCTGTGTCTGTACCACCCGCCAGATTGTCCTGTTTTTTATGATCCAAATTTTACAATAAAGAAGATGTTTTCAACTTTATCCGGTGTGCGGCATCCAGATTTTCCTGTTTCAAACCCTGCTTCAATTTGCATTTAGCCAGCACCTGGGACTCCTCTCCTCTGAAGGATTCACTAACACACACCTGAAAGCAAGTTCTCCTGAGCGGTGATTCATTTTCTCTATGTTGATCCAGCTAGTAAGTCTGTTCAACTTTTTTTTAACCGATCAAGCTGTCCAGCAAAAGTGGCAGTGCAGAGGGTTGAGCCAAACCATTAAATACTGACATGGGTGCTTACAGTGGTCACATATTTGTTTATGTAAAATCTTTATCACAAAAGGAAAAAATAACTATTGCCACAGCTGCTTATAAAGTGTTAGCTAGAGCTAGACTTTACGTTTTTAATCATCCAACACCACCCTCTCCACTAATTTAACAGTGCCTGTTTAAGGGGGGCTACATTGCTCTCTCATAGATGCAGTGGAGCAGTGAATGTAGCCACCCTGAGACAGGCGGTGTTGCTGGCCAATCACCAGGTGAAAATACAAGTAATGTCACCATGTTCAGTAATATTTTTTTTTTTAACCACAAAATGTTACATTTTTGTTTTGGGATTTGGGTATGCTTTAAACCTGCTGTATTGGATGCTAAAGCTCTGTTTTTTCCAGGACCTTACAGTCCTGGAACCTCTGCATTCCTACCGTCTCTATTCTGAACTATAAGCCTTCACGTGTTCATAACAAACAGCAGAGTGGGATGCAGAGCAGTATTTGAAAAGCTGTATGCTGGTCATTTCTTCCCCACTCTGGTTCCCTGTCTCAAATTCTGCATGCTAGTTCCAGGGTAGTGACACTTTTATATTTAGTTCCACTGTCTTTGAACTGACAAGCTTCCTGGTTGCTTAATAGCCACTGTGGATCCCTCTCTACAGCTTTCCTGATCAGTCGGCTGTCCCATGCACATGGATGCTCTTCAGGGGAGTAGCTATTTGGTTCCTTCTTAGACAAATACATCAAGGAAATCGCTGTGGGTAAAGGTAGTCCCCTACCTCAAAAAATAGGCTTGCAGTCCTTCAGGTAGGCCTTTGGCTCCTGAGACCAGGAAAGTTCCTTTCACCCCTCTCATGCCTTGAGCTCCAAGCTTAAAATAGAACCAAATGCAATTTTTAAAATAATTTTTAGATTTTTTTTTTAGATTTAGATTTTAGAGTTGGGAAGTATTAGGACACCTGTTGGCTTTTATTGCTGCCTGTGCCCCCATTAAGGAGATCCGCGCTCTTGCTTTGTCCTGTTTACTATTAATAAAAGTAAAAGACAATCCCAAATTTTGGGTTGTCTCCAGAAAAGTAAGAGGGGAAACCTTCCAATGCGGACACTAGTTTTGGTGACCTGGAGGTCCCTAAAGAATTCCCTTAATTTGCAGGGATGTCCTCTGACTTCCTGTTTGGCTATGGGACAGGAAGTGAAGGTAAATCTCTCCAATGGAACGCAGATGGCAATAAAAAAATCTGATGGGTTATAACCCTCCCTTACTCTAGCCAAAATGAAAAAAAGTTTTTTGCCTAAAGTGCTACTTTAAACCTGGAACATAATTCCATCAGATGTGGACCTCCAAGTCTAGTGTGTGGGGGGTCATCTATCTGCCTTGTTGGCCACCTGATCTCAAGAGATCTCAGATGTTTGGGCCTCGAGTGTCAGTTCCAGGGGCTACTTACTAGAGTTTCAAACTCTGCCTCTGGCCCTATTAATGCTCTTGATTTAGCTATTTTCCTCACAAATATTGGCAGATCTGAATGAAGAATAATTTCATGGTTTTTACTCAGATCTGTTCACTGTTTCCAAGGCAAAACTCAGGCCATTCTAGATATAAAACTTTCCACTTGCTCATGTGTGCCCAAAAGTTCTACATGGAATTTGCCATTGCCTCCCTTCTACCTCGGGAACTTCTGATCTCAGTGGACATCAGAGATGCTTACTTACATCTCAGTTTTCCTCCTAATTCCTATCTCCATTTTGCTGTTGCCATCCCCTTTTGATATGTCCATGGCACCCTGGGTCCTTCACCAAGATACCTGCTCCAGTCCTATCTCTGCTCCATTCTCAGGGGATTCACGTTGTGGGATACATGAATGATCTCCTGTTAAGAGGCAAGTCCTTCCAAGCCCCATCAACCAATGTTCAGTGGACAGTGTAGATTCTGAGATGGTTTAGGGTCTTGGGCCCGATAGTTGCCTTTTTTGAGACAGTCCCATACACATAGTTTCACTCCAGACCTATACAAATGAACACTGGTGGTGAAGGACAAAAGGAAGTGGTCTTCAAACCATGCCATGCGTGTGGCTTGCAAGGCCAGAAATCCTTTTTCCCAAAGACATGGAAAGTTCCTAAAATGGATGTCAGCCTATCAGGCTGTGTAGGAGTCCCGGATGCCCTCTCAGTACAGGGGACTTGAACATCAGAGAAAGCTAGACTTCCCATCAACATCTTGGAACTCAGTGCTATTTAGTTGTCCTTTCAATGTTGGACATCCCAGCTGCCAGGTTATCTGACCAGAATCCAACCAGACAATGCCACGGCAATGATATACAGTAACAACAAAGAGGCTCTAGAAGTTACAACGCTCAATGAGATGTAGGCTTGAATCCCACTTGGGTGGAGCTGCACGTTCTAGCCAGTCTGCTGTCCACATCCCTGTTGGAAAATTGGCAGATTTTCTCAGCCATCATCTAAATACAAGAAAAAAGATCTCATCACCTGAAGAACCATTGCTAGATGAATTAGACAAGTTCACATTCAAATCTATGGTTTAAAAAGGATGGGGTTCTTCCCTTCCCTATAAACTTTACCAGATCCAGTGATGTTGCTTTTCAGCATCGGGCATCTGTTACTCAGATTAGCAAGACTACCCCTTGGTCTACTGTTCACACATTTGTTAGGCATTTTAACAAGTAGATGTTCAGGTCCCTTCTAATGCCAGTTTGTAGCATAAATACTACAAGCTACTATGGGTTCTGTTAAGCTCCTTCTTGACCTGTTGCATTGACCTGTTTGTGTTTTTGTGCTGTGTTGCCCAAGACTGCAAGACTAAGCTTAAAGTAGAATTTTATAGACAAATTTTTTTCATTTATAACCTTTGTCACACTTTTTTTTTTGGCTATCTGTGTCCTATTGGGGAGATTTACTTTCATTTCTTTTCCCATAGACAAAACAGGAAATGAGGAAATCCCGGCAAATTAGGGGAATCCCTTGGGGCCCCCTAGGTCACCAGAACTAGTTTCCCCATTGGAAGATTTTCCCCTCCTATTACTTTTTTGGGAAACACGAAAAATTTGGGGATTTTCTTTTACTTTCAATGATTATAGTAAACAGTACAAATAGGGTAAATCTCCCTAATGGGGCACAAACGGCAATAAAAACTTTATAGGCATTCTAATCCCTCTCCACTCTGTCCAAAACAAAGTTTTGCCTTTTAAGTTATATTTTGACACTAAGGCCCCTGTGACAGGAGGGCCCGTGGAAGGTTGGGAAACCCTTGTTTCAGCTCCCCATGCACCTCCTATGTCTAAGTGACCCTGTGTCCATTAGGGGCACAGGTGACTGAGAAAATATGGCTTGGATTACTTAAAATGGGACAGGAATATTTATCCACAATATCTCTCAGGATATATATAAAGACTATTCTTGGTTTGTTTGATTCTGAACTCAACATGTTAATTGAACGAGCTGATCACATTGGCCTCTGTACAATGTAGGAGACGGCCGATCCTACTGGAGCTCCTGCTATTGTAAGAAGGTGTCCTGTGTTTATACTTATGATAATGTATAATCTACTGTGTGAAGCGATGACAACAAGTCTGACCTGTTGTGAAATCCTGATTAATCACAACAATGGCCAGGTGGGCACAGATTCACATCGGCTGCTTTAAAGGATTAGTTAATTTATGTTTCTGGTTACTGGTGTATTGTTAGGCCCCTTTCACACTGGGGCGGGGGTGGCGTCGGCGGTAAAGCACCGCTATTGTTAGGTTTTAACCCCCCCCGCTAGCGAACGAGAAAGGGTTAAAAACCACTGCAAAGCGCCTCTGCAGAGGCGCTTTGCCGGCGGTATAGCCGCGCTGTCCCATTGATTTCAATGGGCAGGAGCAGGGAAGGAGCGGTGTATACACCGCTCCTTCCCTGCTCCAAAGATGCTGCTGGCAGGACATTTTTTCCTGTCCTGCTAGCGCACCGCTCCAGTGTGAAAGCCCTCGGGGCTTTCACACTGGAGACAAAGCAGCGGCACTTTCGGGTCGGTTTGCAGGCGCTATTATCGCAATAGCGCCTGAAAACTGCCCCAGTGTGAAAGGGCCCTTAGAGCAATATGAGCAGAAGGGGGGAACCTCCTCTTCAACCGTATATAAGACTGTATTCTTGTTCTAATAAACAGTCCATGTTCAGCAACCAAACGAGTATTGTCTTGTTTGTTGTTATCAGCGGTTGGAATAGCTGATATATACCACTTCCTCCCAGTCTGAATATAGTTGACGAAAGCACTCAAGTGGAGTGTGGGACGTTTTGTTACATTCCCCTTTCACACATGCTGTCCGTTTGTCCGTTTTTCATCTATCCATTACCAGCTAAAAGACTGACATCAATTCATCTCCATTTTTTGAAACCAATCAAAACTCTAGTTTTCTTCTGTTAAAAGAACGGATCGGACATAAAACGGATGTAAACTGACAAATGGTTTTGACGTGACTGAACTGATGAAATGATCGGTCCGCATCTGTGAAAGGGGCCTAAGACTTAAAATTAAGACACACTGTAGTGTACTTTTAGGAAAAGAGGACTTAAGTCTAGTAGACACTAATCCGAAATCAGTACAGCGATCTTCCCTGCTGAGCTGTTGTGTTCTGACAGGGGAACGGCTGAAAGCGCTGATCAGGAGCCGGTTGGCTGCTGGTTTTTCAGCATGCACGTCCGACAGAAACCGGCCGAACGGACATTGGGCCCATGTGTACGGGGCTTTACATGTAGAATCCATTTCTTGGAGTACAGTACAGGGCACAGAACCCTTTCCCCCCCCCGTTACTAATGATCTAATGATTGCAGGGAGTGGGAGATGTTTACAGGGGATGCCTTTGCAGCTGCTTTTTTTTTTTTTTGTGTCCAATCGTCTGAAGGTAGCTGTATATAACCCGTGTTTAGCCTAGGTTCACATTGGAGCGATTTGTCATGTGATTTGAGAGATCAAATCGCATGACAAGTTGCAGCCTATTGGAGGCAAGGGAACTGTTCCATTCGGTGCTACACCAATTTTGGGGCACCACACCGATTTGCAAAAGTAGTTCCTGCACTACTTTTGCCAATTTTAGGTGCGACTTCAATAGACATCTGTGCATGAAGCCACACCAATGTCTATCAAGTAGCACCTAAAATTCCACTGACCTTGCTACTTTGAAATCGCGCTACTTCAAGTGAAGTGGGCGCGATTTCAAAGTAGCATTAATGTGAACCAGGGCTAAAAAATAAGATTGTGTTCTGTACTTCACTCCCAAGAACAGGATGTGCAGGTAAGTCAAATACTGTGTTTCCCCGTAAATAAGCCCGGGTCTTATATTCATTTGGGCAACAAGACACAGTAGTGCTTATTTATCAGGGTAGGTCTTACCATGCAATGTAAGCCCTACCCCAAAAATATGCCCTAGTTTAAAATGCTTGTAAAATCCTATAATCCACTCTTACAGTAGTATATAATGTACAATGTGTGTGTTTCTGTAATATAATTGTGCCAAATACCTTCGTTATAGCGCCGATATGCGCTTCTGTGACCCGCCGGAGCTCTCTTCCTGCATTTATATTACAGAAACACACATTGTACATTATATACTACTGTAATAATGTGGATTATAGGATTTTACAAGCATTTTAAACTAGGGCATATTTTTGGGGTAGGGCTTATATTGCAGCCGTCCTGAAAAATAACGCTAGGACTTCTTTTCGGGAAAACACGGTATACTCTTTCTGGCATCATACAAGTACACTCTCTTTTTTTAAGTTTGTGTCTCTACAGGATGAGGATGCAAGCACTAAGCACACGGCTTAAATCTTTTTTTTAAGTATATTTGAATCATAGTTGTAGTGTGCTAAGCCATTGTTTACATATTTTTTTTTTTTTTGTTTTTTGCTGTGAATGGAACCTATTTAGGACGAATGTGTAAGCGTATGTTTTTCTTTTATGCTGTGTGTGTTTTTTTTTGTTTTTTGTTTTTGTTTTTTTTATTTTCACCATCACAAAATTCTCTGTGATTAAATTGTTATAAAGTACAGACAAAGCTTGTACGGTGCATTCCTTTGACCCGTTTTTAGCCGACAGCGGCTAAAGCCCACTATCAGCTGACATCACCGAGCCGGTCCAGGCTGTGGAAAGATTGCGACCATATGGTCAGGATCCACCCAGGAGCCTGGACCAGCACCTGGCTCAGCCTCCCGGCAATCGCCCCCTCCACAGCTCTGCATTACAGTGAGAGCTGGAGGTTGACAGTCTCGGCTCTCTGGTCAGAGCAGCTGGGAGAATTGAGCAATCAGCGGTGTTGATCGCTCAGTTCTCAGCCGTAGAGATGATGGGGGAGAGAGATGCAGAATTGCATCAATGCTGCATCCACCTAGGTAAGTATGATTTAAAAAAACAAAAAACTTTTTTCTCTTTTAATACTGCCACAAATCACTGCTGGTGTCAGACTTATGCATGACATACGGAGACTTTGCTTGATGGCTCTTGGTGATGGTCACACATCTCCAATGTTGGGTAGTAGTGGACAAGTTTATAGAATTTAATTTAACCTTTTATCTGGCACCTTTTCTTTTACTGTGGGCTCTCATCCATATACTTTGTATCTTTCAGGTTCCTGCACACAGTCTGGGCTGCATACACACAAGTACGTATGTGATCTTTGCTAATCACATGACCCAGGAGTGTGCTACAGTGTGTATGTATGTATGCATGCGTACCTGTGTGTATGAATCTATAAATATGTCTGCTTTTCACATGTGCCTGTATGATGCTGTGTGAATGCTAATATGAGCTAAAGTAGGATGGAGGTTCATCAGTAATATAATACCATTTGATCTGTCTTTACACACAGGATACAGCAGCACACAGCAACCAGTGAAAATGTAATATTATGTACCTAAACTCGGCAGACTAAGATGTAATCACTTGTTTCAGGTTACATTTGACCTGCCATAATAAAGAAATACTTTATTGCAAATATTTTATATTGCAAAGATTTTATCTCTCTCTCTCTCTCTCTCTCTCTCTCTCTCTCTCTCTCTCTCTCTCTCTCCTCTCTCTCTCTCTCTCTCTCTCTCTCTCTCTCTCTCTCTCTCTCTCTCTCTCTCTCTCTCTCTCTCTCTCTCTCTCTCTCTCTCTCTCTCTCTCTCTCTCTCTCTCTCTCTCTCTCTCTCTCTCTCTCTCTCTCTCTCTCTCTTTCTCTCTCTCTCTCATTTATCAGCGTATAACACGCACATTCATTTTAAGAGGGAAGTATCAGGAAAAAAAAACTTAAATTTTAACTAAGGAAATCTGAAGAAAAATGAGGGTCGGTGCTCATCTGCAGAGCCTTTCTATTGCCTTCAATGCAGCATCCTCACCATTGAGACCAGTACAGCCTGATCGATGCCCATCTGCAGCCTAGAGGGGACAGGGAGGGGGGCAGGATGAGCGCTGATAGATTACATACAGTGAGAATCTCCTATGATAGACAGAACAGTGGTCCAATGGCAGCCCAGGAGACAGGACTTCCTATTACAGAGGCTGGCAAGTAAACAGGAGATTCTCACTGTATGTAATCTAAAAGCGCTCGTCCCGCCCCCTCCCTGTCCCCTCCGAGGCAGCTAAAATTGAAGTATTGGCGTATAACACGCACATGCTATTTGCACCCGATTTTCATGGTGAAAAAGTGAGTGTTATACGCCAATAAATACAGTATGTGTATATGATATATATATATATATATATATATATATATATATATATATATATATATATATATATATATATATATATATATATATATATATATATATATATATATATATATATATATATATATATATATAGACACACACACACACAGTGGGTATAGAAAAGAATCACTCCCCATTAAAGTCAAATTTTGTTGCTTCGCACCATTTTTGTTTTATCCAGCTGTATTTACTCAGTGCAGCTTATAAAATCCAAGTGAAAGATATAACACCAACATGTCAGAACAAAATTCAAAAACCAAATCAATGAGTTGGGAAAAGAATCACTGTCTTTTGGGACACACACAGGTCCCAGAAGTTGGCAGGACCATTCAGAAAGCGCAGTGTGACTCGTGCATGCGCAGTAGGAAAGCAGCTGTGAAGCCTGAAGGCTTCCCTTACAATGCCAGCACTTGCACCCAAAGCCGATTGAGGAATCGGCTTGGGGTGCCTACATCGTGGGATCCCTAGTCAGGTAAGTGTCCTTGCGTTAAAAGTCAGCAGCTACAGTATTTGTAGCTGATGACTTTTATTTTTTTTCCAGACTGGAGCTCCTTTTTAAGCTAAGGTTAGCAGATTTTTGCTGTATGTGTAGATGTATAGTAATATCCATGAACCTTAATGTTGTGAAATAGTGTTGTAACATGACATACAAGCTGTATTAGATGTGCTTGGTGCAGAAACCCATCTTGTATTGGCATACTTAAAGGAGTTTTGTAAAGGCAGAAGGTTTTTTACTGCATTCTTTGCATGAAGATTAAAAACCTTCTCTGTGTAGCAGCCTCCCCAGCACCCCCCAAATTTCTTACCTGAGCCCCATCTCTCTCCAGCCATGTCCACGAGTGTCTTAGCGGTCTAGGACTCTCCCTCCTGATTGCCTTGACACAGCAGCGGCGCCATTGGGTCTGCGGCTGTTAATCAAAGTCAGTTAGCCACTCAGGGGCAAGAGGGGGTGGGGCCGGGCCGGGCCGCAGCTCTGTGCCTGAATGGACACAGGGAGCTGTGACTAGGGCTGGGAAAAAAATCGATTTTAAATCTTGAATCGAGTTGAGAGGTCAAATCGATTCAAAATTTAAGCAAATCGATTTTTTTAGATTTTTTTTTTTTTTTACCACGCCGGTCCGGAGGCGCTGCGGGCATGAGTTTTTAGGCGAGGCCGCGACTTCGGCCTAGTCCGCGGCTACGGCCGGACGCCGCGGACTAGGTCGAAGCCGCGGCCTCGCCTAAAAACTCATGCCCGCAGCGCCTCCGGACCGGCGCTGACACCGTGCCAGGCCTGAAGAGCTGTAGGCAAGGAGTTTTTAGGCGAGGCCGCGGCTTCGGCTTAGTCCGCGAGGCCGGACGCCGCGGACTAGGCCGAAGCCGCGGCCTCGCCTAAAAGCTCATGCCGAAGCGCCTCAGGACCGGCGCGGTTTCCAAAGAAAAAAAAAAACTCGATTTGAATCGTGAATCGAGTTTTGTTTAAGAGAATCTCCCAGCCCTAGCTGTGACTCGACTCGGGTGCCGCTATAGCAAGCTGCCTGCTGTGGGGGCACTCAACAGGGGGGAGGGGCCAGGAGCAGCAAAGAGGGACCCGAGAAGAGGAGGATCCAGGCTGCTCTGTGCAAAACCAACAGCACAGGGCAGGTAAGTATGACATGTTTTATTATTATTATTATTATTATTATTATTATTTCTATTTTATTTTTTCAGACTTTATCATCACTTTAAAGATCACAATCAGATTTTAATAAGGCTCTCAGAACACTTATTCAGTGGCAGTTCCCTTTCGAACAACCTGCATGTAATTCAGGCAGTTTAGGTAGCACCAGCACATGTGCCAAATTCAGATAGTTCTACTGCCACTTTAAGAACTTGTCCTTTTGGCAGCAACAGATTCCTAAAGAACTGCCACCAGTTTGCAGAATAGGAAACTGATGGTAATTAAGGCCAGTTCCCAGCTGGTGTACAGAGGTGTGGGGTGTGGCTGTACTGGGAAGCTGTCATGAATGTGCACTGACAATCAAGAGTATGTTGGACCCGAGGATGAATAGCCGCTGTTCCTCATCAGGCTCCGACCACCCCTACTACAAAACTCCTCTGCCATGTCGCTGTCAGTGAGATGGGCACAGAGGCTGGGGACGGGATGCACGGAGGAAGAAGAAAGGTTTCCAATTATATAAATGACATTTGGTATACAAATGATACCACCGAGGAAAAAAAAAAAAACCACATAATAAACACAAACTGCCAAGCAGCAGGAAATTTGAAGTAGAGAAAAAGAAAAGAGCAGTATAAATTAGAGGCACCTGTGCAAGGCAAAGAGAGGCAGCCATGAAGAGTGTAGATTAGGGTCAGCAAAGCAGCGGCACAGTATTATAACTAGCAGGGCAGAAAACTGATAAGTGATGCAAAGCAGGGCATAGAAAGCCTAATAATACAGTAAGGTGTTCTAGGAAAGTGGCAGCAAAGGGTCACGTTATTCAAACAGGTGAGCAAAATTACTTCAGCAGTCAGTCCCATTAGCTTTTGAAGCTGAAGGACAACTGGCAGTATTGATATTAGCCTTACCGAGTGATTTAAAAGATTGTTGTCCTTTTTTTCTATTTTTATTTTTTCACACATTGATTTTGACAACAGCAGTTTTGACACCTTACAACTGCTCACCTGAATAATCCCATTAGTGCTGACATATCTGGTTGCTGTGATTTACTGTACTTTCCATCAATGCTTTTTGTCTGTGTATATGTAATATCTAGACGTTTGGTTACCAGCATAATATTGACAGCATAATGAATGAATGGCAAAGCTTATACACATCAACAGCCTTTCATTTTGAATGTTTGCGAGAAAACAATGTACAAATGTAAAATAGGTGTAGAGTTCCAACAGTTCTGATAAAAGTTGCTCACAAGTCATTATTACCTCCCTAGTGTCATGGTTTGTTTATCCATATTCCATGGGTGCAATAGGAACCTGAATCACCAGCCAATAATTGTATTGTGACTTGTTTAATGTCTGCCAGCTAAAACCCTTGAGGCGACGCAAAATACATAGTGGCATTGTTCTCCTTACTGTGAATTCTGAATTCACTTGTCTATTTTCTACATAAAAGGTTTCCTGCTAGTGGTAGTGGATATTAAGTACATGCATTTAAAGGTAACTTTGCCCTTGACCCAAGGAACTCGAGGCTGAGTTAAAAAATAATCTGATTAGCAGAATAGAGCGACTGTTTTTGTCATTGATTCCTTTCTCCTGTTCTTGCTTTTTATTGGTATTTGCACCTTTTTTGTCTTTTTTTTTGGCAAAAAAAAAAAAAAAACCCACAGCATTAGACAGCAATTGATTCGCCAAACCACATATATAAATGTGCATTTTTTTTCCCAGCAAGCCACTCCCCCAACCCCCCCAACAGCCCAAACCAGTGCAGTGTAAGCCTCCTGCAGCTTGTTCATCAGTATCGGTATCAAGCTGAAAGTTGTAAACTTTGCATGGAACCGTATGCTGAATCCTTGGGAGAAAATTTTCTGCTGTAAAAGGATGCACATTCAGTTAATGGTTTGATTGCTCTATTGCTGTCTTGCTGTAGGCTCGGTTCACACTGCCGCGACCTAGGATCTGCCTTATGAGACACCAAGTCGCATGACATGTGAAATCCCATGTTAGTCAATAGAGAGCTTTCTTAAAGAGGAAGTAAACCCTGATGAGTTTTACTTCTTCTTTTGTTTCCTGCAAAGTACGAGCGCATTATGCTTTTATGCATCGCATACTAGCCCATTATGTGGCACTTGCCTGCAAATGAAGCCTGCGCTGTCCCCGCTGCAAGAAGCAACCATCTTGTATGACTGGCTGAGCCGTGTGACATCACTCCCATATGCTGGAGCCGCCAGTCGCGGCACACGCTCGGGAAGAAACAGCACAGAGATCCGTTTCCTCACAGCGCATGTGCCGATGACATCATCAGCGCACTACAAGGTAAAATTCTCCTAAACCACACACGTTTAGGAGCTATTTCCACTACCTATAGGTAAGCCTAGAATAAGGCTTACCTATAGGTAAAAGTGACAATCGGGGGTATACAACCACTTTGATTAGCACTACTGACCTACTGAAGTCACTCCAACTTTAGAAAAGGTTCCTGTATTACTTCAAAGTGACTTCTATTCAACTTGTGCCCATAGACTTTAATGGAAGTCACCTCCAAGTCAGATCCTCCTCTTAATTGATATGATTTGTTTATATGATTTGATATGATATGATCCTTCATTACAGGAAGATTACCCAGATATTCCCTGAAGTTGCTTCAAGTCCCGTGACTGTCAAGTCGTGGCAGTGTGAATCGGGCCTTCTAGAAAGTAGATTTTTTTAAAGAAGAACTCCATAAGAGCATTTTTCCTGTTTCCAATGAGAGCTGTGTTATGTTTTTTGAAGTATGGAGGTTGCCAATTTTCAAATAGTTCCTCACCTAACAAATGGACTAATACAGACCAGTTTGTTGACTGTGTCTGTCCTTACCATAGATAACATGCTGAGGAAGAAGGAGCTCACAATCTGCTCATACTTTTTCCATGTGTGTCTGAATGATGGAGTCTCTGTCAATAGGGTATTTAGGGTGTTATTCCGAAACTCCACTGGATTAGGCTTTGATCCCAACAGTATTTAGAGGAGTTCTTTATTTTTTCAGTGAATTGTGCTTTTTTTTTCTAGCTCTTTCTTCTCTGCTTTTCTAAAACTGCTTCATACCAGACTATTAAAGGGGAAGTGTTTGAGTTGGTGGTTTTCCTTCTGTGCTTTTTCGGCTATGTGGCACAAGTTCCGTCAGCTTCTCTATACCATGGTGATAAGCACCAGTTAGAGTGAGAGACAAGATGAATTATGACTACTAATGGCATACATTACAAATGCTTTACTTATGTTATTATAATTGTATGAACTTTAAATTGTACACTCTAATAACTTAAGTACACAATGGGGTTTATTTATTAAAGCTAGAAAGTGCAAAATTACTCACTCGCTCACTTCTGCATAGAAACCAATGAGCTTCCAGGTTTTATTATCAAAGCTTAATTGAACAAGCTGGGGTTAGAAGCTCATTGGTTTCTATGCAGAAGTGTGCCTGATTTTGCACTTTCTAGCTTTAGTAAATAAACCCCATTATGTACTTAAAAGTGGGGTATGCCTGTATAGTGTAGCGTGTGTGCTTGGTTGGACTATATCCGCATAGCACAGGCAGATGACCAAGGAACTACTCTATATATTGGACTCGGTTGTTCTGGATGTATATTATACTAGATTGTGTAAAAAAAAAAAAAAAATCACATTAAGATGATTCTGAAAAAAAGGAGATTGCTTCCCCTTTAATTGGCACTTACCATGTTTTTGCTTGCTATTGTTTCCTGTCAGTCGTCTCGTGGTGGTCTCTCTTTTATTAAACGTATTTGTATAATTCTCTCTCAACAGATAGTTGCTCCAGAAAAGACTCTGAAAAATTGGAAACCCAAGCACCCAGTCCATCAAAGGAGTCAGAGACTGTATCACCTAGGAAAGGCAAGGCTTCCCTGACATTGAGGCTACAGCAAGTCTATAAGTCCCCAGAGAGCTGTGTGTATAAGGCCTTACAGCGGAGGCCTCTTGAGAGGAGAGGTACAGAGAAGCTACAGGCAAAGAAAGTGTGCCGTAAAAAAAGCTACAGAGACCGAACACTAATGACTTATAAACGGAGAAGAAGGGTTCGGTCCAAGTGCGGCAAAAGTAAAGTTTTTCCAGATTTAGTGGGAAAACGCATTCTGCATTTGTTTGACGATGGCGAGCGTGAAACTTGGTTCCCAGGTAAAGTCCTACGCGTGCATCGGCATTTCCGTAATCCACGAGACACGCAGTATGAGGTTTGGTATGATGCTGAACCTGGCACTCGCTATTTCTTAGAATTACTACAGGACTATGAAAAAGGATGGCTAAAACTAGACAGTTAATTCACCAATCACACACCAACCAGGCAGGCCTGGAGCACAGTGATTGGCTTGAACTATTCTGCTTGAAGTTTCTATTTCTTAATTGTGGGGACAAATATGTGATTTCTGAAAGAAGTCCAGCAGTCTTCCTTTTTTTTACAGTTTTTATTCGTTTTAACATGTTCTTTTTTTTAATTCAGGTATCGGCAATGTATTGTGATAGTAAATATTGGAGAACAAGTTTCTCTTTAATATAAAAAGTGCCTTAAATATTTCTTGTATTTGTGTATATATATTATTTAAGGTTATGTTGTATGTAAAGTTAAAAATGTGAATAATGCCAGCAATCGTGAAATAAAGCCTTGCTGTATTGTCATTAAACACAACTGTTAGCACAGGAAGCCCTGGTCTGCTTTTAGATCTTTAAACTGATGTCTTTAGCTGCACACAAGCTTGTGGTCGCAACACAGCCAATGTGCTCTAGTAAATGCCTTATTGTACCACTGCTCCATGCATAGACACCACTGGAAGCTGACGTAAAAATATGGCCTTATGTGGTCACTATTCTTTGTAAGCCAGACTGAAGTAGATCACACTCGCTTATCTGCAGCTTTTAGACACATTGAGATCTAAGCAGAGGCAGCGTAGCTATGTATCTTTATTGGTAAAGACAGTCTAGATCAGGGATATGCAATTAGCGGACCTCCAGCTGTTGCAGAACTACAACTCCCATGAGGCATAGCAAGACTCTGACAGCCACAAGCATGACACCCAGAGGCAGAGGCACAATGGGACTTGTAGTTTTGCAACAGCTGCAGGTCCGCTAATTGCTTATCCCTGGTCTAGGTCTTCCTGATGTAGGAACCGTGGCTTTTAGGAGTACAGCTACCTTTTTAGCATCTATTCTTGCTTTGGAGGACATGATATGGGTGCTAGGAAAAAGTAAGAAAGGGTTCTCCCTCTAGACTAGAAGTGGTCTCCGAACTGCTGCCTCTTGTTTGCCTTCGGGTCACTATTCCATCCACTGACACCAGTAATAGGACATAATTCCTATCGCTGACACCAACAATGGGGTACTATTGCTCCCACTGACACCAACAATAGGGCAGAAATTATAGGGCCCCATTATTGGTGTTAAAGGAAGTAATTTTCCCCCTTTGTTGGTGTCATTGGGAGCAATGACACCAACAATGGGGCACAATTCCTTCCCTTGACACCAATGATAGGGCACTATTCCTTGCAATGACACCAAAGATGGGTCATTATTTGCTGTCACTGATGCCTGGACATTTGCTACTCCCACTGGCCACAATCTGGCCCTCCTAAAGTGTAGTATGAAGGACAGTAAACTAGCCCTTGGTGTAGAAAGTTTGGAGACCCCTGCTCTACACTATTTGGTTTGAAAGGGAACACAGTGCACTCATTTCTGGGGATAGCATAAGTTATACCTAAAAACTAGGACAAAAAAGGAAACCAAACACAAAAGCAGTATATATAGATAATTCACATCTTGTATCATTTGCATTCCTGGTCTAGTGACCTTCTTCATGAGGTTTCTGAGAAATGATCCATTCTAAGCTTGAAACATTGTTATGCAAAAAATCACATAGTTCCTGTAAATGCTTTGTTTTTTAACCCGCAGGACAAATGTGTGCACTGTACTTATGCTGCATCCAAGTACAGTGTTCAGTTTATTACCTTCTATTTCTATAAATAGAATTCCTGTTGAACCCTCTGTCCCATTTTTATAGAAATGCACACTGGGGTTGATTTACTAAAAGAGGAGACTGGAAACTGGAGAGTGCAAAATCTGGTGCAGCTCTGCATAAAAATCAATCCGCTTCCAGGTTTTGTGTCAAAGTTCAACTGAACAAGCTGAAGTTAGAAGCTGATTGGCTACCATGCATCAGATTTTGCATTTTCTAGTTTTAGGGCCCTTTCACACTGGGGCGGTTTGCAGGCGCTATTGCGCTAATAATAGCGCCTGCAAACCGACCCGAAAGTGCCGCTGCTTTGTCTCCAGTGTGAAAGCCCCAACGGCTTTCACACTGTGGTGGTGCGCTGGCAGGATGGGAAAAAAAGTCCTGCCAGCAGCATCTTTTGGAGCGGGAAGGAGCGGTGTATACACCGCTCCTTCCCGGCTCCTGCCTATTAAAATCAATGGGACAGCGCGGCTATACCGCCAACAAAGCGGTTTTTAACCCTTTCTCGGTCACTAACGGGGGGTAAAACCGCCCGATAGCGGCCGAATACTGACGGTGAAGCGCCGCTTACAATAGCGGCGCTTTACCGCCGACGCCGCCCCAGTGTGAAAGGAGCCTTAGAAAATCAACCCCATGTATAGCCTTGTAGTAAAGTGATTGTAAACCTCAGACATGAAATATGTACAAAGCATATATCCCTCTATAATGTGGACTTGTCACAATTAAGAGCACTAAGCCCTGGTTCATACCAGTGTGGCTTTGAAATCGCACTACTTCGATTCCAAAGCTGCAGATTGGTGCTATTTGGACCTCTAATTTCACTGTGGCTTGCGATTTAATTTAACAGAAGTCTATGCAATGAAATCGCAAAAAAGTAGTGCAGGAACCTTTTTCATAGTTGCTGTGACTTGAGTCGCAACGATTCAAACGGTTCTATTGCCGACATTGGGGTGCGACTTGTCATGCAATTTTGAACTGACAAATCGCACTAGTGTAAACCAGGACTTGGTGTCATTTCTGTCTGCTGCTTTGTTCCTTTTATCTGCATGAAACTTTTTGGACAAGTTTTTCTGACACCAAGTGAAAAATGGTGACCGGGGAAGGACCTCCAGCTGATTGACAGCCTCAGCTGTGTTCCTGTGTGAAGGGGGGGGTGTCCCTTTCCTCCAATGAACTCTCGGAGCTCTCCACTGAGCTCTGTAGAGTGTAACTTCAGCTCTCAGCCCTCTTTTTTCTGAACTCTCAGACAAACGTTATAATTCAGCACTTTGAACGGATGTAGAAAGACTGCAGATAGACAGGTGCAACTTATGTAGGAGGTTTTGTTTTATCTGTGTATCAACCTGAGACCAGTCACTTCACTGGGTATATGTAGGGGTTTACAACCACTTGTGTATTGCTGGCATGTTCCACATAGATTTCAGAACCCATTTCAGCACCAGGTAATCTCTGTCCTGGTCTGGAGATGTACTTACTTTTTTGTACTGGTGTTGGACCCAGCCAGTTTTTACATTTCCCCTAGATACTGTGTGCAGACTTTACATTTGCTTTAGTTTACCCTTTCTTGCTGGCTTTATCGACTTTTTATCTTTCTCTATACTGTATTGCACGGGGATTTGACAGCTTGTCCACTGTTTATTTGTGGTACCGCTGCTGTTCCTGTTACTGTGGGCATATGTCTTAATATTTTCTATCATCACTGATAGATGCTTTTATCAAAGAGGAAATCCTGTTTTTTTTGTTTGTTTTTTATAGTTTAGGATTTTCACATTTGCACTTCTTATGCCTGTATTTAGTCAAAATACTGTGTACATGTAAAAAGGGTAGAGGATCTTATCAGTTTAGCCTGTGGAATATTTATAAAACACCTTGGACAACTTTTTTTTTTTTTTTATTGGTAACTGTTACTCCAAGAAAAGATCAAGACCATGTGTGCAATAGTTTTAAATATGTTTTTAAATTGCTCTATACTGTGCATAAATTGAGACATTAAAGTGAAAATTGTTGCACGGAAACTTGTGTTTTTGGTTTTTTTCTTGTTAATTAAACAGCAAGCTCCCCTACTTCAAAATACATGAAAATAATTTGTGATGAGCTGTTCTTTGGGTAAAGGCATATAGCGTGTTGGAGCGTTTCCTGTTAGAAAATATTCACATACTGTGACTTGCATCAAATATCGTCAAAGATCAAATAATAAAAGGTGTTTATTCCTCATTTTTGGGGAGTGGGTGTTAGACATGTGCAAGTGACAAACTAAACATAGATCTCTATTCTGCAGTATGTTCATCTGTACTGACCACATGACACACCTCCTGAATTTCAGCTAATCCTTTCTGTGGAAAACATTATTTTTGCCTTTCACTTTGGGTTTCTTACTTTTTTATCTCTATTGGGAGACTTCTCCTTGCCTCCTTTCAGAACAGAAGTCATTTTTCTGTATATTTTCTGTGTATAATTATTGGAGCAAGTTTGAATTTTTGACAATGTTTTTACTGCTGTACATGCCTTCATACAGGGTGCATTTGATTTAAATCAACTCTATTTAAATCTTAGTATTTAAAGGGCAACTGTCATCTCTGTCCCTCCTCTGACCCGATGTTGACTCACCAACAGTCCCATTCACTTTAATGGGACGGCTGGTGATACAGCAGTGACACAGCAAGGTGAGGGGCGTGGCGGCAGCAGGTGATATTGTATAATGGTACAGATATTAAGCTTTCCAAATAAAGTCAAAGTTGTGGCTATTTTTTAAATGGGTAAAAATATTAATATAGAATTTATTTGACTGATTTTCTGAATCTGATGGCTAGAACATTTGTGTTGCTTATGAACAGGGTGGATTTGCTTTAAATCATAATTTTTAAAGAGCAACTGTCATCTCTCTGTCCTGCAGCGGCTCCTCCTCTGACCCGCTGTTGACTCACCGACAGTCCCATTCACTTTAATGGGATGACTGGTGATGCGGCAGTGGCACAACAAGGTGAGGGAGTTGGCAACAGGTGAGTGGATGCCCGCTAACAGGCACTGCCATGATGGATCTGAAATGACAGGTGCTCTTTAAATGTAAGGACTTATTCTTGCTGGTAGGTAGACTCTTTAATGTTTGCAAACAAATTTAAGGTTTCCTATTTAGAATAATAAACTGTCAAGTTAGTAAAACAGCAATATCAGAACCGATTCAATCATACAATTTATAGTGTACATAGATTTGCAAAACAATGGGATAAATATTCCTGAACTTTGTTTTATCTCGTGGGTACTGTAAAATTGTGTGCATGCATCAATGGATTAGTTGAATGAGTTTACAAAAAATGTAAATATTGCAGAATATACAGCCTCATGCTACATAACTAAGCTCAATTTCATGCTGAATAAACTAAATTATTAATGTATCTTAAATAGAAAACTATCTTTAGACATTTACTCCAAAAGCATTTGATAAAAATAAAAAAAATCTGTTTTTTAGATTTTCTTTTTTTTTTAAATCATCGATTTTTATCCACACTGCCTTCATGTCTTATTGACAACCACATATCCCATTTCATGTACAAGTTTCATGGACAGAGGTGTACCTGGCATGCAGGGCCAATTATTATGTTGACAGCCCCCCCCTTCCAAAAATGTTAGTAAGAAATTAAATTTCAAATTGTAGGTGTGGCCAAACTGTTATCAGTGGTAGGGGCTTAAAGGGGCATAGTTAAATAAAACCTGAGCCTACTACCCCTCTACTCAGCACACATATTCCACAGTCCTTTTACCCACAAAATATGCTTTATGGATGGAGCCACAAACAAGAGTGTAACAGACATACAAACCTCAGCACACTAATTTTGCTAAAATTAAACACTTCCATTACATATCCTTCTCTACACACAGCCTACCTGAAGAAGAACTTCAGGAGTGATGTACTTAGAGTGTAGTATTCAGGAGTGTGACATGTAAGGCTGACCATACCCTATGCCAGTGATGGCGAACCTTGGCACCCCAGATTTTTTGGAACTACATTTCCAAGGATGTTCAACTACACTGCCCGTGGTCTCCGGAGGATAGGATAACTGCATCAAGCCTCTTTCAAGACACATTCCCACCTGTTTTTTTTTTTCTCCAAAAACTGACCCTGCATATGGCTACACTCTTGCTGCCATTTTTAATACAGCCACAGGAACATGGGCAGTGCCTGGGTTTTAGCGGCTCCTGTATATAGATGCACAAACCCATCCATTTTGTCCTTCATTCCATGTGTTCCCCATTGGGAATCTCCTCACTTAGCAATAGTGGATCACAAGTGCAGGGGAGCTTGGGATAAAAGGGCCAAATAACATGCATTCCTACCTGAAACTCAAACAATCACAGAGCAATGCCATTATTTATATATATATATATATATATATATATATAAAAACACTGCTTCCATTGGTCTGACTCTGGCTCCCTCGCAGGCATGCACGTCTTTGACAAGAGATTTCACTGTCACTTTGAAAAAACTCTCAGCACTTCTAGAACCTTTTGGTTTCCAGAGGCCATAAATGTTAGACTTTCTCTATTCCCCCAATCCCGTTCTGGATTCAGTATCGGAACCCCCTTTCTTTGAGAATATTATGGGGAAAGGTATTAAGAACCCTGCTTTTGTAGCAGAGGATTTTCCTTTCCTGCATTGTATGAGTTACAAGCTGCAGCTTAAAGCCAAATGCTTTCTGCTGTGAGCACACGAATTGATGTGGTGCCATTTGGGCACAAAAACATGGCTTAGTCCAGAAAGACTTTTGCAATACATGCACAAACTGTGCACGCTTGAGGACTGGCCCAGTCCTAAAAGGTTTTTCACTCCTCCGAAGCTTTTTGTTGAGGATTCTAGGGATTTCATTGATGGGCTTCTGGAAATCCTCTTAAAAGCCTTTGATTGTATAGGTCCTGCTCTTTAACAAGCTATTTCTGCCATGTCCATTTGCCAGACTATTCCTAAATGATGGGGCATCTGAAAAGCGAACATAAACCTGTCTTTAAGGGCCCTGCTCTCTTGGAACAATTGCAATTGCTATATAAATCCTGTATAACTACTTGCCCTCAGGAAGATTTGCCCCCCCCCCCCCCTTCATTACCAGGCCATTTTTTCCTTTTTGGCACTGCGTTACTGTAACTGACAATTGCGCGGTTGTGCCACGTTGTATTCAAAATGTATCTTTTTCTTTCCCCCTCCACAAATATGTGATATTTAATCACCACTGTGTATTATTTTTATTTAAAAAAAAAAATGAAAATTTTGAAAAAAATAAAACAATTTTTTGCTACAAAACATCCAATGTAAAAAAAAACGGCATTTCTTCATGAAATTTAGGCAAATATTTATTCTGCTACATGTCTTAAAAAAAAAAAAAATCCCGATATGCGTACAGTGAATATAAAGTCTACACACCCCTGTTAAAATATCATGTTTCTGTGATGTAAAAAAGAGAAATATAAATAATTTCAGACCTTTTTCCACCTTTTTAATGTGACCTATAAACTGAAGACTAAAAAAAAGAAGACTAAAAAATGTGGTTGCATAAGTGTGCACACTCTCTTATAACTGGGGATGTAGCTGTGTTCAGAATTAAGCAATCACATTCAAACTCATGTTAAATAGGAGACAGTACACACCTGCCATCATTTAAAGTGCCTCTATTTAACCCCAAATAAAGATCAGCTGTTCTAGTAGATCTTTCCTGACATTTTCTTAGTCGCATCCTACAGCAAAAGCCATGGTCCACAGAGAGCTTCCAAAGCATCTCATTGTTAAAAGGTATCAGTCAGGAGAAATGTACAAAAGAATTTCCATTCTATATACCATGGAACACAGTGAAGACAGTCATCATCATGTGGAGAAAATATGGCACAACAGTGACCCTTTAACAAGAACTGGACGTCCCTCCAAAATTGATGAAAGGACAAGAGGATTAAAGTTTTGGAATTGCCCAGCCAGAGCCCAGACCTGAATCCGATTGAAAATCTGTGGGGTGATCTGAAGAGGGCTGTGCACAGGAGATGCCCTCGCAATCTGACAGATTTGGAGTGTTTTTGCAAAGAAGAGTGGGCAAATATTGCCAAGTCAAGATGTGCCATACTGATAGACTCATACCCAAAAAGACTGAGTGTTGTAATAAAATCAAAAGGGGCTTCAACAAAGTATTCGTTTAAGGGTGTGCACACTTATCCACTTCCCGACCGGAGCACGCCAATGTACGTCGCCAGAATTGCACGGCTGGGCAAATAGACTTACAGGTACATCCATTTGAATTCCCCGCCGTGCCATTGCGCGCACGCCGGCTGGGAGCTCAGTGAGTCAGGTCGCGGGTCCCGCGGGCTTGATCGCTGCGGGGATACCCGCGATCGCCTCACGGAGAGGACGAACGGGGAGATGCTGATGTAAACAGCATCTCCCTATTCTGCCTAGTGACAAGTGTCACTGATCACTGCTCCCTGTAATCGGGAGCAGTGATCAGCGTAGTGACTAGGGATGAGCCGAACACCCCCCGGTTCGGTTCGCACCAGAACCCGCGAACGGACCGCAAGTTCGCACGAACGTTAGAACCCCATTGACGTCTATGGGACTCGAACGTTCGAAATCAAAAGTGCTCATTTTAAAGGCTAATTTGCATGGTATTGTCCTAAAAAGGGTTTGGGGACCCGGGTCCTACCCCAGGGGACATGTATCAATGCAAAAAAAACTTTTAAAAACGGCCGTTTTTTCGGGAGCAGTGATTTTAATGATGCTTAAAGTAAAAAAAAAAAAGTGAAATATTCCTTTAAATATCGTACCTGGGGGGTGTCTATAGTATGCCTGTAAAGTGACGCGTGTTTCCCATGTTTAGAACAGTCCCTGCACCAAATGTCATTTTTAAAGGAAAAAATCTCATTTAAAACTGCTTGCGGGTTTAATGTCATGTCGGGTCATGGCAATATGGATGAAAATCAGTGAGACAAACGGCATGGGTACCCCCCAGTCCATTACCAGGCCCTTTGGGTCTTGTATGGATATTAAGGGGAACCCCGCACCCAAATTAAAATAAGGAAAGGTCCCTATATACTCTGAACAGCAGTATACAGGCGGTGCAAACAAGACAGGGACTGTAGGTTTGTTGTTAAGTAGAATCTGTTTGTAATTTTGAACATTTTTAATGTGTTTAGCTCCAGCCAAAAAATCTTTTCTAAGCTTTTTGGAAAACATAGGGAAGGGTTATCACCCCTGTGACATTTGTTTTGCGTCTTTCCTCCTCTTCAGAAGATTTCACCTCACTTTTTTGTCCCAATGAAAAATGTTTTTTGAAAATTTGGGTTTTTTTGTGGAACAAGGATTGGAAAGCATCAGTGGAAAGGAAAAATTGTTTTCCCATATTAACTCTTACAGGAGAGAATTTCCCTTCCTTAGGGGTAGATTTCATCTCACTTCCTGTTGTCTCCTTCCGTTTGCAAGTAGGAGTCGTTTGTAAGTTAGATGTTTGAAAGTAGGGTCCTGCCCTATATACTCAGCAGAAATTTGGGCCTTAGGTGTTGCTGTGGCCAAAACACTGTAAGCCCTCACAGGGCCCTGCTGTGAAATATTAGATCAAGAATTGTAATTACATGCCCCTGTTGAACAGGAGCTGAAAAATTAGGCCTTAGGCACTGGTGCTGGCGCCACAACACTGCAACCCCTCACAGACACTCTAGTTGAAACGCAGGAACAAGCCCTGCTGCAAAGTATTGCATCAAAAATTGTAATTACACGCCCCTGTTAGACAGGGGCTGAAAAATTGGGTCTTAGGCACTGGTGCTGGTGCCACAACACTGCAACCCCTCACAGACACTCTAGTTGAAACGCAGGAACAAGCCCTGCTGCAAAGTATTGCATCAAAAATTGTAATTACACGCCCCTGTTAGACAGGGGCAGAAAAATTGGGTCTTAGGCACTGGTGCTGGTGCCACAACACTGCAACCCCTCACAGACACTCTAGTTGGAATGCAGGAACAAGCCCTGCTGCAAAGTATTGCATCAAAAATTGTAATTACACGCCCCTGTTAGACAGGGGCAGAAAAATTGGGTCTTAGGCACTGGTGCTGGTGCCACAACACTGCAACCCCTCACAGACACTCTAGTTGGAATGCAGGAACGAGCCCTGCTGCAAAGTATTACATCAAAAATTGTAATTACACGCCCCTGTTAAACAGGGGCTGAAAAATTGTGCCTTAGGCACTGGTGGTGGCGCCCAGAACCAAAAATGTTCTTACAAGCTATCAGCGTGATGATTGAGGAGGAAGAGGATAATTACTCAGGGATAGTCACTCAGCATCAGCATAGGCAGTCTTTGAAGGGATCTGAGATTTCAAAAAAAATTATTCGGTTACATCTGCATCAGGTGCTTGGTAGCTGGTGGTGATCCAAGACTGATTCATTTTTATGAAGGTCAGCCGATCGACCGAGTCGGTGGACAGACGCACCCTGTGATCGGTTACCACGCCTCCAGCAGCACTGAATGTGCGTTCCGAAAGAACGCTGGATGCAGGACAGGCCAGTAGCTCAATTGCATACTGTGCAAGCTCTGGCCAGTGATCCATCCTCAAGACCCAGTAACCCAGAGGATTTTCGGTGGGAAAGGTGTCCAAGTCTGATCTTGCCCCTAGGTATTCCTGCACCATGTAAAACAGACGCTGGCGATGGTTGCTGGAACCGATCATACCTTGGGGCTGCGGACCAAAAAATTGTCTGAACGCATCGGTCAGACGGCCACCTTCTCCACCGCTCCTTCTTTGACTGACCGAAGCCTCAGCAACACGTTGTCCAGAAACAGGAGTTTGTAACCTCCCAGTCTCTGGGAACGCGTTGCACAGACCTTTCTGCAAGGCCTCCCGAAGATGTTTCATCCTCTGCTCCCTCTGCGATGGCAAGATAAGGTCCGCAACCTTACCCTTGTAACGTGGATCAAGGAGGGTTGCCAGCCAGTATTGGTCCTTCTCCTTGATACCACGAATACGAGGATCCTTACGCAGGCTTTGCAGGATCAGGGAGGCCATGCAGCGTAGGTTTGCTGAGGCATTCGGTCCGGAGTCCTCTGGGTCACTAAGGACAACAACGTCCGCAGCCACCTCCTCCCAGCCACGTACAAGTCCATGTGTTCCTTGGGACTGATCCCTTAAAGACTGCTGATGCTGAGTGCCAGGCTCCACCTCCATACTGACACAATCTTCCTCCTCCTCCTCCTCCTCCTCCTCGTCCTCTTCCTGTGTGATCGGCGGGCACGCAGGAACACTGTCTGGATAAAGGGGGCCTTGAGAGCTAAGGAAGTCCTCCTCTTCCTGCCTCTGTTCTGCCTCAAGTGCCCTGTCCATTATCCCACGCAGCGTGTGCTCCAACAGGTGGACAAGGGGGACAGTGTCACTGATGCATGCACTGTCAGTGCTCACCATCCTCGTGGCCTCCTCGAATGGTGACAGGACAGTGCATGCATCCCTGATCATGGCCCACTGGCGTGGGGAAAAAAAACCAAGGTCCCCTGACCCTGTCCTGGTGCCATAGTCGCACAGGTACTCATTGATGGCCCTCTGCTGCGTGTGCAGCCGCTGCAGCATGGCCAACGTCGAGTTCCACCTGGTGGGCATGTCACAGATTAGGCGGTTCTTGGGCAGGTTAAACTCCTTTTGGAGGTCCGTCAGCCGAGCACTGGCATTATATGACCGGCGGAAATGCACACAGACTTTCCTGGCCTGCCTCAGGACATCCTGTAAGCCCGGGTACCTGCCCAAGAACCGCTGCACCACCAAGTTAAGGACGTGAGCCAAACAGGGCACATGGGTCAGTTGTCCCTGTCGGAGGGCAGAGAGGAGGTTGGTGCCATTGTCGCAAACCACCATTCCTGCCTTAAGTTGGCGTGGCGTCAACCACCTCTGAACCTGCCCCTGCAGAGCTGACAGAACCTCTGCCCCAGTGTGGCTCCTGTCCCCCAAGCACACCAGCTCAAGCACCGCATGGCATCTTTTGGCCTGCGTACTTGCGTAGCCCCTTGAACGCCTACGGAGCACCGCTGGTTCCGAGGAAGAGGCCATGGAGGAAGAAGAAGAGGAGGGGGTGGAGGAGAGAGGTGTGTCACAATCAGCATTTTGGAGGCGTGGTGGCGGAACAACCTCCAACACTACTGCACCTTGTCCTGCATCCTTCCCAGCTGCCAGCAGAGTCACCCAATGCGCCGTGAAACTTAAGTAACGTCCCTGTCCATGCCTGCTGGACCATGAGTCAGCGGTAATATGCACCTTACCGCTGACCGCCCTGTCCAGCGAGGCATGGACATTGCCTTCCACATGCCGGTAGAGAGCCGGAATCGCCTTCCGTGAGAAAAAGTGGCGTTTGGGTACCTGCCACTGAGGAACCGCACATTCCACAAACTCACGGAAGGGGGCAGAGTCTACCAACTGAAAAGGCAGCAGTTGAAGTGCTAGCAATTTTGCCAAGCTAGCATTCAACCGCTGGGCATGTGGATGGCTGGGAGCAAACTTCTTTCGGCGGTGCAGCAGCTGGGGCAGGGAAATTTGCCTGGTACAATCTGACGTCGGTGTACCAAAAGCAGATTGCCCATAAGTACTTGGCTGTGACACACCTAATTCTACACCTTCATTCCTCTCACTGCAGGTCGCAGAGAGGACTGAAGGTCTAGTGGGGTTGGAAATCTCAGCTGATGAGGAGCAAGGAGAGATCGTCTTTGTTCTTTGGTGTGGGTCTTTTAGATACGCTTGCCAACGAACTGCATGGCAGGTCAACATATGTCTGGTCAAGCATGTGGTACCCAAGCGGGAGATGTTTTGGCCACGCGAGATACGCTTGAGACATATATTGCAAATAGCAGCGGTGCGATCTGATGCACTCGTCTCAAAAAAGGCCCACACCAAAGAACTTTTTGAATAACGCGCAGAGACTGCAGCGCCCTGCACATGTGGAGCTTTGGGGTGTGATGCAGTCAATGTGCTGCCCTTAGGCTGGCCCCTGGAGGGCATCCTGCCTAGTTGGTGATGTGCCACCTCCTCCTCCTCCTCCTCCTCCTCCTCCTCCTCCTCTCTCCTATCAGGCACCCACGTTGAGTCAGTGACCTCATCATCCCCTCCCTCCTCATCACTGGAGCAAACCTGGCAGTATGCTGCAGCAGGGGGAGCATGACTGCCAGATTGCTGTCCTTCTTGGGCACCCCCTCTGTCCGTGCTCATGTTACTGCCTTCATTGAGCTCAGTATCATCATCAGAGCCTTCCAAACGCTGGGCATCCTCCTGGAGCATGTACCCAACACTGTGGTCAAACAGTTCGAGGGAATCCTCAGGAGGACATGGTGGGGCTAGGGAAGGAGTCACTGATGACATTGAGCTGAGGGAAGAGGCCGCTGCTTTGCCAGACAAAGCACCCTGGGCATGGGTGAGAGAGGATGAGGAGGATGAGGACGGCTTGGTCATCCACTCGACCAAGTCTTCCGCATGTTGCGGCTCAACACGGCCAGCTGCCGAAAAAAAGGCCAAGCGTGTCCCATGGCCACGTGCTGATGAGGATGCACCGTCTCCACGACCAGCACTAGACACAGAGCCTGCTTGCCCTCTCTTATTGGCTTGTGACTGTCTGCCTCTCCTTCTTGGCCTTCCAGACATACTAATGGCCTGTAGCTGCACTAAGCTGGGATAGAACACCTGTAATTTTCTTCAGGTAGCTTTATATACTGTAACCAGACAAGCCTGCCTGTCAGTAGGAAGATAACAGGAACGGATCTAGCTGAACACTGTGAGCAGGACGTACTGCACTAAATGTATATAGCAGGAACGGATCTAGCTGAACACTGTGAGCAGCACGCACTGCACTGAATGTAAATAGCAGGAACGGATCTAGCTGAACACTGTGAGCAGGACGCACTGTACTGAATGTAAATAGCAGGAACGGATCTAGCTGAACACTGTGAGCAGGACACACTGCACTGAATGTAAATAACAGGAACGGATCTAGCTGAACACTGTGAGCAGGACACACTGTACTAAATGTAAATAGTCTAGCTGCCTGACCGTGGTACTAATAGGATCAAAAAGAACACCTGTAATTTTCTTTAGGTAGCTTTATATACTGTAACCAGACAAGCCTGCCTGTCAGTAGAAAGATAACAGGAACGGATCTAGCTGAACACTGTGAGCAGGACGCACTGCACTGAATGTAAATAGCAGGAACGGATCTAGCTGAACACTGTGAGCAGCACGCACTGCACTGAATGTAAATAGCAGGAACGGATCTAGCTGAACACTGTGAGCAGGACGCACTGCACTGAATGTAAATAGCAGGAACGGATCTAGCTGAACACTGTGAGCAGGACGCACTGCACTGAATGTAAATAACAGGAACGGATCTAGCTGAACACTGTGAGCAGGACACACTGTACTAAATGTAAATAGTCTAGCTGCCTGACCGTGGTACTAATAGGATCAAAAAGAACACCTGTAATTTTCTTCAGGTAGCTTTATATACTGTAACCAGACAAGCCTGCCTGTCAGTAGGAAGATAACAGGAACGGATCTAGCTGAACACTGTGAGCAGGACGCACTGCACTGAATGTAAATAGCAGGAACGGATCTAGCTGAACACTGTGAGCAGCACGCACTGCACTGAATGTAAATAGCAGGAACGGATCTAGCTGAACACTGTGAGCAGGACGCACTGCACTGAATGTAAATAGCAGGAACGGATCTAGCTGAACACTGTGAGCAGGACGCACTGCACTGAATGTAAATAACAGGAACGGATCTAGCTGAACACTGTGAGCAGGACACACTGTACTAAATGTAAATAGTCTAGCTGCCTGACCGTGGTACTAATAGGATCAAAAAGAACACCTGTAATTTTCTTCAGGTAGCTTTATATACTGTAACCAGACAAGCCTGCCTGTCAGTAGGAAGATAACAGGAACGGATCTAGCTGAACACTGTGAGCAGGACGCACTGCACTGAATGTAAATAGCAGGAACGGATCTAGCTGAACACTGTGAGCAGCACGCACTGCACTGAATGTAAATAGCAGGAACGGATCTAGCTGAACACTGTGAGCAGGACGCACTGCACTGAATGTAAATAGCAGGAACGGATCTAGCTGAACACTGTGAGCAGGACGCACTGCACTGAATGTAAATAACAGGAACGGATCTAGCTGAACACTGTGAGCAGGACACACTGTACTAAATGTAAATAGTCTAGCTGCCTGACCGTGGTACTAATAGGATCAAAAAGAACACCTGTAATTTTCTTCAGGTAGCTTTATATACTGTAACCAGACAAGCCTGCCTGTCAGTAGGAAGATAACAGGAACGGATCTAGCTGAACACTGTGAGCAGGACGTACTGCACTAAATGTATATAGCAGGAACGGATCTAGCTGAACACTGTGAGCAGCACGCACTGTACTGAATGTAAATAGCAGGAACGGATCTAGCTGAACACTGTGAGCAGGACACACTGCACTGAATGTAAATAACAGGAACGGATCTAGCTGAACACTGTGAGCAGGACACACTGTACTAAATGTAAATAGTCTAGCTGCCTGACCGTGGTACTAATAGGATCAAAAAGAACACCTGTAATTTTCTTCAGGTAGCTTTATATACTGTAACCAGACAAGCCTGCCTGTCAGTAGGAAGATAACAGGAACGGATCTAGCTGAACACTGTGAGCAGGACGCACTGCACTGAATGTAAATAGCAGGAACGGATCTAGCTGAACACTGTGAGCAGCACGCACTGCACTGAATGTAAATAGCAGGAACGGATCTAGCTGAACACTGTGAGCAGGACGCACTGCACTGAATGTAAATAGCAGGAACGGATCTAGCTGAACACTGTGAGCAGGACGCACTGCACTGAATGTAAATAGCAGGAACGGATCTAGCTGAACACTGTGAGCAGCACGCACTGCACTGAATGTAAATAGCAGGAACGGATCTAGCTGAACACTGTGAGCAGCACGCACTGCACTGAATGTAAATAGCAGGAACGGATCTAGCTGAACACTGTGAGCAGGAAGCACTGTACTGAATGTAAATAGCAGGAACGGATCTAGCTGAACACTGTGAGCAGGACACACTGCACTGAATGTAAATAGTCTAGATAGAAGATAACAGGAACGGATCTAGCTAAACTGAATACAGTGTATATATATATATATGCAACACCTGGGATGCATATATATACACAATACACTGTAAGTGCAGCTAACTGACTGACTGTTCTGCCTAATCTATCTAACTCAAATCAAACACTGTCTCTCTGTCTATCTCTTTCAACGCCGGAACACACACTACACAGGGCCGCCGTGCAGGCGGCCTTATATAGTGTGGGGCGTGTACTAAATCCCCTGAGCCATAATTGGCCAAAGCCTCCTTGGCTTTGGCCAATTACGGCTCTCTGTTCAGGCGGCGCTGTGATTGGCCAAGCATGCGGGTCATAGTGCATGCTTGGCCAATCATCAGCCAGCAATGCACTGCGATGCCGCAGTGAATTATGGGCCGTGACGCGCCACACGAATTTGGCGCGAACGGCCCATATCGTTCGCAATTCGACGGACGGTCGAACAGCCGATGTTCGAGTCGAACATGGGTTCGACTCGAACACGAAGCTCATCCCTAGTAGTGACACACACAGCCCATCCCCCTACAGTTAGAATCACTCCCCTAGGACATACTTAACCCCTCCCCGCCCCCTAGTGGTTAACCCCTTCACTGCCAGTGTCATTTACACAGTAATCAGTGCATTTTTATTTGCACTGATCAATGTATAAATGACAATGGTCCCAAAAATGTCAGACATGTCCGCCATAACGTCGCAGTCACAATAAAAATTACTGTGAGCCACCATTACTAGTAAAAAAAAATTATTAATAAAAATGCCATAAAACTATTCCCTATTTTGTAAACGCTATAACTTTTGCACAAACCAATCAATAAACGCTTATTGCGATTTTTTTTTTTTTTACCAAAAATATGTAGAAGAATACGATCGGCCTAAACTGAGGAAAAAAAATGTTTTTTTATATATTTTTGGGGGATATTTATTATAGCAAAATGTAAAAATGAATGCGTTTTTTTCAAAATTGTCGCTCTTATTTTGTTTATAGCGCAAAAAATAAAAATCACAGACGTGATCAAATACCACCAAAAGAAAGCTCTATTTGTGGGAAAAAAAGGACGTCAATTTTGTTTGAGAGCCACGTCGCATGACCGCGCAATTGTCAGTTAAAGCGCCACAGTGCCAAATCGCAAAAAGTGCTCTGGTCAGGAAGGGGGTAAAATCTTCCGGAGCTGAAGCGGTTAAGCAACCATATTATTTTATTTTATTTTTATTGTCCTCCACCTAAAAGATTTCTGTTTGTTGAACTGTGTTGTACAGTTTATAGGTCACATTAAAGGTGGAAAAAGTACTGAAATTATTTCTTTGTCAAATCTTTTTACATCACAGAAACCTGACCTTTTAACAGGGGTGTGTAGACTTTTTATATCCACTGTATATTGATGGTTTATGCAAAGGCTATAGTGTCTACAAACTATCGTGTGTGTGTATATATATAATGTGTTTATTTAATGGATGTCCTCTAGCACCTGCTGATTGGATGTCTTGTCAGTGGGGATGTAGCGGTTTTTGTTTCCCTGCAAAGTAGGGAATAAAAACCGTCACATCCTTTAGTACACAGTAGTCACAGCACACACAAACACTGGTTAGGCACACATTTAAACCTTTGATCGCCCTAGTTGTGTAACCCCTTCCCAGCCAGTTTAATTAGTACAGTGACAGTGAATATTTTTTATCACTGATCACTCTATTAGTGTCACTGGTTCCCACAAAGTGTCAGATTGTCCACTGTAATCCTGCAATCAGTCGCTGATCCCTGCCATTATGAGTATTAAAAAAAGTATTAGTACATATTCCAGTATATATATATATATATATATATATATATATATATATATATATATATATATATATATATATACCCTGTTTCCCTGAAAATAAGACCTAGCGTGATTGTCGGTGATGGCTGCAATATAAACCCTACCCCCCAAATAAGCCCTACCCTGTTTCCCTGAAAATAAGACCTACAAGAACTTTAATTAGGGCTTATTTGGGGGGTAGGGCTTATATTGCAGCCATCACCGACAATCACGCTAGGTCTTATTTTTGGGGAAACGGTATATATATATATATATATATATATATATACTGGAATTTGTACTAATATTTTTTTTAATACTCGTAATGGCAGGGATCAGCGACTGATTGCAGGATTACAGTGGACAATCTGACACTTTGTGGGAACCAGTGACACTAATAGAGTGATCAGTGATAAAAAATATTCACTGTCACTGTACTAATTAAACTGGCTGGAAAGGGGTTACACAACTAGGGCGATCAAAGGTTTAAATGTGTGCCTAACCAGTGTTTGTGTGTGCTGTGACTACTGTGTACTAAAGGATGTGACGGTTTTTATTCCCTACTTTGCAGGGAAACAAAAACCGCTACATCCCCACTGACAAGACATCCAATCAGCAGGTGCTAGAGGACATCCATTGGCCAGCACCTGCAGATCGGCTTGTGCTGTGTCTAATCAGAGCACAGCCGGTGGCACGCGCCCCCTATCCAGAAGTGCAGAATCGTGTATTTATGTATGTGTGTGTGTGTGTGTGTGTGTGTGTATGTATGTGTATATATACATATATAATATTCATGATTCTGCACACAGTGGCTTCCATGTAGCAGTAAATCTACAGGAAGCGGTTGCTAAGTGAATAATAATATTATTATTAACAATAATGAGGTCTATCGTGGCTTTTCTCAGAGGAGGGGAATTTTTGGCATTAGTGGACATACAAGATGCCTGTCTGCACATCCCTATCTTCCCCTCACATGAACGCTTTCTGCATTTTGTTTTGGGAGACCAACACTTCCCATTTGTAACGCTAGCATTTGAGCTGTCCTCTGCGCCCCCAGTTTTTACAAAAGTGCTTACCTTTCTCTGGCTCTTCTACAAACCCAGGACATTCAAGTAGCAGGTTACTTGAATGGCTTCCTACTGAAGGACTTCTCAGACACAACCTTGGCTACCACCATCCAGAGGACAATTCAGTTCCTTCATACCTTTGGCTGGATAATCCACCTTCCCAAATCTGCTTTCCAGCCCTTACACAGTCTGGAGTACCTGTGTCTCATCTTTGACACAGTTCAAGCCAGAGTTTACCTTTCTCAATAGTAAGTTGTTTCCCTGAGGTCAAAAAAAATACTCCTCAGCTTTCTTCTAAGGCAGGGTCTTGGCCTTGATGGTAACCTCCTTTGAGGCTGTTATCCTTTGCCCAGTATCACTCCAGACCTCTTTAATCCAACCTACTCATGACATGGAACAAACAAATCTAATCCTTGGACCTGCCCAATACTTCTGTCCAGCCAGACAAAGCTCTCCCTGACATGGTGGATCTCCATTCCTGCCCCAGAGTCTTTCCTTCACTCTGCCTGAAAGGTGTTGAAAATGGATGCCAGCCTTACAGGTTGGGACAGAATTTTAAATTTTCTAAGGCTGGGTTCACACCGCAGCATGGAGCGGTCTCAGCATGGGTCCGGTGCACCCCTATTCACTGTTTCAGCTCTGATTTCCGCCCCAATGTTTGGCTGAATTCGGAGCTCAAACGGACCAGAAGACACAAAGGGCTCCTGTTCAATTTGCACTGGAGTCACTCCGGAGATGTGTGAACCAGCTTCATAGAGAGCCAGTCACAATCTCCTGACATGCGAATTGGATGCGAAGAAATCCGCATCCAATTCACAATAGTGTGAACCCAGCCTTACTGTCCAGGGGACCTGTTCCCCCATCAACATTTTGGAACCGAGAGCCATCAGACTGCTTCTACAACACTGAACCATTCAATTGCTCCTTCTTCCCTCTGTCCTGCCTCAAAACATGACCAGGATAATTGCTGCAGTAGCAAGTGATACTAGCTATTTTTTTTGTACAACTAGTATACAGAAAATGGGATACATTAATCTATTGAAAACAAGCTTCTAGTCTGATATTCCCTGTTCTGTTTTTAAATGGTTTACAATATCATAACAAAAATCACATATATAAAGCAATATTTTTGTTCCAAAAAAATGGTAATAATTTATGAAGCAGATTAGGATGTACCAGACAGATTTGATTGGTATCTAACTGCTATCTAAACTGACTGACTTCATCATGTTACTTCAAATGTGATAATGTTTTCCTGTGAGAAGATGAGTGTTTTCACTTAAAAGCGTTTAACACCAAAAAAAAAAAACGTGATCCTGTTGCCTTAGAGCATGTTATACAGCACAGTGCTTGTGCTGTGTCATTTGCTGTGTCATTGCCTGGCTATACCCTTCCCTCTTCAAACTGACCACGATAATCCTGACACCATCATCCGTTTACGTGATTCCGTCATCCGCAGCCTGCTATCTGCTCTCCTGTGTCCTCTCCCCTCTCCCCTCCCTGCCTGTCTGCCTAAACCGCTGGCAACAAAAGTGAGTACACCCCTAAGTGAAAATGTCCAAATTGAGTCCAATTAACCATTTTCCTTCCCCGGTGTCATGTAACTCGTTTAGTGTTACAAGGTCTGAGGTGTGAATGGGGAGCAGGTGTGTTATATTTTGTGTTATCGCTCTCACACTCTCATATTGGTCACTGGAAGTTCGACATGGCACCTCATGGCAAAGAACTCTCAGAGGATCTGAAAAAAAGAATTGTTGCTCTACATAAAGATGGCCTAGGCCAGTGATGGCGAACCTTGACACCCCAGATGTTTTGGAACTACATTTCCCATGATGCTCCTGCGCTCTGCAGTGTAGTTCAGTATCATGGGAAATGTAGTTCCAAAACATCTGGGGTGCCAAGGTTCGCCATCACTGGCCTAAGTTATAAGAAGATTGCCAAGATCCTGACATTGAGCTGCAGCACAGTGGTCAAGACCATACAGCGGTTTAACGGGACAGGCTCCACTCAGAACCTGCCTCACCATGGTCGACCAAAGAAGTTGAGTGTACATGCTCAGCGTTATATCCAGAGGTTGTCTTTGGTAAATAGATGTATGATTGCTGCCAGCATTGCTGCAGAGGTTGAAGGGGTGGGGGGGTCAGCCTGTCAGTGTTCAGACCATACGCCGCACACTGCATCAAATTGGTCTGCATGGCTGTTGTCCCAGAAAAAAGCCTCTTCCAAAGATGATGCACAAGAAAGCCCACAAACAGTTTGCTGAAGACAAGCAGACTAAGGTCATGGATTACTGGAGCCATGTCCTGTAATCTGACGAGATTAAGATAAACTTATTTGGTTCAGATGGTGTCAAGCATTTGTGGCGGCAACCAGGTGATGAGTACAAAGACAAGTGTGTCTTGCCTACAGTCAAGATGGTGGTGGGAATGTCATGGTCTGGGGCTGCATGAGTGCTGCCGGCACTGGGGAGCTACAGTTTATTGAGCGAACCATAAATGCCAACATGTACTGTGACATACTGAAGCAGAGCATGATCCCCTCCCTTTGGAGACTGTATGGCTGTCGTCCCAGAAGAAGTCAGATAACACCGAGGAGGAAAAATGGCTAATTGGGCCCAATTTGGACATTTTCACTTAGGGGGTGTGTTGAGTTATTTTGAGGGGACAGCAAATTTACACTGTTATACAAGCTGTACACTCACTACTTTACATTTGTACCAAAGTGTGATTTCTTCAGTGTTGTCACATGAAAAGATATAATAAAATATTTAGAAAAATGTGAGGGGTGTACTCACTTTTGTGAGATACTGTGTGTGTATGTATATATACAGGGCTTTTTTTCAGCAGGAACACGGGGAACGCAGTTCCGGCACCTCCAGCACTGAATGTATGTAATAGCATGGGATGTGGGGTGTGCTGGAGGGTCTATCGATGTTGGCTGCTGGGGGATCTATTGTCACTGGTGGGGATCTGATTTTGTGTGAGGGTCTATTGTTGCTGATGGGGAATCTATTGTTGCTGGGGGGTCTTATGTTGCTGGAAGGGATCTACTGTTGAGGGAGAGGTCCATTTTTACTGGCTGCTGGAGGATCTATTGATGCTGGCTGCTGGGAGATCTGTTGTTGCTGCTGGGGGGGTCTAATGTTACTTGGGTGGATATTTTATAACTGGGTGTGATATTTTGTTCTGGGTAGTTCACTGTTGCTGCATGGAATCTATTGTTGTTGGGGTGGAGTCCATTGTTGTGTGGGGATCTATTGCTGGGATTCTATTGTTGCTGACTGCAGGGGATCTATTTTACTGCTTTTCTTTTTATCATCAACATGTTCCATACAAATAATTTAGCACCACAAAACGATACTTGATTCTGTATTTTTTAAAAGGGACAGTACTGGTAGGTGCGTAGGGGGTGAAATCAAGGGACGGTGGTCATAGGTGGGTAGGGGGCAGAAACAAGGGGTGACTCAGATGGGGGAGTTACTGCACCTATTCTCTGAGAAAAAAAGCCCTGTGTGTATATATATGTATATATGTATATATATATATATATATATATATATATATATATATATATATACAGTATATCACAAAAGTGAGTACACCCCTCACACTTTTGTAATTATTTTTTTATATCTTTTTATGTGACAACACTGAAGATATGATACTTTGCTACAATGTAAAGTAGTGCGTGTACAGCTTGTATAACAGTGTAAATTTGCTGTCCCCTCAAAATAACCCAACACACAGCCATTAATTGCCTAAACCATTGACAACAAAAGTGAGTACACCCCTAAGTGAAAATGTCCAAATTGGGCCCAAAGTGTCAATATTTTGTGTGGCCACCATTATTTTCCAGCACTGCCTCAACCCTCTTAGGAACGGAGTTCACCAGAGCTTCACAGGTTGCCACTGGAGTCCTCTTCCACTCCTCCATGATGACATCATGGAGCTGGTGGATGTTAGAGACCTTGCGCTCCTCCACCTACCGTTTGAGGATGCCCCACAGAGGCTCAATAGGGTCTAGGCCAGTCCATCAACTTTACCCTCAGCTTCTTTAGCAAGGCAGTGGTCGTCTTGGAGGTGTGTTTGGAGTCGTTATCATGTTTTAATACTGCCCTGCAGCCCAGTCTCCAAAGGGAGGGGATCATGCTCTGCTTCAGTATGTCACAGTACATGTTGGCATTTATGGTTTCCTCAATGAACTGTAGCTTCCCAGTGCCAGCATCACTCATGCAGCCCCAGACCATGACACTCCCACCACCATGCTTGACTGTAGGCAAGACACACTTGTCTTTGTACTCCTCACCTGGTTGCCGCCACACATGCTTGACACCAGCTGAACCAAATAAGTTTATCTTGGTCTCATCAGACCACATGACATGGTTCCAGTAATCCATGTCCTTAGTCTGTTTGTCTTCAGCAAACTGTTTGTGGGCTTTCTTGTGCATCATCTTTGGAAGAGGCTTTTTTCTGGGACAACAGCCATGCAGACCAATTTGATGCAGTGTGTGGCGTATGATCTGACAACTGACAGGCTGACCCCCACCCCACTCCTTCGAACTCTGCAGCAATGCTGGCAGCCCTCATATGTCCAAATTCCAAAGACAACCTCTGGATATGACGCTGCGCATGTGCACTCAACTTCTTTGGTTGACCATGGAAAAGCCTGTTCTGAGTGGAACCTGTCCTGTTAAACCGCTGTATGGTCTTGGCCCCCGTGCTGCAGCTTGGTTTCAGGGTCTTGGCAATCATCTTATAGCCTAGGCCATCTTTATGTAGAGCAACAATTATTTTTTTCAGATCCTCAGAGAGTTCTTTGCCATGAGGTGCCATGTTGATCTTCCAGTGACCAGTATGAGAGAGTGAGAGCAATAACACCAAATTTAACACACCTGCTCCCCATTCACATCTGAGACCTTGTAACACTAATGAGTCACATAATGCCGCTGCCCAATTTGGACATTTTCACTTAGGGGTGTACTCACCTTTGTTGCCAGCGGTTTAGACATTGATGGCTGTGTGTTGAGTTATTTTGAGGGGACAGCAAATTTACACTGTTATACAAGCTGCACACTCACTACTTTACATTGTAGCAAAGTGTCATTTCTTCAGTGTTGTCACATGAAAAGATATAATAAAATATTTACAAAAATGTGAGGGGTGTACTTACTTTTGTGAGATACTGTACATATTATATATACACACGCACACAATTGCTTCTGTACTTTTAAATAATTTGTTGGTCTTAAATTGCCCATACATGTTTTAAAATTTGGCTGGTTCACGACGAATTTGGGAACGAATTTTGGATCCATGTATGGGCATTGTGGTTATTATTATTATTATTATTATTATTATTATAATTCAGGATTTATATAGCGCCAACAGTTTACGTAGCGCTTTACAACTTGGGGGTAGACAGTACAAATACAATACACTTTAATACAGTAGGAATCAGAGGGCCCTGTGGTTGAACAGAAGTTCATCTACCCGATCGTCTTCTGTACAACTGCCCTGTCAGATTTTTGCCACTCGATCAGCACTTGCGGCTATAGCCTGCAGCACTGATCAGTGTATTCTGATAGTGAGGAAGTCTCACTATCTTTGTGTCGGCACAAAGACACAGCAGTGAAGATTCCCCCTTCCTTGAAGGTGTGGATGGAAGAATCGGGTCCGTTTTTTTTTTTTTAACCCATCACACTGTATTATATGACCTTGCCAAGATAGACAGTGCAGGAGGGAAGGATCTGTCCATATAGTGCCAAAGAGCCTTTTTACACATAGGATTACCCTTTAAGTTCCCCAGTGAGTATAACAAGCATGCTATTCTACATATACAGACAGATTTTACTGTTGTGGGTTTAGTAACACTTTAAGCACAATTAATTATTCAAAAATTTTGGAAAATGAATAGGTGTACTTCCCCTTTAAGATTCCTAAACAATGAATGGTTATCCAAAAAGTGCCAGTGCTTATGTAAACATATATACAATCAATGTAAACCATATATAAACGTGCAAATCAATAGTGCAAAAGATTGTTTAATATTTTTTTGTGCAACGTCCATGCAATATTTATCAAGTGCAAAATATAAATGGCAGACGAACTTTACTCCACGTGACTCCACCCAGCAAACAGTTTAGCCTCTTACCAGATGAAGTTGATCCCCTATTAAAAGGAAGATCAAAATGCTCTCTATATAAAAAAAACTCCTTGTAACATCCTCCTCCAGCCATATATACAGCGCATATTGATCTTTGCTTTTTATAGGGGATCAACTTTATCTGGTAAGAGGCTAAACTGTTTGCTGGGTGGAAGAGTTATGTGATGTAACATTCACCTGCCGTTTATATTTTGCACCTGAAAAATAATGCATGGACTTTACACTTGATAAATATTGCATGGACTTTGCACAAGAAAAATTATATTTTTGCCCTATTGATTTGCACGTTTATATTGATTGTGTATATGTGTTTACATATGCACTGGCACTTTTTGGATATCAATTCATTGTTTAGGAGTCTTAAAGGGGAAGAGCAGCTATTCATTTTCAAATATTTATAGAGTTTTGTACTCCATACACGTAGCGTGCTGCACCCCACTAGACACTAAGCGCAAGAATATTTTATTTTTAAATAATTATGCAAAAATGTCTACCATGGCTCCGTGTGTGAACTCCAAATTGGTAATGTCCTTAAAATGTATGCAACTAACCAGGCAGGGTGGTTGTGTTTTTCCTTTTTTCTGTCTGCAAAAGTGGAGCCACAATTTGAAAGCATAAATCAGAACACCTAAACAGAATGTTGGCATACGGAAAATATATCTGAACTATGTCACCTGACAAAAGATTTGCCCTTCTGTTCAGTAAGTCTTTAGATCCAGGCAGGATACCCCATGATGCATTTTTTTGTGTAGTTAGAGGGCTGGAACAGTTGAAGCTGTGCTTAAAAAGGCAAGTGTAGTGCACAGGACCAGCCACCAATAATGTCTGTAGTTTCCCTGCTGGTGACTTATCGTGCCTTGTTCTATACTGTTAGACAATCTTCTGAGAGTTGGGCTTTGCATACTCATGTCAAAGCTGACCCTGTGATGACTGGTGATCTTGGTGAATTAAGCAGAAGCAAGAGTATCCTTGCACTGTATATAACTGTTCAGCAACATTACAGAAATGCCATTACCAAATTTAAAAAAAACTAGCAGTCAGAGGTAGCAACCCCTATTGCACAGCAGATATACATCTATAGGTCTGTAGGCAAAAGAGTACTTGGGCACCATCGCATATCTCGGGTGCACTGCTGTTTTTTAAGAGGTTACCAAGACAGTAGGTAAAGAAAAGTTTTTTTTGCAAATTCTCTATTTAAAGTATCCAGCATTCATATAACAGCAAAATGCATTAAAGACATACATATGCATAATGATGCACTATCATTCCACAGGCAACAGAAAGGTACAAGTGCATTAACCACAAAGTGCAGAAAAGTTCCAACGGTAGTATCCAATAACAATATCGCTATCTAGTTCAGGACCCACTGCATGGTAAACAGTGCAATTTTTACACTTAAAGTGGTTGTAAAGCCACTTTAATATGCATGCACCATCAGCGCTGTCTCCTATTGCAGTGTCCCCCTATGTGCGTGATTGCTAAAAATAAATGCTGTAAATACCTAATTTCAGAGCCGAGATCCGCGATTACATGACCGGCCAGCTCTCTCCTTTCCCCGTCTGACAGATGAAGCGGGAGGGGCCGAGATTCCCCCGCTGTCCTCAGTCAGGAGGGGAGGAGAAGGGGAGGAAGAGAGAGCCGGCTGGTCATGTTGTATATGTTGTAATATGTTGGCCAATTTATGTATAATATTGTATTGGAGTGCCATGCTGACCAGAAATCCAGTTGCATTGTCCAACTGAATTTTAACATATCAAGGGGACAGCTGAAAACTCTTTGATGAGTTAGTCTCATGCAAGTCTACCTAGGGGTGTGAGGTATGGGCTGTTAACCTAATTGAACATTTCAAAGGGTACATTGTTTAAAGGACCATAGAAGAAATATTTATTGATGGTAATTAGACCTGAGGGGGTAACAATGGGATCAAGGAGTGTTTTGGGTTGGCCTAGCGGAGGCTCCCTCCTGTGGGGCTAATTTATCAGGGGGGCTTGTTGATATGCAGGAATGTAGGTATTCCAAGGGCTCAAAAGGGTGTTCTGTTTATCTAATTAATATATCTAAAGGGGACTTGTTGATGTTGATATGCGGGAGTGCAAATTGGGGTGGTTCACGACTGTTCACGGCTGGGGGTTGTTGTCTGTTTGAGAGACTAAAGCTAATCAAAGTCCTAAATTGAAACGGCCAATCAAATTGCTCAGCCATTCAATATTTAGTGAATATAACACGGCATTCAGTCTATAGGTTTGGGGGAGTGAGGCTCGTCTGTGTATGAGTGAGGCTTGTCTGTGTATGCACACAGACCTAAGAACATGGGACTTTGAATTATATTTCCTCTGTCGGATTTCTTTGTCATCTGTGAATTTTGGACTTTGTTCTGTGTTGGAAGTCAATAAAGTGCATCTCTCTGGAAGAATTGGGTTGCTGCGGAAGAGTACTTACATCACCATTATAATCACCCAACATATATTAATATACTCGATCACTACACTGGTGCCGTGACCCGGATATTAATTTTTGAGTCACTGGGTTGAAGCTTTCGCTACCAAAAATTGTACTGCCACTACTACTGCAAGGATCTTGGTCAAAGAAATATTTAGTCGGTGGGGGATACCAAAAGTTTTAGACAGTGACAATGGGCCAGGATTTGTAGGTAATGTGATACAAGAGACATGCAAGCTCCTTGGGGTCATCCAAAAATTTCACATCTTCTATCACCCTGAGTCTGCGGGACAGGTTGAACGAATGAACAGGACAATTAAAAATGCTCTTAGAAAGGTTGTCAATGAGCAAGGTACCGATTGGGATGAAAAATTACCCTTTGTTCTGGCAACTATTCGTTCCAGAGTTTGCAGGTCCATAGGCTTTGCCCCTTATGAAGCTCTGCTCGGCAGAACAATGAGAACATGGGAACATCTGATAAATCCGGTCCCAGCTGCATTAGAAACTGTGTCATTCTCTGAATCATGGGTAGAGACCTTAAAGGATCATGTGATTACAGTACATAAGGCTGTGTGTGCCACTGATGAATGTACCCATAAAAGCTCACAACAGTGGTTTAATGCGATGGGTGATACCAGCGAACACCAAATTGGGGCTAGAGTAATGTTACAGGATTTTTCTGGGTTTCACCCATTTCCTAGGGCAAAGTGGAAGGGCCCTTATGCAATCATAGACAAAATTGGACCCTCTGTTTACTTATTAGATTTGGGAGATGATAGGTCAAGATGGAGTCATGCATGTCAGATCAAAGCATTTAAAGGAAAAATGGATTTGATGGATGAAAGCATTGTCTAACTCTCTTCCTGAGATTGTCTTTCAGGTCCCAGGAGTAATGCGAATACCAGAGGACTACATTAACATGAAGACATTCCCCCTGGACAAATACAAGCCTTCTCTATTAGCATGTGTGTTGATAACAGTGTCAATCACTCTACTACTTTGCATTACAAACATCAGAGTGGAAACGTGTCAAGTTAAAGTGGAGAAATCTGATCGAAGTAAAAGAAGTGTAGTGGATCATACTACAGAACTTACTGTTTTACGGGAATCAGAAGGCATCCAGATACATGGGGATACTGTAAAGGGCATAGTCGGGGGGTGGATAGTCGTTAGATGTGAGATCGTGATGCCAAAATCTGATTACTTTGTGGAATCTTCTGTTTGGACTTACCCAGAAGGAAGCGACCGTCACAGGAGTACAGATATAATATTAGTGGAGACAAAGAATGGACCACAAATGCAAATGACTTTAGAAAGGAATTTTACAGTATTTAAGGAGGGTATTATATCCTGTAGTCCTCATGACGTGGAGGATGGAGTCTATACAAAAATCTTACATATAATGGTCACAAATTCTAGAGACTGTCCTACAATTTTACAGTGGCCAGAACATGGACTTTTCCTTGAACGGACTCAAAATTTAGTATATAGCGATGTTTCATATTTATCATTACCATTATTGTTAAATTTTACATCATTTAACATTCCAGAGAGTTGCCCAAAATCAATGGGATTATGGTTTAAAACGGTTTTTCAAAAACATGTAAACTTATTTTGGGATGCTACACAAGGGCTTAATTTTAAGAAAGTTTCAAAGAGGGATCTGGGTACTGATATCATATCAGGCCTCAGTTTGGGTAGTTCGATTTGGAATAGGGTTGATGTAGAGAGTTTAAATATAAGAGAACAGAATTTTGTGGGTGGATTACAGCAGATACTGCTTAAAGGGGGAAGAGTGGATTTAAACAGTCTAGCTGAAATGAAAATAGATATTCAGAACATTCACACCATTGCTGCAGATTTCCAGAACATTCAAATGTCGGTGAGTGCACTGAATAAAACTCTTCAAACCAATAATGTATCCAAGTCTATAGTCTGTGGTATTATAGGAAACTTGCTGAGTGAACACCTGAGCCTAGGGCTTCAGGAAATCAAACAAGGAGAATGGCCAAGGATAATGAACTCAACTTTATTATTCAATCTTATCAAAGACAGTGGTGTTACTTGTAGGAACTTTGCCCTTGCTAATGTAAGGAGCCTGGATACTCTTTGTAATAGAGATCGCATCGGAAAGCAGGAAATACCTCTGACTATCGACATCCCTACATGGTCAACAATACCCTTACCCGTATACAAGATGATCGTTCTTGGTGAGGTGGAGGTGAGAAATGGCACTAATATACTGAAACAACTGCTACCAGAAAGCAAACTCGTCGTCAAGGACAACCAAGTGTGGAAAACCATGGACCCCAACTGCTGTACCAGGCGTGCCCAGACTTGGCTTTGTTCCTGTTCTTTTGAGCGATTGGAGCACATAGAGGGCTGTGCTGCTGCACACTCTGGAAACTGCCTGGTTCGATTGCAGAAATTTGAACCAGCCTGGAAGAGAATAATTCATGGAGAAGGCCCAAGGGTCTGTGCATTGGGGGTTCCCTCATTCACTTGGCAGAAACAAGTTCAGTGCCGGACCCCTATCACAGGATGGTGTGTGAATCTCACTGATGGACTGCTAACAATTGGAGAGGAAGACATTCGAGCCAATATTCAGATGAATCAAGTATCTATGGACATTGAGCAAACTGATCTTGGCAATTGGGACTCTATGATTTCTCCTTTATTTAACCACTTCAGCCCCGGAAGGTTTTACCCCCTTCCTGACCAGAGCACTTTTTACAATTCGGCACTGCGTCGCTTTAACTGCTAATTGCGCGGTCATGCAATGCTGTACCCAAACGAAATTTGCGTCCTTTTCTTCCCACAAATAGAGCTTTCTTTTGATGGTATTTGATCACCTCTGCCGTTTTTATTTTTTGCGCTATACGCGGAAAAAGACCGAAAATTTTGAAAAAAAATGATATTTTCTACTTTTTGTTCTAAAAAAAATCCAATAAACTCAATTTTAGTCAAACATTTAGGCCAAAATGTATTCGGCCACATGTCTTTGGTAAAAAAAATGTCAATAAGTGTATATTTATTGGTTTGCGCAAAAGTTATAGCGTCTACAAACTAGGGTACATTTTCTGGAATTTACACAGCCTTTAATTTATGACTGCCTATGTCGTTTCTTGAGGTGCTAAAATGGCAGGGCAGTACAAAACCCCCACAAATGACCCCATTTTGGAAAGTAGACACCCCAAGGAATTTGCTGAGAGGCATGTTGAGCCCATTGAATATTCATTTTTTTTGTCCCAAGTGATTGAATAATGACAAAAAATAAAAAATAAAAAAAAAATTACACAAAGTTGTCACTAAATGATATATTGCTCACACAGGCCATGGGCATATGTGGAATTGCACCCCAAAATACATTTAGCTGCTTCTCCTGAGTACGGGGATACCACATGTGTGGGACTTTTTGGGAGCCTAGCCGCGTACGGGGCCCCGAAAACCAAGCACCGCCTTCAGGATTTCTAAGGGCGTACATTTTTGATTTTACTCCTCACTACCTATCACAGTTTTGAAGGCCATAAAATGCCCAGATGACATAAAACCCCCCCAAATGACCCCATTTTGGAAAGTAGACACCCCAAGCTATTTGCTTTGAGGCATGTTGAGTCCATGGAATGTTTTATATTTTGACACAAGTTGCGGGAAAGTGACAAATTTTTTTTTTTTTTTTTTTTTTTTGCACAAAGTTGTCACTAAATGATATATTGCTCACACAGGCCATGGGCATATGTGGAATTGCACCCCAAAATACATTTAGCTGCTTCTCCTGAGTACGGGGATACCACATGTGTGGGACTTTTTAGGAGCCTAGCCGCGTACGGGACCCCGAAAACCAAGCACCGCCTTCAGGATTTCTAAGGGCGTACATTTTTGATTTTACTCCTCACTGCCTATCACAGTTTCGGAGGCCATGGAATGCCCAGGTGGCACAAACCCCCCCCAAATGACCCCATTTTGGAAAGTAGACACCCCAAGCTATTTGCTGAGAGGCATGGTGAGTATTTTGCAGCTCTCATTTGTTTTTGAAAATAAAGAAAGACGAGAAAAAAAATTTTTTTTTTTCTTTTTTCAATTTTCAAAACTTTGTGACAAAAAGGGAGGTCTGCAAAATACTCACTATACCTCTCATCAAATAGCTTGGGGTGTCTACTTTCCAAAATGGGGTCATTTGGGGGGGTTTTGTGCCACCTGGGCATTCCATGGCCTCCGAAACTGTGATAGGCAGTGAAGAGTGAAATCAAAAATTTACGGCCTTAGAAAGCCTGAAGGCGGTGCTTGGTTTTCGGGGTCCCGTACGCGGCTAGGCTCCCAAAAAGTCCCACACATGTGGTATCCCCGTACTCAGGAGAAGCAACAGAATGTATTTTGGGGTGTAATTTCACATATTCCCATGGCATGTTTGAGCAATATATCATTTAGTGACAACTTTGCGCAAAAAAAAATAAAAAAAATAAAAAATTGTCTCTTTCCCGCAACTTGTGTCACAATATAAATTATTCCATGGACTCAACATGACTCTCAGCAAATAGCTTGGGGTGTCTACTTTCCAAAATGGGGTCATTTGGGGGGGGTTTGAACTGTCCTGGCATTTTATGCACAACATCTAGAAGCTTATGTCACACATCACCCACTCTTCTAACCACTTGAAGACAAAGCCCTTTCTGACACTTATTGTTTACATAAAAAAATAATTTTTTTTTGCAAGAAAATTACTTTGAACCCCCAAACATTATATATTTTTTTAAAGCAAATGCCCTACAGATTAAAATGGTGGGTGTTTCATTTTTTTTTTTCACACAGTATTTGCGCAGCGATTTTTCAAACGCATTTTTTGGGGAAAAAACACACTTTTTTACATTTTAATGCACTAAAACACACTATATTGCCCAAATGTTTGATGAGATAAAAAAGATGATCTTAGGCCGAGTACATGGATACCAAACATGACATGCTTTAAAATTGCGCACAAACGTGCAGTGGCGACAAACTAAATACAAATAAATACATTTTTAAAAGACTTTAAAAGCCTTTACAGGTTACCACTTTAGATTTACAGAGGAGGTCTACTGCTAAACTTACTGCACTCGATCTGACCTTCGCGGCGATACCTCACATGCATGGTGCAATTGCTGTTTATATTTGACGCCAGACCAACGCTTGCGTTCACCTTAGCGCGAGAGCAGGGGGGACAGGGGTGCTTTTTTTTTTTTTTTTTTTTTTTTTTCTTTATTATTATTATTTTTTTATCTTATTTTTAAACTGTTCCTTTCATTTTTTTTTTTTTAAATCATTTTTATTGTTATCTCAGGGAATGTAAATATCCCCTATGATAGCAATAGGTAGTGACAGGTACTCTTTTTTGCAAAAATTGGGGTCTATTAGACCCTAGATTTCTCCTCTGCCCTCAAAGCATCTGATCACACCAAGATCGGTGTGATAAAATGCTTTCCCAATTTCCCAATGGCGCTGTTTACATCCGGCGAAATCTACGTCATAAAATGCTCGTAGCTTCCGGTTTCTTAGGCCATAGAGATGTTTGGAGCCACTCTGGTCTCTGATCAGCTCTATGGTCAGCTGGCTGAATCACCGGCTGCTTTCTCAGGTTCCCTGTTGAGACAGGAGAGCCAGAGAAAAACACGGAAGATGTTGGGGGGGGGGGGGGCATTCCCTCCCACTGCTTGTAAAAGCAGTCTAGAGGCTAATTAGCCACTAGGATTGCTTTTACATGAAAGCCGACCGCTGGCTGAAAAGAATGATACCAAGATGATACCTAAACCTGCAGGCATCATTCTGGTATAACCACTCAAAGTCGTGAATGGCATACCTGAAGACAAAAAAATGGTTAACAATAAAGCACAGTAAACGGTAAGGTATAAAAAATTGCATACCTGAAAAGCAAACATGATAAAACATAATAACAATAAAACATTGCAGAATAGAATACAGTAAAAAAGAGCAGAACAATAGAGAGAGAATAGAGAGAGAGAGAACAATAAAACGACAACTATTTTTATTTTATATTTTTGTTTGTGTTTTTTTTTTTTACACTTTTTTTTGTAACTAACTTTTATAACTGTAACCGGTTCCAGGTTCGGGTCTCTCAAAATGCGATGGCATCTTGGGAGACCCTGTGAAAGTGTGCCCTAGTCTGTGCAATGCTGTACCCTACGCTAATACTCAACTAGTGCATGGTAGCGTTCAAAACATTCACCAATGCAAAGACCAGGATTGTCAGGACAGGAGGGACAATAATAGCGGGTGTCACGCCTATATCCGCGCTAGCTGCAGACACGACATCTTTTTTGGGGGGTTCGCTGGGTAGGGGTACTCGGGAGGATATATAAATGCCTCTCATGCAGCCGACTGCATTTGGTTGGGGATGTGAATGGGGGAAGTACGGGCGCTGCAGAAGTGGTGGGCTCCCAATTAGGATTGGCGAATGCAGCAGGAAGGGCATTATGGGCACGACGGGCCTGTGTTTGTCTTTTTGGTGGCAGCGGGACACTACTTGTGCTTGCCACCTCACCAGCTTGAACTGCACTTATGTGACTCGCCACGTCACCACGTGTTACTGCAGTGCTGGTTTGACTACGACCGGGGTGTACTAGGCCGCTGGTGCTTGCCAGTTCACCAAAACGCTACAAAAAAAACTGTTAGCGATCGCAGGGATCAGGCCTGACTCTGCGAACGCTGCAGTTATGCGTTTAGTGTTTTGTAAGTGTCAGTGATCGATCGATACTGCACTTGGGTGGGCTGGGCCGGGCCGGGCGGAGGGGCAAAACGCAGGTGCTAGCAGGTATCTGGGCTGATCCCGCTAACACTGCGTTTTTGGGAACCCTAAACTGCTGGGGACACTAGTATAGATCTGATCGGATCAGGTATTGATCCGATCAGATACTATACCACTAAGGGAGGCGTATGCTGCGTGCGTGGGTGTTAGCGGTACTGGCGCTAATCTGACGCTGCCTGGGGCTGGTGCTTGCCAGTTCACCAAAACGCTACCAAAAAAACTGTTAGCGATCGCAGGGATCAGGCCTGACTCTGCGAACGCTGCAGTTATGCGTTTAGTGTTTTGTAAGTGACAGTGATCGATCGATACTGCACTTGGGTGGGCTGGGCCGGGCGGAGGGGCAAAACGCAGGTGCTAGCAGGTATCTGGGCTGATCCCGCTAACACTGCGTTTTTGGGAACCCTAAACTGCTGGGGACGCTAGTATAGATCTGATCGGATCAGATATTGATCCGATCAGATACTATACCACTAAGGGAGGTATACGGTGCGTGCGTGGGTGTTAGCGGTACTGGCGCTAACCTGACGCTGCCTGGGGCTGGTGCTTGCCAGTTCACAAAAACGCTACCAAAAAAACTGTTAGCGATCGCAGGGATCAGGCCTGACTCTGCGAACGCTGCAGTTATGCGTTTAGTGTTTTGTAAGTGACAGTGATCGATCGATACTGCACTTGGGTGGGCTGGGCTGGGCTGGGCGGAGGGGCAAAACGCAGGTGCTAGCAGGTATCTGGGCTGATCCCGCTAACACTGCGTTTTCAGGAACCCTAAACTGCTGGGGACGCTAGTATAGATCTGATCGGATCAGATATTGATGCGTTCAGATACTATACCACTAAGGGAGGTGTATGCTGCGTGCGTGGGTGTTAGCGGTACTGGCGCTAATCTGACGCTGCCTGGGGCGACGCATATCACCGCCGGGCGATCAGGGGGCTAAACCTTTATTCGGTAATAAACGGCGGGTGCCCTGACACTATAAAAAATAAACGAACTAACCAGCGTCAACCGTAACGGTTATACGGTGATCAGTGGTGAAAGGGTTAACTAGGGGGCAATCAAGGGGTTAAAACATTTATTAGGTAGTATATGGGGGTCCCTGACGCTATAAAACGCTGACGGCGAACCTAAATATTTACGTTCCTAACTAGCGTCACCAGCGACACTAATACAGCGATCAGAAAAATGATCGCTTAGTGACACTGGTGAGGGGGGGTGATCAAGGGGTTAAAACTTTATTAGGGGGGGTTAGGGGGGTATCCTAGACCTAAAGGGGGGTAATACTCACTGTGCTAACACTAACTGTCACAAACTGACACTATGCAGTAATCAGAAAAAAAAAAAAAAAAAATACTGCTAATGTCAGTTTGTGACAGGGGGGGGGGGGTGATTGGGGGGGGATCGGGGGGCGATCGGGGGGGGGGATCGGGGTGTTTTGTGTGCCTGGCATGTTCTACTGTGTGTGTGTGTGTTTGGTGCACTCACTTGTCTTCTCTCCTCGGCGCTGGAACGGAAACTGCCAGACCGAGGAGAGATGACATCACATCCTCTGCCTGTGTGAAACGACACACAGGCAGAGGAGGATTCCCATTGGCTGGGAGCGATCGCGAGGGGGGGGCCACGATCGGATGGTCTCCCCCTCGCCTCCCGACGCTCCCAGTCAAATGCCGACCGCCGATGGCACCGGGGGGGGGTCCGATCGGACCCCCCGCCCGCGGGAGGCAGATCACGTACGGGTACGTGATTTTGCCTGCCCGTGCCGCTCTGCCGCAGTATATATGCGGTAGGCGGTCGGCAAGTGGTTAAGAAAATACCACCACTTACAGTTGAATTGGATACATTATTTAAGAGGGATAGTAGGAAAATTATAGAATTACAAGAACTGGTAAAGGAAAACCTAATTAGTTCTAATAAAATTGCTAAAGAATTTCAGGAGCCTTGGTGGAGCATACCCAATAACACTTTTACTCACCCGCTATTGAGAACTCTGTCCATAATTTTTGTGTTTATTCAATTTATATTAATATGTTTTTTGTTTTGTTTATATTGTTGTGGTAGAAGACAACTAAGAACAATCCAGAGGAAAAAGGAAAGCATAGAGATGGCTTCAATCTTAAGAGCCAGGGATGTCTGAGCGGTTTGGTTGTGAATCGATTCTGATTCGAACCGATCCAAGTGGGGGTATATGTTGTAATATGTTGGCCAATTTATGTATAATATTGTATTGGAGTGCCATGCTGACCAGAAATCCAGTTGCATTGTCCAACTGAATTTTAACATATCAAGGGGACAGCTGAAAACCCTTTGATGTGTAAGTCTCATGCAAGTCTACCTAGGGGTGTGAGGTATGGGCTGTTAACCTAATTGAACATTTCTAAGGGTACATTGTTTAAAGGACCATAGAAGAAATATTTATTGATGGTAATTAGACCTGAGGGGGTAACAATGGGATCAAGGAGTGTTTTGGGTTGGCCTAGCGGAGGCTCCCTCCTGTGGGGCTAATTTATCAGGGGGGCTTGTTGATATGCAGGAATGTAGGTATTCCACGGGCTCAAAAGGGTGTTCTGTTTATCTAATTAATATATCTAAAGGGGACTTGTTGATGTTGATATGCGGGAGTGCAAATTGGGGTGGTTCACGACTGTTCACGGCTGGGGGTTGTTGTCTGTTTGAAAGACTAAAGCTAATCAAAGTCCTAAATTGAAACGGCCAATCAAATTGCTCAGCCATTCAATATTCAGTGAATATAACACGGCATTCAGTCTATAGGTTTGGGGGAGTGAGGCTCGTCTGTGTATGAGTGAGGCTTGTCTGTGTATGCACACAGACCTAAGAACATGGGACTTTGAATTATATTTCCTCTGTCGGATTTCTTTGTCATCTGTGAATTTTGGACTTTGTTCTGTGTTGGAAGTCAATAAAGTGCATCTCTCTGGAAGAATTGGGTTGCTGCGGAAGAGTACTTACATCATCATTATAATCACCCAACATATATTAATATACTCGATCACTACACATGTAATAGCAGATCTCATCTCTAAAATGAGGTATTTACAGCATTTATTTTTATAAATCACACACAGAGAGGGACACTGCAATAGGAGACAGCGTGAATGGTGCATACATGTTACAGTTATTCAAGCAGCAGGAGCGGAGGGGGCGGCACTGTCACGAGCTGACAGGCAGGGAGGGAGGGGGGAAGAGGACACAGGAGAGCAGAGAGGAGGGCTGCGGATGACGGAGGCACGTAAACTGACCGCGGTCCCATGGCTCAGCAGCCGTGATACACCGTGGTCAGTTTACATAGGGGAGGGTAGAAACTGGCAGTATCAGCCAGGTTTTTTAGGTGTTACAGGGGGCCAAATGACACAACACAAGCACTGTGTCATATAACATGCTTTAAAGGAGCAGGATCCATTTCTTTTTCTTTTTTTTGGAGGTTAACATACGCTTTAAAGAGCAACAAGTGAAAGCAATCTCTGATCTACTGATGCTGTCAATGAATCAATGAGGCCTGGTTCACATGTTTGCATTGCAGTAACAGTTTTAATTTTAAATGCCATCCTAGTGCCCCACAATGGACCTAAGTTTGAGTACACTGCACTGCAAAGATATGAACCCTTTGTGTCTTGTGCATCGAAGGCTCAAAAGAAAAGGTGTGGATGCCTTCCCTCCAATGAATATCTTCCCTCAGCTGCTATGCAAGATAGAGGAGGAAAGGGTTCCAGTGATTCTCATTGCACTAAATTGACCCAGAAGGACGTGTTACACAGACACTGAGGTTTCTGGTGGACAAGCCTTGATCAGACCCAAAAGTGGAACTTACGCTTTAAGCACTCCTCACCCCCTGACATTTGACATTTGGCATGTCATTTTTTTTGGGGGGGAGTGGGTACTTAGTTTAGAGTGGGACTTCCTGTCCCTGAGCACCTGGCCGTATCGGTGTCTTCCACCGATATCCGTTAAAAAACGACAAAAGGGACACGTTCTCCAAATGCAAATACTTTACTGTAATCTTCAAGTCATGTGATAGAACGATGAATGAAAATTAGGATGAAGTCACAAGCAGATTTTTGACCATTCCATGACATAGTTGTTTATTGTATATTAATGTATGATGTAAATCAATGATTAACCACTTCCAGACCGCCGCACGGCACGCCAATATACGTCCTATCCTTGAAGAAGAATATCGTTGGTTTCCGATAATAGTGGTCTCTGCGGCGGATTCACTGCAAGATCACTTTTATTGGCGGCGGGAGAGGGCCCCCCCTCCCGCTGCTTACAGGAGCCGTCGGTAGTGGTAGAGGCAATTGGATGCCTGGGTATGGAGACAAGTGAGGGGATGATGGCCCCCACCCGTCTCCACACCATTGCAGGACAGAAGCGACGTCAAAACATCAGTTCCGCTCATAGCTCTTAAAGAGCCTTTTTTATTTTATTTATTTTTTCAAATGACAATTTTTTTTATTGCATTTTAGTGTAAATATGAGATCTGAGGTCTTTTTGACCCCAGATCTCATATTTTAAGAGGTCCTGTCATGCTTTTTTATATTACAAGGGATGTTTACATTCCTTGTAACAGGAATAAAAGTGACACTTTTTTTTTTTTTAAAGAACAGTGTATAAATAAAAAATAAAAGGTAAAATAAACAAGAAATTTTTTTTTAAACACGCCCCGTCCCGCTGAGCTCGCATGCAGAAGCTAACGCATATGTGAGTAGCGCCGGCATATGAAAACGGTGTTCAAACCACACACATGAGGTACCACCGTGATCGGTAGAGTGAGAGCAATAATCCTAGACCTCTGTAGCTCAAAACATGCAACCTGTAGTATTTTTTTAAATGTTGCCTATGGAGATTTTTAAAGGTAAAATTTTGTCGCCATTCCACGAGCGGGTGCAATTTTGAAGTGTGACATGTTGGGTATCAATTTACTTGGCGTAACATTATCTTTCACATTATAAAAAAACTGGGCTAACTTTACTGTTATCTTATTTTTTTATTCAAAAAAGTGCATTTTTGACAAAAAAAGTGCACTTGTAAGACCGCTGCGCAAATACGGTGTGACAGAAAGTATTGCAACAACCGCCATTTTCTTCTCTAGGGTGTTAGCAAAAAAAAATGTATAATGTTTGGGAGTTCTCAAAAATTTTTCTAGCAAAAAAATCTGTTTTTAACTTGTAAACAACAAATCTCAGAAAGAGGCTCAGTCCTTAAGTGGTTAAGTACACTTGAAAAATAATTTAGTATACTTTTGATATGTATTTTGATGTCAAGAGTCAGATCAGAATCCCTTTCCTTTCAGTGTTTTGCTTTTTTAACATTCTTTTTCCCTTGCATAACCCTGTTGGATACATTGTTGCAGTTTGATATTAGATGGTGTTAGATGGTGAATATTCCGACTGTATCACATTGGAATTAGTTTTAGTGGTTTTTGGGTAGGAATTTATCTTGAACCTGTGTAGGGTTAATCAATTCTATTAATTGGAAGCATGAGACACACCTGTGGGGCTACACCCCCCCCAGTGTTGGGATAAAAATAGGAAGTTTTTTGGTAGAATGTTACACAAAGCTAGACAGCCTGAGGAAGGTAGTTGGTAGCTGCTGCTTATTACGTGACTTGAAGATTACAGTAAAGTATTTGCATTTGGAGAACGTGTCCCTTTGTCGTTATATATATATATATATTATAAAATATCGATCGTTGAAATATTTTATGTTACACCGTATTTGCACAGCAGTCTTTTAAACGCAATTTGTTTGGAAAAAATTACCTTTTTTAATTAAAAAAAAAAAAAACAGTAAAGTTAGCCCAATTTTTTGTATAATGTGAAGGATGTTACGGCAAGTAAATAGATACCTAACATGTCATGCTTAAAAATTGCACACGCCTGTAGAATGGGGACAAACTACGGTCTTAAAAATGTCCTTAGGCAATGCTTTAACATTTTTTACAGGTTACTAGTTTAGAGTTACAGAGGAGGTCTAGTGCTAGAATTCTTGCTCTCACTCAACTCTCACTCAAATACCTCACATTTCTTATCTATTTTACTTTTTATTTTTACACTTTCCCATTTCATTTTTTTTTTATTGCTTCTATTCTCTATTACAAGGACTGTAAACATCCCTTTTAAAGGGGAATACAAAGTATAAAGTTCATAATTATGGGGGGGGGGGGGGGGGCGCATGGCCGGTATGGCGGACTGAGCGGACGTGTTCCCTGAGAGCTCCTGGAGTATCGCTTGGTAATTTATCCGTATACTGAGACTGTATTCACTGGAGGGACCCCTGGTCTCTGGATGCTTTCCAGAACTCCTGCCATTCAAAAGCAGGGTAAGAAACTGAAATTCCCCCCGAATATACCAGAGGAAATCGACCCGGTTTCCTGCTCTCTGAGATCTCCTGTGCGCCATAGCAATATGGCGTCGCAAACAGACCACGAGGAGGATCTGCCAGCAGCCACCCCCGGGCTTACCAGAGATCATGAAGGCTATTACCTCTTGTCAAATGGCTATCACTGCTTGTCAAACTGCTCTGGCATCCAAGATAGAAGAGGTTCAGCTGGATGTGGGCTTGATGAGGGAGGATCTTGACAAGATCTGATCCAGGGTGTCAGAGGCTGAGAAGCGCATGTGATCAGTGGAGGATACAGTGTCAGACCATGCTGCTTCCATCCGCACCCTTCAAACAAAAGTTAAAGCCCTGGAGTACAGAGCGGAGGTCGCGGAAAATCGCAGCAGACGGGACAACCTCAGAATTGTGGGTCTCCCAGAGGGTGTTGAGGAGAGAACACCGGCCCTGTTTACGGAAGACCTGCTGCGCTCCCTGCTGCCCTCCACTCAACTCTCTCCTTACTTTGCCGTTGAAAGAGCCCACCAGGTCCCACCCAGGCCAGGACCAGAGGGGGCCCCTCCCTGCACTTTTATCCTCCGGTTACTAAACTTCCGAGACCGGGATGAACTGCTCAGGGCTTCTCACGCTGCAGGCGAGCTACCTTTCCGGAACGTCAAGCTTCTGTTGTTCCCAGACTATACTATGGAGACCCAGAGGCAACGCCGCTCCTTTGATGCTGTCAAGGCCGGCCTGAGAAGAAGAGGCATTAAATACAGCGTCTTGTTCCGGGCGAAGCTCTGTGTGGTGGATGGCGAGACGATTTGATTTTTCACTAACCCTAAAGATGCAGCTGCTTGGCTGGAGACTTTACCTTCATAAGAGGCCTGGGCCGACCAACTGTTGATGTCTGGTTGTTGTTCCTGAGTTCAGTCTTCGTATATCGCTGGTGTAGGGTGAGCTTTGTCATGTTTCTCCTACTATGCCCAGGCCCCTCTTTCTGCACTCCACAGGCTGTTACTGGTTCTGAATGTTTTCATACTGTGGGGCTGCACAGGATGGGCATAATTACCCTGCTCCTTGTTTGGTTAATGCATATACCCAACATGACGATTTTTTGGGAGGCACTGCCCTGGCTGCCATTGTTGGATACAGAACGGCGCTGGAGATCCTAAACATATGCCAGACTGTTCTCCCTGATTATCTCATAACCTGGTATTTTATTTTTATTATTTTTCTGTTTTTCCATGTACTGCTTGTTATAGTGGCAACTGTTCTCTAAGTATGTGCCCCTGCTTAGTCAGGTGAATCTCAGTACTTATTCTCCGGATCATATTACTCCACTACTCAGGGTCGAGTCTCCCTATGAATATTCACGCTTAGAATCCCTGTCATTGGGATGAAGTAGACCCTGTTCCGGACACACGTCCCCAACTTAACAGTTATAGTCTATTGACTATGGGTTGTTTGGGTTTTAAGTGCGCCTCACTGTTTCGAGGTGCACGGGGTGGGGGGAGGAGGGGGTTGGCACTTGCTGACCTGTTTTGGGTGTTTGGGTGTTACCTATGTTTCGAGATTACTGTTGGTCTTTTATTGGAAATGTTTGTCATATACCTAACTGTTAAGAGTAGTACTGCTTGCCAGAATGTTCTGCTGCAGGGGTACAGTGTGTTTGTGGTTTGGTGCTGCTTCCCCTTGCAGAGATGGCTCTGGATAACAATACCCAGGAGCCTGCATCATTATATCACCATGCCCATGCTATGACTAAGTGCTTAGTAGTGTCATGGAATGTGCGGGGTTTAAATTCTGTCATAAAGCGTTCTCTGGTTAACTATTTACGGAAGCTCCGCCCACAGGTGTGTATTCTTCTGGAGACACATCTTATGGGATCCCGGGTTTTGAGCCTAAAGCGTGCCTGGGTGGGAGCTCACTACCATGCACCTTACTCTAACTATGCTAGAGGTGTAAGTATTTTAGTGCAAAAATCCCTGCCCTTCCAGCTCTTGAATGTTAAACTTGACCCGGGGGGCAGGTATGTGCTCCTACATGCCTTGATTTCGGAGATCCCATTTGTGATCGTGGGCGTTTACCTCCCCCCCCCGGCCGATATAGATGTGCTTCATGTGCTGATATAGCAGGTTACACTTTATAATGCTGACAATGTTCTCTTCATTGGTGACTTTAATATGGCTCCCTCACCGGGAATGGATAGACTACATGCTTCTGGTCCTCAGCAGTCAGGTATATCCCGTTGGGCCTCCACCTTCCACATGACAGATGTTTGGTGACACTTTCATCCCTCTGATAGGGAATATACTTGCCTTTCCACCACATAACGGACCTTGTCCCGCATTGACTGGGCATTTGCCTCCCCTGCTCTGATGCGTAGAGTAGAGTCCGCAGAGATCCTCTCACGGGGAATTTCGGATCATGCTCCGGTATCTGTTACGCTTCGGCTCTCTGATGTGGAGAGTGTGGGAGTATGGAGGCTATCCAAATACTGGATTATGGATCCGGATATACAGGAGGAGATGCCGCAGACACTATATGCCTTTTGGATTGATAATGCGGGTTTTGCTGGACCTCTGGTGGTGTGGGATACCCTTAAGTCATGGCTCAGGGGAGTATATATAAATCGTATTGCTGTGAAGAAGCGGTGGTCTGCGCAGTCTCTGAGACACCTAGAGGAACAGGCGAGGTTGAAAGAGGCTGAATACGTTCGGTCTCCTACTCAGGGCCACTATGTGCCCTGGCAAGACACCTTGAAGGAGTTGTCCTTACTTAGAGTGGAGCTCACTAGGAAGTCTATGCTTGACAGTGCCCAGAGGGTGTTTGAATTTGAAGTTAAAAACGGTAAGCTGCTGGCCTGGTTGGCCAGGGGTCAGCATACCGCCACACATATTGGTAGGCTGAGGGATCTGGATGGTTGTCCTCTGACAGCTCCAGCGGACATTAGTGCAAGATTCCTAGACTTCTACCAGACCCTTTATTCATCCAAGGCAACCTTTCACAATTCCGAGCTACTCCATTACATTGACCAGATTCCGTTCCCCTCCCTGGAAGCGAAGAAGTGCGAAGAGTTGGATAGTGACATCTCCCTTGAGGAAGTGCAGGAGGCAATGGGGTCTATGCAATCCAGCAAAGCCCCAGGTCCCGATGGAATTCCCATTGAATTTTATTCGGTGTACCAGGAATTTTTAGCCCCTACGTTTACTACCCTTTTAAAACAATCCATTGATCTAGACTCCTTGCCGGAATCATGGTCTGAGGCGATAGTGGTTTTGGTGCCCAAATCTGGCAAAGACCCTGAAGAGTGTACCTCCTACTGGCCTATTACTCTAATTAACGCCGATGCTAAGCTTTTAGCAAAAACGTTAGCCCGTAGGCTCGGTAGGGTAATAGAGGACCTCATCCATGTAGATCAGACTGGTTTCATGCCGGGTAAGGGCACGGATATCAATATCCATCGTCTGTTCCTAAATTTAGCCACCTCCCATAGCAACGGGCACTAGAGTCATAGCCTCTCTGGACGCGGAGAAGGCTTTTGACTCCATTGAATGGGAGTATTTATGGGCGGCGTTAAGGAAGTTTGTAGTGGGACCTAAATTTCTACACTGGTTGAGATTGCTGTATAAAACCCCTAAGGCGAGAATTCGGGTAAATAATACCCTCTCAGATTATTTTCTCCTCCAGAAGGGGACCCGGCAGAGTTGTCCTCTATCCCCCAGGCTGTTTGCGATGGCCTTGGAGCCCTTGGCAGTTTTGGTCAGAGAATCTGACAAAATCGTGGGTCTCCGGGTTGGCCCTCTGGAGGAGAAGATATCGCTTTTCAAAGATCTCGATAGCTGCATTGGATCATTCCTGTGGCGGGGATCCACCCCTCGTATAGCTAAATCGACCCTTCAGCTCCCGGTTGACTGTGGAGGGTTGCTACTGTACTATTGGGCAGCCATGTTGGTCACGGTTAGGTGGTGGTTGGAGCAGTCTAGGACCAATGCTGCAGTCTGCCTTGTTGGGGCTATCGTGGGATCTCTCCAGAAATTAGGTAACCTGATATATAGGGGGGCCTCGGCGTACCCTTCTTTACCAATCCCTACCAAAGTCACCCTTAGGGTATGGAGTCTGGCTAGGAGGCGGTTTCTCTCCCCCAACCGGTGGTCCCCTTTCTGCCCGTTATGGGAAAACGCATCACTCCCACACTTTTGGTCAATCCTTGACCCACAAGTTTGGGCCAGATATGACATTAAACTACTGAAGGATATTGTGTCGGCAGGATCTCTTAGATCCTTTCAGGAGATGGCTGGTAGACACGATCTTCCTACATTGATGTTATTCCGTTACCATCAACTGCGCCATGCATTTCGAGCACAGTTCCCAACACCGCCTGATCTTGTCTCGGATGTGGTTGAGGACTTACTGGCCCAGGAATCCTTAGCTAAACCTCTGTCTGCGTTATATTTAACCCTCCTTAGGAAGGATTCACCAAAGATGGAAGCGCTATGGACCAATTGGAGGGCTGAGATTTCGACCCTGGATAGGGAAACATGGGAGGAATGTTTCGAGGATAGCTCTAGGCTAGTGATATCTTCTAGGGATAAATTAATATTAGCAAAATTCCTTCACAGAGTATACCTCACGCCTCAGAGACTGCATAGAATATACCCGCATTGTCCGCTCTGTCAGTCTACTGATAGCACTTACATTCACATGTTTTGAGCCTGTCCTAGACTTTCCAGTTTCTGGTTTGCTGTAATGGAGGTTATTAATGTCCGTCTGCAACTAGACATACCCCTGTCACCTGAATTAGCTCTGTTAGGCATACAGGACGATGACCAGAGGCCTAGATATACTAAGTTACTTGTATCGCTGTTGCTCTTCTATGCAAAAAAAGAGATCTTATTTAAATGGAATTCTCATGTGCCCCCCACGGCAAGGGCATGGGAGAACTCAGTTAATGCTGTTTTACCCATGTACAAACTAACCTATACATGTAGTGGGTGCCCACAGACGTTCACGAGAATGTGGAAGCCTTGGACTGATCCCACTTAGATACCTGTTCAATGCAACCTGTATCCTGTCTCTCGTCTAAAAGATGTATTATTTACTGTATTGGTGGACCCCAACAGCTCTGACCAGCTCTGGGCTAGCCAACAGGTCCAGTAAGCCCTGAGACGTCCGGGAAGTGGCAGGGGGGGAAGGGGGCACCTCTCCCGCCGCCTCTAAAAGTGATCCTGTGCTGAATTCGCCTCTGAGATCACTTTTATCAGATGCAGAATCACCCACAGTACAAAAAAAATAGCTAGCTGCTACCATAACAATGGTATTTAATGTCAAAGTAATGGCGTAAATGTACTGGGACAGTTTTTCCACTTTATTCATTCTCTTCCAGAAACCTCTTGCCTTGAAGTCTGCAGTCTTGACCTGCTTTGTCACCTTGGGATCTCAACCTGGTGCTTTCTGTTCTTCAGCTACCTCCCTTTGAACCAATTAGCGATATTCAGCTGAAAGATTTTACTTATAACGCTTCCTTTCTGATAGTCAATACATTTGTTAGGTATGTTTCTGAAATGGTAACTCTTTCTTGTAAAGAGCCTTTTAATATTTTGCACATGGAAAAGGTGGTTTGGAGACCAAAAGCTTCCTTCCTAGCCAAAAGGGTCTCTACTTTCCACCACAATGAGGACATTTTTCTTCCTTCCGTCTCATTCCACCATTGCTAGGTAGATCAGGCAACTTTTTTCCAGGCCATACACCCTTAAGGAAAGGGTTCCTCCTTTTCCTATTAGAGTCCATTCCACCATGGCTGTTGGTGTCTCTTCGGCTTTCCAGTGTCAAGCTGCTTCCCAGATTTGCTAGGCGGCCACCTGCTTCTCTGTTTGCACGTTCCCCCAAGTTTTAACAAGTGGATGTTCAGGCCTCGGCTGATGTGAGCTTCAGCGGTAGGGTGCTTCAAGTTTGCTTACGTCCCATGGTCCATGAATATAAGTCTTGTGTCCTGTATAACATGGTTATGATATTAGGCATTTTGACTTGCCTGTAAATTCTTTATCTTGGAGTACAGGATGCATCCCCCCTCACTCTTTTTTTTTTTTGTGCATATTCAATCACCTGAAGGCAGTTGCATATAACCCTTGACCTAAGTTAAGGAATTTACAGGCAAGTCTAATTCTTTTTTTTTCAATATAGAATAAAATAGCAATAACACTAAAACATTTTTCCTGATACGTTTTGTGTTCACTGCTAGTACCCCCAAAAATTGAATTTCCTGCCAACATGATTGGCTTCCTGGTGTTCCCGACTGGTTTCCTCCTATTACAACACTGGAACTAGTCATGTAACAATAGTAGGCAAACCTTCCCACTAGGCACCAAGGGTGTGTTTGCTGCAGTAGTAGATTTTTTTTTCTACAACTAGTATACAGAAAATGGCACACAGTAATCTGATGAAAATGGGCGTCTAGTCTGACATGCTTTGTTCTGTTTTTATATGATTTACATTATCATAAAAATCACAGACATATAGCGATATGTTTGTTACAAAAAAGTGATAATTCGTGAAGCAATTTAGGATGTACCAGACTGATCTGATAAGTATCTAAGAACTTTAGATTGCGGTGAATCTAAACTCATGACTATAGCATGTTACTTCAAACGAGATCAGTGTTTCCTTTGAGACAATGAATGAACAATGAATGAACATCGACAAAACTACAAGGCATGTTCACTAATGTCAGGAGTCTGGTAATATCCCAAAGGGTAATACATTTAAAAGAGCTAATAAAAGCCATGGGTGGCTTACCGCCAATGTAAAAATTCACATAAAAGCAAAGGAGAAGGCCTTCGAAAAATAAAATGATTAAAGGACAGCTGCTAGCATTGATTCACACTGCGGGCTCCGATGGTGTGATTGGCCGGAGCCGCGATAACATCACTCCCGCGATGACGTCGGCACCTGCAGATACAGGGGATATCTCCTAAACCGTGCAGGTTTAGGAGATATCCAGGGTGGCTACAAGTAAGCCTTATTATAGGCTTACCTGTAGCAAAAAGTGGTTGTAAAGGGTTAAAAACCACTTTAAGGAATGTGGTGCTGTTGGAGTTATTTCCTATTCTGATTGCGTTAGAAATTTGGGGTGAGTATTTCAGAAACAAAAGGATTCTTTTTAGCACTGATAACAAAGGTGTCCTTTTTGCTTTGAATTGCTTATCCTCCAAATCCCCTCCAGTCATCGTTTTAATTAGGCATATGGTCTTCAAATGACCGGATCTTAACATATGGCTGAAGGCTTGCTATTTACCAGGTAAGCAAAATGAGATTTTGCAGGGGGCACATTTGCAACTGGGGCTCTTTATAAAAGTGGGGCTATTTCTTTAAGTGGGAGCACTTCTGACTCTGCACTCATCATCTGAATGTCTCATCTGAATATCTCATCTGAAAATGTCTTCTATCATTCCACAGGTACGTGTTGTTGAAACATCTCCACCCAAAAACTGAAACACTGCTATCTGCATTTGCTTATGTCTGTTTAATAATGCTTTTACGTGTTGTTGAAACATCTCCACGTAAAAACTGAAACACTGCTCTTCTTTTGCTCATGTCTGTTTAATAATGCTGGTACGTGTTGTTGAAACATCTCCACCCAAAAACTGAAACACTGCTATCTGCTTTTGCTTATGTCTGTTTAATAATGCTGGTATATTATTTTTTGCTTAACCGTCTGTAGACCTGTCCACATTACAATGCTTTATTATCTCCCTTGTCTTGACCTTGTTTTCTCTCACCTCTCTAACTATCTATTCCCTCTCTCTAATAACTATATTAGTTTCACTCTCTCCCTCTCCTCCACCTCCTCTCCCTCCAACCGCCTAAAAGTTACCCACAGAAACCTACGTAATCTCAACCCTTCTCTTCTCTACTCTGCTACCGACAAAATCTCACCCCAATCCTGCACCAACCTAGCCACTTCTGTCTACAACGCTTCACTTCTAGCCTCACTGGACTCACTACACACAGAATCAGGCCCTGACCCCTTCAACCATGGCAAACAGATGATACTAGAGGTCTGAAAATACATAGTCGTGCTCATGAGTTCCTGTGGCGTAAGACTAAGTCTCAGAAAGATTTCAACCAATATAAATCTGCCCTCCAAAAATACAATTCCAGCCTTCTCACTGCCAAGCAGACCTATTTTATCACTCTCATTAGCAATTTATCAGCGCGTCCCCGTCAACTCTTCTCTACCTTCAACTCTCTACTTCGTCCTCCACTGCCTCCACCCGCCAACTCACTCACTGTCCAGGAGATAGCCAATCACTTCAAACAGAAGATTGATAGAATTTGTGTGGAGATCTCTACTGTTCAGATACCCTCCACGCTTTACACTTCATGCCCACAGGTACAATCATCACTTCCCTCTTTCAAACTCACCACTATAGTTGAGGTTGCTAAACTACTTGCTAACGTCCACCTTACCACCTGCCCTCTGTATCCTGTTTCCTCAAAAATGCTACGTTCACCCTCTGGCTCTATGCTACACTCTCTAACCCACATCTTCAATCTCTCCCTCTCTTCTGGCATCCAACTCTCTAAAACATGCACTTGTCAGACCCATACTTAAAAAGCCCTCACTGGACCCATCCAATCTTAACCTACGCCCCATCTCCTTGCTCCCCTTCTTATCCAAACTCCTTGAACGTCTGGTCTACAACCAACTAAGCGTCCACCTTGCTGATAATAGCCTTCTTGATCCCCTTCAGTCTGGATTTCGTCCTCAACACCCCACAGAAACTGCTCTCCTAAAACTAACAAACAATCTACTAATGGCCAAAACCAATTGACACTATTCTGTACTCCTACTCCTGGACCTCTCTGCTGCCTTTGATACAGTTGACCACCCCTCCTCCTCAAAAAACGCCATGCCTTTGGTCTCCGTGTCTGTACTCTTCCCTGGTTCTCTTCCTACTTATCCAACCACACCTTTAGCGTTTCTTATGCAACGTACACACGGTTGGACTTTTCGACCGGACTGGTCCGACGGTCTTTTGACAGACTTCCGCTGGACTTTTTTTTACGAACGGACTTGCCCACACACGAACGGACTACGGACAGCCTTGCCTACACACAACCAAACTTTCCGGCGGACCTATTTCCCAACAGGGTTACGGCGGACTTTCCAAATGAACGGACTTGCCCACACACGAACAAGTCCGTTCATTTTGAACGTGACTTGGGTACGACGGGACTAGAAAAAGGAAGTCAATCTCGCCGCTTTTATCGGCGAGATTGACACCTTGCGTCGTGGGGCATACTAGGCTCTTAGGCCTGGTATGGATCTTAAGGGGAACCCCCCACGCCGAAAAAACGGTGTGGGGTCCCCCTAGAATCCATACCAGACCCCTATTCGAGCACGCAGCCCGGCCGGTCAGGAAAGGGGGTGTGGACGAGCGAGCGCCCCCCCCCCCCTCCTGAACCGTACCAGGCCGCATGCTCTCAACATGGGGGAATGGGTGCTTTGGGGGAGGGGGCGCCCTGCGGACCTCCCCACCCCAAAGCACCTTGTCCCCATGTGGATGAGGACAAGGGCATCTTCCCGACAACCCTGGCCGTTGGTTGTCGGGGTCTGCGGGCGTGGGGCTTATCGGAATCCGGGAGCCCCCTTTAATAAGGGGGCCCCCAGATCTCAGCCCCCCACCCTATGTGAATGAGTATGGGGTACATCGTACCCCTACCCATTCACCTAATGAAAAAGTGTCAATAAAAAAAACACACTAGACAGGTTTCTAAAGTCAATTATTAGACAGCTCCGGGGGTCTTCTTCCGACTTTGAGTGTCTCTCCGGCCTCTTCTCCCGGTGTTTGGCCTCTTCTCCCGCTCTCCGGTTCTTCTGCCGGGCTCCTCTGCTATCTTCTGCTCTTTTGCCGCTCTTTTGATAGCGGTGGCCTGGTCTTCTTCATCGTCTTCTTCCCTCTTCTCTTTTTCCGATGTTGACACGACGCTCTCTCCCGCTGTAATGGTGTGTGAGCGGTGCGCGATGACTTATATAGGCGGTGACCCCGCCCCTTATAACATCACAGTCCCAGGGCATGCTGGGACTGTAAGGTCATAAGGGGGCGTGGTCACCAGGTGGAAATACGTGCGTAAATTAAACATCCAAAGATATATCATGTCAAATCCGAGTAGATCTTCTCATCCACAAACGATCACTCATACTGTGCATTCAGGGTTGAGTAATCCATCACTATTCAACCCCCCAGTCCCTACAGCACCTCCAATTAAGGTATTTAGGGACCTAGTACTGAAGGATCTCGAAGATCTTCCATGTAAAAGAGTATATAACGATCCAAGGTTACGAATAGGATTAAAATCCTTATGTGAGCGGAAGGATCTCATCATCCGTCCTGCAGATAAAGGGGGAGGGGTGGTCATTCTTGATAAGAGTGACTACCATAGTGAGATGACTAGAATCCTCAGTGATTCTGAGACATATCGCCGCCTCCAAAAAAATCCAACCTCAGAATGTAAAAGGACACTGATTGATCTTGTAGATACTGGTTCACAATTGGGCATCCTGGATAAAGAAGAAAAACATTTTCTGGTGCCTGTCGCACCGTGTATTCCCATAATGTATTACCTGCCAAAGGTGCACAAGAATGCGACACACCCGCCAGGATGCCCAATCATCAGTGGCATTAATTCCATAACTTCCCGGGTAGGGAAATATAATGATTTTTTCCTCCAACCTATAGTTCAAGCTACCCCTTCTTTCTTGAAAGATACGAGGGATACCATAATAAAACTACAACAGATCATGGATAGTAACAACTTAATACTAGCCACCGCGGACGTTACGTCCTTATATACGTGTATACCCCAGGATCTAGGTTTAGAAGCGGTGGAACTGTTTCTCTCGAGAGACAGGACCATTCCCCGAACACAAAAAAGATTTATTATGTATTTATTAAAATTTGCCACAAGTACTAATTATTTTTGGTACGATGACCAGTTTTAACTACAAACAAAGGGAGTAGCCATGGGGGCCAAGTTTGCCCCCAGCCTGGCGAATATTTTCATGGCTAAATGGGAGGAGGATGTCCTCTATGCTTTAAACCCCCCAGAGTTAGTTCTGTGGGCGAGGTACATAGACGACATCCTCCTCCTATGGAGGGGCAATATGGACTCCTTGGATTCATTCATCGTGACTCTGAATGATAACCGGGTGGGGATCCATTTGACCCAACCAGCCGGTCTAAGATCCATTTTTTGGATTTAGAGATTACATCCAATAATGGCTATCTGGATACAAAAATCTATTTTAATACAACGGACCGCAATGGCTATATTCCGTTGGACAGCTGCCATCATGAAGCATGGCTAAAATCTGTCCCTAGGAGCCAGTTGATGAGAATAAGGAGAAATTGCTCCCATCTTTCCGATTATTTCCAACAAGCGGAAACTTTAAAATCACGTTTCTGTGAAAAGGGGTATGATAACTCTCTAATCACTGAAGAGATTCGACAAGTGGCCCTAATAGATCGTGCCTCTTTGTTGACAGTACAACCGGAAAGACCTAAAAAAACTGCAGACCCTAAACATAAGTGGCCCTTTCTGACAAGTTTTTCCACTCAATATAAACAAATCAAAGACATCATTAGGAAACATTGGAGAATGTTAAAGAGTGATACCATTCTGGGCCCCTTATTACCCGAACAAGCGGCCACTGTTTTCAGGGGTGCTCCATCAATTAAAGGACAGATCGCACCAAATGTGATCGACCCCCCAGATAAAATATAATTTTTTCATAATATGAAGGGATTTTTTCCTTGCCGGAAATGCACAGTTTGTAAATGGAACGCCTGTCAAGCACGTAAAATGGAAACATTTAATTCTATGATTACGGGCAAAGAATATAAGATGAAGCAATTTGCTACATGTAAAACTAAATATATTGTATATCTCATCACCTGTCCGTGTACCTACCCATTTACAAGGGTAAAAGAACACATCACACCAATTAAAAAGGATCGAACTAATCACAGTGTGTCTAAACACTATGCATTATATCATGACCGTAACCCAGCAGGGACTATTTTTCAGATCATAGACAGATTTATACCACACTGGAGAGGGGAATCAAATGTAAGGGGAGTCTCTAGACTTGAAACGTGGTGGATACACCAAATAAAATGTTACACACCCCATGGTTTAAATATCGAGTGGGACATCAACGCGTTTATCAATCAGTCATAAATGTTCTGTTCACGCCCCTCTGTGTAAAGTTCCCTAGAGAGGTGCTATCTATGGGTGGGTCTGACCAAGTATGGTTACCTCCCAATAGGCATCTTTTCATCACTATTCCTACTATATCGTTCTCAGAACTATTTCAATTTTTTATTTGTATTATTATTTTTTTCATCCAATATTTTTGATATTAGTTTTTACAGTTTAGAACACACCCGAGATGAATGCTTGGATTGTTAAATGGGAAGGACATATGTCCCCCTACTTAGGCAACGTCTAGGCTAGATGGTTCTCTTGGCAAGGCACAGAGTAGATTCCTATTTTATATGTGTCTTTTATTTGTTTTCTTATTTTTCTGTTTTTATACCTTTATATGTTTGCAATTATTACCCTGATATCGCTCGAAAATAATTTTTGCTGAATAGTTGTAAACATAGGGGAACATGTGTGTCATGACAACTGTAGCCCCACATTTAATGAGAGAACACACCTTCGGTGATTTGACAGTCCGCACATCTATGCCATTTTGTGTCCCAATGATTGAACTCTCTCTATGCTTTGACAGCTGACAAAGTTCCGATCATGTGATCTTGCCAAATATAGAGAGCAATATGAGTGGCCGGCATGGTGGAGGATGTGCTCTTGGAAGATGCATGTGTAATCGTCGCGTCCTGACGCACTGAGGGAGGATGGACCTTTGGATCCGCGTTACTGCGCTTGCGTGATAGGGCGCGCTGCCTATTGGACGGACCTGTTAGAGAATGAGAAGGTGTGACTGGCTCATTGCGTCATCGCGCTTAGACGTGATGACGCACAAACCAGGAAATATCCAGCTAATATGGAAGAGGAGTGTTTTTTAAACCTGCGTCATTGCGCTCGGACGCTCTGACGCACCAATCACATGACCTTGATACCTGGTCATCATTGGCAAAATAAGATTACCAAGCTGAGGCTTGGTTCCTTGGATATTTCCGTCCTTATGATAGGCTAGACGGACAGTCAGCTGACTAAGGAAAACCCTCACATGATACAAATCCCGGAAGTCACGCCGCACAGGTGTCCCTGATGTAAATTCCAGCACTTTTAAATAAATAGCGCAGCAGATGAGAGGTTAGCTTTACCCCAGTTGAAGTCTTGGTAGACGAAACGCATCGGGTGTATGACGCTACCACAGCCATCTGATTACTGCGCTAAACTCACCACTTTCGTTCATGTGAACTTTGTTTTAACCCGATTTTTTTATTGGAATTTTTTAATTAATGCAATAAAACTTCCTGGTTATCCGGATTTTATACTATGTGGAGCCTTTTTTCCCCTTCTCCCTCTGTCTCACTTGAATGAGATCAAACGATCGTTGGAGGAAGAATCCGTGGTACCGCTCACGATTGGGGACCCATCTAGGACCCTTCACTATGGATCAAGGACAGCTGTAACCCTACCGTACTAACGGTGTAAGCCTACACGACTCACCGCCAACGGCCTGTGAGTCCACCACGTCCGGTAAGGGCATTTTATATTACTTTCTGCCTTGCTGAGTATTTGAAGAGTCCACTGGGGACACAAATAGATACCACTGTGAGATTTACATCCATGCTCCAGGATATTTCTGTTCGATTGAATGAACTGTTCAATACCCCAGAGACTTGCTATTTATTCCCACCCCAATTTTTACTATACATGTTTGTTTTGATTTGAGGGTTTGGGATCATTTTACTGTGTACACACAGTTCACATTATTGTTCACTATATAGCATGTTGTTACAAATGATTTTTTACACCACCAGATTTCTGTACATATGGTATAATTAAACCAAGAGAATAGTCAGAGTCCAAGCCAAGATCGGGGCGGGCAGCAAGCAGGTAAGTCAGGAACAAGCCAAGTAAGTACTGGATACAGGAAAACTGGTAACAAGGTAGCAGGGGTCTCAGGAAACGCTGTAGACCGGACAGCAAGGCAGCATTGGAACAGTCTTCTGTAAATAGCCTATCTTTGGCGCCAAGTGTTGTTCCTATTGCGCGTACACCTGTTAGCGCTATTGGCGCTATTGCGCATGTGCGTACGTTTGTTAGCGATTTTAGCGCTATTGCGCGCGCGAGCGCTGGATGGCGCTTCTATGCACAGGCATTCGTTTAACCCTCAATCTGCTGGGATAACTGCAAGAGGGCTTTTCCTGACAAAAGGGATCCTTCCACCCACATACTAGATCAGCTATCACGCCTTCTATTCTTAGTCATCTTTATAGGGCAGCCAGTTCAGTTTGTTTTTCCCCTTATAAGGCAAGTTTATTTTGGGCGTTTTTTTCTATTCTATTTTTTGGGGCTTAGAGAATTTCTGAAGTGGTACCCCCTAATAGATATCAAAAATTGGGCATCTTATTTAGGCATATACTTTTACAACAGGGCATCCTTAGAGTTTTTATCTCTAAATCTAAAACAGACCAAGCCGCTAGGGGCTCTTGGTTACATTTAAATTCCTATCCAGGTTCCCCAATTTGTCAGGTTGCTTTACTGGTTGGTTTTCTGCAGTACAGACCCTCTATGAATGATTTATTGTTTATTCATAGTGATGGGGCACCTTTAACTAGGTTCCAATTTAATGCTGTTCTGCAGAAATGCCTGTCTATTCTGAAATTGGTCAATATGCGACTATCTTCACACTCTTTCCATATTGGGGCGGCCACGGAAGCTGCCAGATTAGGTTTGGATGTCAGTATTATTTAAAAAATTGAGAGTTGGCAGTCTGATGCATATAAATTGTATATGCACCCTAACTATCCTTTCTGATTTCAGGTCAATTTTTGTCCGTTTGGTTGGTTGGACAGTTTCCTTTTTTGGGCTGAAAGAAGAGCTTTGCTATGCAGTTATTCCGAAAGCTTGAATTATGACCCTTCTCTTGTTATTATTATTATTATACAGGTTTTATATAGCGCCAACAGTTTGTGCAGCGCTTTACAACATGAGGGCAGACATACAGTTACATTACAATTTAGTACAAGAGGAATCAGAGGGCCCTGCTCGTTAGAGCTTACAATCTATAAAGGAAGGGTCAACTGATACAAAAGGTAATAGCTGTGGGGGGATGAGCTGATGGAGGAAGTAAAACAGTGTTAGTTAGATGCAGGATAAGCTTCTTTGAAGAGAAAGGTTTTCAGGGATCACCTAAAGATGGATAGATTAGGGAAAGATTGGGGTAGGAAGTTCCAAAGGATGGGAGAAGCTCTGGAGAAATCCTGGAGGCGAGCATGGGAGGAGGTGACAAGGGAGCTAGAGAGCAGGAGGTCTTGGGATGACCAAAGAGAGCGGCTTGGTTGGTATTTTGGGACTAGGTTAGTGATGTAGCTGAGGGCAGAGTTATGGATGGCTTTGTAAATTATTGTTAGTACTTTGAATTTTATTCATTGGGTGAGTGGAAGCCAGTGGAGGGATTGGCAGAGAGGGGTGGAGGACACTGAATGGTCGGTAAGGTGGATGAGTCTTGCAGCGGCATTCATTATGGACTGAAGGGGGGATAGTCTATGTAAAGGTAATCCAATGAGGAGGGAGTAGTCGAGACGAGAGATGACCAGGGAGTGAATTAGAAGCTTGGTGCTGTCATTAGTTAAAAAGGGGCATATTCTGGAAATGTTGGGGAGGCTAAGGCGGCATGATTTGGACAGGGATTGTGTGTGGGCCTGAAAGGACAGTTCAGAGTCTAAGGTTACCCCTAGCACCCTGGCACGTGGGGGAGGAAATATTAAGAGCTCAGTTTTAGATTGGTGGTTTGACATCCAGGCTGATATGTCTGTAGAGGTCCAAAGACAGAACCTTGGGGGACCCCAACAGTAAGAGGAGTTGGAGAAGAGGAAGTGGAGTTGTAAATGACACTGTGCGATGAGATAGGTAAGATTCAAACCAACGAAGAGTGCAGCCATGGAGACCATGCAAATTGAGTTTTTTGAGGAGGCGGGGGTGGTTAACTGTATCAAAGGCAGCGGAAAGGTCCAAGAGTAAAAATACGGAATAATGACCGTTGGTTTTGGCTGTTAGTAAGTCGTTTGTGAGTTTTAGGAGGGCAGTTTCTGTGGAGTGCTGTGAGCGAAATCCAGACTGAAGGGGATCAAGAAGGTTATTCTCAATGAGGTGGTCGCTCAGTCGGTTGTAGACTAAACGTTCAAGGAGTTTGGAGGCAAAATGGAGTAAAGAGATGGGTCTTAGGTTGTTAAGATTGGTGGGGTCTGAGGCCTTTTTTGGTATGGGAGTGACTAGCGCATGTTTTAGAGGGTTATGGAAGATTCCAGTAGAGAGTGAGAGGTTGAAGATATGAGTTAAGGAGTGTAGGATTGAGTCAGATGGTGACCGTAGTATTTGAGAAGGAACAGGGTCCAGGGGGCAAGAGGTTAGGTGGGCATTAGAAAAAAGTTTAGTGACTTCCTCTATAGTAGCTGGGTTAAAAGAGGGAAGTATTGATTATGCAGGAGGACAAGGAGTGTAAAGTGAGGCAGATATCTGTAGAGCGGAGATCTCGAGATGAATTGTCTCAATCCTAATTTTGAAGTGATTAGCAATCTCCTGGGCAGTGAGTAAGTTAGTTTGTGGGGGTAATGGAGGATGAAGTAGAGTGGTAAAGGTAAAAAAGAGTTGACAGGGACTGCGCGAGAGGGTGTTAATGAGAGTAGTAAAGTAGGTCTGTTTGGCAGTGTGCAGGCCGGAATGGTATTTTTGGAGGGCAGATTTATATTGGCTGAAATCTTGCTGTGACTTAGTTTTACGTTTTTTGAGGCTTCTGGTATTGTCTGTCTGCCAGGGTTGTAGCGGTCGGGCACTGATTCTGTGCATAGTGAGAGGGGCGAAGGTATCCAGGGTGGAAGACAGTGAACTGTTGTAGACAGAAGTGGCCAAGTTGGGGCAGGATTTTGTCATAGAGAAAATCTGTAGCAGAAAAAAGAAGAGACGGGTTAAGATGGTGAAGTTTTCTACGGGTAATAGTTTGGTAGTTGGAAGGCAAGGAGGAGGCAGACAAGGAGAGGGGGAAACTCATAAGGTGGTGATCAGAGAGAGGAAAAGGAATATTGGAGAGGGTGAGTGGAGTACATAGGTAGGAGAATATGAGGTCAAGGCAGTTGCCAACAGAGTGAGTAGAAGCGCTTGTCCATTGTTTTAGGTCAAAAGAGGAGGTTTGGCTCAGCAGCTTAGAAGTAGTGGGAGTTATAAGATTACCAGGGATGTTGAAGTCACCAAGAATGGTTGTTGGAATTTCAGAAGAGAGAATGTAGGGTAGCCAGGCAGAGAAGTCGTCAAGGAAGTTTGATACCGGTCCAGGGGCTGATAGATCAATTATTAATGAAACTGGAGAAAATAGACAAATACAGTGAGCTTCAAATGAGGAGAGGGACAGAGAGGGGGGTGAATGAAGAACCTGAAAAGTGCTTTGAGGAGATAGGTGAATTCCAACACCACCTCCTTTCCGTCGACTAGGCCTGGGAGAGTGAGTCCACAGGAGGCCACCATAGGAGAGAAAAGCAGGAGAAGGAAGGTCAGATTCTTGAATCCAGGTCTCAGTAATTGCAAGTAGGTTCAGGGAGTTTGTGATAAATAGGTCATGGACGGTGGTGAGTTTGTTACAAACAGAGCAGTCATTCCAAAGGGCACAGGAGAAGGGGAGGCTGGTTCTAGGCTGAAGAGGAATAGAAATGAGATTGCGTGGATTGCGGCTGCTATCAGAGAATGGGGGGTGCTGGGTATGTTAGCCAAAGGTAAATGATGGCGGTCCAGGATTTGGGGAAATATCTCCAGAAATATCTCTTGTGAATATTTGCTGGCATGGGATACGGGGTATGCGGTGGAATGATTTATTTTTTTGGCTGGGTAAAATGTTTCAATCCTTTCTTGCACCTTGTTCTAATTCTTTATCTGAGAGGAAATGACATTGGGAAGGTAAAGATGCTAGATATTATCTATCAAGTTAGAAATTTGCAATGCTTGCGAATGTCATTTCCTAATACGTTTTTGGTTTTTCCGAAATTGTGCCCCGCTTGATTTGGTCCAAATCCCCTTTTGAGAAATTCAGGAGAAGAATAAATAGGGCAATTGAAAAAGTTTTACCTACGTTGCGTTGGGTGGGTTTTCCTTCCGGCATGTAGACTTAGAGGGAGGAGTTGTGGGACTTTATAGAGTGATTCTCTATAGAGAGAATGGTATCCATTTGTCGGACATTGGTCTCGACATTTTCAATAATAACCTGCAAAACATGGTGGAGCTGGGGGGGTTGGGCCATGTTTGTTTTGTAAACAAATCCTAGCTTGTGGGGGACAGTTAATATAAAAATGGTTTTGATATATGGCAACCCGAGCCATAGTGGCTTGGTTGTTCTTTCACTGGTCTGTTATGAGTAAGATTATTATTATTTGATTATAACAGCGTTATTTATTATTGAATTGTTATATTTTAAATATATACCAATAATAAAAGGCCGTGGCCATTTTACCTCCACCATTTAGTTGTTGTCTTTATTCTGTGCTCCATTTGCTGTATACAGTCCCATGAAAGTAAGGGGTGTTGGTTTTAAGACCCCCAAACTCATAGGGCTGTGACAGCTAAGCAGTTTCTGGCTCCCCTTTTCTCTAAGCAAGGGGGTGGAGTTAGGTTATTTGAATCAGCTAATCACCTGTCAGGAAAAGCCAAACAGGGTCAGCCTACCTGTTCAGGTCAGCTGACTTTGTAGGTCAGCTGATCTTTAGGAACATTCTGGAAGGTCAGGTCACATGACCTTTTGGAATCTTCTAGAAGGGGCCCCCCCCCCATATAAGGCAACTCCCGGGGTCCCACTCTGCTAGCCTCAAGATCACCTGCTTGTGAGCTCCCCTCCCTCCCTCCCTGTCGCGGCCTAACTATTATGTTTTTTGGTCACATTTCATTTACTAGAAAGGGGGACAGTTAATATAAAAATGGTTTTGATGTATAGCAACCCGAGCCGTAGTGGCTTGGTTGTTCTTTCACTGGTCTGTTATGAGAAAGATTATTATTATTTGATTATAACAGCATTATTTATTATTGAATTGTTATGTTTTAAATATATACCAATAATAAAAGGCTGTGGCCATTTTACCTCCACCATTTAGTTCTTGTCTTTATTCTGTGCTCCATTTGCCGTCTACAGTCCCATGTTGGTTTAAAGAAAGCAGAAGTGACGTGGTTCGATTTCCTGCCGAGTTCAACATTTTGTCAGAACACCCACACAGCAAGCAGCTTGCTATGGGCGCACCTGGGCCGAGCTGCAGCTCCCTGTGTCCATTCAGACATGGAGCTGCAGTTTGGCCCACCCCCTCTCTCCTGATTGGCTAACTGACTTTAATTGACAGCAGCGAGAGCCAATGGCGCCACTGCTGTGTCTCAGCCAAACAGGAGGGAGAGTCCCGGATGGCTGAGACATTCGTGAACATCACTGGACCGGGGTAGGGCTCAGGTAAGTATTAGTGGGGCTGCTGCACACAGAAGGCTTTATATCTTAATGAATAGAATGCATTAAGATAAAAAAACCTTCTGCCTTTACAGCCCCTTTAAAGTATGTGCAGCCCCCCCCCACCCCAAATACTAACTTAAATCCCATATCTCGATCCGATATTCTGACAAAATGTCAAACTCGGCAGGAAATCAAACCATGTCACTTCCTCTTTCTACCATCAGTAATTGCTGTTTGGGCAAAACACCGGCTACCGAATACAGTCTGGTACAGGAAGATTTTGCTGTTTTAACAGCGCATCGGCTATTGAGGACAAAGTTGTCGCAGCCTCGGAGGTGGCCCTTTTCTTGGTTCGTTTTGGAGCGGAGTAACAATCTCTATTTGGTTGCCAGTGTTGTGTACAAACAGCAATTTGTGAAAAAAAAAAAAAAACAGCAATTAGTCAAAATCTGCAATTCATGATAGTTTAAAGAAAAGGGAAGTGACTTGGGCTGCTCATTCTGCCAGGTTCGACATTTTATCAGAACAGGGGCACTCAACAGAAGGGAGGGGCCAGGAGCACAGAAGAGGCACCCGAGAAGAGGAGGATCTTGGCTACTCTGTGCAAATCCACTACACAGAGCAGGTATGTATAACATGTTTATTATTTTTATAGAATAAAAGACGAGACTTTACAATCACTTTAAGTCGTTAGTCCTTAAAACTTACAGAGTATCTCATAATATAGAATAAGGACAGCCAAAGCTATTTTGGCTATACTCCTCCTATGGACCACAGAAGTGCAGTTAATTCTGCACTTCTGTGACCCGTTTTCAGACATCACAGAGCCGGTTTAGGCTTTGAAGAGATCATGCCCATGTGGTAGGGATCCACCCAGATGTCTGAACTGGCAGCTAGCTCAGCCTCTCAGCAAGCCACTGAGAGCCTGGGTCAGCTGATCCCACCCCCTGCACAGCCCTGCACTCCAGTGAGCACTGGAGGGGCAAAGCAGAGAGCCGATGACTGAGGTATTGGCTCTCTGCAGGCTAAAGACCGAGAACTGAGCGATTATTGGTTGTTTGATTGCTCAGTTCTCGGTCTTAGAGGCAACGGGGAACAGCTACAGCTGGGATCTGTGAGTATGTAAGTTTGTTTTGTTTTTTTAAAGCCATACTTCTCTTTTAAAAGCTAAACTTTACTTGAACTCTTGATGACATTTATTTTTCTAAGATCAAGTAAAGTATTTTTTAGTTGAAAATGTCTTTTACAGAAATGGATTAAAGCTGTTTACGGTCTATGCTTGTAGTGGGTAGAGTATTGCCCTGTACACACGATCAGACATTCCCACAACAAAATCCATCGGATTTTTTCCGACGGATGTTGGCTCAAACTTGTCTTGCATGCACACGGTCGCACAAAGTTGTCAGAAAATCCGATCATTCTGAACGCAGTGACGCAAAACACGTACGTCGAGATTATAAATGGGGCAATAGCCAAATGCTTTCGTCTCTTAACTTATTCTGAGCATGCGTGGCACTTTGTGCGTCGGATTTGTCTACACAGGATCGGAATTTAAAGGATCGGATTTTGTTGTCGGAAAATTTTATATCCTGCTCTCAAACTTTGTGTGTCGGAAATTCCGACGGAAAAAGTCAGATGGAGCCCACACACATCTGGAATTTCCGACAACACAATACGATCGCACTTTCTCCGTTGGAAAATCCGACCGTGTGTACAGGGCATTAGAGTAAAAGATTAGATAGCAATGTGTGTTAATTAAGCTGACAAGTGTATAGATAAAGGTCTGCCTGAATTTCTAAATGATATATTTTTTAAATTATATTTAAAAGGGAATTTACTACAAGAATAATGCATTGTATTAGAATAAAGAGTAATGAGTAGATAAAATAGTTAATCCTGACTCTAAATAGTATACAATTAATACCGGCAGTGCATATTTGTGTACTCAATATCTACAATATATATTAGTATCAGTATATTTATTATATAATCAATAGTTATAAATATTCTATATCCTTATTATTATAACTTATAGTAGGACTATTCTACATTTATAGATATGGAACTGTATGGATAAAAGCATATATGACAATTAAAGTGATTGTAAACTCCCATCCATTAATTGTACCTAGAGGTAAGCCTATAATAAGGCTTACCTCTAGTTACTGTAATTATGTCCTAAACGTGCGCCGTTCAGAGGTTGTTTAAGGCCCGAAAATCGGAAGTAAAATTTCATCTGATGAACGATCTGCCAATTTTCGGATCGTTAGTATGGTGCTTGAGACAGCTGATTACGATTTTTCGTCTGACAAAAGCTAGATATGCAGACTATAACATTTTTGGTGTACGTGAACTTAACGTCCGATTTTCGTTTAATCAGTACGGTTTTCGTCCGAAAAAAATCATAAGAGCAAGACTACACATGCTCAGAAAAGAAAGAATACATACAAAAGTTGTCAACACATTGGGGGTTATTTACTAAAGGCAAATGCACTTTGCAGTACAAGTGCACTGCAAGTGCACTTGATAGCGCACTGAAAGTGCACTTGGAAGTGCAGTCGCTGTAGATCTGAGGGGGACATGCAAGGAAAATAAAAAACAGCATTTTAGCTTGCACATGATTGGATGATAAAATCAGCAGAGCTTCCCCTCATTTCAGATCTACCCTTTAGATTTAGAGAGACTGCACTTCCAAGTGCACTTTCAAGTGCGCTTTCAAGTGCACTTGTAGTGCAAAGTGGATTTGCTTTTCGTAAATAACCCCCATTATGTCACTTCTGAAGTTGTATTTTGTTGTACGAAAATTTTCGTATGGTGAATAACCTCTTCACTTTCGACATGAGACTAGCATGCAACAAAAAAACGCACGAACGGTCATTTGAAAATCTGATCGTGTGTGCGAGGTTTTACTGTATATGCAGCCGATGATGTGACCTGTGGCGTTCCTTCAGATTCATGTGCCGTAAAGGGCGCAAGGACGGGTGAAGATGTATGCGGCCTCCAGTGGTGACAGCGCATTGGTGGAGGGCTTCGTTTGCAGGTACGTTTCACATAATGTGCTAGTATGCAATGCATACTAGCACATTATGGCTTTATTTGCAGGTCAGAAAAAAAAAGAAATTAACCCTGCCAGTTTACTTCTTCTTTAACATGTAGATTGGGGTGAAATAAAGTTCATAATGTTAGACAAAGTTGCTACGCTAGGTGGAGAAGTCTTATCAAGACAAGACCACATTTGATTTAATGTTGATTATCTTGTCTGCAGATTTTGTAGAAGATCTATCTATACAATTTTTTGTAATTGTTGTTAAAATCCATAAGGGACTTGTTCAAATTCGTCCCTTTGTTTCTAAGCAGCATGGTCAGATAAGTTTCTCCACCATCCGAAAACGCTGCTAGAAAGGAGACAGATTTGTGAGTGACTGCTTTTTCTTCTCTGACAGAAGGGGCCGTTCCAAGACCAAAGCTGCCATTTACAAACAAGATCACACGGCCCGTGGTGTTACTCACTGTGGTCCCTGGTAATAAGCTGGTTGGTCCCTTAGTAGTGACAGCTTCCCCTCTATCTCCAACCATGACAGGTTCTCCGGCCAGCAGAACCGTCACTTCTGGTTGGACTGCAAGCCACAATACCAAACCCTAAGCTGCGCTCTTTCTTCTGGATAGGCCCTCAGACAGCCTAGCAGCAAGATGTGCCCGGGATAGGCCCAAACTCCGGCCTAGCAGACCGGGCAGTACAATACATGTCCACCCAGACAGCTGTCCAGGTGGCACAGAACCCCAATCACCTGACTCCACCTGGTTCTCCCAGCAGGCCAAGAGATCTAAGAAAACCCCTACCCATTGGCTGAGATACCCCATATACTCCTAATCTGTCCTTGCTTTGCCCTTGTCTTATTTAATGTCACCAGGTACCCAGCCACCTAGTGGCAGAAGAGAGAAGCAATTCCAGACTTAGGGTGAACTTAATTATCCCTAACAATGAGCCAAGGTAACTACACCTGGCAGGTAAATTTATGAGCAACCCTGCCTAAACATCAGGGTGCTACATCATACAGGATTTATATAGTACCAACAGTTTGCGCAGCGCTTTACAACATTTGGGCAGACAGTACAGTTACAATACAATTCATTAAGGAAGAATCAGAGGGCCCTGCTCATTAGAGCTTACAGTCTAGGATGAAAAAAAATGGTTGTTCCCAAGAAGTAAGACTTTACTAATTTAATAAATATATATATATAATAGTACTGTTCTGCATATCTGTTCTGGGGCAGTAAATTAGAAGGAAGTGAAAGCCGTAGGTTCATATAACAGCCAACCAATTAGCATTTTTAGATGGAGATCAAAAATAGAATATCATGTACATTGTATTTCATTCATGACAGGTTTACTTTAAAATCAAAATTATACTGTTTGTAAAAATGAACCATATAACATTTACTGTACATTTTTAAAATTGCATAGCACATTTCCAGGTCAATTATGAAGAAAACGGATTATGGATCTACAAATAAAGACTACACCATCCTTTAACATCATGTTTTTCCCATGCATTTTATCAGTATTTACTCTGGTTCCCAGACACGTTCTGATCCATGTAATGAACTAAAATTTTCAGATAAAAGAAAGCCAAGCACAAAAGGAAATTGTCACGCAATACAAATGATCATGTTACAATCTAACCACCAGTGTTACAAATAATCACGCTGGGAAACCAACATCTGTGTGGCAAAAGATATGATAGGTTTGAAGTGAGATTAGTGAGGTGCTCAGGACAATGTTGGGTTTGAGGTGAACCCAGCCAAACAGCAGTTTACTATATTGTCACTGTATTGAAAACTGTTGCAAGGAAAGGACAGAGAAAGCTGTCAAACTGCATAGGAAGAGATTGAGGTCAGTTAGGAAACTACATTATTTCTGATTGCTAGCTCTGTGGGCAATCAACCTTCTTGATGCGTTTTCCTTATTATTTTAATATTTATTATTACTTGATTATTAATATATTTATTATTTAAGCTTATCTATAGCCGTCTGATCCATAGTTTATTTTAATGAAGCTTGATTGCATCAAGGGACAATAATAACATTTATTTTTATGTGTTTTATTTCAATCTAATAATTTTTTGTGAGCGTGTGTTTATTTACTTTTAACTGTTTGTGGGAATGGGTAAGGGTGTACCCCTGTATTCAGCCCTGCCCCCATTTTACACCCACCTCCTTCTTGGAGCATCAGAAGTGGGGGAGAAGTCATTGTCCCACAGCATTTTGACAAGGGTGCTTTACAGGGCATTGGAGGCTTTCCTGCCCTGCCCCCCTTGCACCCCCCCCCCCAACATGGAAAAGCATATGACCTGATCTGGTCAAAGAAGGGGGTTCACACACTCACTGCCCTGCTTTTTCTGGCCACCCTGGGTGCATGCCTGGATAAGGGTCTACAAGGAACCCCACGCTGTTTTTTTTTCTCATGAATGCTGTCTGTGAAAATCATACTGTTCTGTATTACCACATGCAGTTTTTAGGGATCGCCAAAAATGTTATTTAAAGGATTTGTGTGTTGTCAATGTCACCCTCTAAATTACATGAAAAGACCTCCCTGTTGTTTGTTGCCCAGCTCCCTGCACCCTTTTTTCAAAAATAGCTTGCATTCTATTCTTGAAAATTGCCAGTAAAAAAGACTGCCCCTCCCCTCCCCCCACACACACTTCAGTGGCACTTGGTGCTTAAGTGGGGTTCCACCCAAAAAAACAAACATATGTAAAAAATTCTAAAAAAAAAAACAAAAAAACATTTGGATATTTTTTTTTTTTTTACTTACCTCTAAATGCCTGTTGCTAGGTGGTCCCTCGTAGTCTGCCCCTTCGTCTGCCTGGGCTGGTGACATCACTTCCCCCTGGCACAGGAAGGGCTCGGCTCTTCTCCCTCCCTCCTGTCAATCATCTGGGACCCTGTGCAGGTCCCAGGTGATTGAGCGGCCAATCACGGCGCTCGGCGCCGCTCGCGCATGCCCAGTGGGTGCCAGGCTGTGAAGCCACAGCCCGGCGCCCACAGTTGAAATGCCGGCGCCGACGAGCGGAGGGGGGGGACGAGCGGGGCTTCGATCCCCCGCACCGCTGGACCCAGGGACAGGTGAGTGTCCAATTAAAAGTCAGCAGCTGCAGTATTTGTAGCTGCTGACTTTTAATTTTTTTTTTTTTTAATGGCCCCACTGGGTGGAACTCCTCTTTAGTTCAGGGTTTGCAGATTTTAAACTGAATTTGCAGAACCCAGTGGATTCGTACAACCCTAGTTGGAAGATATTGTCTGAACTTCTGTCAACCTCTGCTCACCCAGCTGCTAACAATTTAACCACTTGCCAACCGCCCACAGTACATTTACTGCAGGTGGCCACCACGGGTAGGCTGTATCACGTACATGTACATCATCCAGCCTGTTTCAGGTTAGGAGTATGCAGCACGCCGCTCCTGAGACTGCTGTGTCCACCGGACACAGCGGATTATGGATCCTGGTACCTGGCCACTTTTGGCAGCCAAGGTATCATGTGATCACTATGTGATCACAAAATCACAATGTCAACAAAGCTTTTATAAATTAATTTCATTCATAACAGCTGTGTTTCCTATAGAGTGATGCTGTGATTGGACCACAACTATCACATGGTTCCTGAGCCAATCACAGCAACCTGTGCCATGTGATTAGCTGTAGCCAATCACAGATCACTAGTAATCACAGCTGTTATGAATGTAACCCTCTATTCTACACTCTCTAATTCACATTTTCAATCTATACCTCTCTTATAGCATCTTCCCCAACTCTCTTAAACATGCTCTAGTCACCCCCATACTTAAAAAGCCTGCACTGGACCCCACCAATCTTAACAACCTACGCCCCATCTCCCTGCTCCCCTTTTTATCCAAACTTCTTGAAAATCTGGTCTACAACCGATTGAGCGACCACCTCACCACCTAACCTTCTTGATCCCCTTCAGTTTGGATTTCGCCCTCAACACTCCACAGAACTGCTTTCCTAAAAGTAACAAACGATCTACTAATGGCCAAAACGAATGGACATTATTCTGTACTACTCCTCCTGGAGCTCTCTGCTAAGTTTGATATGGTTAACCACCCCCTCCTCCTCAAAAGACTCCATGCTTTTGGTTTCCACGACTGTACTCTTCGCTGGTTCTATTTCTGCTTATCCAACCGCACCTTTAGCGTTTCTTACAATTTTAGTTCCTCCTCTCCTCTTCCTTTCTCTGTTGGGGTCCCCCAAGGTTCTGTTCTTGGACCTCTCCTATTCTCAATCCACACCTCCTCCCTGGGTCAGCTGATAGCCTCCAATGGCTTCCAATACCATCTCTATGCTATCTCTCTACCCCTTAGCTCACTCCTTCAGTCTCTTCACGTATTACTAATTTACTAACAGACATATCAGTCTTGATGTCACACTACTTCAGCAAACTCAATTTATTGAAAACCAAACTCATTATATTTCATCCTCCACGTGCCCCTTCCCTTGATCTACTTTAACTCCCTCCTTATTGGCTCCTTATTGGCTTACCTTTACATAGGATATCCCCCCTTCAGTCCATCATGAATGCTGCTGCCAGGCTCATCCACCTTACCAAATGCTACTTGCCTGCTACCCCTCTCTGTCAATCCCTCTATTGGCTCTATTGGCTCCCGCTCACCCAACAAATTAAATTCAAAATACTAACAACAACTTACAAAGTCATCGATAATTCAGCCTCCAGCTACATCACTAGCCTAGTCTCAAAATAGCAACCTAATCGTTCTCTTCATTCCTCCCAAGACCTCCTGCTCTCTAGCTCCCTTGTCACCACCTCCAGGACTTTTCCAGAGCCCATCCCATCATATGGAACTCCTTACCACGATCTGTCTGATTGCCAATCACTTCAAAACTAAGATTGATACAATTCATGAGGAGATCGCCAATGCGCAAAAACCTCCCCCATGCAACATCCCATGTCCACAGACACAATCATTACTTCCCTCATTCAACCCTGCTACTATTACTGAGGTTGCTAAACTTTTATCTAGCACTCATCTAACCACTTGCCCCCTGGATCCTGTTCCCTCGCAAATGCTACGCTCACCCTCTGACTCGATTCTACGCTCTCTAACTCACATTTTCAACCTCTCCCTCTCTTGTGGCATCTTCCCAAACTCTCTAAAACATGCGCTAGTCACCCCCATACTAAAAAAGCCCTCACTGGATCCCACCAATCTCAACAACTTACGTCCCATCTCCTTACTCTCCTTCTCCTCCAAACTTCTTGAAAGACTGGTCTACAACCGAGTAAGCAACCATCTGACCATGAATAAACTTCTTGATCCCCTTCAGTCCAGTTTTTGCCCTCAACACTCCACGGAAACTGCTCTCCTTAAACTCTCAAATGATCTACTAATGGCTAAAGCCAATGGACACTATTCTGTACTACTTCTCCTGGATCTCTCTGCTGCCTTTGACACAGTGGACCACCCCCTCCTCCTCAAAAAACTCCACTCCTTCGGTCTCCGTGACTGTACTCTTCGCTGGTTCTCATCCTACCTATCCCACCGCTCCTTCAGTGTCACTTACAACTCTACTTCCTCCTCTCCTCTTCCCTTTTTCCGTTGGGGTCCCCCAAGGTTTTGTTCTTGGACCTCTCCTTTTCTCAATCTATACCACCTCCTTGGGTCAGTTGATTGCCTCCCACGGCTTTAAATATCATCTCTACGCTGATGACACCCAAATCTATCTCTCCACCCCCCAGCTCTCTCCATCTGTCTCCTCACGCATTACCAACTTACTAGCAGACATATCAGCCTGGATGTCACATCACTTTCTTAAACTCAACCTATCCAAAACTGAGCTCATGATATTTCCTCCCTCAGGTGCCACTTCCCCTGATTTCCCTGTCAAGATCAACGGCTCAACTATCAACCCATCTCCCCACGCCAAGGTCCTAGGTGTAATCCTGGACTCTGAACTAACCTTTCAACCCCACATTCTATCACTATCCAAAGCTTGCCGCCTCAGTCTTCGCAACATCTCCAAGATACGCCCCTTCCTAACCAATGACACCACAAAGCTTCTAATCCACTCCCTGGTCATCTCCCGCCTCGATTACTGCAACTCCCTCCTCATTGGTTTACCTCTAAATAGGCTATCCCCACTTCAGTCCATCATGAACGCTGCTGCCAGGCTCATCCACCACACAAACCGCTCAGCGTCTGCCACACCCCTCTGCCAATCTCTCCATTGGCTGCCACTCAGTCACCGAATTAGATTCAAGATACTAACTATAGCTTACAAAGCCATCCACAACCTGGCCCCCAGCTACATCTCTAACCTAGTCACAAAATACCAACCTAATCGTTCTCTTCGCTCCTCCCAAGACCTCCTGCTCTCAAACTCCCTTGTCACCTCATCCCATGCTCGCCTTCAGGACTTCTCCAGAGCCTCCCCCATCCTATGGAATGCTCTACCCCAATCTGTCCGATTTTCTCTTACTTTATCCACTTTCAGACGATCCCTGAAAACTCATCTCTTCAGAGAAGCCTATCTGGCCCCCACCTAACAACTGTACATTTATCTTCTCAATCAGCGCATCACCCATAGTTATTACCTTTTGTATCTCTTGACCTTCCCTCTTAGATTGTAAGCTCTAAGGAGCAGGGCCCTCTGATTCCTACTGTATTCAAATTGTATTGTATTTGTACTGTTTACCCTCAAGTTGTAAAGCGCTACGTAAACTGTTGGCGCTATATAAATACTGTATAATAATAATAATAATAATTATCTTCTACTCTGTTTGCTTTTAGACAATCCCTAAAAATCATCCTCTTCAGAGAAGCCTATCCTGCCTCCTCCTAACAAATTTACTTTGATTTTCTTCATTATCTCATCCCCCACAGTTATTACCTTTTGTATCACTTGACCCTCCCTCTTAGATTTAAAGCTCTAACGAGCAGGGCCCTCTGATTCCTCCTGTATTGAATTGTTTTGTAAATGTACTGTCTACAAACTGTTGGCGCTATATAAATCTTGTATAATAATAATAATGATATTAACCCATTCATGACCATTCAAAACATTGCTGTTACAATGTTACTATGGTGACACTGAACTACTCTGATGAGAGTATGTAAAAAAATATTAAAAAAAGAAAATAAATTAAAAGGAAGTTTAAAAAAATTAAATAAAAAAAATATATATTTTTTAACATACTGTCACCAGTCAGTATCCCTGCCACACCAGTCATATGATGACGCTGTACTGCATTGGTGACAGTATGTAAATAAATAAAATTTCCAAAAATTTGTAACAAAAACATAAAAAAAACTTGGCATGCCTCTTATTAAATATCTCAGACTGTCTACTGTCTACAAAGAGGGTTCACTTGGGGATAATTTATACTGCCCTGGCATTTAAAGGGCCTCTAGGAATGAGATAGGCCATCAGTACATCAGGATTTATCAATTTTCAAATATACATTTCGTAGTTTGTAGACGCTATAACTTTCACTCAAGCCAAATAATGTACACTTATTGAGATTTTTTTTACCATGTAGCAGAATACATTTTGGCCCAAATTTATGAAGAAATTTGATTTTATTAGATATGTTTTATAAAGGAAAGTAGAAATATTTTTTTTTCAAAATGTTCAGTCATTTTTCATCTATATATAGCAAAAAATAAGAAAAACCAGTGGTGACAAATACCACCAAAAAAGTTCTATTTGTGTGATTTTTTTTTTTTTAGAAATTAAATTTGCCTACAGTGTTACATGATGACACAATAGCCAGTTAAAGGAGCACAGGGCTGAATAGCAAAAAATGGCCTGGCCATGAAGGAGGTAAAACCTTCAGGAGCTCAGGTGGTTAAATATATGAATTCTCCAGGTAGGACAAAGTGATTACAACATAATGACAAGTAGTATCTGTAATACTTTATTTTATTACATTGTCGTAGCATCAATAGATTCTGCTTAAATCATATCTAAACCCAAAAATAAAATCTGTATATATTGCTGCTTAACAGTCATTACATGTGATGGTTTTATAATTTTTCATTTTCAGGCTAAGAACATTTTCAGCAAGTACATACCGTATATACTCGAGTATAAGTCGTTCCGAGTATAAGTCGAGGCCCTAATTTACCACAAAAAAATGGGAAAAACTTATTGACCCGAGTATAAGACGAGGGTGAGAAATGCACAGCTACTGTAAGTGGAAAAGAGGGTCAACAATGCCAATTTGCAGCATCACTGTTCCCATTTGCAGCCTCACTATGCCCATTTGCAGCCATAGGTCCCCTAAACTTCAAACTCGGTAGTTAAGGGTTCCTAGATGCCCCCTAGCTGCAGCCAAAATTTGGGGTCTCTGAACCCAAAGGGTCCCGAAATGACATTGCTGCAGATGGACACAGTTGACCGAATTTGAGGCCCTGTATCTCGGGGCCACTTAGTGCTAAGAACCCCAAATTTGGTGTGCAAACCCAGTGGACCTAGCACCATAAAATTTCCAAAGCTGGGGTTTCTAGCACCAAGTGGCCCCGAGATACAGGGCCCCAAAAATCAGTTCAGAAAATGTCAAGCTTTTTTTGCAGCAGAGAATGACATTTTCCGAACCGGGTTTGGGGCCCTGTATCTCAGGGCCACTTAGTGCTAAGAACTTCAGCTTTGGATATGTTAGGGTACCAGTTCCACTGGGTTTGCACACCAAATTTGGAGTTCCTAGCACCAAGTGGCCCTGAGATATGGGGCCTCAAATCGGTTCAGAAAATGTCAAGCACTTTTCTGCAGCAGAGAATGACATTTTCCGAACCGATTTTGGGGCTCCGTATCTCTGGGCCACTTAGTGCTAGGAACTTCATCTTTGGATATGTTGTGGTACCGGGTCCACTGGGTTTACACACCAAATTTGGGGTTCCTAGCACTAAGTGGCCCTGAGATACGGGGCCCCAAAGTCGGTTCGGAAAATGAAGTGCTTGACTCCAGTATAAGTCGAGGGGGGCACTTTCAGCACAAAAAAATGTGCTGAAAAATTCGACTTATACTCGAGTATATACGGTAGGTTACTTACCTGTTTGCCTTCCTTAAAAAAAGAAAACAAATGCAGCCACCTAGTCTAAGGAGACTGGTAAGCTGCAATTTATACAACTTTTGTCTTTGGGTTTAGAAACGCTTTAACTGTTGATAAAAAATGATGAATAGAGCTAAAGTTTATCAATCATACTGTATGTAAACAGTTGGTCTACCCAAAACTGATAGTTCCGATTTTGGTAGATGCTGGAGACATTTTTTTCATACATCTTGGGGGCCTGTATTGAGAAGTTTCTGTGTCTTCAGAATTGATGTGACCATTATGAGGGGGTTACCCTTTCCTTACTGGATTTCTTCTATTAATTTTATATTATGGCAAATGCAAAGGTGGGAAGGAACAGAGGCAGAACTTATGGCAAGAGATCTTGCTGTCAAGAGTATCTAAGAGAACCGACCTGAAACCCCCAGACTGCAGCTAAAATTTTAATAACACCTTTTGGTGTGCTGATTCGTGCATTTTTTAAATTAAACAAAAGGCATGCATGGATTTAGATATTTTAGAGATTGCATTCTTAGGTATTGTATTCTTAAGGTAGGGAACATAATGGTACAAAAGACCCCCAGTTAAATAAAACCTTTTTATTGTTTTAAAAGAAACAGCTTAATTTAATAAATATAAATAAAAATTAGGTGTTGAAAACCGTATCCTGCACTGAGATCATTGGGAGTCATTGGGAACTATTTGATGATGGGTTATAGCCATATCCACATACTATTTTTTTTTTTTCCGCACATGCATGGCTGTTGGAAGCATTAAGATCAAATAAACATTTTCCACAGGAAGAGTTGTAATTCTGCTTGGGTTATATTGTGTTGTTTCTTAAAGATGTCCACTCCTAAGCATAAACTTCCACTTTACGAAGTAAATGGTGATTAGTGCAGTTTAAAATTCTAAGGTAAAAGCAACACAGGGGTATTGGCTGGTGATAATTTTCTATAGTGCATGATAACCTTTGACCTTTAATCTATAAATGCCATCTTCAATCCTGCCAAAAAAGCTATCTGTAATGGCTAATAATGTAAACAAGCAGAAATGGTATAGTAATAAAGGAGGAAACTTGTGTAAAATACCAAAACACAGTGAAGTAAGTAAACTTGTGATAAACTCAGCATACCAAGGTTATGACCCTATGTCTCAGGGTGACATGATCTGGACATGTAATTGCCAGAATCTTCAGGGACCATGTAAGAGGTCGCAAGAAATAACAAACAAAATTTGTACAAGTTAATTCATAATGTATGAAATTTGGTAATACTAGAAAGAAGAATTTTAGATACAGTTTCTACTGACTTTTTGTTTAACCACTTAAGGACCGAGCCTCTTTCTGAGATTTGTTGTTTACAAGTTAAAAACATTTTTTTTTTGCTAGAAAATTACTTAGAACCCTCAAACATTATACATTTCTTTTCTAACACCCTAGAGAATAAAATGGCGGTCGTGGCAATACTTTCTGTCACACCGTATTTGCGCAGCGGTCTTCCAAGCGTACTTTTTTTGGGAAAAATACACCTTTTTGAATTCAAAAATAAGACAACAGTAAAGTTAGCCCAATTTTTTTTATATTCTGAAAAATAATGTTACACCGTGTAAATTGATACCCAACATATCATGCGTCAAAATTGCGCCCGCTTGTGGAATGGTGACAAACTTTTACCCTTAAAAATCTCCATAAGTGACATTAAAAAAATTCTACAGTTTGTATGTTTTGAGTTACAGAGGAGGTGTAGGGTTAGAATGATTGCTCTCACTCTACCGATCGCGACAATACCTCACCTGTGTAGTTTGAACACCGTTTTCATATGCGGGCGCTACTCACGTATGCGTTGACTTCTGCACGCAAGCTCGGCGGGACGAGGCGCGTTTAAAAAATTTTACCTTTTATTTTTTTATATTTACACTGTTCTTTTAAAAAAAAATAGTGTAACTTTTATTCCTATTACAAGGAATGTAAACATCCTTTGTAATAGAAAAAAAGCATGACAGGACCTCTTAAATATGAGATCTGGGGTCAAAAAGACCTCAGATTTCATATTTACACTAAAATGCAACAAAAAATAAAACATTTTGTCATTTGAAAAAAAAAAAAGGCCCTTTAAGAGCTATGGGCGGAAGTGACGTTTTGCCCTGCAATGGTATGGAGACGGGTGGGGGCCATCTTCCCCTCACTCGTCTCCATACCCATGAAGGAGAAGGATCCGATCGTCTCCGCCGCTACCGATGGCTCTGGTAAGCGGCGGAGGGCACTGGAGGGCGGCGGGAGGGGGGGCCTCTCCTGCCGCCGATAAAAGTGATCTTGCAGCGAATCCGCCACAGAGACCACTATTATCGAAACCTGGACCACCCTCTGAAGAAGAGGATACCGGGGTTATGGTAGCTAGCTGCTGCCAAAACAAAGATATCTCTCTTCAAAGTTAGGACATATATCGGCGTGCGGCGGTCCGGAAGTGGTTAATGAATTAAAACCTAGTATCCACAGTCAGTGTCATTTGTTCAGCTCCTTCTCGCAGAAAAAAATTGCAAGGTTATCCTCAAAGTGTTACATGTAATCAAATTATTATCAGACAAGTGACAATGAATGTTCGAAAAAAAAAAAAAACTAGTGTTTGCGTTTCTGAAAAATAAGTAATGATATCTCCACCTGGGTTGTTTGTCTTATGTCCTCAGGCATTACTCCTTCATGTGTCAGAAGCACTTCCCTGCAAGAATAGGTCTTATCACACTTACTTGCAAATCAGGAATAAGGCTTGGTAATCTCTCGGGCTTTACTTTTTTTTAACTTAATAACTGGTTTGGAGGGTATTGTTTATATTCTCTTTAGGGCCAGTTTTAACACACAGTTGAGGAATGAGGACAAGTAAGTTGTACCGAAATCCCAGATCTCCAGGACTTTGTACCTTCTCTATGCCTGTAAGGTGCCGAAGAGCGCATGCAGCATTCAGCACCAGATATGAATTTTGGAAAAAATTCAGTTTTTCTTGGGTTTCTTTCTTTAATAGCCGCCACAGCTGATGGATTGGTATTAATATAACAGGGACCCTGCATTTTCACATTTCTTCATTTATGAGGTTATCATAGTGGTGAGCTCAACATTTTAACCCTCTAGTCTAGCACTGTAAAAGATAATCACTGGAGTGCTCCTTCAATATCCTAGAACTAAATGAAAATTTTATACCTTGTTTCCGCCCAAGGACCAAGACTGGAACTCAAGAGAACATGGGGGCATGACATGGAACTAGCAGGTACTGTAGGTAGTGCAAGTGTAATGTGTAATGGTGTATAGTTCCTTCATTACCACAATTTAAAAAATATTACATGTACATTATTATTATTATTATTATACGAGATTTATATAGCGCCAACAGTTTACGCAGCGCTTTACAATGTATAGGGGGGACAACACAATTACAGTACAGTTCAATACAAAAGGTACAGGAGGGCCCTGCTCCTAGAGCTTACATTCTAAAGGGAGGGGGTGGTGGTACAAAAGGTAATAGCTGCAAAGAATGATTTGATGGGGGTGGCTCAGGGACAGTTATGTGGGCGTGGGATAGGCTTCCCTGAATAAATGAGTTTTCAGGGATCTCCTAAAGGTGGACAGGGTAGGGGCAGATTGGACCTAATGGGGCAGGGAATTCCAGAGGATGGGAGAGGCTCTGGAGAAGTCCTGAAGGCGAGCATGGGAGTAGGTAACAAGGGAGCTAGAGAGCAGGAGGTCCTGGGAGGAGCGGAGGGGGCGATTTGGGCGATATCTGCAGATGAGGTTGGTGATGTAGATGGGGGCGATGTTGTGAATGGCCTTGTATGTTATGGTTAGCATTTTGAATTTTACACGGTGGGGTAGGGGAAGCCAGTGAGGGGATTGGCAGAGAGGAGCAGCAGTCACGGATCGATTAGTGAGGTGTATTAGTCTAGCAGCAGCATTCATAATAGACTGAAGGGGGGATAGCCTGCTTAAGGGTAGGCCATTAAGGAGAGAGTTGCAGTAGTCGAGGCGGGAAATAATCAAGGAGTTAATAAGTTGCTTTGTGGTGTCATTAGTCAGGAAGGGTCGAATTCTGGAGATGTTGCGGAGGTTAAGGTGGCAGGATTTAGCCAGTGATTGGATATGGGGGCTGAAGGAGAGGTCAGAGTCAAGGATTACACCCAGGACCCTGGCATGTGTGGAGGGACCAATGGTTGTGTTGTTGATATTAATGGTGAAGGGACCAATGGTTGTGTTGTTGATATTAATGGTGAAGTTACAGGAGGGGGACATTAATGATGGGTTGCAGCTTGGATCAAATGGTGTTTAACCAATCACAAAACAATAAACAAATAGGATAAAAATGCCATGCTACCTTTTAAGTAATTACATAAAGATAATTACATCAAATTTAACAGTGTATCACCATCAGTGAATACATGAATACATGTACTAAACAATAAAAAGTGAATAATAATGATCCAATAATAGAAACAATGGTATTGCAGTTCATAAAACGTGAAATAAACGTGCCTTCATCTTTACAAAAATCTTCAAGCCTCTTCCCCAATCACCTCAGGGCTCTCAGTGCGCTCACCTCAATAATATAGTATACATGCACGTACAGTAATATTCAGCTCACTTCTCTCTGGTCAGATTACTAATCCACGACCCCGGGGTACTCTGTAGTAATGTCTCCCACACACCAGGGTACTCTTATTCACCTAGATCTTCCTCCTCAGCAATGGGGTTGTGGTCCCTTTAAGAAAGTATGGTCCGTATACTGGGGTGCACTCACCTACCACGTGGGGACATAGAGGATAGCCCTATAGTGTAATATGCTTTATTCATGCCTAAAATGATGCTTACATCAATAAAAAATTACACGGGCATATCAGGGATGCCGGTCTTCCTGGTATGACATCACTTCCGGTCCTCTATCCTACAGACTCCGCCCTACGTGTTGCGTCACGTGACTTCATCAGGGAAAAAACTTACTTGGAATACCAATTTGACTAAAGAGAAGATTATTAGGTCATTATTATTCACTATTTATTGTTTAGTACATGTATACGCTGATGGTGATGCATTGTTTAATGTAATGTTATTACTTTTATGTAATCACTTAAGAGGTAGCATGGCATCTTTATCCTATTTGTTTATTGTTTTGTGCAAAGGTAATGTTGGCAAGTATTATTTAACCAAAAGAGCAGTGGATACTTTAAACATACTTACAGCAGAATATTATTATTATTATTATTATTTAGGATTTATATAGCGCCAACAGTTTACGCAGCGCTTTACAATATAAAAGGGAGACAATAAAGTTATAATACAATACAATACAATAGGATTAAGAGGGCCCTGCTCAGAAGAGCTTACAATCTAATAGGGTGGGGCAGGTGGTACAAAAGGTTGTAACTGTGGGGAATGAGCTGGTGGAAGTGGTAGGAGATTAGTTGGAGACGTGATAGGCTTTCCTGAAGAGATGAGTTTTCAGGGATTGCCTGAAAGTAGCAAGAGTAGGGGATAGCCGGATAGATGGAGGTAGCGAGTTCCAGAGGATGGGAGAGGCTCTGGAGAAATCCTGGAGACGAGCATGGGAGGAGGAGATGAGAGAGCTTGAAAGCAGGAGGTCTTGAGAAGAGCGGAGAGGTCGATTTGGGTGATATTTGGAGACAAGATTAGTGATGTAGCTTGGGGCAGTGTTGTGAATGGCTTTGTATGTTGTGGTTAGAATTTTGAATTTAATTCGCTGGGTGATTGGGAGCCAGTGTAGGGATTGAAGTAGAGGGTTGGCAGACACTGAGCGGTTGGTAAGGTGGATAAGTCTGGCAGCAGAATTCATGATAGACTGAAGAGGGGATAGCCTATGGAGCGGTAGGCCAATGAGAAGGGAGTTGCAATAGTCAAGGCGAGAGATAACAAGGGAGTGAATGAGGAGCTTGGTGGTTTCATTTGTTAAAAAAGGGCGAATTTTAGAGATGTTACGGAGGTGAATTCTACAAACTTTTGACAGCGATTGGATTGGAGGCTGAAATGACAAGTCAGAGTCTAGGATTACACCTAGTACCCTGGCGTGAGGGGAGGGACTGATGGTTATATTGTTGATTTTGATAGAAAAGTCATGGAGGGGGGCACGGGCGGGGGGGAATATTAATAGCTCAGTTTTAGAGAGATTTAGTTTAAGGAAGTGGTGTGACATCCATGCTGATATGTCAGTTAGTAAGTTAGTAATGCGAGAGGAGACTGAAGGAGTGAGGTGAGGAGTAGACAGATAGATTTGGGTGTCATCAGCGTATAAGTGGTATTGGAAGCCATGGGCAGTTATTAGGTGACCAAGGGAGGAAGTGTAGATAGAGAAGAGAAGGGGTCCAAGAACCGAGCCTTGGGGGACCCCCACAGAAAGGGGCAATGGAGAGGAGGAGACAGAGTTGTAGGTGACACTGAAGGAGCGCTGTGATAAATAGCCAGAGAACCAGGATAGAGCAGAATCTCGGAGGCCAAGGGAATGTAGTTTATTGAGAAGGAGCGGGTGGTCAACAGTATCAAAGGCCGCAGAGAGGTCAAGTAGAAGGAGTATGGAGTACTGGCTGTTGGTTTTAGCAGTTAGTAAATCGTTAGTGAGTTTTAGTAGGGTAGTTTCTGTGGAGTGCTGCGAGCGAAAGCCAGACTGTAAGGGGTCAAGAAGGTTATTTTCATTGAGGTAGGAACTAAGACGGTTGTAGACTAAGCGTTCTAGAAGTTTAGAGGTGAATGGGAGTAATGAGATGGGTCTTAAGTTGTTCAGGTCGGTAGGGTCCAGTGAGGGCTTTTTAAGAATGGGAGTTATCTGTGCATGTTTTAGAGGGGAGGGGAAAATGCCACTAGAAAGGGAGAGATTGAAGATGTGGGTGAGGGAGCATAGTATAGAAGAAGAGGGTGACCGTAGTAGTTGTGAGGGAACAGGATCCAAGGGACAATTGGTTAGGTGGGCATCCGAGAAAATTTTTGTAACCTCTTCCGTAGTAGCCAATTCAAAAGAGGAGAGTGTTGAATGTGCTGCTGGGCAAGGTATGATGGGTGGGGAAGACGTACGCACAGTGGAGATGTCATCACGAATTGCATCGATCTTGTCTTTGAAGTGATTGGCAATCTCTTGCGCAGTGAGTGAGTTAGTGGGTAGAGGGGGTGGTGGACGAAGCAGAGAGTTAAAGGTTGAGAAGAGCCGACGGGGACTGGATGACAAGGAATTAATAAGAGAGACAAAGTAGGCTTGTTTGGCAGCATGGAGGCATGAATTGTATTTTAGAAGGGCAGATTTATATAGGGTGAAGTCTTGCAGGCATTTGGTTTTACGCCACAATCGTTCAAGAGCACGGCAATGTCTCTGGAGATTTCTAGTGTTGTCAGTTTGCCAGGGTTGTAACGGTCGGGGCCTAATTCTGCGTGTGGTTAGAGGAGCAAGTGCATCTAGTGATGATGAGAGTGAACTGTTGTAGACAGAAGTGGCCAGGTCAGGACAGGACAGGGGAGAGATTATGTCATATAGGTGGTCAGTAGCAGAATAGAGAAGAGAAGGGTTAAAGTGGCGAAGGTTTCTACAAGTAATTGTTTGCTGCTTGGAGGGATGGGTGGTTGGAGGCAAGGATACAGTGAAAGTAATGAGGTTGTGATCAGATAGAGGAAAGGGTGTGTTGGTGAGGTTGCCAGGGTTGCAGAGATGGGAGAATACAAGGTCAAGGGTATTACCATTGGAGTGAGTGGAAGTATGTGTCCATTGGGTTAGGTCAAAAGATGAGGTTAAGTTGAGAAGTTTAGCTGTAGTTGGGCTGTTGACATTGACAGGAATGTTAAAGTCACCAAGAATAATGGTGGGTATTTCAGAGGAGAGAAAGTAGGGTAGCCAGGCAGCAAAGTCATCAATGAAGTGCGATACCGGTCCAGGAGGCCTATAAATTGCTGCAATCCTCAGAGAAATGGGAGAAAACAGACGAATACAGTGCATCTCGAAAGAAGAGAGGGAAGGACAGTAAGGACTTGGAAGGTGCTTTGTGGGGACAGAAGGAAGCCAACTCCACCTCCTTTCTGTCTGTTGGGTCTGGAGGAGTGAGTCCAATGGAGACCACCATGGGAGAGGGCAGCAGGAGAAGCTGAGTCAAAATTTTGCAGCCAGGTTTCTGTTATGGCGAGTATGTTCAAGCCATGAGAGATGAAGAGGTCATGTACAGATGTTAGCTTGTTACAGATAGAGCGGGCGTTCCAAAGGGCACATGAGATTGGTGGGGTGCTTTGAGGAAGCAGGGGGATAGAAATTAAACTGAGTGGATTGCGGTGGTTGCCAGAGGGGGAGGGGTATTGGATATGTGGCTTGCATTTGGAAAATGGCGGACCAGGATTAAGAGAAATGTCACCTGAGACTAGGAGAAGGAGGAGGGTGAGGAAGGCAAGGTGGGAGTGGGATGTGCATGAGCGCACGTGTCTAGTGGCCCTGGTGTTTATGTCAGCATGTGGGTGCAGCAACTGCAGGAGATGATGGGTGCCATAGTAGGGAGAGGGTAGGAGTGAGGGTGATATGTGCATGCTGCAGGGAAGAGAGGAGGGGTAGAGTAAAGATAATTTGAGGATAGAAGACACCAATGTGAGAAGGAAGAGAATATATGGAGCATGTTAGTGGATAGAGAGTGGGAAACTAACCTAATATAAAATAAATTTCAAAGGTGGTTTGCTTGTCGTCTTGCAGAGTGGAGCAGAGTTCCTGTTGTTCATGCAGCTTTAGTTATCCTGCTTTCGTTAAACTGCGTCGGTGAAACTGCGCATCACTCGTGACAGAGCCAATCAGGAAAGAGCCATGATGTCTGCGCCATGCCCCTGTCTGCGCCACCCCATAAGCTGCCATAAATTTATAGACAGACTAAGCTGGGATGCATTTCTCAGTTGGTCATTATTGGGTCTGATGTGAGACACCTGAATATGGGGGGGAGATGGCCAGGCCAGACACAGGCTAGGGTCATAAAGCTAATTACCTCTCTTGATCACTCAAGCCATATGGAGTTGAGAATCAATCACCAGTAATATTGCTATTGCAGTGTGTTTGTTATAGAGCTAGCAGTAAATATGGAAGTTTAAAGATATGGCAGCAGGAGACGATTACCAAAAATATTAATAGCAGACTCAGCAAAGTCAGTTCAGTAGGGATGTACAGTTGGATAGGAGATAGGAGACAATTACCAAAAATATTAATAGCAGACTCAGCAAAGGAATAAGGCTCCTTTCACATGGATTGCCAGGGGCTGAAGCTGAAAGTAATTTTCACTAAATACAGAAAAAAAAAAACAGATTCCTGATGTTCAACCTGGAATTTTGAAAGGAGAAATGAAAAGTGATCTTTACATAATAGAGAGAGGCATTCCTATCAATGTGTTATAAAGGATCTGTGTTAGGTGGGCCAATCCGCTGTTATAATCTGACAGGCATAGTATATCATGGTAAAAGAAATGCCTTTGAAGATAAGACTGTCTTACTGACCACTGCCTCCCTTAGTAAGCGTAAATCACAGCTGTGACCAGTAGGTTAAAGTTCCTACATGCTTTTCTATAACATTATTATTATTATACAGGATTTATATAGCACCAACAGTTTATGCAGCGATTTACAAAATTAAGGCAGACAGTTCAGTTATAATATATTTAATACAGGAGGAAACAGAGGGCCCTGCTCTTTAGAGCTCACAATCTAAGAAAAATAATACAGATGTTAGGTGGGGGCAGGGTAAGCCTCCCTGAAGAGAAAGGTTTTCAGGGATCGTTTAAAAATGGACAGAGTAGGAGATATTTGGACAGATTGGGCTAGGGATTTCCAGAGGATGGGAGCGGCCTGGGAGAAGTCCTGGAGGCGAACATGGAAGGAGGGGGCAAGGGACCTGCTAGAGAGCAGGAGGTCTTGGGGGAATGAAGAGAATGATAAGGTTGGTATTTTGAGACTAGGTTAGTGTAGCTGGGGCAGAGTTGTGGATGGCTTTGAAATTTGTTGTTAGTATTTTGAATTTAATTCATTGAGTGAGTGGAAGCCAGTGGATAACATTTATCAGGAATTGTCTTTTTCTTTCAGATGTTATTACATTATTTGCATTTAATGAAAAATTTAAATATATTGCTCCAAAACATGGTGAGTGTACCAAATAATGCTATTGCTTGGCAAATTTAATGTGAATGGTGATAAAATAAGGGGGTAATATAACAAGACCTGTCCCCACTTATTGCCACCCATAGCACCATTTTCTTCATCATTAACACCTACAGGAATATTTAGAGGTTTCCAGGTGATCTTCTGCAATTTGACATGCAGTTGCAAAAATTTAGCACAAGTACAATACAGGCAGTACCCAAGTTACATACATCCGACTTACATACGACTCGTGTACAAACGGAGGGAAACAATAAGAAGTGAGAGGAAATCTACCCCTAGGGAGGGAAATTTACTCCTGTAAGAGTTATCCTGGAAAAAGAAATCTCCACTGAAGGTTTATCACCAATCCTTGTTTCCACGACGACCCAAAATTTTCAAAATCGAAATTGTCACAGGGACAGAAAGTGAGGTGAAATCTGAACAGGGGCACAGACAGCAAAACAAACATTACAAGGGTGTTAACCCTTCCCTATGCTGTTCCAATGACACAGAACGGATACAATTATGATTGGAAATACATTTTCATAACTGCTCAGTGATTACACCATCGCTGAAAAATCCTACTTACCTAATTTTGGCTATGAGTGAGGAGTTGTATTTGCCATAAAATAAACCTGTCTGTACTTTGTTGGTGGAACACATTATGAGTTGTAAACTAGATTTAACCACTGTTTGTCCTAACAAAAGGTCAATGATTAAGGCCAAACATGGTGCAGCAGGAACCGGCCGAGATTCGACCATGTATGGGCAGGCTGAATGTACCAAGTGGCTCAATGAATCAACTTGGATACAACCAACATGCCGGGTTTTACCTGCAATTATTGCTAGCGGCTTCTAATAACCATTTTAGGGAATAATATAACACAGAACACCCAATATGAGGACAATATGCGACCGGTCTAAACTATGTGGCATGTTCACCAATGCCAGGAGCATGGCGGACAAGATGGGTGAACTAGAGATACTGTTGTACGAGGAGGATTTGGATTTTGTGGGAATTTCAGAGACCTGGTTCAACAGCTCTCATGATTGGCTGGCAAACATTCAAGGGTATACCCTTTACTGCAAGGATAGAGAGGGTAAAAAAGGGGGAGGGGTATGCCTATATATCAAGAATAATGTACAAGTGAATGTGAGAGATGACATCACTAAGGGGGCTAGGGAGGAGGTGGAATCCTTATGGGTAGAGCTCCAAAGGGATGAAGCTAAGGGGAAAATAATACTGGGAGTATGCTATAGGCCCCCTAACCTGAGGGAGGAAGTGGAGACAGATCTCCTATGACAATTTGGATTAGCAGCAAGGATGGGAAGTGTTATCATAATGGGGGATTTTAATTATCCAGACATAGACTGGGCGGAGGGAAACGCGCATTCATTTAAGGCTCGCCATAAAATATTAGGAACAAAGAACACGGAGGAGAGATGGGTTTGCTTTAAGAGCATATTAAATAAGGGCATTAGCCAATGCATCCCATTGGGTAATAAATTTAAAAGAGCGAACAAAAGTCCTGGATGGCTTAACTCCAATGTAAAAATGCATATAAAAGCAAAGGAGAAGGCCTTCAAAAAATACAAGGTTGAAGGATCATCATCAGCATTCAGACTTTTATAAAGAATGCAACAAGATAGAACATGAAAGACACGTAGCGGAGGAGAGCAAAAAAAATCCCAAGAAATTCTTTAAGTATGTAAACAGTAAAAAAGGGAGGACAGACCATATTGGGCCCATAAAAAGTGAGGAAGGACATCTGGTTACAAAGGATGTGGAGATGGCGAAGGTATTAAATTTATTCTTCTCCTCAGTCTTCACGAGTGAATCAGGGGGCTTCAGTAACCAAAACTGCAGTATTTATCCTCATGACACATCACAAGAAGCACCTCCATGGTTAACAGAGGACAGAATTAAAATTAGACTTGAGAAACTTAACATTAATAAATCACCGGGACCAGATGGCTTGCATCCGAGGGTACTTAGGGAACTCAGTCAAGTGATTGCCAGACCGTTGTTCCTAATTTTTACAGACAGTCTACTGACTGGAATGGTACCAGCTGATTGGAGAAAAGCCAATGTAGCACCAAAATTTAAAAAGGGCCCAAAATACATCCCTGGGAATTACAGACCAGTTAGCCTAACATCAATAGTATGTAAACTCTTGGAGGGGATGATAAGGGACTATATACAAGATTTTAGTAATGAGAACGGTATCATTAGCAGTAATCAGCATGGATTCATGAAGGATCGTTCTTGCCAAACCAATCTACTAACCTTCTATGAGGAGGTGCTAGATAAAGGAAGTACCGTAGACGTAGTGTATCTGGATTTTGCAAAAGCATTTGACACAGTTCCCCATAAACGTTTACTGTACAAAATAAGGTCGGCATGGACCATAGGGTGAGTACATGGATTGAAAACTGGCTACAAGGGCGAGTTCAGAGGGTGGTGATAAATGGGGAGTACTCGGAATGGTCAGGGGTGGGTGGTGGGGTCCCCCAGGGTTCTGTGCTGGGACCAATCCTATTTAATTTGTTCATAAACAACCTGGAGGATGGGATAAACAGTTCAATCTCTGTGTTTGCAGACAATACTAAGCTAAGCAGGGCAAAAACTTCTCCGCTGGATGTAGAAACCTTGAAAAAAGATCTGAACAAATTAATGGGGTGGGCGACTACATGGCAAATGAGGTTCAATGTAGAAAAATGTAAAATAATGCATTTGGGTGGCAAAAATATGAATGCAATCTATACACTGGGGGGAGAACCTCAGGGGGAATCTAGGATGAAAAAGGACCTGGGGGTCCTAGTAGATGATAGGCTCAGCAATGGCATGCAATGCCAAGCTGCTGCTAACAAAGTAAACAGAATATTGGCATGCATTAAAAAGAGGATCAACTCCAGAGACAAAATGATAATTGTCCTGCTCTACAAGACTCTGGTCCGGCCGCACTTGGAGTATGCTGTCCAGTTCTGGGCACCAGTCCTCAGGAAGGATGTACTGGAAATGGAGCGAGTATAAAGAAGGGCAATAAAGCTAATAAAGCGTCTGGAGGATCTTAGTTATGAAGAAAGGTTGTGAGCACTGAACTTATTCTCTCTGGAGAAGAGACGCTTGAGAGGGGATATGATTTCAATATACAAATACCGTACTGGTGACCCCACAATAGGAATAAAACTTTTTCGCAGAAGAGAGTTTAATAAGACTCGTGGCCATGCATTAAAATTAGAAGAAAAGAGGTTTAACCTTAAACTACGTAGAAGGTTCTTTACTGTAAGAGCAGCAAGGATGTGGAATTCCCTTCCACAGGCAGTGGTCTCAGTGGGGAGCATCGATAGCTTCAAGAAACTATTAGACAAGCACCTGAATGACCGCAACATACAGGGATATACAATGTAATACTGACACATAATCACACATAGGTTGGACTTCATGGACTTGTGTCTTTTTTCAACCTCACCTACTACGTAACTATGTAACTATATAGAAATATACACAAATTATTGTCATTGACAACGGTTAGAATTTTAGGAATAGTCTACTTCAGGGAAAGTGGCGCTGTTCAAATAGTTAATTATTTGAGAATCCACTACACTACTTGAATATTACCAACGCTCCATATACAGTGAATAGTGCTTCAAATAAATATGTATAAAACAGAAATTAAAGAAAAATATATAGGTGTAGAGAAAAAATAAGGAAAACACATAAAGTCCAGCGCTCAGGATATTTAAAAGCAAACTGTAACAGGCATAGAAATTTGAATAATTTAATAGACCAGTAATAAATAATATAAAGTGACAGTAATAACTGCTGATTGAAACCAAGTTAAAAAGCACTGTTGCAGGAAAAAAAACACAGTAACACAGTATTACAATATTAAAAACCACAATCTCACAATAATGGTTGGTCCGGCTGCACGGGTGATCTTTGATGGTATCCACAATGTCCCAGTACATGGCGTGGTAAATATACATATTATACAAGTTATACTACACATGTTCTGTTTTGAGCTCTCCGGGTGGTCTACCATTGGCGCTGGGTTATTACTGTGTGTAGAGAAAAAATAGATACATGAAAAATATGAATTTATATATCAAAAAATAAATAAATAATAAAGTGACAGATGCTAATATCAAAGTGATAAGTCCCAACAAATGTATATAATCTATATGTGTATACGACTATACACTATTGAATAACAGTCTGTGAGCGGTGATTCGTACACAAATTCGAAACAAAGGTGACTCTCCAGTGCTCCCCGCTTTCCTCCGCATCACCCACTTGTGCCAGCACTCACCAGAGCTCCTCACCCCTGCAGGTGTAACAGGCGTAATAGCTGTATTCCAACTGTGGTGTTCCCTTTTGACAGGTTATCCCTCAGTTTGGTACAGCTGCATTCCACCTCTCAAAGGTATTTCTAGGAATCCCCAATGATGGGCGTCCACCTTTTGCTCTCCTAGAAGTTGCCTGAGGTTCCCAGGCCAACCTGTCAAAAGGGGACACCGCCATTGGAATACAGCTATTACGCCTGTTACCCCTGCAGTGGTGGGGCGCTCTGGTGAGTGCAGGCACAAGTGGGTGATGCGGAGGAAAGCAGGGAGCACTGGAGAGTCACCTTTGTTTTGAATTTGTGCACGGATCACCGCTCACAGACTGTTATTCAATAGTGTATAGTCGTATACACATATATATTACATACATTTGTTGGGACTTATCACTTTGATATTAGCATCTGCCACTTTATTATTTATTTATTTTTTGATTGTGTTTAGAAGCAGGAAATGTGTTTTGGAATTATTGATTTTTTAAATATGTGTATTCTAGCTCACACGCAGATACATAATTTCTCAGCAACTGAGTCACACATTATTAAGCACGCAACACTTTATCATTTGTGATGTGCTGTATTATCACCGTCGTATATATAGATTAATATTTTTCTTGTATCTATTTTTTCTCTACATCTGTATATTTTTTTCTTTAATTTCTGTTTTATACATATTTATTTGAAGCACTATTCACTTTATATGGAGAGTTGGTAATATTCAAGTAGTTTAGTGGATTCACATATAATTAATTATTTGAACAGCACCACTTTCTCTGAAGTAGATTTTTTGTTGTTTTAGGACCCCACTTAGGTGGTGTTCCCTATTAGGGAGGCTGCAGTTCTCTCTTCCTAAGCTCTGATATCTGGTGTTTTTTTAATTTTAGGAATAGGTTTGGCTGGTATTGACTGAACACACCCACTATTTGATGTGATTTGGAGGGTGTTTGTAGGGGGAGGGGTTTTGTGGAGCCATGGTTAAGTTCCAGCACCTATTGTTTGAGAAAAAAAACCCTGGCTGGGATCATGTGGCTAACATGTGACGATTGTCTCATACATAAACCTTAACTTCAAGGGACAACAGTGTAATTTAATTGTATACAACTGTCATCTTATAATGTACATGTAATATATGTAATGCACGAAAAAGTATTATCAGAGCTCTATGGGTTAGCCAAAAATACAGCGCTGCAATATTGATATTTGTTCAGGCAGGCTGTCTCTCACTAAATCCTAGGACAAAGCCATCCAATAAATGATGAGTCACTGCTTTGACTTTCAAAAGTGTGTGTAAATTTCAGCTTGAGCTTTTTAGCTGTGTAAACAATTAGCGTTGTTTTCCAAGAAACTGGAAAATATGTGAAAAGTAGCATAAAGCAGCACCCGATGGTTATAAAATACAAACACAATATTTCTTTACATTTGTTTTAGTCCTGATTCCTTAAACAGCGGTAAATTACCACTAAAACAAGCGGCGCTAACGCGACCGCCGCTCAGTTTGAAAGGAGTCTTACAGGAAAGTCATGTTTCCAGTAATTTAGGCTGTCCCTAAAAAAGAAGGGTCATATGCAGTAATCTGCACCATCCATTCAGAGATCAGCCCAGCATAATTGAATAGCAATCACACGTGAAACTCCGAGAATGAAATTAAACACACTATCCAGAAAACGAAAATTTATCAGTTATGTGATGGGGAAAAAAACTTGATCTGATAATAATGCAATTTTATGACTGACGCTGGTCACTACGTCATAATTTGCAGTCAATGAAATACAATATTTAGAAAATGTGTCATGGGCAGTCCCTTAAAAGAGAAGTATGGGTTTGGACTTTTTATTTTATTCATACTTACCTAGGTGGATGCAGCATGGGTCCGATGCTGCATCTGTCCCCCCGACGCCTCTGCACTGAGAACTGAGCGATCGAACATTGCCGATCACTCGGTTCTGACAGCTCCCCAAGCAGAGAGCTGCAGACTGTCAATCACAGCTCTCTGCTCTGCTCCCTCCTCACTCATTGGAGCGCTGAGCTGTGGAGGGGGCGGGGGCAGCCGGCTCAGGCTCTCAGTGGCTCGCTGAGACGCTGAGTCGATGTTGATCCAGGTGTCTGGCGGATCCAGACTCCATTGTCACAATGACGCGGTGCCTGGACCGACTTCTGTGTTGTCAGCAGACAGCAGACTTCAGCCCACTCTCTACTGAAAACAAATTGCACTCCTCTGATCCATAGGAGAAGTACAGCCAAATGTGCTTTGGCTATACTTCTCCTTTAAGGGTTAACTAAAAGTCTTGTTTTCAAGATGTAATCCATTCATCCCTTGACACTACAGGTGAAGTTTAATAATACATACAGTGCTAAAAAGAGAGGAGTATAATTACTTGTATAGTATTTATTTAAAGGCCAGCAATAAGGCAAAGATAACTTCTCCCTGGGGGTGGGCTCCTGAAGGAAAATTGTAGCTGCAACTAAAGATGCTTTTTACTTTATAATTTAGATATTTTTCCTTTTCAGAAAATGCAAGAAGCGGAAAGAGGAACACTTCTTTAAAATAAATGGCTTAAAGCCTAAGTTCATGCATTTTCAAAAAAGAATACATGTACAGTGGCGGGTGGTGCTCAAAATTTTTTTGGGGGGCGCAAACAAACTGAAAAAAACCCCCATCAATTGCAGCTACTGTGCCCATCAATTGCCGCCACTGTCCCATCAAACACAGCCACTGTGCCCATCAAAGGCTGCCACTGTGCCATCAAACGCAGCCACTGTGCCATCAAACGCAGCCACTGTGCCATCAAACGCAGCCACTGTACCCATCAAATGCAGCCACTGTGTCCATCAAATGCTGCCACTGTGTCATCAAACGCAGCCACTGTGCCCATCAAACGCAGCCACTGTGCCATCAAACGCAGCCACTGTGTCATCAAACGCAGCCACTGTGCCCATCAAACGCAGCCACTGTGCCCATCAAACGCATCCACTGTGCCCAGCAAGCGAAGCCACTGTGCCATCAAACGCAGCTACTGTACCATCAGTTGCTGCCAGTGTGCCCATCAATTGCTGCCAGTGTGCCGTCAATTGCTGCTACTGTGCCCCATCAAATGCTGCCAGTGGGCCCACCAATTGCCGCTACTGTGCCCCATCGAATGCTGCCAGTGTGCCCATCAATTGCTGCTACTGTAGCCCATCAAATGCTGCCAGTGTGCCCATCAATTGCTGCTACTGTGCCCCATCAAATGCTGCCAGTGTGCCCATCAATTGCCGCTACTGTACTCCATCAAATGCTGCCAGTGTGCCCATCAATTGCCGTTACTGTGCCCCATCAATTGCTGCCAATGTGCATCGCCCGGCACTTACCTGTCTCGCAGCGGGTCAGCGGCGGTGTCCTGCACGCTCCTCGATGTCTTCTTCCGTCCTCTCTATCAGGCGTCCAATCACAGCGCCTGACGTTTCAGCCAATCAGATGACAGGTAACAGACCCGAGCACCTGATTGGCTGAGAGGCGGTTCAGTGTTAGCAAAGCGAATTCCTTCGCTTTTCTAACACACAGCTGAGTGAACAGCGAACGCACAGCATTGCGCCCGCTGTTCACCTTTTTGGGCGCCTATTAGAGCCTACGGCTCTAATCAGGTGCTTCCAAAAAACACCCCCACCGCTGTAATTCAGATGCCCGGTGCCCGAAAAGGGGGCGGACACCTGAATAGAGGGTGGCAGCTACGACCATAGATAGATTCATGCAATGCATGAATCTATCTATGGTGATAGAGCGGTGCCAGGAGAGAGGGGGCGGCGCTCCTGCGCCTTTTATGGACGCACCGCCACTGTGTACATACAGTATGTTTGCAGAAAAAAATTTCATTTTTTTTTTATTGTTTGCAAATAAATCTGAAAAGCATTGCAACAGTGATCAGTGGGTCATGGGTGCACCGCCAGGCTCATGCAGACTCTTCCTCCAACTCTATGTAGTGGGAGCAGTGGGAGGGAACGTTCCCCCCTCCCGCCGTATTCCATGGATTTCTTGGCTTCTCCTGTCCCACCGGGGAACCTGAGAATGCAGCCGGTGGTTCCGCCAGCTGACCATAGAGCTGATCGAAGACCAAAATGGCTCCAATCATCTCTATAGCCTAAGAAACTGGAAGCTACGAGCATTTCATGACTTCGGTTTCGCCGGATATAAACAATGCCATTGGGATATTGGGAAAGCATCTGATCACACCAATCTTGGTGTGGTCAGATGCTTTGAGGGTAGAGGAGATCTAGAGTCTAATAGACCCCAATTTTTTTTTTAAAAAGAGTACCTGTCACTACCTTTTGCTATCATAGGGGATATTTACATTTCCTGTGATAACAATAGAAATGATAATAAAAAAAAAAAGCAAACACGATCTCGTGTCATATGTAAACAGCAATTGCACCATGCATGTGAGGCATCACTGCGAACGTCAGATCAAGGGCAGTAATTTTAGAAGTAGACCTCCTCAGTAAATCTAAAGTGGTAACCTATAAAGGCTTTTGAAGGCTTTAAAAATGTATGTAGTTTGTCGTCGCTGCATGGTTGTGCGCAATTTTAAAGCATGTCGTGTTTAGTATCTATGTACTCGGCATAAGATCATCTTTTATATTTTATCAAACATTTGGGCAATTTAGTGTGTTTGAGTGCATTAAAATTCAAAAAAGTGTTTTTTTCCCAAAAAAATTGCCTTTGAAAAATCGCGGCCCAAATACTGTGTGAAAAAAATTGCAACACCCACCATTTTAATCTGTAGGGCCTTTGCGTTTAAAAAATATATAATGTTTGGGGGTTCAAAGTAATTTGAAAAAAAGCAAAAAGCTACATTTTTTTATTCATGTAAACAAAAAGTGTCAGAAAGGGCTTTGTCTTCAAGTGGTTAGAAGAGTGGGTGATGTGTGACTTAAACTTCTAATGTTGTGCATAAAATACCAAGACAGTTCAACACCCCCCCCCCCCAAATGACCCCATTTTGGAAAGTAGACACCCCAAGCTATTTGCTGAAAGGCATGTTGAGTCCATGGAATATGTTATATTTTGCCACATGTTTCGGGAAAATGACAATACGTTTTTTTTTTCACAAAGTTGTCACTAAATGATATATTGCTCAAACATGCCATGGGCATATGTAGAATTACACCCCAAAATACATTCTGCTGCTTCTCCTGAGTACGGGGATACCGCATGTGTGGCACCTTTTGGCAACCTAGCTGTGTACAGGACCCTGAAAACCAAGCACCGCCTTCAGGCTTTCTAATGGCGTAAAATGGTGATTTCACTCCTCACTACTTATCACAGTTTCGGTGGCCCTGAAATGTCAAGATAGCACAACCCCCCCTCCCCCCAAATGACCCCATTTTGTAAAGTAGACACCCCAAGGTATTTGCTAAGAGGCATGGTGAGTATTTTGCAGCTCTCATTTGTTTTCGAAAATGAAGAAAGAAAAGGAACATTTTTTTTTCTTTTTTCAATTTTCAAAACTTTGTGACAAAAAGCGAGATCTGCAAAATACTCAACATACTTGCCTCTCAGCAAAAATCTTGAGGTGTCTACTTTCCAAAATAGGGTCATGGGGGGGGTGTGTGCTATCTTGGCATTTCATGGCCTCCAAAACTGACATAGGTAGTGAGGAGTGAAATCAAGAATTTACTCTCCTAGAAAACCTGAAGGCGGTGATTGGTTTTCAAGGTCATGTACGTAACTAGACTGCCAAAAAGTCCCACACATGTGGTATCCCCCTACTCAGGAGAAGCAGCAGAATGTATTTTGGGGTGTAATTTCACATATGCCCATGGCATGTTTGAGCAATATATCATTTAGTGACAACTTTATGAATAAAAAAAATAATATTGTAATTTTCCCAAAACGTGGTAAAATATAAAAATATTCCATGGTCTCAACATGCCTCTCAGCAAATAGCTTGGGGTTTCTAATTTTCAAAATAGGTTAATTTTGGGGGGTTTTGTGCTATCTGAGCATTTCATGGCCTCCGAAACTGTGATAGGCAGTGAGGAGTGAAATCAAAAATTTATGCCCTTAGAAAGCCTGAAGGCAGTGCTTGATTTTCGGGGTCCTGTACGTGGCTAGACTGCCAAAAAGTCCCACACATGTGGTATCCCCATACTCAGGAGAAGCAGCAGAATGTATTTTGGGGTGTAATTTCACATATGCCCACGGCATGCTTGAGCAATATATCATTTAGTGACAACTTTATGAATAAAAAAAATATTGTAATTTTCCCAAAACGTGTGGCAAAATATAAAATATTCCATGGTCTCAACATGCCTCTCAAAAAATAGCTTGGGGTTTCTACTTTTCAAAATGGGTTAATTTTGGGGGGGTTTGTGCTATCTGAGCATTTCATGGCCTCCGAAACTGTGATAGGTAGTGAGGAGTGAAATAAAAAATGTACGCCCTTAGAAAGCCTGAAGGCAGTGCTTGGTTTTCGGGGTCCTGTACGCGGCTAGACTGCCAAAAAGTCCCACACATGTGCTATCCCTGTACTCAGGAGAAGCAGCAGAATGTATTTCGGGGTGTAATTTCACATATGCCCACGGCATGCTTGAGCAATATATCATTTCAGTGACAGCTTTGTGTAATTTTTTTTTTTTTTGTCATTTTTCAATCACTTATGACAAAAAAATAAGTTATTCAATGTGCTCAACAAGCCTCTCAGCAAATTCCTTGGGGTGTCTACTTTCCAAAATGGGGTAATTTGGGGGGGGGGGAGGTTTGTACTGCCCTGCCATTTTAGCACGTCAAGAAATGAGATAGGCAGTCATAAAATAAAAGCTGTGTAGACGCTATAACTTTTGCGCAAACCAATAAATATACGCTTATTTATTTATTTATTTTTTTACTTGAGACATGTGGGTCAATGCTTTTTGGCCTAAATGTATGACTAAAATTGAGTTTATTGTATTTTTTTTATAACAAAAAGTAGAAAATATAATTTTAAATAAAATTTTTGGTCTTTTTTTCGTTTATATCGCAAAAAAAAAAAACGCAGAGGGGATCAAATACCACCAAAAGAAAGCTCTATTTGTGGGAAAAAAAGGACGCAAATTTTGTTTGGGTACAGTGTTGCATGACCGTGCAATTGTCAGATAAAGCGACGCAGTGCCAAATTGTAAAAAGTGCTCTGGTCAGGAAGGGGGTAAAATCTTCCCGGCCTGAAGTGGTTAATCATCATTAACTATTTGTAACCCTTATGCTACTAGCCTTAGTAAATAGATAGGAAGGTATACTATATTTTCTTGTTTTAAACTTTTTCTTAGATTTCTTCTGTTGCTTCCTGGTTTCAGGTCTAGGCCAAAATAATGTTATTGTACTAGGATTTCATATTAACCCATGTATTTCATATTATTCATATTCATTTACAAGTGTTAATATAATAATTATTATTATTAATTATTAAAGAGGTTGTAAACCTCGGAAAAAAAAAACCCCTCCAAGACAAAGGCATAATGAGCAAGTATGAATACTAGTATGCATACTAGCTCATTATGAAATACTTACCTCAGAACGATGCCTTGAATCAGCGCTGGCACTCTGAGTATACGGCCGACATCTTCCACCGTAGTTACTTCCTGGGTTCGCGGCTCCAGCGCTTTGATTGGCTGGAGCCGTGATGACGCACGGCGGAAGCCGCCGTAATGCAGGGGGGAGGAGAAACGATAGAAGCTGTAGGAGTCCAGCCCGCCTGCAACCTAGATGGGGTAAGTGCGGGGCTGGATGACCGACTGACCGCAAAGAGTGGGAGGGTTTGTTCTCCACCGGCCGGCCGAGGGAGGGGGGGGATGGTTGTTTGCCCCTCTCCCCCCCAAAAAAACAGCCGCCACTGATAGTACTAGTAGTATTAGTAGTAGTATCAATATTATTACTAATTTAATATTAAGCAATAGTTATTAGCCTCTAGAAATGTATACTCTACTATTTCTTAATATAGAAAACCTCATTGTCTATAGGAATGTTTGACCATTGTTCCCGAAGTGCATTTGTGAGGTCAGGCACTGATGTTGGACGAGAAGACCTGGCTCGCAGTCTCCACTCTAATTCATCCCAAAGGTTTTCTATTGGGTTGAGGTCAGGACTCTGTGCAGGCCAGTCAAATTCCTCCACCCCAAACTCGCTCATCCACACTATATTGCCAAAAGTATTGGGCCACCTCTCCAAATGATTTGGTGGAGGGGGGATTATGGTGTGGGGTTGTTTTTCAGGGGTTATATAATATACCGTATTTATCGGCGTATAACACGTGCCGGCGTATAACACGCACCCCAAGTTTAGGAGAGAATTTTAAGGAAAAAAACTTTTAGGAGGGAAGTTTAAGGAAAAGAAACTTACATTAAAATGCCCATCATTGCAGCCTCATCAGTGTTCATCTGCAGCCTTGTTAGTGTCATTGCAGCCTTTTCAGTGTCAGTGCAGCCTTGTCAGTGCAGCCTTTGCCCCTGTGCAGCCTTGTCAGTGCAGCCTTGTCAGTGCAGCCTTGTCCCCAGTGCAGCCTTGTCAGTGCAGCCTTGTCCCCAGTGCAGCCTTGTCAGTGCAGCCTTGTCCCCAGTGCAGCCTTGTCAGTGCAGCCTTGTCCCCAGTGCAGCCTTGTCAGCGCAGCCTTGTCCCCAGTGCAGCCTTGTCCCCAGTGTCCATGTCTACCGCCTGCCGCTGCGCCATACACATGTTAGTAGTTTTAAATATGGCGCCGCGGAGTTCGGAGGGACTTGGCGCCGGCGGAACTGAACGAACGCAGCCGAGATACACATACCCGAGTGTATTCGGCTCTTTCCGGCGCCGCTCACAGTCCCGCCCAGTCCCGCCCTATGATGGACATAACACAGGTCCAATGGCGGGACTGGGCGTGACTGTGAGCGGCGCCGGAAAGAGCCGAATACACTCGGGTATGTGTATCTCGGCTCGGCCTCCGAACTCCGCGGCGCCATATTTAAAACTACTCGCTATGTAAATGTCGGCGGCGATCGCCGACATTCACATAGCGATAGCGGGGATCGGCGTATAACACACACCCACGACTTTCCCCTGATTTTAAGGGGAAAAAAGTGCGTGTTATACGCCGATAAATACGGTATATAAGCCATCCATAACTCTGCCCCCAGCTACATCACTAACCTAATCCCAAAATACCAACCAAGCCCTCTTCTGTCATCTCTTTGGTCATCCCAAGACCTCCTGCTCTCTAGCTCCCTTGTCACCTTCTCCCATGCTCTCCTCCAGAATTTCTCCAGAGCTTCTCCCATCCTTTGGAACTCCCTACCCCAATCTGTCCGACTGTCTCCTAATCTATCCATCTTTAGGCAATCCCTCAAAACACTTCTCTTCAAAGAAGCCTACCCTGCTTCTAACTAACACTGTTTTACTTCTTCCATCAGCTCATCCCCCCACAACTATTACTTTTTGTATCAATTGACCCTTCCTTTTAAGATTGTAAGCTCTAACAAGCAGGGCCCTCTGATTCCTCTTGTACCAAATTTTAATGTTTTTTTTTAAACAGAAGGTATGTTTATTGAAGTAATTAGACATTATACATGAGAACAGAAGTTATCACATTAATAGATATCCATTTAACAGTATCAACAACGACTTTTATGTTTCTCTGGGGTTATCCATTGTGATCAAATCTTCCCTTACGTTGTATTAACTACAATCATCTCCATCTCGTCCTCCGACCCTTATCAGTAATAATGTCTGCAATACATCGAGAAGTATATCAACACCTAAAGAAGATGTGTCCTCCTAGTCCATTACTCTTACCAGTATAAATCAGTAGAGGGAAGGAGAAGGAGAGGAGGGGGCGCAGACTTGTATATGAAGGAGAGAGAAAGAAGAGAAGAAGGGGAGGGGAAAAAAAGGGGGAGGGGAGGCGAGAAGAGAGTGGGCGGGGGGAAGGGAACATGGTCCAAATACCAAATTGTACATTTGTAGACCTTGTGGAAGAATCATGCCATAGTCCACCACCATTTATATAGTCCAATGTTACTAGCCTTCTAAACCCAGACCCTGTTCATCTTGACCCATCCAACTATACCGTAATATGTCTGGCTTGCATCCAGGGCGCCCATATTTTCTCAAATTTTTTGAGGGCAGTTCCGACCCATATATGTGAGTTTATATAGGGGCAGGACCGTGTTTATAAGTGTCCTCCATGTCGACAATTGAGGAGGCTTTGGTAGCTTCCATTTCAAGAGTATCGCTTTCCTGGCATAATAGGCCGCATAAAAGACAAATAATGAAGTATGTTTGGACGCTTTGAGATTATCCGTGATTCCCAATAGGAATATCAAGGGGTCTCCATCTAGAGCCAGCCCTGCTACACTATTTACGTCAGCAATCACCGTCCCCCAAACCAAATTGTAATGTAACTGTAATGTCTGCCCTCATGTTGTAAAGTGCTGCGCAAACTGTTGGCGCTATATAAAACCTGTATAATAATAATAATAATCTAAAATATAAAAAATATATAATATAGTGTATATATAATTAATATAGTGCATATTTATGTAACCAATATATGAATGAATACATATATAGAACTGTATGGTTAAACACTTTTAAGACACTTAACCCATAGGGTGAGGTGAACGAAAGTTTATTTTCCCAAGCTGTAAATATGTTAATGTCCTTGGGTTGGAGAAGTCTTACCAAAACAAGAAGAGTTTGATTTAGTGATGAACATGTTGGGTGTCATACCGTCTCTACACATTAATTTAAATTGGTAGAACTACAGACAAAAACAGTTATAAATAATTTTTAATAAACATGTAGGAATTTTGGAAATGAATAAGTTTGTCTGGTTGTATGACAGGTGTCAGATTTATGGTTAGTTACAATAACGTAGATCTTAGCAACAAATCACATCGTACCTAATATGCTTGCATTATAAGAAACTGTATAAATTAGACTTGCATCTTTCCATGCATTGAACATGATCTTGTATGTTCCCAGCTGTTAACCACTTCAATACAGGGCACTTAGACACCTTCCTGCCCAGACCAATTTTCAGCTTTCAACGCTGTCGCAGTTTGAATGACAATTGCGCGGTCATGCTACACTGTGCCCAAACTAAATTTTTATAATTTTGTTCCCACAAATAGAGCTTTCTTTTGGTGGTATTTGATCACCTCTGTGGTTTTAATTTTTTGCTAAACAAATAAAAAAAGACCGAAAATTTTGAAAAAAATAAAAGTTTAAAAAAAGTGTAAATAAGTAAGTTTTCTCTTTCAATGATGGGCACTGATAAGACGGCACTGACAGGCACTGATATGGCGGCACCGATGAGGTGGCACCAATGAGCGGGCACTGACGATGGGCAGTGATATGTGGAACTGATGGGCACTGGTAGGCGGCATTGATAGGTGGCACTGATGGGCACTGATGGAAACTGATGAGTGGCACTGGGTGGCACTGGTTGGCACTGATGGGCACTGATAGGCGACACTGATGGGCAATAAAAGGCGGCACTGCTGGGCACTGCTGGGCACTGATAGGGTGGCGCTGATAGGCGGCACTGCTGGGCACTGATAGGCGGCACTGCTGGGCACTGATGGGCACTGATACGTGGCACTGATGGGCACTGATACGCAGCACTGATGGGCATCCCTGGTGGCACTGGCAGTGGTAGGCATTGAAGTGGGCACTAACTGGCAGCTGCCTGGGCACAGATTGGCAGCTGCCTGGGCACACAGTGGCATTTCCCTGGTGGTCTAGGGGCATACCTGGTGGTCCAGTGTGGATCGCTTCCCTGGTGGTCCTGGGCGGCTTCCCTGGTGGTCCTGGGTGGGATCCGAGGGGGGCTGTGCTGATAAACAATCAGCACAGACCCCCCCCTGTCAGGAGAGCAGCCGATCGGCTCTCCTCTACTCGCGTCTGTCAGACACAAGTGAGGAAAAGCCGATCACCGTCTCTTTCTATTTACATAGTGATCAGCCGTGATTGGACACGGCTGATCACGTGGTAAAGAGTCTCCGTTGTAGACTCTTTACCTAGATCGGTGTTGCAGGGTGTCAGACTGGGGGGCGTGCAGCGGCTTGATATTACTGATCACGTCATATGACGTTCGATCAGGAATATCAAACCACTTTGCCGCCGTCATTCTGTAATAGGGCGGGCGGCAAGTGGTTAATAATAAACCTGCATCACTGAAGGTCCTGCCTGGTCTGATACGTCATTATTCTACTTCGTCATACATCCCAGGAGTCTTCATGGGCTTTTTTTTTTTTTTATCTGGTGGAAGGGAAGATGGGCTTTCTCAGCTAAGCGCACCCTCCTACCTGAATATCTGAGATATACTTCTGGAAAATATATGCTAAATTAATCATTTTCCCCTACTCAAGATGGCCACAGCTAGAAATACTGTGGAGTGTTTTTCAAAGTGATTTCTAAACAAAATAAAGCACAGAGACTCTGTTGTTTTGTGAGTTTGCCGTGCATATTAAAAATGAATTAAATAATGTTTCAGTTTATGGTGTTCATATACATTAAAGTTACTTCTTTAAGCAAATAGGTAAAAGCCATCCTTTAGTCTCTGCTGCCTATAGGCATAGGCCCACCTCATCTAATGAAAAACCTGTCCTGCACCTTGAACTAGACTGTTAACGCTTTATAAACACAACATATTCTTATTTTGATATTTGCATTTGTATCACACGAAATTATGTTTTGCCCTGTTCAGTGCTTAGAACCTCAAGAACAGGGCATCTGTTTTTTTCATCTGGAGAAAGGGAGGATGGGCTTGCTAAGCGCACCCTACTACCGGAACGTCTGAGATATAATTCTGGAAAGTATATGCTGAAGGAATCATCTTCGCATACTCAAGATGGCCATGGCTAGAAATGTTGTGGGTTGTTTTTTAAATTGATTTCTGAACAAAATTAAGCATGGAGACACTGTTGTTTGTGAGTGTGCTTTAAATAATAAAATTGTACTAAACAGTGTTTTCAGTTTATGTTGCTCATGTACAGTTAAGTTCCTTCTTTAAGCAAATAGATAAAAGCCACCTTTAGTCTCTGCTGCCTATAGCCACCAGACCTAATGAAAAACCTGTCCTGTACCTTGAATTAGCCTGTCCATGCTTTAGAACAAAACATATTCTCATTTAGACATTTGCATTCATATCACACACAATTATGTTTTGACCTGTTCAGTGCTTAGAACCTCAAGGACATGGCATCTTGTGAAACTGATAAGGTGGAAGATCCCAGCCTTTGTAATCCAAAATGATAAATCTTCATTGTATTTTCTTTTTTTTTACATTGCAATGTAATTATTTCTTACCAGGATCCACGTCCGGCATCCACATCGCACGTAAAAGAGATGGCCGGCGATCGGAGTAGGAGGACGGGTTCTGTTTTGTGTATGCCGGCTGGCTCTTTTACATGCAATGTTTTCGCCTCCTAATTGTAAGTGCTTTACTTGTTTTTATTAAAACCATTTGGAACATACTACACTATGTCCAGTTCTTTTTTCTTTTGGGCAATTTACTGAGTATGTGGATGCCGGACGTGGATCCTGGTGAGCGATCTTCACCATCTGAACACTGTTCCTATTGTGGTCATCAGCAAGCTTAGAGGCCTTGGCTGGGCTATAGCCACCTGCCTTTTAAGCTTGCCGTCCGGTAAGCTCAATCTACAGCTACAGTGGTCGGGCACTTTATTTGTGTATGCACACTGTGGTGTTAATATGACCCTTCATGTTTTCAATGGACTTTTCATTTGTCTTGATGTCAACTGTTATGGACTCAATTTCTAGCGCAGCTTCCCCCATTCCATAGATTTTTTGTGTCATCGCACTGTATGCTGCTGCTTTTTGCTAATATTTTTCAGCGCTGTATTTTTACATTTCTTATAATTATTTCTTACATTTATAGCTCATGTTCCAGGACAAGAGATAATATAGAAGAAAGCACAGTATTAAAGCTGAACTTCAGGAATTTCCTGTTTTTAACCACTTGAACTCCCCTTCAGTTTTCAGTGCTGTGATGTTTTGACTAAGAATTACTTGGGCCTGAAATATTGTACCCAAATTAATTTCATATCATGTTTTTGAGACAGATAGGGCTTTCCTTTGGAGGTACTTAATTACCTCAGTTTTTTATAAAGGAAGAAAAATCTGAAAATTCTGAAAAGTTTCTGCTATAAAACTTTGCTAATAAATAATCTTATTCATAAATGTAGGCCAAATTTTATTTTGCTACTTTTTTAGGTATAAAAAACAAATAGGTGTATATTATTTAGTCTGTGTGAAAGTTAAAGAGTCTACAAACTATGGTATATATATATATATATATATATATATATATATATATATATATATATATATATATATATATATATATATATATACACATTTGAAATTTATCAATGAGGTGAATAAAGGGGCCCAAAATCCAATGAGTACCTTCAGGCTTTTAAGGGGCATAAATTTTGTATCTTATTTACTGACTACATATCACATTTTCTGAGGCCCTGAAGTTCCAGGAGAGGAGGAGACCCCACAAACTGACCACATTTTGAAAAGTAGACCCTTCGACATATTTAATTACAAGCATGGTGAGTCTTTTGGAGATCGCATTTTTTGCCACATTTTTGGAAAATGAACAAAAACATTGAAAATGCATTTTCTTTTATACATACAGCTGTCAATTACCGTAATAGGATATTTCTCAAACACAACATATGCATACTTAGAATTACACCCCAAAACACATTATTTTAAGCTTCAAGGGGCATAACTTAGGTATCTAATTTCTTGACTATCTATCACATGTTTGGAAGCCTTGGAATGCCAGGATAGTAGAAACACCAACAGAATGACCACATTTTGGAAAGCAGACATCCAAAGGTAATTTAGGAGGCATGGTGAGTCTTTTGAAGACTTTGTTTTTCTGACACACGTTTTTGGAAAATGTGAAAAGTTAAGTAAAGCTTATTTTTTTACACAAAGCTGTCAATTTATTAAGATATTTCTAACACACAGCATAGACATACTTATAATTTCACCCCAAAACACATTTTGCTACTCCTCCCCAGTTGGAGCCTAGCTGGACAAAGAGGCCCAAACTCCAAGGAGTACCTTCAGGCTTGCAAGGGGCATAAATTAGGCATCTAATTTTTCAAAATCTTGGATGTCTGGTGCGCCAAGACAGTAGCATTAATCAAAAAATGACCACATTTTGGAAAACAAATTCCAAAACATATTTTTTAAGAGGCACAGTGAGTTTTTTGAATAATTTTGAATTATTTATACTGTAATTGTATTTGTTAGGCAGTTGGAGGAGGGGGTGGTGGTGGACAGGGAGAGAGGGAATCTAATATGGTGGTGATGAGAGAGAGGAAAAGGATTGTTGGAGAGGTTGCGCAGAGTGCAAAGGTAGGAGAATACAAGATCAAGGGTGTTGCCATCAGACTGAGTATGTACTGTCTAACGAAAAAATAGGTGGGACTTTGCATGTACCTTGTGGGGTCTAATGAATGCCAAAACTAGTAAATGATAAAAATAAACAAACCTTTATTTTGCACATACGTATAGTTTAATTTAAAAAAATCAGATGAGGACAAAACATTTGTTAAAAACAGTTACACTTTGATTGTCCAGGGTATGATTAACCTGGCAGAGGAATCCGAAGAATGGCCTATGCATTTCGAGGGCTGACCCACTCTATCAGGGCCTCGGATATTAACACAAATTATGTAACTACTGTAATGATATACAAATTAGTTATTGACACACAAATTCATATCGATATTGAAAAATTAATTGAATGTTCTAACAATATTATCAAGTAATAACACAATTGTTCTATATGCATGTTTATGGTAATGGTTTATGTTACTTACCAATTAGAACCCAATGAGAACCAAATAAAGCTTTGGGCATGACAGAGTGTGGGAGGGAGGAAGAGGGTGAGCATCTGAAAACATGTGCATATGCAGCCTGTGCTGTAAATATTGCACACATTTAAATCAAGAAAAACATGAGAGGCAGTAGATATTTGACAATTCAGAGATTCACCTGTAAGAAAATTGGCACCGGCCTGATGGAGATCAAATCTGGGGAGCCCGTGGGGATTGGTTCCGCATGCCCCTGACAGGAAGAGATAGTTCACATATAGTCATGGCCAATTAAGTATTCAAGTGCATAGGTAGGAGAATACAAGATCCATGAAGTTGCCATAAGAGTAGAAACATGTATCCATTGCTTCAGGTTGTAAGAGGAGGTTAGACTAAGATATTTAAAAAGTAGCAAGAGTTTTAGTATTGACAGGGATGTTGAAGTCACCAAGATTTATTGTGGTAACTTCAGAAGAGAGAAAGTAGGTTAGCCAGGCAAAGAAGTCATCAAGGAAAGGTAATCCATGAGGCCAGTAGATCACAGCAATTCTCAAAGAACTTGGAGAAAATAGATGTATACAGTGAGATTGAAGTGATGAGGGGGACAGAGAGGGAGGAGAGCGAAGAACCTGAAAGGTGCTGTGTGAGGATAGGCCGATTCCCACTCCACCTTCCTTCCGTCCGCTGGGTCTGGGCGAGTGAGTCCACCATGGAAGAGGGAAGCAGGAGACGTGGTGTCAGATTCATGAAGCCAGGTTTCAGTGACAGCAAGTAAATTAAAGGAGTTAGTAACAAAGAGGTCGTGAACAGAAGTGAGTTTGTTGCAGACAGAGTGGGCATTCCAAAGGGCACAGGAGAAGGGGAGGCTGGTTTTGGGAAGAAGAGAAACAGAAACTAAATTGTGTTGATTATGTGGATTGCAGCTGCTGCCAGAGGGTGCAGGGTGATGGGTGCATTGGGTACAGTTAAATAATGGAGGCCCAGGGTTTGGGGATATATCTTCAGTGGTTAGGAGAAATAGAAGGGTGAGGGAGGTACTGGTAAAGTGAGATTTGGGGACATGCTTCAACATCCTTGGGGTTTTCTTAGCATGTGGGATTTGAATTATGAGGAGATGATGAGTGCAGTAACAAGGAGAGAGCAGAAGTGAGGGAGATACAGTTAGGTCCATATATATTTGGACTCAGACACAATGTTCATACTTTTGGCTCTGTATGCCACCAGGATAATTAAAATGAAACAGTTCAAATGAATTTGAAGTTCAGACTTTCAGCTTTAATTCAAGGGGTTGAACATAAATACCAAGTAAAAAATGTAGGAACTGCAACCATTTTTATACACTTATCAAGTGCCCAAATGTTATTGGACAAATGAATATAATCATAAATAAAATGTTCATTTTTAATATTTTTTTGATAATCCTTTACTGGCAAAGACTGCCTGAAGTCTGGAACCCATGGACATTACCAAAGACTGGGTTTCTTCCTTTTTGATGTATTGCCAGGCTCTACAGTGCCTTGCAAAAGTATTCACCCCCTTGGCATTTTTCGTGTTTTGTTGCCTCACAACCTGGAATTAACATGGATTGTTCGAAGATTTACATCATTTAATTAACAGAACATGCCCACAACTTAGACAATTTTTTTATACTGTGAAGCAAACAACAAATAGGACAAAATAACAGAAAAAGTTCATGTGCATAACTATTCACCCCCCTAAAGTCAATACTTTGTAGAGCCACCTTTTGTGGCTATCACAGCTCCAAGTCGCTTTGGATAAGTCTCTATGAGCTTGCCACATCTTACCACTGGGATTTTTGCCCATTCCTCCTGGCAAAACTGCTCCTGCTCCTTCAAGTTGGATGGTTTGCGCTTGTGAACAGCAATCTTTAAGTCTGACCACTGATTTTCTATTGGATTGAGGTCTGGGCTTTGACTAGGCCATTTCAACACATTTACATGTTTCCCCTTAAACCACTTAAGTGTTGCTTTAGCAGTGTGTTTGGGGTCATTGTCGTGCTGGAAGGTGAACCTCCGTCCTAGCCTCAAATCACACACAGAGTGGTACAGGTTTTGCTCAAGAATATCCCTGTATTTAGCACCATCCATTTTTCCCTCAACTTTGACCAGTTTCCCACTCCCAGTCCCGACTGCTGAAAAACATCCCCACAGCATGATGCTGCCACCACCATGTTTCACTGTGGGTATGGTGTTCTTTGGGTGATGTGATTTGTTGGGTTTGCGCCAAACATAGCGCTTTCTTTGATGGCCAAAAAGTTCAATTTTAGTCTCAACAGACCAGAGCACCTTCCTCCATACATTTTGGGAGTCTCCCACATGCCTTTTTGCAAACTCAAAATGTGCCATTTTGTTTTTTGCTGAAAGTAATGGCTTTCTTCTGGCCACTCTGCCATAAAGCCCAACTCTATGGAGCATACGGCTTATTGTCGTCCTATGTACAGATACTCCAGTCTCTGCTGTGGAACTCTGCAGCTCCTCCAGAGTTACCTTAGGTCTTTGTGCTGCCTCTCTGATTAATGCCCTCCTTGCCCGGTCCCTGAGTTTTGGTGTGCGGTCGTCTCTTGGCAGGTTTCCTATTGTACCATATTCTTTCCATTTGGTTATGATAGATTTGATGGTGCTCCTAGGGATCATCAAAGATTTGGATATTTTTTTATAACCTAACCCTAACTTGTACTTCTCAACAACTGTCAGGGGCATGTGAGCAGTCGTCGGGTGAATCTGCGTGCACGTAGGTCCACAAGGAATGTTTCTAGACGAATTCAGCTAAATTCCCCACCAGGGGGCGCCGGCGCGCTCCCGCGTGTGCCCGTACGCGCGTTCGCGCCCGTTCACGCTAGCGCCGTTTGGCGCCAAGGGCCCTTTAAAAGAGTGACAGGTGCTCATGTCAGGTGCTGTTCGTCTGCAGCTCTGCACCTGAAAGTTCCTGTATCTGCCTGTCTGTTGTTTGCTATTGACCCGGCTACGTCTGACCACTCTCCAGTCTCCAATCCGACCCGGCTTGCCTGACCTTGCTTACTCTGCTACCTGTTGCCGAACTCCTGCCTGTCTGACTACCCTTAGATCATCCCTCCTGTTTATACCTGCCTAATCTCCTGCCAAAACGGACTGTCTAACCTTGCTTGCCTGTGTCCTGTGACGCTGCTCCCAGCCTGCTTGTTTTGCATCCAGCTGCTGTCTTCGCATCTGTCTGCCTGCCTCTGTCTGCCTGCCTACCGGCCTGCACCTGTTACCTGCATCCGCAGCTCAGCCATCCCTGAGGGACATCCTTCCAGTTCCGGTGTCTGCTTCTGCTGGAACCTGCATCAGGCCCTCCTACCCACTGTGCTCAGGAGACCACTGTTCCCACTTCCAGCGGCTCCTGAACCAGCGCTTAAGAGAGGTCTCCTTCTACCAGTCAGGCTCAACTACCAGGTACCTTACAACAACATTGTCCCTTACTTGTTTGGAGAGATCCTTGGTCTTCATGGCAGTGTTTGGTTAGTGGTGCCTTTTGCTTAGGTGTTACAGCCTCTGGGGCCTTTCAAAAAGGTGTGCATATGTAATGACAGATCATGTGACACTTAGATTGCACAAAGGTGGACATCATTTCACTATTTATGTGACTTCTGAAGGTAATTGGTTGCACCAGAGCTTTTTATTGGCTTCATAACAAAGGGGGTGAATACATACACACATGCCAATTATCAGTTTTTTATTTCTGAAAAATAGTTTTATGTATATATTTTTCTAATTTTACTTCACCAACTTAGACTATTGTGTTCTGATCCACCACATATAATTATAATAATAATAGATTAAAAAACATTGAACTATAGGCTGATGTAACAAAATAGGTAAAAAGCCAAGGGGGGTGAATACTTTTGCAAGGCACTGTACAATACAATTCAATACAGAAGGAATCAGCGGGCCCTGGTTGTTGTTGGCTGGGTTGTTGGAGCTTACAATCTATTCATAAAAAGTGCTGATATAATATAAATCAATACATCCATCTACAGATGAATGTCAGCAAATCTCTGTGTCCATAAAATGAGAAAAAGTAAGGGTGACTATTCTTTCTTCAACAACCATGTTTGACAGGGAAACAAAGTTACCTGCATTCTGGTGTTTTGAAATGTAGCTTGCTGTAGATTTTCACTTTGTGCAATCGCTGAAGTGCAAGAGCGGATGTGCCACACCCACTTTATCAGAAGAACCCCAACATGCACTGCCCTAGCATGTGCTCCCCCATAAAGGTGGTCTAGCTTTATATTATGGTAGGTTTGGATGGGATTTAACAATTAATCTATCAGGAGTTAATAATAGGCACACAGCTAGCAGAGCAAACTTTGCAAAGTTTACCATAAAGACATTGAGAGCAGTCAGTCTGTATTCTGTAGCCACCCTCTCTTGCTTTCTCTTGAGTTGGACTCCCGTTGGACTCTGGGCTATGGACAATCGGATTTGTAGTGTACATAGAGCAGTGCACATGACTTCAACTAACATGCACTGCTCGTTTCAAACAAACAGAAGTGAGAGCAAAGAAGAGGTTCGAGAGCTTAAGGAACATTTTACAAGGAGGCAGAGAAACAAATCAATAAACAATTTTATGAAAAATAGATTACAGCACAGGTAAGTAGTGAGTGTATATGGACTATTTTTGGAGAACAAGAATATTGTTTAGCATCACTTTAAATCCCCCCAATTGTAAGGACCAATATGATGTGCTCCCCTCTGAAAAATGTGCTGCACAAAAACGCCCTAGTATAGAAGAAGATCCTTTTTTTTGCTTAAAATTAACACAACTAGCCCACTATTATTCTTTTGCTTCTTCTGCCAAAAATAGTTGTCTGGGTTTATTATTTGAGAGGACACAGATATGACACAGAAAGGTCAGGAATCCCTAATCTTTGGCAGATGTACTAATGGGCAATCAATGTCTGTGATTTATATTACTATTTAGGTTTCCCAAAATGTATGGTAGGGAAATAAAACTCTAACTGATAAGATTTAATTGCTCTGAATTCTGATGGATTTCTTTAAGGAGGACCAGGACAAGATAAGGATGAAGATAAGATAGTGATGGCTTCATTAGCTCTTTTTGGTCCTCAAAGGCATTTTTCTTACTAGGCTTCTAGGGGAAATGTAGGGCATCTCTAGCAAACAGCAATATTTTTTTATGTTTGCTTACAATGACTCTTCTTTCCTTTTCCTGTTTATTGGGATGATTTGCAAAGATATAACAACTTTTGGGTTATGGTAAAAAAAAAAAAAAAAAGTAAAATGTCGCAAGGTCATTCATTTCAACAATCTTCACATGGGGTTCTATCTATATTTTATATATTTTATATATCTCTTGTAGACATTTTGCTGTACAATGTTTGCACTCAGAGACACGCACCCACACAGCTGTCAAATTGGGAGCAGCAGCTGTGTTCATGCAGCCAATGCATCCCAATAAACATGAATGGGACTGTCTACACTTGGATGCATGGAACAGCCTGGCAAAGAAGTCCATTTGCATGGGTGTATGGATAGGTATGCACATGTGAATGAGGCTTTAGCATTTAAAAACACTTGATTTTTCTGTATTTCTACCTGCCAATTTTTAAAGGCCAACTTAAAGCGGAGTTCTGCCCCCCCCGGTAAGAAATTTAAAGTCAAAAGCTACACACAATCGGGTGCTGCCTCCGCCATTCCTGGTAAGGGGAAACCAGCAGTGAAGCCTACTGGCCCAGCAGGTACCTTAGAACTGGTTCATTTCTTCTTCACTTCTTTTCTTTTTTGCTTACTTTCTGGGCTTTCCCAGTCTGAACTCCACTGTTATTACATGCACTTGTGACTTTGTAAACTACATGTAACCCTTTTTCCTTTTGTATTACCGTGATCAATTCAATAAACTGTTTATGCAACAAAAACAGGTACCTTCTCCCCCCTGCCCCCCAAAAGGTGCCAAATGTGGCACTTTTGGGTAGAACTCTGCTTTAAACTTTTATACCATGTTACATTTATATTTAGGGTATAACATGTAACATGGTGCTACAAAGTCCCACCCTGTAGATCGTGGGGGGTTTTGTCATCAGAAGCTCCTGTCACATCTTAAATTTTGCACAACCATGCGGACAAAGCCCACACAACTTTAACCTGCTGGTTGAAGGAAAAAAACATTGTATATTGTGTATACCCTGCTTTACCGAAAGTCCATAAATCGGTACAGACATAGAGTTGGAGGAAGAGTCTGCTGGAGTCTGTGCATTGCACATACAGTCTACTAACCTTGACTGCAATACTTTGCAAACTCATATGCAAAAATGAATAAATGCATAATTTTTTTTCTCCGGGGGCATTTATATTTTTACAAAAGGTGGACTTAGCCTTTAAATTGGTGAGATTCAACTTCTTGATTTGGAAAGTATTTTATATTATAGGTATTTATATAGAACCAACATTTTACACGGTGCTTTACATATATATTGTACATTCACATCAGTCCCTGCCCTCAAGGAGCTTACAATCTAAAGTCCCTAACTCACATTCATACATACACATACTAGGGTCAATTGAGGCAGGAGCCAATTAACCTACCAGCATGTATTTTGAGTGTGCCGTGGTTGGGATTTGAACCCTAGTGCTGCCAGGCACAAGTGCTCACTTAAGCTATACATGGATCGAAATTCAGCTGGTTAAGCAGGGACCAGCCGAGGTTTGAACTGTGTATGGGCAGGCTGATTGATATTTGCATATGACTACTGCCTGTAGCTGTAACCGCTAGCAGTAAACATTGTGTTCTGTTGGCCAGGAAGGCTCCCCACACACACACACACACACACTGGCAGAACACAATAGCACTTCAGGAGGCATTCCCCCATCAACACTGACTGTGTTGGTGAGGGAATCGAGCAATTTTCTTTCCTTCCACACGTGATGGAAGGAAAGAAAATCAAATCACTTATGTGCTGCTATAGCCATTGTGCTGCCCAAATGCAGAACATATCTTTTTATTCCCCCTTTCAAATTAGGATAGGAATATGGAGACATAAGAACTATAGTTTTATCCCTCCAGCTAGTTAAGTATCAAGTTTAGGGGCACCACTGACACATGTAGATAGGTAGAGTTGACTGACATTCAGCTGTTTCAAGTTTAATTATCTCTTGCTGCAAGATACAGAGTAAAGATGGGTATTCACTGATAAAATTTTCGAATGAAAATTTGTGTGAAAATTCTCAGAACATGCTAATGTCGTTGGAAAGATTTTGTATGCTTTTAACAATTATTTTTGGAATGAATAGACTTTGCCGAGCACAAACCAAGCTCAAGCTGTACAGTATATTCAAGAAAATTTTTACATCCTGCTCTTTTGAATTTTCTCATCACTGCAGTCAAAAATGAATGTTTAGAAAAATGAATAAATGAAAAATGCGAAGTGAAAATTCTACTATTGTATACCCAGCTTTCCGATCAAGTCCAACTGTTGGTTTTTCAGGCAGACCTAATCTTAAGCTTTTTTTTAAGTCTATGGGCAGGTGGATGTAAACAAACTTGTGTTCATCTACCTCTGAGCCCATCTAGGTCCAGAAAAAAAAAAAGGAAAAGAACTGCCTCCTTTTTACATTTTTAGGGACTGAAATGAGACAGATCGGAGGTAGCCTGATGCAAATGGACACAAGTCGGTTTACATCCAGCAGTCCATAGATCCAACACAGGCTCACCACAGTCCATTGTCAAAATACGGAGAAAAAAATAAACATGCACGGATGTCAAAAAAGTGATATTTGTCCTGTTCTGCTTTGATTCAGTAGGAGATCTGCTCATGGATCACCTGCTGAATGGAGTGGAGCATGCTCATGTGAAAGGACCCTAATTGTTTGTAGGTTATGGAGCTTGGATCCCGTGAAAGAATCATTGAATAGGTAATTAAAATGAGCTGGCAAATGTAATATGAATAAATATATATATATATATAATATAATAATAAATGAAAGTATCAATTTTACAAATTAGAAATGATTAAAATTTTTTTACTGTTTGCCATTTGCCTGAGGTATAGTCCTGTGTCTTACTTGGTGACACCTATTATTTGTGCTTGCCAAATGTCCTTTCCTTTGTGAATTGTAAGGACATTTTTTACCTTTTTAAGCATGCAAATAACATGATGATCAATCAAAATACCAGGATGGTGAACATTCTCAGTGGAATGCCCAGGAAGCATCTGGTTGGGCCTGGTTGCAAACAAGCCAAGCCCCAATCTGACTGATCCGATTTCCAACTAAACCCTCTTTGGTTGGATTGCACCAGTAGTGCATGACATACAATTTCAGGGTAAAGACAAAGATAATAGCTTGCTGCATTATTGGCGAGAGAGTGTGCTAGGTAGCGCAGTTATATTGGGATGATTGATTTAAAAAACATAATAACTAATAGGAGAAAAACAAGAAAAAACACAACTGCATCTCTGGTGGAGATAAACAAAAGAATGCAGGGCATGCAGTTGGATATTATTATTATTATTATTATTATTATACAGGATTTATATAGCGCCAACAGTTTACATAGCGTTTACATAGCGCTTTACAACTTGAGGGTAGACAGTACAAATACAATACACTTTAATACAGCAGGAATCAGAGGGCCCTGCTCCTTAGAGCTTACAATCTAAGAGGGAAGGTCAAGAGATACAAGAGGTAATAACTGTGGGCGATGTGCTGATATTAACAATAAATTATTTCCCCATTTTTATGCCATGTTCCACATTGCACCACAATATGCTAATGCTATATTGCTCTTGTCTTTAAAACCACAAGCCGTTGACCCGTGGACTTGCTCTTTCTTGTTTAGTGAGCGAATAGATATTTTTGACTCTAGACACTGTCTGGTATTATTTTTCCTGACTTGCAGTTTCTCAAGTAAGCCAAATGTCACTAAAGGAAGCAGATTATCACTGCACTGATTTCTGCAATAGATAATTTTGGTAATCTTAACAATATTATTGTCAGACTTAATAATTAATGTAGAGCACAGTTTCCACAAATGTGAAAGGCAACTCCATTAGAGGGTTGCTTGATATGGCAGTTTTTTTAATTTTTTTATGAACATTGGAAATTGGGCAAGGATGGTTCCTTTTATTTAGTAGTCTACAGTTTTGTTGCTTTCTGGAACTGCAATGAAAGTCTAAGGGCAGTTGAATATGCATGAATTGTTCTAATCGCCTTTAGGCACTGGTGTTTCTTGGTATTTACACAAACATGATTTCTAGGAGTCAATTGTCAGTAGTGCAGCATATGTTATACAGTAATACCTTGGATTACGAGCAAAATTTGTTCCAGAAGAATGCTTGTAATCCAAAGCACTCGTATATCAAAGTGAGTTTCCCCATAGGAAGGAATGGAAACTCAGATAATTCGTTCCACAGCCACTACTTGTCTATGCAGTACCGCATGTAGCCAGAGGTGCGGGGGTGCCGGAGACACTCGGAAACACTCGGATACGCTCGGAGACCACTCTGAGACACTCGGAGATGCTCGGAGACACTCGGGAACGGAGTGTTTTCGAGTGTCTCCGAGCGTCTCTAAGTGTCTCCGAGCGTCACCGCACCTCTGGCAAACTGCGGTACTGCACACCCCAGAGGCTTGAATCCTGCTCGTCTTGCGAGACAACTTTCGCAAAGCGAGTCAGGACTTTTTTTTAAAATAGCTTGCATTGCCAAACGCTCGTAAACCACGTTACTCGCAATCTGAGGTTCCACTGTACATACTCTTTATCAGTTGTAGTTATATATGGTTCGCTTGTTAGTGCATTATGCAATGTATACCAACAATGCACATTATACATTGGTTGTCTGAAAATTGAAGTGTATCAACTGGTGTTTCATTGACGCAAGGTAAGATCAGCAGATCATACTTGTACCTCAATATGCAGAGATCACAGTTGCCCATTTGCTGGGTGGGGGGGGATAGGGGTAACAGGCTTCATCCAATCATATTAAAAGGCTACAACTGCAGTAGAGCTTTCAATGTTATATCTCTTTGTATCTCTTTGGAAAACTAACACAATGTGCCCTAGTAATTTAATTTCCTTCTTTCATCCAAAGCATTCTTCATGTATATAAATGATCAAGTCTTATGCCGCATACACATGATCGGAAATTTGGCCAGCAAAAGACAGATGAGGGCTTTTGGTTGGAAAATGTGACCATGTGTATGCTCCATCGGATTTTGCTGGACGAATTTCTGCCAGCAAAAGATTGAGAGCATGTTCTCAATTTTTCAGACAGAAAATATTTCTAGCGGAAATTCCGTTCGTGTGTATGCAATTCCGACGCACAAAAAACCACGCATGCTCAGAATCAAGTACGAGACGGAGCCGCTCAGTCTGGTAAAACGACCGTTCGTAATGGACATTCGTCACACTGCAAATTTTTAAATCTTTCAATGCAGCGCATTCTCTTCTTCTTTATAATGCTAGAATAATGAAGTTGTTTTGCTGCTCATATTCACACAAACGTATTTCTTTATTATTTCTCGTGATCTCCTGAATAATCTTTTTTGTTTTTCAAGCCAGATCTCCCTAATAATGTTTAGAATTAATTTTTATAGTAATTTTTTAATTTTTTTAAAATCAAGATCTCCTGTTTTTTTTTTGTTTTTTTTTAAATTATTTTATAGTGATCTCCATTTTTTTTTTTTTTTTGTATGTCACGTTTCCACAACACCATTATTATCTTGTATTTGTAAATCTCAAGGAGGTTGGTTGGTGTCCCGTTAATTTGACATTGTATTTTTTAAATGTACCTGTCTACTCACAAACAAACTGTCCTTTTTGAAGTAAAACACATAGGCAAGTATTTCTGAAAGCAAAATATCCATTTATTCTGGGTCATAACAAAATAAAGAGGAAAGCAAGGCTGGAGAAACTGTTGAAATTTGCGAAGCCTTTGTACCCCAGGGCAGACATCAATAATTTTACAGTCAAATTTGGTGGCTTGAGAAGTCCTTATAATAGTAAGCACAATCCGGTCCAGGACTACAAGAGTTCAGGAACAGCAGCAGATGACATATCTGTCCCCAGGCTGTGGTCATACAACAGCCTGCATCTTTTGCCAGACCAGACTGAACCCAGGCCATCACAACCTGGTCTTTCTTAGATGCTTCCTTCAAGGCTGTGGCTATGGTGTTGGAGGTGTCGCAGGAGGTGGAGGAGGAGGACCTGGATGAGAAGGAGGAGGACCATGGTTCAACTCACAAATGTGGCTTTGACTTTTGAGTTGGCCCACTTTTGAGTTGGCCCCTTATTTAGGGCTTGTAACATTACTTCCTCACATAAGAGGTGTTAGCCCTCCTCCATTTCCAACATTTTGCAGGCTGTAAGGTACCCAAAGTCCTCTTGAACACCGTGGGGGGTTCTGAGGGCCGCAGTAGCCTTCAGAAATAGACCATTTGCTGCCTCCTTCACATTACTCCTCTTCCTGCCACTTTTTGGTGGAAGACGGTGGGGAGGGACCTGTGATTCTGGCAGGCTACTGGGCCCGGCCACCACCTGGCTGCCACTTTCCACGGCCTGGCTGAGGCTTTCCTGTGTATGAAAAAGGGACATTGTTTTAGTTTTTGGTTCATCAATCACACACAATTTTCATCTCATGACTGTTACAAATTTAATGTTAATAAATAGAAAAGACTATCATTCTGACCCCAGCATTTTTTATTCTTGTCCCAATCATTTGTGGTCACTATTGTCTATTGATATGTAAAACACTTTGTGAAATCAGAAATTAGTGATCAAAATTAGCATATATTTAACATCATTAATTTGACAAGAAATATTTTGAAGAATGCTATACCTGGCTCAAGCTGGGCTCCTCCACATGTTGCTGCCTGGAAGGCCCAGGTTGGACGTCAGAAGCCTCAGCTGGGGGGAAGGAAGCGTTGAAGGAAGACTGGAGAGTGCTGGCCTGGGTTCATTCTGGCCTGCTGGAAAATGCAGTCTGTCATAGTACGATCTGCTGCAGCACCTGATCCCAGGGAATCTTGGACCTTCTTGAGCTCCCTATTATTGGTGCCCTATTGGTGCTCCTCATGCCACCAATTAGGGCCTTCAAATAGGGTATGTCTGCCGTGGGGATCACCGGCTTCACAAATTCCACCAATTGATCCAGCGCTGCCTTCCTCTTTGGTTTATTGTTATAAAATGGGTGGTTTACCTGCCACAGACAGGGCAGCTCCCTGTACATATCAATGAATATAGGCATAAAGTCCTCGTCATTGAATAGATCTATTTTCTCTGCAAGACACAACACAAGACAAACCCTAATGTCAGGCTAAACTCTCCTAATCTTGACCCAATATACGCCTCAATCTATAAGCAGTACAAGCCACTGATGCACCAACTTAAAATTGTACCTTCGTTATAAAGATAGTTATAAAGATCGTCACTCCTGTTACTTTGTCCTCCGCTCACAGATCGTACACGCGTGTTCCGCTTTATATACACTGCGCATGCGTGAAACTCCGTCCGCTTAACCTGCCCCTGACGTTCTTTCTAGAATATTCCTCGCCCCGTCTCTTTCATCGCAGTGGGAGAGGAACATGGTGGAGACACAGCAGGTGCTTAATAGCAGTAACAAGGAGGAAAGCCCGGAGCAAGAAACGTCCCGTTCCCGGAAGAGATTTGAGTCTGAGCTGGTATTTTGGGGAGCAGGATCAGTACAGAAGGATCAAGGAAGTGCTTCTAAAAAGTAAGTAGTTGTCGTGTGTTCCTATTCTTATTATTACTTGCATGTTGCTCCATGTGCTTTTCTTTACTGTTGTGCAGTTTAAAATGGCTACTTTCATGTTCGTTGGCACAGTAATTGGTCGTAGTAAACATTGTTCGTTTGCCAACTAAATACGATGTTTTTGCCAGATACAGGGTTAACTTGGTCATGATAATTTGTATAACAAGAAGCTTAGGACATTGTTGTCTAGATATGTTTGAAACTAGAATGAATTGCAAACTTTATTCAGTGTAATGTAAGGAGAGGACACTCAGCAGCTGTTTACACATCTAGACTCAGGAGCACTAGTGTGGGACACAAGAACAAACTTTTTAGGGTGTCCCACACAGGTGCTCCAGTGGATACTTGGGGTATCTACATGTGTGAAACTTGTCCAAAAAAGGTAAGTATTCCAGCTTTGGTAAGGGAAAAAAGCATGTCTTCAGCTTTGAACTCTGCCAAAACAGTTTCATATTCCTATTTCTGGCCTCAAATATCAGTGTGCTAAGTACACCTTTTGTTTCATTCTCATAGGGGAGAAAAGACTAGGAGGACACCACTCAGATGACACCAGGGACCCCCACCTCCTGAAGAAGGGGAACAGAGGTCACAACCTGAGGATGTGGAGGAAGGAGAGGTGGTGGAGATTGTCACAACAACAGGTGAGTGTCTGACACCACAGATTGAGGTAATAGATGTATGCCTGCATATTTTTAATACATGGTGTGTATTTTTTATTTTAGGTGAAGTGCAGGTTGTGGAAGAACAATCACATCATTTCACCAGTGACAGTGCTCAAAGGCTTATCCAAGACATAATGTTTTGTAGTCTGGATTTAGACTTTATAAAGCAAAAAACAAATGAGATAGAACAAAAACTGAAGAACATGATTGATGTACTAGGAAGAATATAAATACCCAAAAAATGGCACTATTTTTGATATTTGTGGACAAATTTTTTACACATTTTAAAAGCCAAATTTTAAAGATGGAAATAAATATAAATGCAGCGCTAAGTGTTATAAAGAACGGGTTGGTAAACTATCACCCTGTATATAGTAAAAAATTACTTGTGACGGTGATTATAAACCAAAACATATACAGTGAAGGAACAGTCCCCAATAACTGGAGGAGGTGTCCATAGTGGAATAAAAGTTCATCTACAAATGAAGCGTGGTATTTCTTGTGGAGAGAAAGGGAAACATATGTGGATGATGCTCTTAGATCAATAAATGGTCTTCATATATTCAGGGTCCACACATAAGTAGAAGGAGTGGATTTGCTTACCAGAGGGGATGGACACACTCACCATATGGCGGAGTGTCATTCAGGCTTATGGATCGATCGATCCTGGGGGTACTTGCTGGGAGGCACTGGTAGTAGATTCCAATGGTCCCATCTGGAGCAACCGTGGATGGATGATGGTGCTCAGATCCACAGCGGATAGATGTATTCATGTATTCACCTTCACGGAGACAACTGGAGCATGCAAATTCCACCGCACAGGATCTTAAATCATTGTGTGATAACTGCTCTCTGCGTGAAAAAAATCCCAGTTTTCAAAATATAGCTTTGCTACTTCCACCCATGCTCTTTCTCTCTTTATCTTGTCTTTGTAGTTTGGGTCACACAAATCATAAATAGCTGGGCGCTCACGGATAAATCAAACGATTTGCTCATTGTCAAGGACATCTCTTTTTTTTAGTTGTTTGGAGCACATTGTTACTGAGGGAATAACCAGGAAGTGAATGTGTGTGAATTTTAAAGATGCACACAGTGTGTCAACATGTGCTACCTGCCATCAGGGGATATCAATGTATGCGTTTTGTCCCTGCAACCCCTTCCTCAAAACTCAGGTAGGTGAGAGGAAGGGGTTGCACCCCCAAAACACGTCCATTGATCCCCCATGATGGGAGATAGCACATGTTGACATTAGGCATGAGATCAGGAGGGAAATCACCAGTTTGACTCCCAATTTGTGTGCATCTTCAAAATTTGGCTTTTACAGGGGCGACCATATGATGAAGGCAATATCAACACATTTTGGACACTATAATGTCTAATATTGCCTTCAGTTTTTCAATGTTGAACTTTGTAAGTTCCAGAGTTGTGTATGTTATGTTTTGAAACATGCCTGTGTATGTACCGTAAAAAAAAAAAGCCCAAAATTTTTGAAACCAAGAATTTGGGTTTTTAACAAAAATGGAAAATTGTATACTCACCTTTCCATAATTTTCCTTTCCTGACGCATCTTCATGGCAGCACACACTGGGTTGTGACTCCGCCTCCACAACCTGACAGGATTGGTCTAGCTATAAAAGTTGAAGAGAGATGACCCCCACCATTCTCTGTATATATCATCTAAGAACAGGGTGGGAACCTGTGTGCTGCCATGAAGATGCGCCAGTAAAGGAAAATTACGGAAAGGTGAATATACAATTTTCCGTTTTCCTGACGCCTTCATGGCAGCACACACTGGGAAATAACTCGCCAGTCGGGAGGGTGCAAAAATTAAGGTTTTATTATTCTAAAGAGCTGTGGAGTTGGCTTTAATAATGGATCTGCCAAAGTCTGCTGTTGTTAGTTGAGCAAAGTCAATTTTGTAGTGAGAAGTAAATGTATGTCTAGATGACCAGGTCGCTGCTTTACATATTGTTTCTGGTGAAACCCTGCAGTATGCTGCCCATGAAGTTGCCACTGCCCTGGTTGATTGAAGTCAAACCCTGCTGGTACTTCTGGATCCTCGTTTTCTGAAGGGGATTCTGGTTCCATCCCTACCTTGACTGTTGAACGAGGAGGGGCCATGGAAGTACCTGGTTCTGCCCTGGCCGGCAAGGGTGTTGTTGATTCCATTATGGATTCTCGCACAGATTCCCGAAATAGTTCGGTTACTTCTCTGACGTCAGATTCCCTTCCTTTCGTGGCTTCATTAAAGCACGCTTGGCATGCTAATTTGTCTGGCAAAGCGGTGGCGCCACATACCCAGCAGGTATTAGCTGCGGGACGGATGTGCTGACTTCGCCCGTGACGTGATGAAGGAGATCTTCTATGATGTGATCAGCTACGTCGAGAGTGACTGCGGCGTGAGTGACCATGGCGGGAATGACTACGGCGTGAGTGCCTTGACGAGATGATGAGCGGGATTTTCTGCTTGAGGTATGACTTGATCTCTCTCTGCATCTTGATTTAGACCTGGAAGGACTGTCAGAAGAAGTCTTGTTAGAAAATATGCTCTCTTTTTTTTTCTCTCTTCAATACTTACCACTGAATGCGGACAGCCTCTTACCTTGTCGGCCGTGGGTGGTCTGCTTGGGCAGTGGTCTCCATAAGCAGAGAGGAAGAGGGAGGCAGAAATATACATATATGTATATATACATACACCCATTTATATATATATATATATATATATATTTTTATTTTTTTTTTAAAGAGATACAAGAATCCTGTAAAATTCAAAAAAAGAGGAAATGAAGGGCATTTACCTGGCTCCAGTGAAGTAATTCTGGGCAATGGCGTGCAGAAACGAAGGCTGGAATCATAACCAGAACTCTTTATTTTCAATCTGGAGTCCTTTTTTAAACAGACCACCGCCGTTGCGGCAAAATGACGCTTCGCGCATGCGCAGAAGCGGCGTGATGATTCCGGCGCCATCTTGGAAGCTGGAAAAGCTTAGAATGGCCCCATCTTTGCCTTGCCGCGCATGCGCACTGCGGACGAGACACGCTGTGGCCATGACAGGCTCGGAATTAGCGCTGTGGGACTACAGGTCCCAGAGGAGAAAAAGAAAAGGAAAAGTAAGGAAAAATACCAAGTGCATGGATCAGAAGGTTGAAAAAATCACTGGAGGAGAAAGTGAAAGAGAAAGTAAAAAAGAAAGGGGAGACCACTGCATTTTCTGAAGCTTTTTTAAAGCTTACTAAGTGCCAGAAGAAACGTGCTGATGCCCCTGAGACCACCAGAGCGGGGTTCCCTCCATAAGAGCTCCTTTAGAGACTGTACAGGAGGGACTTCCAAACAGGAGAGGCTTGAACCTGCTGGGGCGATGCGGTAAGAGGCTCTGCGATGTCCATCCATCTTGTCAGGTGAGGATAAAAAAGAGAATGGTGGGGGTCATCTCTCTTCAACTTTTATAGCTAGACCAATCCTGTCAGGTTGTGGAGGCAGAGTCACAACCCAGTGTGTGCTGCCATGAAGGCGTCAGGAAAATATGTTTTACAATGCACATGTGCATGTGCACGTAATAAAAGGTTTCATACTCAACAATGTGGGACTTCTTTTTCAATGATCAATACCAGTTTTTGCATTAAGTTGGTGTTTACAGTGACAAAGGGTGTTATTTAACCATGGAAAAACCACTTGGCACTACAAGTGCACTAGGGGAACCTAGGAGAAATCAAAAATAAACCCAAGCAGTAAATGACAATCAAGATTTTATCTTATGAAAGAGAAAATGTATTACAAGTTTGCTGGCAAAGCAATGGCTCCCCTACCCGTAAAATGATTGACATATTTTTCTCACACTTCACGGGAGGCAAACCAGGATGGCCAGCTTCCAGGGCCATCATTGTTTCCTGAAGTCCAGCCTCAGGCCCAACTGAGGAAACATAATTAGGGTTATTGCGTTTCAAAAAGTTATGCTGGATGCAGCAACATAAAATTATGTGATTTAGTTTGTACTCCTCAATATTTATGGCTGTTTGAAATAGGCGGAACCGGCTGGCCAGTATCCCAAATGCATTCTCCACGACTCTTCTGGCTCTGGCCAGCCGGTAATTAAAACCCTCTTCTCCGAGGTGAGGGTCCTCTGGGGGAATGGCCTCATCATGTGGTCACCCAGACCGAATTCCTTTATCTGCAACGAATACAAATGGCAGTCCTTACATGTTCTCCTCTGGAGGTGGCAATCCCAAGCCACCACTCTCGAGACATCGATAGAACTTGGTCTGGGCAAATACTCCACCATTCGACATCCGGCCATTCCTCCTCACGTCCACATACAGAAACTCATATGTCGCCGACACCACTGCCATCAACACAATACTAATAAACCCCTTGTGATTATAATAATATGACCCCGAATGGGAGGGGGGACGACAATGTGGACGTGCTTCCCATCGATTGCCCCTTCGCAGTTAGGAAAGTGTTAGGGCTGGGCTCAACCCTTCCTTCTCTGGGCTGGCCGCTCAGCTGTCAGCTAATTGCCAGCTCCTTTCTCTCCACAGTGACTCAGCTGTTGATGATCTGCTTGTCAGTCCTGGCTACTTAAAGCCGCCCAGCTCACTTCATCTCTGCCTTCGCCTTTGGTCACATCTCAGAGACTTTCTCCTACGTTCCTTTCGAAGACTTGCTCGGCTGACATCCTTTCTGGCTCCTGATCTTGCTTGCTGTACTACTATGTTGATCTCTGGCTCTCTGACATTGCCATTGGCTGACTACCCGATCTGGTTACTGAACTCTGGCTATGTATTGACTACGCTTACTCTGTTTACCCTTTTATCATTATTAAACAAGTGTGATTAACTTTCTTGTGAAAAAAAAAAGTGTGATTAACTGTACTGTCTCGGTCTGATTCATGGTTTCTGACAAGGAGACAGAAGGGAGGAGCCTGACACAGCAGATATAGTGCCAGCTCTCTACCCTTCTGCTGACCTGTTCACATAGGTTTCTGTGATTGAGTTAATATCTGTGTTCATTTACAGTTAAAGGAACTTAGTATCATTATATTGCCTTTTTCATAAGTATAGATAAAGTATTTGTTTGTAAGCGTGCCTTTTTATTATCTTACAGTGTTGAGATATACTTATTTTTTGTGTCCTCGCTAATACAGTAAACATACTTGAACTGTTCCTTTAATACTGTGTTAGTATCTACTTTTTGATACAGTTGGTAAGATGACTGAACCCAGGGTGTCAGAGGTAATGGTGGATTTGCAGAGTTGAGGTAATCATTGGGGTACGTTATTAGCAGTCTATTAGCAGCCCTCACGGGGGTACCGCTACAGATGTATTCCACATACACATTATATCTTATTGAAAAATCGTTCTATGTAACACCTGAAAAGTCCCAGTATATTCCTAACCTGTTTGACACTTTAAGTATAAATAGTGAAGTATGTGGTGCACTAACCCAGTAGGCCATTGAAGCCCAAATTCAGGAAAATAAAAAACAACCTTTAAATAGTTAATCTGGTTGAAAAAAGACACAAATCCATCCAGTTCAACCAACACAGGAAAAAAAACATAAGTTACTCCTTACACTCTGTATGCTACATACTTCTGACCCCTGCACTCTGTATTTCACATTTTGCTGACTCCTGCACTTTGTGCATTATTTGCACAAAGGCAGAGATTAAGTGAGCTGGACAGCTTTAAGTTGCCAGGACTGACGAGCAGATCATCAACAGCTGAGTCACTGTGGAGGGAAAGGAGCTGGCAATTAGCCGACAGCTGAACGGCCAGCTCAGAGAAGAAAGGGCTGAGCCCAGCCCTGACACTCCTCAACCCACAGGCCATTAAAACTTGCACAACATAAAGAAAACAATATGCAGAATATTATATTCTAATTGGCTGGCTGGCTCCCTTTATATGAAGTCCAATGCAATTAGAGCAAATGAGGGAAAAAGATAGAAAAAGGTAAAAGGCTATTCTTTGAAATCCAGATGTCTTCAGCTAGCCTTGTTGTATTGCAACTAAGGTAATCCTTGATAACAGGGTATAGCAAATTTGGCAGAACTTTAAGATATCCTTGTTGTATTGTAACTTCCTCTGATCCTAATGGTGTTATCCAGTATAGCTACATGAATCAATATTGTGAACTGGGCATAGGTGCCTGATTTCAGTGTTCGTTATAAAATAAGAACTGACTTCCGGTGGAACTACAAGTACCACCAAGCTGAACTGTGTGAATGATGTCTGAAAGCAGTGTCTTTAACAACAAGATGGGCTATGCCCGCTCATCACTCTGGAACTCAGATACAGCTGGCCACGATGTAGGTGATGGAGAAGACTCTATCAGGAACCTTCTCTGTATCCTGGCTCTGAGAAATGGTGCCCGCCGAGCCACACTGCGGCCGACTTGGATCTGAAGTGTAGGCGTCTCTGGATGACTTGCAGGGAAGAAGCGATGCTGTCCGCAGAGATCCCTCTGGGTATAGCTGAGCGGCTTCCCGCTGTGTAGGCCGCAAATCAACAGCAAATCACTGTCACACAGACCTCCTGCTGGCAGAGTCAAATGGCATCCCAAGAGACCAATCTAGGCCGCACCAGCCCTTTTTATATCCTTTCCCAGCATTTTGTTCTGTCCACTCAGCATTCTGTTAATTGTAGTTCAGATCAGTCCTGCTGGCATTAAAACTTCAGCATTCTGAACTACACATCCCATGATGCTTTGCTCTGAATCTTATCACAAGAAAAGGAAGTGACACATAGAGTCCAGCAAACACTAGAGGGAGCTAACCCCACATTAATAACACAGCAAAAATGTCTCTGGATTGCAGACATAATAGCCAGCTCCTGGCTACACATCTATGTAGAATCTGAGAAGTCCCAGTATGTTGCTAACTTGTGTGAAATTTTAACTTACAATGCAGATTTACATTACAGCATGGTAGAGGCTGAAAGGGGACTCGCATGAGCAGATACAGTCTTCCCCTGTCTGACATCTTCATGCTTGCCTGGGGCATGTTCTGGTGGCTTCCGGATGGGGGATCGGTGCTACAGTGTCTATGCATAATATACATTTTCTCTTGCCTGCTCTGCACACCTGTATTGGGACTGTGACAGCCCTGATCCAGCCAGACAGACAGCAGCCAAAGCTGTGAGAGAACATCCTTCTCCCGTCTGATAAACTGGCACATTGGCAGGCACACTTGCCACAGGCACATCCTCAGCTCAGTTTCTGTGCGGGCTGTATCAGCAGCAGAAGTCGGTGCAAGATTTGTGAGAGAAATTTACGGACAGTTTTCCCAGCGTGTGATCAGTAGGGTGCAACTCACACCCCCTCCCACCTGAAAACACTGCCCCTGGGGCGGCTGCCCATCCTTCTTTGCCAGGCCCTAACTCTCACTCCATGCATGTATTAAACTTGAATAGAGCAAAAGTCAAGCATGAGACAAATTCCTTTAGTCATGCAGTGAGCCATTCTCTTACATGAACATTGATTTTGTTGCAATGTACTTCCTCCTTCAGTTTGCGTCATGGGGGTACTAATAGCTTAAGCCCTGGAGGTAGTAGCTAAAAAAGAAAACTAGAAGAACAAAAACAGTTCTGAGTAAAGAACATTAACATAATATATAAAAAATCCAAACGGTTGTGATAAATAACGTATACTCAGAATGGTCTAGAGTGGTTAGTGGGGTATCCCAAGGCTCTGTCCTGGGACCAATTCTGCTTAATTTCTTATAAATGATATAGAGGGTGGGATAAATAGCTCGATCTCAGTGTCTGCTGATGACACAAAAATATGCAGGACAATAGCAACACAGCAGGATATCGAAACTTTACAAGAGGACCTGAATAAATTAATGGAGTGGGCTAATGCATGGCAAATTAAATTTAACACTGAAAAATGTAAGGCAATCCATTTGGGCGGTAACAATATAAACGCAAGTTACTCATTAGGGGGAGAACCCCTAGGGGCTTCCAGGATGCAGAAGGATCTAGGGGTCCTAGTAGAGGATAGACTAAGCAATAGCATGCAGTGTAAAGCTACGGCAACCAAAGCCAGCAGAATACAAGCATGCATTAAAAAGGGAATTTACTCCAGGGATAAAATTATAATCCTGCCACTTTATAAGACTCTGGTTTGGCCGCATCTGGAATATTCCGTCCAGTTCTGGTCACCAATCCTCAGAAAGGATGTGTTGGAGCTGGACAGAGTCCAGAGAAGGGCAACGGAATTAATATGGGGACTGGAGGACCTCAATTATGAGGAACGACTGTAAGCGCAAAATCTATTTTCCCTGGAGAAGAGACACTTGAGAGGAGATATGATAGTAATATACAAATATCTCAATGGTGGTCCCAGCGTAAGTATGAAACTTTTCAGTCAAAGGGAGTGGAAGAGGACACGGGGTCACACAATGAGGCTGGAAGAGAAGCGGTTTAACCTTAAGCTGCTTAGGTGTTTTTTTACTGTCAGGACGGTATGGATATGGAATTCCCTTCCACAACTGGTGGTTTCGGCAGGAAGTATGAATAGTTTTAAAAGACTCTTGGATGGGCATCTTAGTGAAAACAATATACGGGGATATGGGAAGTGAAATATATATATATATATATATATATATATATATACAGGGGCGTTGCTAGGTCTACAAAAGATCTGGGGCTAGAGCCCATAACAGCGTAGTAAAGAAAGTCATACGCTTGGGCGGGCATACACATGTATATACAGTAATATACGTGTGGGTGTATATATGTCCCCAGAGAGCCCCCCCCTTGCATCACCTTACATCAGGGTCCCCAGAGAGCCTCCTCCTTACATCAGAGTCCTCAGAGAGCCTCCCCCTTCCATCAGGGTACCCAGAGGGCCTCCCCACTTACATCAGGGTTCCCAGAGAGGCCCTGTTACATTAGGGTCCTCAGAGAGCCTCCCCCTTAAATCTGGGTCCCTAGAGAGCCTAGGCCTTAAAATCAGGATCCCCAGAGAGCCTCTCCCTTACATCAGGGTCCCCAGAGAGCCCCCCACTTACATAAGGGTCCCCAGAGAGCCTCCCCTCCCCTTGGGGACCCCTGCAGAGACTCAGGGCTATTGGCCTCAGATTCGGGGCTATAGCCCCAAAAGCCACCCCCTAGCAACGCCCCTGTATATATATATATAACAAGATAACTCAACACACAGCCATTAATGTCTAAACCGCTGGCAACAAAAGTGAGTACACCCCTAAGTGAAAATGTCCAAATTGGGCCCAAAGTGTCAATATTTTGTGTGGCCACCATTATTTTCCAGCACTGCTTTAACCCTCTTGGGCATGGAGTTCACCAGATCTTCACAGGTTCACAGGTTGTCACTGGAGTCCTCTTCCACTCCTCCATGACGACATCATGGAGCTGGTGGATGTTAGAGACCTTGCGCTCCTCCACCTTCCGTTTGAGGATGCGCCACTGATGCTCAATAGGGTTTAGGTCTGAAAACATACTTGGCCAGCTTCTTTAGCAAGGCAGTGGTCGTCTTGGAGGTGTGTTTGGGATCGCTATCATGTTGGAATACTGCCCTGCGGCCCAGTCTCAGAAGGGAGGGATTACACTTGGCTTCAGTATGTCACAGTACATGTTGGCATTCATGGTTCCCTCAATGAACTGTAGCTCCCCAGTGCTGGCAGCACTCATGCAGCCCAAGACCATGACACTTCCACCACAATGCTTGACTGTAGGCAAGACACACTTGTCTTTGTACTCCTCACCTGGTTGTCGCCACACACGCTTGACACCATCTGAACCAAGTAAGTTTATCTTGGTCTCATCAGACCACAGGACATGGTTCCAGTAATCCATGTCCTTAGTCTTGGTCAGACCAATTTGATGCAGTGTGCGGCGTATGGTCTGAGCACTGACAGGCTGACCTCCCACCCCTTCAACCTCTGCAGCAATGCTGGCAGCACTCATACATCCCAAAGATAGCCTCTGAATATGATGCTGAGCACGTGCACTCAACTTCTTTGCTCGACCATGGCAAAGCCTGTTCTGAGTGGAATCTGTCCTGTTAAACCACTATATGGTCTTGGCCACCATGTTGCAGCTCAGTTTCAGGGTCTTGGCAATCTTCTTATAGCCTAGGCCATCTTTATGTAGAGCAACAATTCTTTTTTTCAGATCCTCAGAGAGTTCTTTGCCATAAGGTGCCATGTTGAACTTCCAGTGATCAGTATCAGAGAGTGAGAGTGATAACACCAAATTTAACACACCTGCTCCCCATTCACACCTGAGAGCTTGTAACACTAATGAGTCACATGACACCGGAGAGGGAAAATGGCTAATTGGGTCCAATTTGGACATTTTTACTTAGGGGTGTACTCACTCTTGTAGCCAGCGGTTTAGACATTAATGGTTGTGTGTTGAGATTTTTTGAGGGGACAGCAAATTTACACTGTTATACAAGCTGTACACTCACTACTTTATATTGTAGCAAAGTGTCATGTCTTCAGTGTTGTCACATGAAAAGAATAAAATATTTATACAAATGTGAGGGGTGTACTCACTTTTGTGAGATCCTGTATATATATATATATATATATATATATATATATATATATATATATATATATATATATAGGCCCCCCCCCCCGGGTCTACTGGAAGCAAAAAGGTACCTCCAGATACAGGGAGCGAGCTTACATTCACCCCAAGGCTGAGTCCATGATTATAATGGGAAGTTGAACAGAATTTAGGCGCCAGTCACTTTAGGTATTTTTCAATGCTTTAATGAGAACTTGAGAAAGGTTGAAGAAAAGAGGTTTAGAGGAGGTTTCAGATACACTTTTTAGCAGATCACTTACAGACTCCTTAAATCCAAAGGACAAACAGCTTTCTTTTAGCAGATCTTGAATAACTGGGTAGGTCTCCCACACAGACCTAGCAACTGGTAGAATGTCTGGACAAGCCTCTCTCACAGACTTAGCAATCAGCAGAACTCTTGGATAAATCTCTCTCACAGACTTAGAAGCCAGGAGCTAGTTACCTTGATTATATTGTAGAACAGCTTGACAGTACCAGAACCTTTAAGCCGACCCAGCGGTACTGTAAGGGTAGTTTAGATATAGATGCGTCCTCCAAACGAGTCACCAGGCCCTCCTGAGGGACCAAAAAGAAAAAGTTTAACTCTGCGCTTGCTTAACAATTCAGCAGCTCACACAACAAATAGGGTATTTGTTTAAAGTAACAAGTGCACAAACAAGTGTAGCGCTTAAAGTATTAAATGATTATAATGTTACATATGCATAACAAAAATTAGGAAAAAAAGAAAAGGAGTCCTTATCGATTCCTAATGCACAAAATAAAGTCTCTGGTAGTCTTCAGATGTCACTTCAATACGAGAAGTTATTCATAATGCAATGGTTACATGCAACACCTTAATCTCCACGTGGGTAACTCATGCGAAAAAGTGACGAACCCTCCACACGGAAAGAATGAAGGCTTACCAGAGGGGTTGGACTCATAAGAACATATGCTCAATGAGTCAACAGAGCTTGTATCACCGACTGGTAATAAAAGGGGACCTCTCAACTGGATAACCGCGGAACTCCAAAGTTGTCCGGAAATTTGGGGGAACCCTCTTTATAATGGATGGCAACCCGACCTGTGGACCGTCTCAGGGAAATAGCCCATATGGAATAAAAGGGTGCCACATAGCATAATACCGTTTGTAAAATGAATTTATTAAAAAGGTAAAACACTTACATTTCTGTAGTAAAAAAGCGCTTGGTATAAAATTATGGCAGGCAGTGGAGTCTCCTGAGGGACCAACCTTCATCCTGGCTCTCTCCAGCAAGGGTCTTCCCCTGGATCTCCTCAGCTTGGCTCGGCCTCTTCCACGCAGGCAAGACAGCCTAAGAACCACCTCAGGATCAGTAGGCCCCAGACAGGCTTCTGGGCCTACTGCAGAACTTGCAGCAGCAAATCCTCAGGCCAGAAGGGCCCCGAAGTAAGAATGACTAAAACACATGGCATCTGTCCAATAAATACCCCTTCCCAGAATGCACAGCGGCCAGGAACCTCCTACTGGGCTGTTTCCGGAAAAAGAATATTCATTACAGCGCAACCTAGTTGTAATTCTCACACTGTCCTGTTGTACCAGTGACACCTACTGGCAACAGTGGGAAATGCACAACTCACCCAATTTTAGAACAGAACCAAATATACAATCAAATCTGAGCTGTTTACAGCTCAGCCAGAAACTAAATTTACACTGTAGCCCAATTTTTAGGAACAGGTGGCATTATATAATTATATATATATATATATATATATATATATATATATATATATATATATATATATATATATATATATATATATATATATACAGTGGGGACAAAAAGTATTCAGACCCCCTTAAATTTTTCACTCTTTGTTATATTGCAGCCATTTGCTAAAATCATTTAAGTTCATTTTTTTCCTCATTAATGTACACACAGTACCCCATATTGACAGAAAAACACAGCATTGTTGACATTTTTGCAGATTTATTAAAAAAGAAAAACTGAAAAATCACATGGTCTTAAGTATTCAGACCCTTTGCTGTGACACTCATATATTTAACTCAGGTGCTGTCCATTTCTTCTGATCATCCTTGAGATGGTTCTACACCTTCATTTGAGTCCAGCTGTGTTTGATTATACTGATTGCCACACACCTGTCTATATAAGAAGTTGCAGCTCACAGTGCATGTCAGAGCAAATGAGAATCATGAGGTCAAAGGAACTGCCTGATGAGCTCAGAGACAGAATTGTGGCAAGCCACAGATCTGGCCAAGGTTACAAAAACATTTCTGCTGCACTTAAGGTTCCTAAGAGCACAGTGGCCTCCATAATCCTTAAATGGAAGACGTTTGGGACGACCAGAACCCTTCCTAGAGCTGGCCGTCCGGCCAAACTGAGCTATTAGGGGAGAAGAGCCTTGGTGAGAGAGGTAAAGAAGAACCCAAAGATCACTGTGGCTGAGCTCCAGAGATGCAGTCGGGAGATGGGAGAAAGTTGTAAAAAGTCAACCATCACTGCAGCCCTCCACCAGTCGGGCTTTATGCCAGAGTGGCCCGACGAAAGCCTCTCCTCAGTGCAAGACACATGAAAGCCTGCGTGGACTTTGCTAAAAACACCTGAAGGACTCCAAGATGGTGAGAAATAAGATTCTCTGGTCTGATAAGACCAAGATAGAACTTTTTGGTCTTAATTCTAAGCGGTATGTGTGGAGAAAACCAGGCACTGCTCATCACCTGTCCAATACAGTCCCAACAGTGAAGCATGGTGGTGGCAGCATCATTCTGTGGGGGTATTTTTCAGCTGCAGGGACAGGACGACTGGTTGCAATCGAGGTAAAGATGAATGCGGCCAAGTACAGGGATATCCTGGACAAAAACCTTCTCCAGAGTGCTCAGGACCTCAGACTGGGCCGAAGGTTTACCTTCCAACAAGACAATGACCCTAAGCACACAGCTAAAATAACGAAGGAGTCGCTTCACAACAACTCCATGACTGTTCTTGAATGGCCCAGCCAGAGCCCTGACTTAAACCCAATTGAGCATCTCTGGAGAGAACTAAAAATGGCTGTCCACCAACGTTTACTATCCAACCTGACAGAACTGGAGAGGATCTGCAAGGAGGAATGGCAGAGGATCCCCAAATCCAAGTGTGAAAAACTTGTTGCATCTTTCCCAAAAAGACTCATGGCTGTATTAGATCAAAAGGGTGCTTCTACTAAATACTGAACAAAGGGTCTGAATACTTAGGACCATGTGATATTTCAGTTTTTCTTTTTTAATAAATCTGCAAAAATGTCAACAATTGTTTATATATACACACCACTGTGTGTATATATATATATATATATATATATATATATATATATATATATATATATATATATATATATATATATAAAATTATTATTATTATTTTTCACACACATACCCACACAGGTTGACCTGGATGGACTGTTGTCTTTATTCAACCTTACCAACTATGTAACTATGTAACTAAATGATTTTACATTGTGTGATGCCAAAATAAACTTCCTTACCAAATATGCATTGTGAAATAATAAAAGACGAGTGATGCTATGTGTCACCTTGCATGCTTTCATAGGTGGGAGATTAAGTTGGAATCTGGTCTGAGTTTTCTCAGCCACCTTGGCATTGTGGAATCCGAACCGGGTTTTGCTTCCCACTTGTGACCAGTAGTGATGAGCTTCGAGTTCGAGTCGAACTCATGTTCGACTCGAACATCGGCTGTTCGCCAGTTCGCCGAACAGCGAACAATTTGGGGTGTTCGCAGCAAATTCGAATGCCGCGGAACACCCTTTAAAAGTCTATGGGAGAAATCAAAAGTGCTAATTTTAAAGGCTTATATGCATGGTATTGTCATAAAAAGTGTTTGGGGAGGCGGGTCCTGCCCCAGGGGGCATGTATCAATGCAAAAAAAAGTTTTAAAAACGTCCAATTTTTTCGGGAGCAGTGATTTTAATAATGCTTAAAGTCAAACAATAAAAGTGTAATATCCCTTTAAATTTCATACCTGGGGGGTGTCTATAGTATGCCTGTAAAGGGGCGCATGTTTCCCGTGTTTAGAACAGTCTGACAGCAAAATGACATTTCAAAGGAAAAAAGGTCATTTAAACTACTCGCGGCTATACTGAATTGCCAGTGTCTTGCCGAGAAAGTTCCCTCGGCGGATAAGGACCCTCCCTGTACAGCGCAGGCGCAGCGCCTGCGCAGTACCAACTACTATCACCCACAGGAGATAGCCAAAGCTCAAAATATTCAATCAGCTGTACACGGCGCCTGCGCTCTGGGTCCAGGTTCCTTCCCCACCATCCAAGTAGACCTAGAGGGGGAATAAAAAAGAGCCGAGCGAAGCGAGGCCGTGCCCGAAGCGTTGCGAGCGAAGCGAGGCCGTGCCCGAAGCGTGGCGAGCGCAGCGAGCCCGCGAGGGGCCCTCTTACAGCCGCCGTGTACAGATGATTTTCACTTATTCACCTTCGGCTTTTTCCGCCGGATCCTACTGCGCAGGCGCAGCGCCTGCGCAGTAGAGAGGGGTCCTTATCCGCCGAGCGGAACTTTCTCGGCAGAACACCGGCCCGACAATACACATAAAAGTTCATTGATAAAAAGCATGGGAATTCCCCACAGGGGAACCCCGAACTAAAATTTAAAAAAAAAATGGCGTGGGGGTCCCCCTAAATTCCATACCAGGCCCTTCAGGTCTGGTATGGATATTAAGGGGAACCCCGGCCAAAATTAAAAAAAAAAATTGGCGTGGGGTCCCCCTCAAAATCTATACCAGACCCTTCAGGTCTGGTATGGATTTTAAGGGGAACCCCGCGACAAAATTAAAAAAAAAATGGCGTGGGGTACCCCCAAAAATCCATACCAGACCCTTATCCGAGCACGCAACCTGGCAGGCCCCAGGAAAAGAGGGGGGGACGAGAGAGCGCCCCTCCCCCTCCTGAACCGTACCAGTCCACATGCCCTCAACATTGGGAGGGTATTTTGGGGGTAGCCCCCCAAAAGACCTTGTCCCCATGTTGATGGGGACAAGGGCCTCATCCCCACAACCCTTGCCCGGTGGTTGTGGGGATCTGCGGGCAGGGCTTATCGGAATCTGGAAGCCCACTTTAACAAGGGGACCCCCAGATCCCGGGCCCTCCCCCCTGTGTGAAATGGTAAGGGGGTACAAAAGTACCCCTACCATTTCACAAAAAAAATGTCAAAAATGTTAAAAATGACAAAAGACAGTTTTTGACAATTCCTTTATTTAAATGCTTCTTCTTTCTTCTATTTTCTATCTTCTTTCATCTATCTTCTTTCTTCTATCTTCTATCTTCCCTCGGTTTCTTCCTCCATCTTCTTCTTCTTCTGGTTCTTGTTCTTCTGGTTCTTCATCCGGTCTTCTCGTCCGGCATCTTCCTCAGCGGAGCCATCTTCACTTCATCTTCTTTCCTCAGGCCGCTCCGCATCCACGATTGGATGGGAGGCTCCCGCTGTATGACGCTTCTCCTCTTCTGACAGTTCTTGAATAACGGAGGGCGGGTGACCCCGCCCCCCTCTGACACAGGGCGGGAGACCCGTCCCCCTTTGACGTCACGGGGAATGCCACAGGGCCGGACGAGAAGACTGGATGAAGAACCAGAAGAACCAGAAGAAGAAGAAGATGGAGGAAGAAACGGAAGGAAGATAGAAGAAAAAAGAAAGAAGATAGAAAATAGAAGAAAGAAGAAGCATTTAAATAAAGGAATTGTCAAAAACTGTCTCTTGTCATTTTTAACATTTTTGACAGTTTTTTTGTGAAATGGTAGCCATTTCACACAGGGGGGAGGGCCCGGATCTGGGGGTCCCCTTGTTAAAGGGGGCTTCCAGATTCCGATAAGCCCCCTGCCCGCAGACCCCCACAACCACTGGGCCAGGGTTGTGGAGATAAGGCCCTTGTTCTCATCAACATGGGGACAAGGTGCTTTGGGGGGCTACCCCCAAAGCACCCTCCCAATGTTGAGGGCATGTGGCCTGGTACGGTTCAGGAGGGGGGGCGCTCTCTCGCCCCCCCCTCTTTTCCTACTGCCTGCCAGGTTGCGTGCTCAGATAAGGGTCTGGTATGGATTTTTGGGGGTACCCCACGCCATTTTTTTAAATTTGGCACGGGGTTCCCCTTAAAATCCATACCAGACCTGAAGGGTCTGGTATAGATTTTGAGGGGGACCCCACGCTAATTTTTTTTTTTTAATTTTGGCCGGGATTCCCCTTAATATCCATACCAGACCTGAAGGGCCTGGTATGAAATTTAGGGGGATCCCCCACGTCATTTTTTTAAAATTTTGGTTCGAGGTTCCCCTGTGGGGAATTCCCATGCCGTTTTTATCAATGAACTTTTATGTGTATTGTCGGGCCGGCAATTCAGTATAGCCGCGAGTAGTTTTAAATGACTTTTTTCCTTTGAAATGTCATTTTGCTGTCAGACTGTTCTAAACACGGGAAACATGCGCCCCTTTACAGGCATACTATAGACACCCCCCAGGTACGAAATTTAAAGGAATATTACACTTTTATTGTTTGACTTTAAGCATTATTAAAATCACTGCTCCCGAAAAAACAGACGTTTTTAAAACTTTTTTTTGCATTGATACATGTCCCCTGGGGCAGGACTAGGGCCCCCAAACACTTTTTAGGACAATACCATGCAAATTAGCCTTTAAAATGAGCACTTTTAATTTAGAACGTTCGAGTCCCATAGACTTCAATGGGGTTCTAACGTTCGTGCGAAGTTTTGGTCTGTTCGCAAGTTCTGGTGCGAACCGAAGCGGGGGGGTTTTCGGGTCATCCTTAGTGACCAGCAACAGGTGAGATAAATATGGAAGGGCTGGAGGAAGAGGGTGCTCTGGCCTCGGACTCAGGAAACCATCTGAGAGACAGCTACATGTGGAAATCTCTCGGTGAGCCCTGGTTCACATTGGTGCAATTTGGCATGCGATTTGACAATGGCACCGCCCTAATCGGTGCGATGCCGCACTGATTTCCAAAAGTAGTTTCTGTACTACTTTTGGCAATTTCGGGGTGCGATTTCCATTGACATCTGTGCATAAACCCGCACAGATGTCTCTGAAATCGTACCCGAAATCAGGACTGGCATGCGGGAATGAAATCGTGGGAGTTCAGCTGAACTCGCATGATTTTATTTCCATACTCATTGTGAACCTAGGCTGAAAGAAAGAAAGAAAATGTTTGCAAAATGCTTCTTTTTTTTTTGTTGGTGACTGGGAGAAGCCCTTCGTCTGTCAGAAAAAAAATCCATACTGTTTAGTTAGTGCCTGGATGACAAGAATTTATTTTATGTTTTGTTTGCAACCTTTTTTCAATAAAATTGACTACAAGGCAGAATTTTAGGAAAAGACCCGCCGTTTGCAGTGCCTTTTTCCCAGGGAAGGTGATCCCCACTTGAGCTAACCCCCAACATATGGTGAAGGATGTGGGCAACTTCCTGAGCAAGTGGAAAGAAAGATTGAGGATGTTGTCACAGTCCCTGGGCATACTGAGACTGTGACGTTTTAGGGGGCGTGGTCAACATCACCCGTCACAGTCCCAGCATGCCCAGGGACTGTGACATCATAAGGGGCGGGGTCTCCGCCTATATAAGTCACAACGGAGCCCTCAGAGAGCAGCCCAGCCAGAGAGAGTGTCGTGTCAACATCTGGAGAAGAGAAGAGGGAAGAAGACAAGAAGCCCAGAAGTCCGGACCTCCGCTGGCAAGAGAGCGGCCTGAAGACAGCAAAGGAGCAGGTCGAAGAACTGGAACACTGGGAGAAGAGGCCGGAGAGAGCGGAGAATAACCAACCGGACGCCGGGAGAAGAGGAACCGGAGGGACCCGCGAAGCCGGAAGAAGACCCCCGAAGCTGGAGGAAGACCCCCCCCTGGAGCTGTTTAATAAATTATTTTAAAACCTGTGTAGTGTGTTTTATTATTGACACTTTTTCCCTAGGTGAATGGGTAGGGGTACCATGTACCCCATACTCATTCACATAGGGTGGGGGGCCGGGATCTGGGGGCCCTCTTATTATAGGGGGCTCCCGGATTCCGATAAGCCCCCCGCCCGCAGACCCGGACAACCAACGGCCAGGGTTGTCGGGAAGAGGCCCTTGTCCTCATCAACATGGGGACAAGGTGCTTTGGGGTGGGGGGGCCCGCAGGGTGCCCCCTCCCCTAAAGCACCCACCCCCCATGTTGAGGGCATGTGGCCTGGTACGGTTCAGGAGGGGGGGCGCTCGCTCGTCCCCACCCCCTTTCCTGACCGGCCAGGCTGCGTGCTCGGATCGGATTATAAAAAATCCATACCAGACCTAAGGGCCTGGTATGCCCCGCGCTCGCCGCAATAGGAAAATTTTGTTTTTTCCTATTGCAGCGAGCGCGAAATGCAATACCCTGCCCTTGCGTCGTATCTGGTTCGTTGGACCAGCATACAGACGAGCTGGCTTTCCGTCGGACCAGCATACAGACGAGCGGACTTTCCGACAGAAACTGAGTCCGACGGAAAGATTTAAAACCTGTTTCAAATCTAGGTCCGGCGGGCTTTTGGGAAAAAGTCTGCCGGAAAAGTCCGCCGGAGCCTACACATGGTCGGATTGTTCGGCGGACTCTGGTCCGCCGGACCAAGTATGCCGGAAAATCCGACCGCTTTTATGCGGCATAGGTCCGGCGGGCTTTTGGGAAAAAGTCCGCCGGAAAAGTCCGCCGGAGCCTACACACGGTCGGATTGTTCGGCGGACTTTGGTCCGCCGGACCAAGTATGCCGGAAAGTCCGCTCGTGTGTACGCGGCATTAGGCTTGGAGGAGACCAGACCAATAAGATTCAGGCAATTCAAAAGTGGCCCCAACCTGTAAATAAAAAACAATTTCTAGCAAGCATTTCTTGGGATTGCAGGCTACTATAGGCATATTATTCCAAGTTTTGCTGCCATTGCAGTGCAAATGCCTAACACACTTTCTGTCCTAGGATGGATACATTTATTCCTCCTCTGTATCTATGGAGAAAGCCATGTTTTTTAAACCAGGACAGGGGTATTGAATTCAAATTCATTGAGTTCCAGTCTGTAAAAATATTCTTCCAGCAGAGGTTTGCATTGCATGTTTCTGCGATGACTCAGATCCTTTATGTCATAGCACCCCTCTCCTCTGAGACTAGGTTCACATTTCTGTGGCTGAGGAATGTGTCCAAAATCATATGCGTTACTGACCTGAAGAGAAATGCGTTGCACTTTAGCAGATGCATAGGCATGCCAATAATTGTTAATGGTACCCTAACCACAGCACATTTTTCTGCACTCCAAACCACATGGTCCTGCAGCGCCAAGCAGCTTTATGCAGCATGATTTAAAAACAAAAGGGCCGGCACTTCTTTCCCCGCATTTCTCTCGAGTAGGGCAGCCCATAAAAAGTCCCTCCTTCCCATCATAGTCCCTAACTTTACATCACAGTTCCCTCCCCTTCACATCAAAATCCCCCACCCCTTCAAATTACTGTCATCAGCCCCCCACCATTACTGTCCTCACCAGTGGCGGTGCGTCAATTAGGGGCCCCTGGCGCCGCCCTCTCTCTCCAGCCACCCCCGCTCTGTACTATGGATAGATTCATGCATTGCATCCACAGTCGCTGTAGCCACCCCCTATTCAGGCGCTGGCCCCTACTCAGGCACCGGGCGCCTGAATTACATCAGTGGGGGGATGTTTTTGAAGCACCCCACCCCCCTGGTTACTGTCCTAAGCCCTTCCCCCTAATAGGAAATTAAAGGGCAATGCATTTCTGGCAACATAAACAGACATTTTCTGATCTAGCTGGAAAAGTCCTTAGCTTGAAAAATTAAAATTAAAACATCCACCTTTTGTAAGCACTGTTAAGCTGCAACATAATACATTTATGTTCATGAATTTGGATATCCCATCCTCGCTCAGCTATGAGATGCTAAGAAACAGGAGAGCACATACCGGAATGCAGACTCGTGCACATGGGCATTTTTCATATGTAGTGCTAACCCTGTAGGAGCAGCTCAGTAATTTGAGTCCTCTGTTCTGCACCTCGACTCCAAGAACAACCTCGATCCCTCTGACACACCTAATTGAATGAAAGTCACTGCAAGCACTTATAAGTACATGAGTTTATATATCTTTACCTTGGCTGTGACACAAGATTGTTTAGAGGTAAATTAACTAAATGCATTGGCACGGTTTAAAATAAATAGTGGTTTGAGCATAAATGAGTATACAGAAGGAAGGTTCAGCCACAATCTGCAAGATAGTATAATCACTCTACCAAGGTAACTTAGAATAGATATCAAAACTTGGTTAGGATCCAATATTAGTTCCTTCACAGTAACACTGGTAGGTACCATCCCTTGCACTAGTCAAAAACAAAACAAAGTGAGACTTTAAATGTACCTCACCAGTGTTCAGGGTGTTGCTAGGTCTACAAACAATCTGGGGCTAGAGCCCACAGCAGCAAGGTAAAGAAAGTCATATGCTTGGACGGGCATACACATGTATATAATATACATGTGTGTGTGTGTGTGTATATATATATATATATATATATATATATATATATACAGTATCACACAAAAGTGATTACACCCCTCACATTTTTGTAAATATTTTATTATATCTTTTTATGTGACAACACTGAATAAATGACACTTTGCCACATTGCTAAAGTAGTGAGTGTACAGCTTGTATAGCAGTGTAGCAGTGTAAATTTGCTGTCCCCTCAAAATAACTCAACACACAGCCATCAATGTCTAAACCGCTGGCAACAAAAGTGAGTACTCCCCTAAGTGAAAATGTCCAAATTGGGCCCAATTAGCCATTTTCCCTCCCCGGTGTCATGAGACTTGTTAGTGCTACAAGGTCTCAGGTGTGAATGGGGAGCAGGTGTGTTAAATTTGGTGTTATCACTCTCACTCTCTCATACTGGTCACTGAAAGTTCAACATGGCACCTCATGGCAAAGAACTCTCTGTGGATCTGAAAAAAAAGAATTGTTGCTCTACATAAAGATGGCCTAGGATATAAGAAGATTGCCAAGACCCTGAAACTGAGTTGCAGCACGGTGGCCAAGACCATACAGCGGTTTAACAGGACAAGTTCCACTCAGAACAGACCTCGCCATGGTCGACCAAAGAAGTTGAGTGCACATGCTCAGCATCATATACAGAGATTTTCTTTGGGAAATAGACGAATGAGTACTGCCAGCATTGCTGCAGAGGTTCGAGGGGTGGGGGGTCAGCCTGTCAATGCTCAGACCATACGCCACACACTGCATCAAAATGGCTGTTGTCCCAGAAGGAAGCCTCTTCTAAAGATGATGCACAAGAAAGGCTGCAGTTTGCTGAAGACAAGCAGACTAAGGACATGGATTACTGGAACCATGTTCTGTGGTCTGATGAGACCAAGATAAACGTATTTGGTTCAGATGGTGTCACGCGTGTGTGGTGGCAACCAGGTGAGGAGTACAAAGACAAGTGTGTCTTGCCTACAGTCAAGAATGGTGGTGGGAGTGTCATGGTCTGGGGCTGCATGAGTGCTGCCGGCACTGGGGAGCTACAGTTCATTAAGGGAACCATAAATGCTAACATGTACTGTGACATACTGAAGCAGAGCATCATCCCCTCCCTTTGAAGACTAGGCCGCAGACAGTATTCCAACATGATAACGACCCTCCAAGATGACCACTGCCTTGCTAAAGAAGCTGAGGGTAAAGGTAATGGACTGGCCAAGCATGTCTCCATACCTAAACCCTATTGACTATCTGTGGGGCATCCTCAAACAAAAGGTGGAGGAGCACAAGGTCCCTAACATCCACCAGCTCCGTGATGTCGTCATGGAGGAGTGGAAAAGGACTCCAGCGGCAACTTGTGACTCTCTGGTGAACTTCATGCCCAAGAGGGTAAGGGCAGTGCTAGAAAATAATGGTGGACACACAAAATATTGACACTTTGGGCCCAATTTGGACATTTTTACTTAGGGGTGTACTCACTTTTGTTGCCAGTGGTTTAGACATTAATGGCTGTGTGTTGAGTTATTTTGAAGGGACAGAAAATTTACACTGTTATGCAAGCTGTACACTCACTACTTTTCATTGTAGCAAAGTGTCATTTCTTCAGTGTTGTCACTTGAAAAGATATCATAAAATATTTACAAAAATGTGAGGGGTGTATTCACTTTTGTGAGATACTGCATATATATAAAATATTGTTACATATCTGAGTGTGGATCCCCCCTTACATCATGGTCTCCAGAGAGCCCCCCACTTACATCAGGGTCCCCTGAGCCCCCCTCATTACATCAAGGTCCCCAGAGAGCCCCCCCCTTACATCAGGGTCCCAAGAGAGCCTCCCTACTTACATTAGGGTCCCTAGAGCCCCTCTCATTACATCAGGGTCCCCAGAGAGCCCCCTTACATCAGGGTCGCCAGAGAGCCCCTTCCTTACATCAGGGTCCCCAGAGAGCCTCCCCCTTATATCAGGGCTCAGGAGTGTGATACATATAGAATGCAGGGTTCAAGAGTGTGCTAAAAAAGAAATGCAGGGCTCAGCTGTGCCCATCTATACAGCCTCACCAGTGCCCAGCAATTCAGCCTCACCAGTGCCCATCAATGCAGCCTCACCTGTGCCCACATCTCAGCCTCCCCTGTGCCCAGGAATGCAGCCTCACCAGTGCCCAGGACTGCAGCCTCACCTATGCCCAGCAATGCACCCCCCAGTGTCCTCTGTACCCCCATAGTGCCCTCTGTCCTCTGCACCCCCACTGTAGTGTGCTCTGTACCCCCATAGTGCCCTCTGTCCCCTGCACCCCCCCACCACTGTAGTTTTTCTCTGTCCCCTGCACCCCCCACTGTAGTGCCTTATGTCCCCTGCACCCCCCACTGTCGTGTCCTTTGTCCCCTGCACCCCCCACTGTAGTGCCTTATGTCCCCTGCACCCCCCACTGTAGTGTCCTTTGTCCCCTGCACCCCCCACTGTAGTGCCCTCTGTCCTCTGCACCCCCACTGTAGTGTGCTCTGTACCCCCATAGTGCCCTCTGTCCCCTGTACCCCCCCACCACTGTAGTTTTTCTCTGTCCCCTGCACCCCCCACTGTAGTGCCTTATGTCCCCTGCACCCCCCACTGTAGTGCCCTCTGTCCCCTGCACCCCCTCACCACTGTAGTTTTTCTCTGCCCCCTGCACCCCCCACTGTAGTGTCCTTTGTCCCCTGCACCCCCCACTGTAGTGCACTTTGACCCCTGCACCCCCCACTGTAGTGCCCTCTGTCCCCTGCACCCCCACTGTAGTGCCCTTTGTCCCCTTCACCCCCCACTGTAGTGCCCTCTGTCTGTCCCCTGCACGCCTCACCTATGCCCAGCAATGCATCCTCACCAGTGCACCCCCCATTATAGTGTCCTCTGTCCCCTGCACATCCCCCCACTATAGTGTCCTCTGTCCCCTGCACCCCCCCCCCCACTGTAGTGCCCAGCAATGCATCCCCCCCACTATAGTATCCTCTGTACCCCCATAGTGCCCTCTGTCCTCTGCACCCCCACTGTAGTGTCCTTTGTACCCCCATAGTGCCCTCTGTCCCCTGCACCCCCCACTGTAGTTTTCCTCTGTCCCCTGCACCCCCCAGTGTAGTGTCCTTTGTCCCCTGCACCCCCCACTGTAGTGTCCTTTGTTCCCTGCACCCCCCACTGTAGTGTCCTCTGTCCCCTGCACCCCCCACTGTAGTGCGCTTTGACCCCTGCACCCCCCACTATAGTGCCCTCTGTCCCCTGCACCCCCCCCACAGTAGTGTCCTCTGTCCCCTGCTCCCCACCCCACAAACACACACTGTGTAGGTAGAACTCTCCTACTTTATACAGGTGTACAGCAAGCAGAGCAGCAGAGATCAGTATCACAGGGCTGGATGGGGCGGGAACTACTGAAGTTAACTTTTCACATTAACAGGCTGGGTATTGGTTGCTAGGATCGCCCAGCAACCAATCACCTGCTGTTTAATGTAAAAAGTTAACTCCGAATGTGATCTTTATCTTGTTGGTTAAGAAGTTGTATTAGGAATGGCCATGGGGGGGGGGGCTCCTGCAGGTAATGGCCTACTTGATACTCAATGTACTCTTTCAACCGAAAAAGACATAGAAAGATATTCTTTTCCAATTGTCTCCCAAATCCATGTTTCCACAAATTCTGTTGGGTTTGCTCCCTCAGATTTCTCTGGGAGACCCACCAGCCTTATGTTGTTACGTTGAAAACGATTTTCGAGATCTTCCAACTTATGGGCATTAGCATCAGATTTTTTCATTGCTTCTTTAACAACTTTGCCCAATGGCTGCATTGAATCCTCTAATTTTTTAAATCGGTTTTCCAGTACAGACGTTTTCTCCCTTATTTTCTGTACGTCCTGGCACAAAAAATAAATTTGTCTTTGAGCTCCTGTACTTGACCTGTACTTGGTCAGATTACCTATGGAGCTCTGGCATTGTTGTATTGCCTTTAACACATCTAGTAATGTAGGCTCTATTGGTGTTATTGATGTTGTTATGTGCATATCATTTGGCTGTATATTAATATTATTAATATTATATTATTACATTATTATTATTATACAGGATTTATATAGTGCCAACAGTTTACGCAGCGCTTTACAACATTAGGGAGGACAGTACAAGTTCAATACAATTCAATACAGGAGGAATCAGAGGGCCCTGCTCGTTAGAGCTTACAATCTAGGAAGGAGGGTCAAGTTATACAAAAGGGTAATAGCTGTGGGGGATGAGCTAATGGAGAAAATAGTGCAGTTGTTAGATGGAGGCAGGATAGGCTTCTCTGAAGAGGAAAGTTTTCAGGGATCGTCTAAAAGTGGATAAATTTGGAGACAGTCTGACAGATTGGGGTAGGGAATTCCAGAGGATGGGCGAGGCTCGGGAGAAGTCCTGGAGGCGGATATGGGAGGAGGTGATGAGGGAGCTAGAGAGCAGGAGGTCCTGGGAGGAACAAAGAGGGCAATTAGGTTGGTATTTTGAGACTAGGCTAGTGATGTAGCTGGGTGCAGAGTAGGAGATGGCTTTGTAACTTATTGTTAGTATTTTGAATTTAATTTGTTGGGCGAGTGGCAGCCAATGGAGGGATTGGCAGAGAGGGGTAGCAGACACTGAGCGGTTTGTAAGGTGGATGAGTCTGGCAGCAGCATTCATGATGGACTGAAGGGGGGATAGTCTAATTAAAGGTAAGCCAATGAGAAGGGAGTTGCAGTAGTCGAGGAGAGAGATAACCAGGGAGTGAATCAGGAGCTTTGTGGTTTTGTTTGGTTAGAAAGGGACGTAGTTTAGAGATGTTGCGGAGGTTGAGGCGGCAAGCTTTGGAAAGTGATTGGATGTGGGGCCGAAAGGAGAGTTCAGAATCCAGGATAACACCTAGCACCCTGACATGTGGGGATGGGTGGATGGTTGTGCCATTGTTCTTGACAGACAAGTCAGGGAAAGAGGCACGTGAGGGAGGAAATATTATAAACTTGGTTTTGGACAAGTTGAGTTTGAGGAAGTGGTGTGACATCCATACAGATATGTCTGTTAGTAAGTTAGTGATGCGTGAGGAGACTGATGGAGTGAGTTGAGGGGTGGAGAGATAGATTTGTGTGTCGTCAGTGTAGAAATGATATTGAAAGCCGTGAGAGGCTATCAGCTGACCCAGGGAAGAGGTGTAGATTGAAAAGAGGTCCAAGAACAGAACCTTGGGGGACCCCGACAGAGATGGGAAGAGGAGTTTTTTTTATTTATTTTTTTTTAAATTCTGTCTTTTTAATTTTTTTAAAAAAAACTAAAAACCACAGAGGTGATCAAATACCATCAAAAGAAAGCTCTATTTGTAGGAAAAAAAATGATAAAAATTTCATTTGGGTACAGTGTTGTATTACCGCGCAATTGTCATCCAAAGTGCGACAGTGCTAAAAGCTGAAAATTGGTCTGGACAGGAGGGGGGTTTAAGTGCCCAGTAAGCAAGTGGTTAACCTTTTCTTTTGTGGGTTTTCCACTTTGTGTTTATTAGGGGATTCCGCCATCCTCTTGCATGGAGGCATCAGTATTAAAAGTCCCCTCTTTCCCTATTTTGGCGGCACTATTATTGCCCCTACTTTCTATTCCTCCTCTTTCTTCCTGTTATCCACTTCTTGGTCAATTTTTTTTCCTTGGTTTGTCTTATTTTGTTTTTTGTTTAAAAAAAAAAAAAAAAAAAAATATATATATATTTGTCTTTCTTCTTTTTTTTTCCGTTTATATTTTGTTTTTGACGTCTTTTTTCCTTTACCTTCCTTCTCCTTTTTCTGTCCTTCTCCTTCTTAGAAGAGCTAGAAATTTGAAGGAAGTCATGTTTAACGGAACTAAAATTATGTTTTTCCCAGACTTTTCTCCTGAAGTTCAAAAACAGCGGGCTAAATTCCAAGCTGTAAAAAAGAGACTGCCGCCTCTTTAATTGTCTTACTCAATGCAATATCCTGCTAAATTAAGAAAAGAGGCAAAAGATGCGGTATATATTTTTGGGAACCCACAGGCAGCTGTCGAATGGCTGGATGGGCACTATGGATATGGCAGTGGGTGGGTGCAGTATGGGGGAACGGGAGAGAGGTGAGGAAAATCTCTTTTTAAAAATTTTTTTCCTTCTCTCTCCCTCCACTTCCCCCCCTCCCCCAGCCCTCTCACCTTACCTTATATTTCTATTTTTGGGATTTGGCCAGGCCTTTTTTCTTTTTTTTGGGGGGGGGGGGGGCGGAGGAGAGAGTCCAGTGTTAATCCCTTAATGGATTCTCTATACTTTTTTCCCGAGGGAAACGTTTGGTTGTTCGTTTTTAATTCTTGTATTTATGGTTATGTGTTAGGTTGTAGGTTTTTTTTTTTTTTTAGGTTTTTTTGTTGAGGATGGTAAAAACCTTATTAGGTGTGCACTTTGTGGTTTTCATACAGACCCATCTAGAGGAAGTCTATAGAGGGGTGGGTAGCTCTTCAGGGAAATGTATATGATTTGCACAAGTTTGGGCGATTTTTTGTCTTATTTGTTTTTTATTTTTTATTTTTTATCAATATGGATTTTTTTATCTCTACATAGATATCTTCTATGCGTTCTTCAGCTGGTTAAAGTAAATATTGAAATTTGCTTCCTACAAAGCACTTTAAATAATCCCCTTGTTATTGTTAATAAAAAATACTTCTTCCAAGGATATGTCCCAAAAACTTAATATAGAGTAGGAGCAATATGTCAGTTTCAAAGCAAGTATTAGTATCTTGGAATATTAGGGGGCTTAGTGACCCAGTAAAAAGACAAGCCAGGTTTACTACACTAAAACTAATGTCTCCGTCTATTATCCGCCTGTAGGAGACCCATCTAAACATACATAAATTAAATCACTTGAAACAAGCGCAATATAAAAGATCATTCTATATATACCACTTATTCTAGAGGAGTATCTATATTGCTTGCAAATGAATTGTATTTCTCCTGTAGGTAGGTACAAACGGATACAATAGGCCGATATATTTTTCTGTACAGAAGGTAATATGTCTTAGCTAATAAATATATATATATATATATATATATATATATATATATATACCTCCCCCCCAACCATATTCATCGAAGGTACTTAAAAGAGCTATTTAAGGTTCTGTTCGTGGACCTCTCCTATTTCCAATCTACACCGCCTCCCTGGGTCAGCTGATAGCCTCCCATGGCTTCCAATACCACCTCTATGCTGACGACACCCAAATCTTTTTCTCTACCCCTCAGCTCACTCCTCACGTATCACTAATTTACTATCAGATATATCAGTCTGGATGTCACACCACTTCCTCAAACTCAATCTATCCAAAACCGAACTTATAATTTTTCCTCCCCATATGCCCCTTTCCCTTTCCCTGATCTCTCTGTCAAAATTGATGGCACAACTATAAGCCCATCCCCACATGTCAAGATTCTAGGTGTAGTCCTGGACTCTGAACTCTCCTTTAAGCAGTGAATATAAGGCATTTATTTCTTAATTTACAGGTTCCAACGGAGAACTTGGGTAATAGAGCTATATTGTGGCTTGATGCGGCTAAAGCTTTTGCTGGCATAGAATGGGACTTTTTTTGGTACTGTTTAGAAAAATTTGGTTTTGGACCCCAGTTTATAAGATGGATACAACTATTTTATACTGCCCCAGTGGCACGGGTGCAGGTAAATGGACATATATCAGCACCTTTTTCATTGCAACGAGAAACAAGACAGGGATGCTTATTATCACCTTTGTTGTTTGTTTAGTTTTAGAACCACTGGCTGCTTCTATTCGCCAATCAAAGAATATTACTGTGTTTTGCAGATCTCTGGGAGAGGACAAAATCACGTTATACGCTGTTGATACACTTTTATTCCTGGAAGATACCTCGTCCTCATTGGAGACAATAATGTCTTTAATTAAAACATATGGCTTCTTTTCTGGCTTTAAGATAAATTGGGACAAGTCAGTACTCCTATCAGTGGACCCCTTGGTGACCAATGTGCCAATCGTTGCCTCCCAGATTGATCTAGTTTCTACATTTAAATATTTAGAGGTACATATAACATCACAAGTGACTACATATGTGGAGAGGAATCTGTTCCCACTGCTTAAGAGGCTTGGGCAAGTAGGAAAAATCTGGAGTAAATTACCTTTGACAATAATAGGTAGAGCCAATTTAATGATTCCAAGGCCACACTTATTATATCTGCTCCATAATTGCCCCATTTGGTTACCACGGAAATTCTTTAAACAGATACAGTAGATGCTCTGTTTAGAGATATTTATGGAGATATAAACATCCTCGGGTCAGCTTGGAAAACTTGCAGCTGCCTAAGGATGAAGGAGGTTTGACTGTCCCTAATGCCAGACTTTATTATCTGGTATCTCGACTTCAGCAATTAAATGGGTGGAACACTATAGATTGTGAAGATCCTATACAACAAATTATTTTTTGCCAAATGCCAATAAATCCATTAGTGCAGTTAATAGTTTCTTATCAATTTTTTAACAAACGCAGATATCCTACATTCTACTTGGTACATAAGACTTGGACCACTGTTCAACAAGAAACTTAGTATGAGGGTTACACACAATATATGCCCATATGGAATAATCGACAACTGCCGGAAGTGGCGAAAATGTTTGAGTTATTGAAAAAGGCAGGCATTTTGTTTCTTTGCCAACTCTACGATAATGATGTTTTAATATCACTTGATAAACTGGCAGAGAAATATAATTTGCTTAATAAATCATTTTTTTCAATATCTACAGCTACGGCATGCCCTACAGTGTCAAGCAAAGCTATTTATATTAAAATATAATCCTTCATTAATCTTAACTATGGCAGTTACTACGAGACGTGCTAAACAGCGACTGATGGGAAAAATATACTCTTCTTTTAAAATGATAACAAGAATCAACTCACAAGAAGGTAGCTATGGACAGTGGCGAAGAGACGTAGAGACACTTAGTGATGAGGAATGGGGGCAAGCCTTGAGAAATTCATTTAAAGTATCCTTATTCTCCGCACAATGTATGGCTCAATTATTCATTATTTACAGAGTTCACTATACTCTATACACTGTATTCTTGTGGTAAAGCAACATTTAATTGCCCAAAATGTATAAATGGTACTGGTACACTCATACACATGCTGTGACGATGCCCCAAATTGCACCGCTATTGGGAATCCATATTTGATATTTTGAATTCTATGTGCTTTACACAGGTACAGCCTGATCCAAAAGTAGCATTGTTAGGGATTATGCCGGTAGATACTTTCCCAGAGGAGGTACAAGTGATGTGGCTAAGAACTATGTACATGGCACGTAAACTTATATTGCAAAAATGGATATCAAACTCCCCACCAAAGACAGATCAATGGATTAAAGTAATTAATCTTAATTTAAGACGAGAGGAACTCGCCTATAAATATAAGAGATGCTCTAAGAAATTTGAAAAGATCTGGCATTGGTGGTTAGTGTTGGATTTGGTTGAGAAATCCGATGAGCATATCAATAAGGGCCATTAGGTAAGAAAGCTACACAGGAGCAAAATTAAAATAAATAAAACTATTATTATTAAATAGGAATATTGTAAAGGTGGGAAAAGTACGAACATAGATAAAGAGGGGGAAACATTTTTTTTTGGGACTGTCTTGAATGTTAGGATTTTTGAGGCTTGTTCTTTGTTTATTTACACAAGTCGAGTAGGGTAATGTGATGTAATTTACACTACTGCCCATTCTTTTTTTTTTGTTGAGCAGTTCCCGCCCCCATCCAGCCCTGTGATACTGGCCACTCGCTGCTGTCCAATGAAGAGGACAGTGGTGAAAATGTCTGCTGGCTGGATGCCCGCATTCAGCGGTGGTGGGCCGGGTGCGGCCTGTGGGCTGCAGGTTGCTGACCCCTAGCCCTAGTAGCCCCCCAGCGACACCACTGACATTATTATATATAGAGTTCTCACAACGTACCATTTGTCATAAAAACATATTGACATAGAAATGCAAAATTAAATATGTTTTCATGACAAATAGTATGTTATGAGAACTATTATGTATAACACTGGTGAAGTACATTTAAAGTCCCACTTACCCCTTAGAGCCCTCGGGGCTTTCACATTGGAGACAAAGCAGCAGCACTTTCAGGTCGGTTTGCAGGCAATATTTTTAGCGCAATAGCACCTGCAAACCGCCCCAGTGTGAAAGGGGTCTAAAACTAGTCTAGAGTGCATTCTAGGAGCATGGCTAGGGTATGGTACAATGTCGCCTGAGAGGTACCTCATAAACAATAGGTAATGGTCTCTGTGTAGCAACTGTAAAGGGGCAGCCTTTAGTCCTAAATAATCAGCCGACTAGTGTTGGGGTCCAATTGTACTGTTCATGCACATGAGCAGCAAAAAGGCTACTAGATGATTGTAGTAAATCCCCACAGCAGCAGCTCACCAGTCCCAGCGATATTGCAGCTCACAATCCGGTCACACACAGCGATTAGTCCACTCCCTGCTTTGCACCCAGGTGACTCTGTCTGCCCTCAGCAATCCGGATCCCGTTCGGGACGTGGATAAGCAACAGTGGTGGTGCACACTGGACAGCTCCCTCCTCTTGCTGATATAGCTGTTAACCAGTTTAGCACCACAGGGCAAAAGCTACAGAGAGCAGCTGCAGCCAGTGTTTCTTTCTCTCTTTATTCTTAGCCAAGCACTTGGCTACACATCCATTCTTATTTAATAAATATAAAATATTATATGGTTGCAGACTTCGGAGCAATTGATGAGCCATCTAATTTTGTTTGAAGACCTCAAAATTTTGTCCAGATCTGCTAATTGAATGGAACCCCAGAAGTATTAAAGTGAACCTGAAGTCACAATACCTCCTACCTTGGAACCTCCTTTCCAATGAACCAAAGTCCGTAAGGGCTTTTTTGCTGCTGCCAACATCTTTTTACCAACATTTTCTGAGTAATAGTCTTTGGCCATCTCAATGGCCGGTGCTGGATGACGTCACTCCTGGCACACAGAGGCCATGCCGATGTTTTAAATTAAGCTGTGTATGCACAGCTCAGTGTACGTCTTTAGAAAGACTGGAAGCAATCAGACAGATTTATTTTATTGCAAAAGAGACATTGCAACATTGCAATAAATAGCATGCCTGCTCAAAAACATTGCAATTTTGAAATTAGTTCCACTTTAAACAGGTTTATTTTGTGCCTAGAACATGCACTTTACAACAAGGATGTTTTTTCAGATTTTTTTTTTCCTTTTTGCTCATCGTAATTTTCTCATCATTACAGTCAAAAACAATTGCCGTTTTAACACCCCTATTAAGTGTTCAGAAAAGGAAAATTTAAATGAAATTCTACAGGTGTATGGCCAGCTTACGTTGTCTTGAACTGAACACAACAAGGTGCATCTCATTTCAACCTCAAGAGGCAGGGTAGACACCATGTGCACAAGTCCTTTCTGATGTGGTATTCAGAGAACCTAACGTTTACATCATTATAATAAAAAACTACTTAGACATTCTTGTCTTTGTACACAACCTGATTGTGGTTTGTGTGATCTTCCTGTGTCTGTGTGGGTTTCCTCTGAGTATTCTGCTTTTCTCCCACAAGCCAAAAACATATTGGTAGGTTTAATGGCTTTTATAACAATTATTAAATTGGTCCCTAAAGCAGTGTTGCCAACCTACCAGATTGAAATTTACTGACACAACACTCAAAATTTATTATGCCGTTTTAAGTACACATTTCAGTATTTAGGCTACAAACAAGTACAATATGCAATTAGGAATGTGAATTAAAGTGGTTCGGGCAGAAGGTTTTTTAATCTTAATGCATTAAGATAAAAAACCTTCTGTGTGCAGCAGCCCCCCCTCAGCCCCCCTAATACTTAACTGAGCCCCTCTCGATCCACCGATGTTGCAGGAGTGTCTCAGTTATCGGGACTCTCCCTCCTGATTGGCTGGGACATAGCAATGAGCGCCATTGGCTCTTGCTGCTGTCAATTAATCAGTGAGCCAATGATGAGAGAGAGGGGGTGGGGCTAAAACCGCAGCTCTGTGTCTGAATGGGCACACAGAGTAGCAGCTTGGCTCGGGTGCCCCCATAGCAAGCTGCTTGCTCTGCAGTCACTCGGCAGGAAAGAGGGGCCAGGAGCACCGGCGAGGGTCCCAAGAAGAGGAGGATCTGGACTACTCTGCGCAAAACCACCACACAGAGCAGGTAAATATAACATGTTTGTTATTTTTAAACAACAAAAAACAAGACTTTAATATCTTTTTAAGATAGATTTTAATGCAAAAATCATATTTCCTATTTTATTTTCGATATAGTAAGTAAGCACTGCATGCGCAGACATATTTTTTACTTTCAACCTTTTCCTGTTACTGGCATTTACTGGCAGGAGAAAAGTGCCTGCCAGTAAAAATACTGACGGTTGGCAACATTGCCGTAAAGTGTGTTTTAAAAATGAGAGACAGTAGAATGTGAGTTCCTTTAGGAGACAGGGACTCATGCAAATGTTCCTATGTATGGTATAGCGCTGGAACAAACAAAGCTGTGTATTCTGCAGATGGACATAAAATACATGCATATATCATATAAAGTCTAACAAAAAATTACTAACTTGCTATTCTGCTATTTTTTCATTAAACAATAATGGGCTTATTTATAAATAGGTGCATTCATTCATGCCAACAAGCAGATTTCTGTAGAATAATAAAGTTAAATCAAATAAGAAGCGATTTCTGATTGTGCAATGTACTGTAGGTTCAAGACTTTGTGCTTTGTCATTGCCTGTGACATTACTTTATAACTCATGGCTGTTACTTATCAGAGAAAGAGTGATGATTATCACAGAAGAATTTTACCAATAGATACCAATAGATACAGTGTGGGGGTCATTTACTATAGCGCTGATAAATGATCCTGCAGTCCCGGAAAATAACCCTTAATTAAGGCCAATTAAGACTTCAACTCTCAGAAACTGGGCGCTAATGCAAATGGAAAGCAGCGCTATTGCTGGCAAACATGCCTGTCAGATCACATATGCGGTAATAGTGGAAGTCAGTGGGGCTTGCAAAAGGGAACCTGCAAAATCCATAGTTCTCACTGAAGGCTTATATGCAAGTTCTTTGCCATAAAGGATGGATGTGGTCAGTCCTCATGCAGGGCATCATTTCCTCTGTTTAGTGATGTTGCCCATGCTATCCAGCCATAACATGCAGAGGAGGTGGTGGACTAGCTTATTAAACCATCCTCGTCCTCCTCATCCTCCGTCACCCAAGCAGAGACTGAAGCACAGTCCACTGCAGCTGCCAGAGTTACTAAACCTGTCTCCTTGTCCACAGCTATGCCTGCCATAGCCCCAGCATCAGGCATGGAGGAGTCAGCTGAGTTATTTGAACACAGCGTTGGCCACTTGCTCCTTGACGATGCACAGCCATTACTTGAATCAGTTGGTGGTACTGAGGTTGGGGTTGAGGAAGGCAGGAACATGAGCCTATAGAGAGGGAAGACACTGGTACACAAATTGGCAGTCATGTTCCTCCAGCCGAAGCGTCTTGCCAAGTTGTCTCCAGTGGTAATGAGGATGGAGGAGATGATGATGATGAGGTCACTGACGTGACTTGGGTGCCAGGTAGAGCAGAGGAGGAAAGTGAGGGTGACGCACAACCCCAAGGATTCAGCCATCATACAAGAGTAGAGGGAAGCCACCCTATTCCATCACATTGAGGAGCTTTTATCGCCCACTTCCCACAGCTCAGCTGTCTGGGCCTTTTTTTGTGCAGCTAATTGCACTGTTGCAATTTGCAAACTTTGTCTCAAGCACATCAAGCGTAGAAAAACACCAGCCATTTGGTACCACATGGTTGACAAGGCATTTAACCTCCCACCATTCAGCTCGTTGGCAAGAGCACCTGAAAGCCACACAAAAGGGCCACAAATCTATTCCTCCTCCTTACTCACTTCAGTCTGCCCCCGCTATACCTCATGACCTCTCAGCAACTTCCACTGACAGGGATGATGGTAAAGTGTAGGGTGTCCCAGATCCTTGCAGCACATCTGACAGTAGCACACCACCAGCTGTAGACTATAGCCAGCAAATTTATCTGCCCCGTCTGCTGCAGCAAAAAAAAATACAGTCACTGCCACCCACATTCCCAGCATCTAAATGCAAGCTTGTCAAAGCTACTGATTCTACAACTTCTGCCTTTGCGTCTGGTGTATTCTGCCCCCTTCCGTGAATTTGCAGAATGAGCTGTACCAGAATGGCAGGTTCCCAGTCGCTATTTCTTTTCACATAAGGCCATTCCAGCTCTGTACCATCACGTGAAAGGCAATGTTGTGGCATCATTGGGCAAGGCAGTCAGCCGCAAAGTCCATGTTACTTCTGACACGTTGTCCAGTAAGCATGGTTAGGGACGATATATTTAGTTCACAGCACACTGGGTAACTCTGCTTGCAACTCAGAAGGTTGCAAAACAGGGCTCAGTGCTGCAGCTTGTTGTGCCCCATGTCTCCATACAGCTAGTGGTGATGATGTCAGATTTGTCAGCTCTACCCTCTCCTCCACCTTCATGCCCCTGCTGAATTGTCCTATGAACCACACGTACCCCCTAAGCGTTTAAGGGGCTATTCAATGTGTCAGGCTAAAAGGAGCCATGCAGTGTTTCAGCTGGTGTGTCTAGGGGACAGGAACTACACCAGAGCAGAGATTCTTGCAGCTCTGCAGGGGCAGGCCCAGAGGTGGTTCACGTCACACCAGCTGGAGCCAAGAATGGCAAGAATGGTGGTGTGTGATAATGGCACATTAAACAGGGAAAGTTGACACATGTGCCATTTTTGGCACATGTCCTTAATTTGGTGGTGCAGCATTTCCTAAATAGGTATCCAGGGTTGAAAGATCTGCTAAAGCAGGCCAGAAGAGTCATACGGAGTCAAGGCGGTCATACACAGCCAGTGCTCGGTTGGCTGAAATTCAGCGGGAGATCCACCTGCCCGAAAACCACCTGATTTGTTACATGCCCACCAGGTGGAACTCGACTTTGGCAATGCTGCAGCGGCTGCACATGCAGCAGAGGGCCATCAACGAGTACCTGTGTGAGTATGGCACAATGACAGGCTCAGGCCGGCTCAGCTTTTTTTCCCCACGCCAATGGCTGCTCATAAAGGATGCATGCACTATACTGTCACCATTTGAAGAGGCCACAAGGATGGTGAGCCGTGACAATACATGCATCAGTGACACAATCCCTATTGTGTTCCTGCTGGAGCAGACTCTGCATGGCATTATGGACAGGGCACTTGAGGCAGAGCAGCGGGAGGAAGAGGAGGACTTCCTTTCCTCTCAAGGCCCACTTTATGCAGACACCATTGTTCCTATGCCACAGAATACAAAAGAAGAGAGGGAGGAGGAAGATTCTGGCAGTTTTGGAGGCATTGAAGCAGGGGATGACATACGTCAAACAGTAAGAGTTTGTTTTCCACCCACAGAACCCTTGGGAGTAGTGCGGGGCTGGGAGGAGGCAGTTCCATATACTATAATCCTCAGTGACGAGAGGAGTCTGCTTCTCATGCCTCCGCAAATTTGCGGTGCATTGGCTCCCTTATGCTTCAAAGGCTGAGAAAAGACCAAAGAATACGTGGTGTAAAGGAGAAGGATCACTATTGGTTGGCAAACCTCCTTGGCCACCTTTACAAGGGGAAAGTCTCAAAACTCATCCCGTCCCCACAGAGAGTGCAGAAGATGAAATCTCTTGAGGACACCTTAAAGGGGAGTTTATCTTTTCCTGACTCTGGTAGGTTACAGTGTCATGGAAAATGTAATTTTGAGGCTTCTGTTGGTCAAGAGAGGAGCGGTGGAGAAGGCGGCCGCCTAAGTGATGCATTTCACTTTTTTTTTAGTCCTTGCCACCCAGGGCTGTCAGCTTCCACATCCCATTGGCAGCATCTGCATCACACGGTGGACGAAAATCTAGGGGCGAAATCAGAAATGGAGAGCTTTCCAGTTGACGATCCACTGGCTTACTGGGTCATGAGAATAGACCACTGGCCAGAACTTGTCCAGTATGCAATTGAGCTGCTGGGCTGCCCTGCATTCAGCGTGCTTTTAAACGGGCATTCAGTGCTGTTGGAGGTTTTGTTACTGATAATAGAACGCGTCTGTCCACAGACCGTCTGACATTTATCAAAATGAATCAGTTCTGGTGTACAAGCAGCTATGAAGCCCCTGATGTCTATGTCGCTGATTAAGTGTTTTTGGGATGTGGAATCTCTGCAGGACTGCCTAGCATTGTGGGTGTTGATTTCATCTGGAAGAATTTATTTGGTGTAGGTTTCATGGGCACAATTAACACCCAAAGAAAGACCAATTTTTCCCCACCTGTTTGACAAGTGCATATCATTGCAATTTTTGACAGCAAGGCCAATTCTTGCTTTCATCAAGAGCACCTCTATAGGGTTACAGTGAGAAGTTGCCACCGACACCCAAAGACCAATTTTTTCACACCTGTTTGACAGGTGCATATCATTTTAATTTTCGACAGCAAGGCCAATTCTTGCTTTCATCAAAAGTACCACAATAGTGATACGGTGTGAAGGTGTCACCATCACCCAAAAAAACTATTTTTTCGCACCTGTTTGACAAGGGCATATCATTGCAATTTTTGACAGCAAGGCCAATTCTTGCTTTCATCAAAAGTACCTCAATAGTGTTACGGTGTGAAGGTGTCACCATCACCCAAAAACCTATTTTTTCGCACCTGTTTGACAAGTGCATATCATTGCAATTTTTGACAGCAAGGCCAATTCTTGCTTTCATCAAGAGCGCCTCTATAGGGTTATGGTGTGAAGGCACCACCGACACCCAAAGACAAATTTTTCTGCCCCTGTTACTTCTATCCAAATTCTGTGTAAGAGACACCAGAACGTATCCAAAAAAATCTTTATTCTTGTTCCCAGTGCACTACATTGTGGCCTCATCATACGGACTGGCTCCGCAAGCTGTTGCTTACTAAATAAAGAAAGCTTGCAGGGAAAAATTCATTTTTTTGGCTTTATAAATACAATTATTTCTGCAGCAGCTTCTATACACAGTACAGATGTGCCACTTTACAGATAGACTAAGGGGACCCCCCCAGTCCTTACATTGTTTGACATGTTTTTCTGCTGCCTGGCTTGTCTATGCCATTTTTAATTGTGAAAGATCATTTTAACTGCTAAAGATCTTTTTAAATAAATACAAAGAACACATTTTTTAAATTTACTACACTATGGAGAGTCCTCTTTTTTGCCTTTAATCCCATGGATTGGGAGACACTTTCCTCTAGGAAAAGATTGCGGAGACCGGAGAAAAGCTGCAGTGATTCCTTGGATCCATTGAGGAAGATTCAGCAACAGTCTGGTCATTTATCGATGCATCATTAGACCCGTTGGGGTCTATCCATAAGGTGAGAGGCTAGCATCACTGGGGGAGGATTCTAGAAAGTTACCATTGCCATCTTACATCTGTAAATTGGACTCCCGCATTCGTCCCTTTCCCCCTCATCTCTATTTGTCCACATAGGATTACCTTTATCTACACTCTGAATTAGAGATTGATCATTTCTCCGAATCACCTGATTTCTTTGGATGCTCTTTATTATAATTTGACTATTCTCACAAAATTATTTATTTTAAGTCTATTTTGATGTGATGCACTTCATTGGATTTTATTGAACAAATGTGTATTTGTATATTATTTTGATGGGATTTCATATTAAACACATATTTATGAGTCACTCTTAATGAGTTGCACTTGGAGAGATTTACTTATATATATATTTTTTTGCCTATTTAGCAATTTATCGATTTGTTCACTAATTAACGCTACTTCATTATTTATATACATACTTAGGGATGTTGGCAAAACTACAGAAGTTTAGCCGCTTTTTATATTCCATTAAGCACTTTTTTATCACGCACTTTATATTTAGCACTTTACTTGCCATCAATACACTTGTTTTTTGCTAGCGCATTAGTACTTTCTTTTTAACCATTTAAAGATTACATTTTTTATAAACTTTTTTTTCATTGATACATGTCCTTCAGGGCAGTACCCTGACCCCCATAACCATTGTATGTCCAATTACTTGCATACAAGCCTTCAAAATGGACACTTTTGATTTTTTAACATTCAGGTCCTATAGACTTCAATGGAGTTCGTTATTCGGTTCCGAACTTTCGCGATGTTCGAAAGTCCTAGTGCGAACCAAACTGGGGGTTATGCAATAAGCGTATATTGATTGTTCTGCGCCAAAGTTATAGCGTCTACAAAATAGGGGATACATTTATGGCATTTTTATTATTTATTTATTTTTTACTAGTAATGGTTATCTATGATTTTTAGCGGGACTGTAACATTCCAGCGGACAGATCGCACACTTTTCACACTTTTTTGGGACCATTGACATTTATACAGCGATCAGAGCTAAAAATAGCCACTGATTACTGTATAAATGTCACTGGCAGGGAAGGGGTTAACACTAGGGACGATCAAGGGGTTAAGTATGTTTCCTGGGAGTGTTTCTAACTGTATGGGGGCTGGGCTGACTGGAGGAGGAGAAAGATTGCTGTTCATAATCACTAGGAACAGCAGATCTCTCTCTAACTCCCATGTCAGAACAGGGATCTGTCTGTTCATATTGACAGATCCCCGTTCTGGCTCTCGTTCCCGCGATCGCGGATGGCCGATGGACATCGCAGCCACCGGCCACGAGCATCAGGTCCCCAGACTGCGATGACCTAACTCCCATGCATGTGCACGGGAGTCACATCACCACGGCACAGATCAGGTGTCGTAAATGCTCACTGAGCTACGCATGCGTAGCTCAGTGTACATGACGGCTGACAGGCAAGAGGAAGCATTTATAGGTTCTCTTCTGTCATAAATACCTTGCCTGTCAGTAATTTTTAAAAACAAAGTTTACTACAATTTTAACCACTTCAGCCCCGGGAAGGTTTTACCCACTTCCTGACTAGGCCATTTTTGGCGATACGGCATTGTGTCGCTTTACCTAAACAAAATTGTTTTTTTTCCCCACAAATAGAGCTTTCTTATGGTGGTATTTGATCACCTCTGAGATTTTTATTTTTTGCGCTATAAAAAAAAAGAGCTACAAATTTTTACATTCTGCTATAATACATATCCAAAAAAAAAAACATATTTCTTCATCAATTTAGGCCAATATGTATTCTGCCACATATTTTTGGTAAAAAAAATCCCAATAAGCGTATATTGGTTTGTGCAAAAGTTATAGCGTCTACAAAATAGGGGATAGATTTAGGGACTTTACATTTATTAAATTGTTTTTACTGGTAATGGCGGCGATCTGTGATTTTTAGCGGGACTGCGACATTGTGGCAGACTAATCTGACCCTAAGTGACACTTTTTGAGGACCAGTGACACCAATATAGCTAAAAAAAATGCACTGATCCCTGTATAAATTATACTGACAGGGAAGGGGTTAGTGTAAAAAAAAAAAAATTGGAATTTTCCCGAAACTTGTGGCAAAATATAAAATATTCTATGGACTCAATATGCCTCTCAGCAAATAGCTTGAAGTGTCTACTTTCCAAAATGCATTCATTTTTTGGGGGGGGGGGGTTGTGCTATCTTGACATTTCATGGCCTCCGAAACTGTGATAGGTAGTGAGGAAGTGAAATAACCATTTTACGCCCTTAGAAAGCCTGAAGGCGGTGATTGGATTTTGGGGTCCTGTGCACAGCTGGGCTCCCAAAAGTCTCACACATGTGGTATCCCCATACTCAGGAGAAGCAGTATAATGTATTTTGGGGTGTAATTTCACATATGCCCATGGCATGTTTGAGCAGTATATCATTTAGTGACAATTTTTTATTTCATTTATATAAATACAACAATTATACAACACACTATACCCCTTCGGTCCACCCATAAAAAGACATAGACACAAACTACATTACATCATTCCATAATTACCCCTACCTGTCCCATAAAAAAAAAGGGGGAATTTCCCTTTCTCTCCCTTCTCCTTCCCTTCTCTCTCCCTCCCCTCTCTCCCTCCCTCCCTCTCCCTTCCACCCCTCCCCCCCCCCCCAATAATCTCTCTCTCCCCTTTCCCTAATCAGTGATCTATCCCTACCTCACTCCTTAATCTTAATATTAATCTGACTCCCTCCCCCCGTGTACGTGCATACTTTAAGTACAAAACCGTAAAGTGAATTTACCCCCTTCACTAATTTAGTGTTCTTTTATTACAATTAATTATTAGTTAGTGCATGTGATCCTTCATTAATCGTGAAAAAAAAAAAAAAGTTTGTAATTTTCCCGAAACTTGTGGCAAAATATAAAATATTCCATGGACTCAACATGCCTATCAGCTTGAGTGTCTACTTTCCAAAAGGTCATTTGGGGGGTTTTGAACTGTACTGGCATTTTATGCACAACATTAGAAGCTTACTGTATGTAACACATCACCCACTCTTCTAGCCACTTGAAGACAAAGCCCTTTCTGACACTTTTTGTTTACATGAAAAAAATTTTTTTTTTTGCTAGAAAATTACTTTGAACCCCCAAACATACGTACATGGATACCAAACACGACATGCTTTAAAATTGTGCACAAACGCGCAGTGGCGACAAACTACATACATTTTAAAAGCCTTTAAAAGCCCTTACAGGTTACCACTTTAGATTTACAGAGACGTTTTACTGCTAAAATTACTGCCCTAGATCTGTCGTTCGCAGTGATACCTCACATGCATGGCGAAATTGCTGTTTACATACGACACGAGACCAACGCTTGCGTTGGCCTTTGCACGTGAGCACAGGGGGACAGAGGTCCTTTTTTTTATTATTATTTATTTTGATTTTTTATTTTATTTTTAAACTGTTCCTTTCATTTTTTTTTAAAATCATTTTTATTGTTATCTCAGGGAATGTAAATATCCCCTATTAAAGCAGATCTAGATCTCTCCTCTGCCCTAAAAGCATCTGACCACACCATGATCGGTGTGATAAAATGCTTTTTCAATTTCCCAATGGCCCTGTTTATATCCGGCGAAACTTAAGTCATAAAATGGTTGTAGCTTCAGGTTTCTTAGGCTATAGAGATGATTGGAGCTATTCTGGTCTCCAATCAGCTTCATGGTCAGCTGGCGGAACCCCCGGCTGCATTCTCTAGTTCCCTGGTGGGACAGGAGAGCCCGAGAAATCCATGGAAGATGCTGAGAGGGGGGGATGTTCCCTCCCACTGCACGTAAAAGCAGTCTAGAGGCTAATTAGGCACTAGGATTGCTTTTATGTGAAAGCCGACCACTGGCTGAAAAGAATGATACCAAGATGATACCTAAACTTGCAGGCATCATTCTGGTATAACCACTCAAAGTCTAGCAACATACCAGTACGTTGCTGGCCCTTGTTGGGCATATATTGTAATGTTCTTTTTTTCATGCAGCCTGTGGGCAGCATGAAAAAAAGAGATTGATTGTGGGTATGCCCACCATTAGAATACAGCCCTTCATCCACCCTCTTCTAATGATGTGCATACATGCACCATTTTTTTTAACTGTGGTGGTGAAATCACCTCTTACATCGCTGGAGTTGCTGATTTACGTATCGTGAGAGCAAACGCTGTCGCTGTCAAGATAGATAAATCAGTGCTGCAGCTGAATGGCGTAACTGAAAAGCAAACAATGGTAACAATAAAACAATAATTCAATAAAACTAATTATTTTTTTATCGCAATCTGTGCCTAAAAAATATATGCCAAAGCATGGGGGCAATCCACCCCTGCCCCCATGCTTTGGCATATATGCTCTTTTTTTAACTGTGGTGGTGAAATCACCTCCTACAGTGCTGGAGTCACGCCTTTACGTATCGTGGGAGCAAACGCTGTTGCTGTCAGAATAAATAAACCCATGCTGCAGCTGAATCTGCCGTAGCTAGCATACCTACTAAGCAAATGATAGTTAACAATAAAACAAAGTAACATTACATATAACAGTAAGACATACCATACCTGCAAAGCAAATACAATAAAACACAGTAAAAATAAAACATTTCAGTTCTAAAATACAGTAACAATAGAGAGAGAACAATAGATATAGAACAATAGAGAGCGAACAATAGAGCAGACAAAAGAGAGCAAACATAAGAGAGAGAAGACAAATAAAACGACAACTCTTTTTGGCTTTTTTATTTTTTTGTGTTTTTTTTTGCACTTTTATATAAACTTTTATATAAACTGTAAACTGTAAATGTTTCAGATTAGGGTCTCTCAAAATGTGATGGCCATCTTTGGGTGGGGGTACCAGGGAGGACATACAGAAAATTCCTCTCATGCAGCTGGCTCACTGCATTTGCTTTTGGAAGTTTGGCCACCGCACCGTCTGGAAACAGAAGGGCTGTGATGATCTCTTCCTGGAATTTTAGGAAGGATCCAGTTCATCCTGACGCTTTGAATAGTACATTAGCATTCAGCGACTGAGCCGCAGTTTTACTGCCCCCTGGCTGCCCACCTGAATTTTAATATTACAGCATGATAGGGATGTACACATTCCACAAACAGTTTTGCTTTGTGGCTACGGCAATTTTAACCTTGGCTGCAGTGTTTGAAAGGTGGCTTCATATTATAAACATGCAGTGAGGTATGTTGCGTAACAATGCAGCGTCTCTATTATTTTACACAGTTCAAATCACTGCAAAGAGTTGTACTGTGCTACATAAGGTTCAATGAAGTGTTTGAATTTCTAATTAAAATTTGAAAGATGTTAAACAGTGCTCCTACACAGTGCACACCAGTGTGCATCATATGGAGCATAATAACACGTATGGAATAGTGAGAAGGAATGGTTAGAAGGGGTTTCAACAAAGTTGCTTAAAGCTTGCCAAAGGTTTTGCAAAGTCTTTCTGTTCTTATATAAGCTGAAGCCAATGTGAACACAACCTCCATACTATAAAAGGCTGTATTGGGTAAGTTGCTGCACCATGATTTAGATTAGCTGGCAGCTGTGTGAGCTCTGCCTTCTCCTGACTTGAATTAACACTACCAGTAGCACAGAAGGGATAAACAGACTAGAGGAAGCACTGTTCCTCTTTCAACATTAACCATTGCGATCAGAATTTTTTTTTTTTTTAATTAGGAGAGTTGTTCATGGTGTCACTGATCTTTTAGCTCAGCAGAATGTGTAAGGTTTATGGTGAGTTACACTAACATATATACTCATGTTTGTTCTATTTTATATATTCTTGGTCTGAAAAAAAGGTTTCTCTTATGGAATAATATACAAAAAAAAACTGTGGCCATGTAAAGTTTTGTTGCATGTGTAAGTATTTTGCAAAGTGCTGGGGTTATAAAAATAACTGCTCAACAAGCACACAGCCTCTTCCTCAATGTATGCCAGTAATACACATTAGGTCATAGTGGGTTACATTAAACTCAGTCTATGTCAGGCAAGTGTTGAAATATGGGCTGTCATTGCTGGCCTTCTAAAAATGCTGGTTGCCTATCAGATACAGATCTGGAAAATCAGGGTAAAGTTATAAATTCCTCACTGCATACCTGCTCTGGGTCATAGCCTCCAAGCATTGCAGCAAGTGTGTCTGCATGACAACCAGCATTTTAGGAGAGATCAGCAATGCAACCTCTGTTTCTTGCCTAGGTTCACACTAGTGCTGCCTCATTGTGCATTTTCATTATTTATTATTACTATTATTTTTTTTATTTTTTTTTGTAGCCAATTTATAATGCATTTTTGTTTTTGCCAATGACTATACCTCCTGTGACAATTTTTGCTAGGAGGAAGAGACTTGACTTTAAGCAAATAAAAAAAAAAACACATCCAAAATGCCTAAATGTGTTTTTTACTGTGATCCTATTGAAGTCTATGAGATCATAAACGCACCAAAAGAAGCACATGCACTTTTTCAAAAATATCTGCTCATCGTGTCACATTGATGTGAATGTGCACCATTGACAATCATGTGATTTCTAGTGTTGTGTTGTGGCGCAGATGGATGACAAATCGCAAAAAAAAAAAATGTATTTATTTTTTTTGTAATGCATTATAATGGTGTGAGAACTTGGATTTTGGACTGCCTATACAGGGGGAATTCACTCAAAAATGCAACTCGCCACATCTGGTGAGTGTCTGCTTTACCTAATCAGCTATTTCATGTGCAATCCTCCAGCTCCAGAAGCTGAGAAGGCTTAGGCCTCTTTGACACATTAACATCCATCTTCACAGACTCCATTTGCTCAGCAGGGATTGATCCGTTGATCCCTGCTGAGTCGGCAGATGAGAGGTCCGTCTCCGTTCACTGTGCAGAGACGGACCTGTCAGAGCCCAGTTCTCCTCTATGGGGGATCAGATGAAAACGTACCACCCTTTCTTTTTTTTTTATCCGATTGAATAGGGTTTCCATCCGTCTGGATTCAGCAGACATGCCACCACTGACATCCGTCGCTCCATAGAACGTCTGTTCTGGTCTGCCTGAAATACTGACAGGCGGAACTGAACGGTCCGCATGTGTGAAAGGGGCCTTAGGGCTCTTTCACACCTGATTGTTCGTTTTCACGGACTTCGCTTGCTCTGCAGGGATCGATCTGTTGATCCCCCGCTGAGCCGGCGGATGACAGGTCTGTCTCTGCTCACTGTGCAGTGATGGACCTGTCAGAGCCCCACTCTCCGTCTGTCCAATTTAATGCGATCTGCCAGATGGATGGAAAATAGGATTTCCATCCGTCTGGATTAAGCGGATCAGATGTCAGCAGACCTGTCACCACTGACACCCGTCGCTCCATAGAGATAAATGGAGTGTCCATTCAGGTCCGCCTGAAAAACTGACAGGCAGACCTAAACGGTCCGCATGTGAGAAAGAACCCTAGTGCCGCGTACACACGAGCGGACTTTACGCCAGACTTTGCCCGGCGGACGGGATTTCGTCAGACAATTCGATTGTGTGTGGGCTCCAGCGGACTTTGTTTTCTCAAAAGTTGGACGGACTTAGATTTGAAACATGTTTTAAATCAATCCGTCGAAATCGAGTCCGGTCGAAAAGTCCGCTCGTCTGTATGCTAGTTCGACGGACAAAAAGCCACGTTAGGGCAGCTTTTGGCTTTGAACTTCCTTGTTTTAGTCCGATCGTACGTCCTCACGTAGGAATTCAACGGACTTTGGTGGATTGTGTGTAGGCAAGTCCGTTCATTCAGAAAGTCCGTCGTAAAGTACGTTGAAAAGTCCGCCGGGCAAAGTCTGCCGTAAAGTCAGCTCGTGTGTACGCGGCATAAGGCTTCATTTACACATGCAGACTGTTCATTTCGTCAGTTCATCTGTTTTTTCTTTGAAAAAAAACAGACTGAAGTTTACATGAGACCTTTCACACTGAAGGCGGTTTTTAGGCGCTTTAGCGCTGGAAATGGCCTTTGCTAACCGCCTCCCATTCGTTTTAAGTGTGACTTTTTACACTCAGGCGGTGCGCTGGCGTGACGTTCCGAAAAGTCCTGCAAGCAGCCTCTTTGGGGCGCGTTGGGAGCACTGTATTTAGCGCTCCCAAAACGCCCTGCCCATTGTAACGAATCGTCAGTGCTACGGAAGCGCCTGAAAAACTCTTTTGGAATCGCTGCAACACGGGACTTTTTAACCCCTTCTGTGGGGTTAAAAGCGCCCCACTAGCGTCCGAAAAGCCCTGCGGCAGCAGTGTAAAAGGGGTCTAATTTTTTCATCAGTTTGTCGTAAGGGGTGTGTTTTTTTTTTTGTCGGAACAAAAAATAGGGTTTTTGATTCGCTCCAAAAAACTGATGTTGACGCATGCAAACTTATGTAAATGGATGATCAACTGGTTTAACATCCGTTTTTCCATAGAGATGCATTGATGTCCGTTTTTCATCAGTCAAGGGATGGATGAAAAACGAACGGTCCGCATGTGTGAAAGGGGCCTAAAGCTAAAGAATAAATCGGCTCTGCCATTGGAAAGTGATTATAGAAAGTTTTCGTTTTTGATGGGGGGCTGCCATTGCTTCATTCTGCTGAAAATGCTAGTTGCCTGGCTGTCTGTAGAGTTCAGTGCTTTTGTCATTAGCATGTGTTTGTTTTTTTTGTTTTTGTTTTTGTGATTGACTCAAACTACAATTAATCACAGATAACAATTTTGATTGGCTAGCCTGGAAGGATGTATTTAATTTCCAAGGGACTGTCAGGAATGTGTGCTGAGGTGTATGTGTTAATACCCAGAAGGAGGATATACAGGGTATTTTAACTGAACCTATATGAAAGGTGGGGGAATAGAAATCCTTTATATTAAAGTCGTATTAAAGGCTGGGACTATTTTGCATGGGTATAATCATTTTTAAATATAATGCAGAATACTGGTAAACTTTTACTTTAAATGCAATTGTAATGCTTTTATATTACCTCCAGTCTATCAGCCTCCACCTTCTATGGGTTCAAATGCTGATCTTCCCTGCACAAAGCACTTTTTCGTGGGCAATTTGTCAGGGCAATGGCTGGTGTTAGCGCTTCAATCATCACGGCACCATGCTTGATATGGTGTTGGGGTGATTTGAAGTGCATTATTTCTATTACCTTGTAGTAATAAATGAAATAGTTCAACTCGCCATAATGCGGAATCAGTGGGAGCCCTGAGTGTGTCATTTGCCACCGTCTCCTACCACCAGATGCAGCTCATGACTTGCCACGCTGCCTGCCACCAGATGTGGATTGTCACTTGCCACGTCACCTGCTGCCACCAGATACAGAATGTCACTTCCCACGTTGCCTGTCACCAGATGTGAATTGTCACTGCATTGGTGGCAGCACTGGTCCTTGCCTCTGTGCAATGGTGGCTACCGAGGTGAAGGTAGAAGAGTGGTGATGCGGGGTGGGTGGTGAGAGATGTCATCTCTCTGCTCCCCGCCACACCGCTGACATTAAGGCTGACAGGACACCAGCGGTGAGGCGGGGGGGGGCGGAGAAAGATGTCATCTCTGCTTGCCGGCTCGCTTCTCTCATCCCACCGGCTGTCTCATGCCACCCGCACCCATGGCCCGGCTGCAGAGAGGTCTCGGTAGTGGGCCGCAGCCCGGTGGTTGATGTCCCCTAGTATAGAGTGCCCCTATAGAAAGGTAAAAAAAAATCATTCTGCCTTTTTAGAATCACAAGCACTTCATTCTCCTGCCCAGGACTACATGTCCCATGAGGCTTTGCTCCTCACACATTCACAAGTTGTCAGGCACTTACTGACATGTATGGATGGTGTGCTGCACTTTTTTCCTAATATGTAAACAAATGATGCATTCTGTATGCAGGCCAACTAATCAGCTGACCAACTAATCGATAATGAAATTGGTTGACTATTTTTATAACCGATATGTTTAGCTGTCAGCCCATGGTCTACACAATCTTCAGGCCTAGAATTTTTTTTTTTTTTTTTTTTTTTTTTTTTTTTAATGTGTGCAAAAAACATAAAAATGACTCTGGCAGGGAAAGGGTTAAATGATAAGTTCACCTTTCATAACATGTTACATCCATATTCAGGGTGTGACATGTTATGAATACACTTGCCCCCCCACCCCCGCTAGCTGTCAAAATAAAAACAAAAAACACGTCACTCATTCAGTGCTCTGTGAATGGAAAACTACACCTTCGTGGCTGAACTACCACGGCACCAGTGGTGGCTGGTGCTTTTTTTGGGGGGGGGGGTTGTTGGGTGGTTTGGAGGACAGAGTGGGGTTTCATATTGTAAGTGTTGATCTAAAAAGTGAATGTAAATGCTAACTGACTCTTATCTTTTTGACGTTTCAGTACCTTGCCGAAGTAACTGAAATGTGGAGTTCCCCTTACATTCACAAAAAGCAGAAAGTTGGAATATCTATTGAATTATTTGATTCAAGCTGTGCTTCCCAGCGTAACAATGTATCCTTGGTGGCAGAGTCTGCTTTTCTTCTGTGCTATTACATGCTCCACTGCCCAAAGAGAGAGATCCCTCTCCAATGATTCACTGAACTTGCAAACGTTTGAGGATGATTCTTTTTTAAAAATAATATTCAGATCATTGCAGTCCCCTGATGTGCAGCATCCTGCCAGTAAAATACCCTTCTGGAAGTATCTGGTAATATCAGATTTGCTGAAGAGATACCCTGTTTCTGGTCAGTATGGAAATTTACCAAGGTCTCAAAAGTTGTACAGTAGGAGACTTTTTAGGAGAGCAGCAGAAAATCCAGATAAGTTTATGGCTGCTTTTAAATCTGCTATAAAGGAAGCTTTAAGAGAGATTCTTGTGGAAAACGGAGCCCTTTCTCCTCAGGCTGACATGTCAGCTCTTTGGTCAAGGGTCAGTGAAAATACTGGAAGTTTGTCATCAGATGCAGAAGTTCATTTTTTAAGAAGTATTGGTTTTCACACCGATACCCCTCCAGATTCTGTGCAACCTTCCTTAAAAAATGGCAATTCTCTACCTGCTCAAGCTATGCAAATTTGGTCAACCATGAGATCCCCTTTCACTAGCAGCAAGGCAACATCTGTGGACTCATCAAGTGAGCAAGTATCATTAAAGTCACAACCTGCATTGCAAATACAACATTCTGTAACCACTTTGCCTGCTGGGAGAACTCAGAGTTATTATAGTAATATGACAAGTACTGAAAAGTCAAAGACCTACACAGAGATTACAACTGCACCTGGTTCTAATAAGGCATTTAATTTAAGACTTCTTACCTCAAGTTTCAGTCGACGTTCTGAAATACAAGAGTCTTTAAATCCCATTACAAAAGACCCTTTTACTATGGCGGCCAATGTAGTATTTGAAAACTCAACACTAAGGAACATTCTGACCACTAATTTTAAATCATCTGCTGACAAACTAGGGTCAGTTGTATTGCCTATTACAGAAAAATCCTCAACTAGTTCTGGTTTGGTAAATCTCGTAGTGACAATAGCTGCAGGCCAATTTTCTCCTGATAGGACAACCTCATCTCAAATTAAGCATTCCATACCACAAAATGACCATACAATAAGTCCCATTTTGATTTCAGATAGTACATACAAAAAACATTACTTGTCGCATAGCACTTTTAAGATCCCAAGAACCTCTGTTTTGCCCACAACTAGAGAATCCTTTGGAACATCTGTTTCCTTCACCTCAAAAAATAAATTGGCTAATGTTGATCAAATAACTAGCACAAAAGAAAAGCTAATTCCATCTTTAAGGATGAGGAGCACATCTATAACTTCCGAAATGACAATTAAATCTGACCTTACTGTAACACAAATAAGTTCTACACATAAATCCACCAGTGGTGGAACATCTGAATATACTAGCGATGAGGGGGAGCTGACAAACACTACAGGAACACTGAGCTCAACCTTATCCTCTCCAAAACATTTCAGTTCTACAGAGGGAATCCCTGTATCAACGGAAGCAGTTTCTTTTGAAACCGATTCTGAAATGCTTTCCAGTGTTACTCCTTTACCCATTATGGCAAGGGATCATGAAGTATGTGCACTGAAAGTTCGTAATACAACAACCACTGTGCAGACACCTCTTGCAGAACAGACTGAATATGAAAATGAAATAACTGTGTCTTTGGCCAGAATAAGGACTTCTCTTAACCCCAAAAGTGATGCCCCATATACTGGTCCACTTGTTTCAACAGAATTAGCAAGCACTGTGGCTCTCTCCCCATTTACAGACTCATACTCTACTGACCAAAAAGAAAATGCCAGTATTGTACCCCTCAATTACTTAGTAAGTACACATTCCTCTGAGCCACCAAAATTGGATCCCACTGCAACTTTCTCTTCATTTACAAATACATTTCCTGTGTCCCCTGAGTCAACAACCTTCCCCAACACAGCAACTCTTTCCTTATCAGACTATGAGATCTTTCAAGATGCTATAAATGGAAATGTGAATTCAGACCAAATGACCCCTCTTGTGACCAATACAATGACTTCTACAGTCTTGCCATTTTGGTTCAGTAAGTCTTTAACATCTGTAACACCGTCATGGAAATCTACAAGCCCTTTCTTTCAAAGAGAAAGATCTACAGCACTTCAGATCACTCCACGAAGCCAAGCCAATCTCGGCTCAACACGTGTGACTTCAACAGTTTCCCGTTATATTACTTCCCCTTCTGTCCTAAATCCTGTCTTTACGATATCCCAGTTGAGAAACGGAACAACCATAAAACATTTAAGCTCTACTAGTACCTCTGGAGTATTTACTTCTAAAATATGGAGACCTCAATCTAAAACTAATAGTCAAGGCTATAATATTTCTACCATGCCACCAAAATCCAGTATCTTTTATTCCTCAACCTATATCACTCCACAAAGCCAAGCCATATCCAGCACAACACGCATGAGGTCTGCAGGCTCCCAGTCTTTTTTTACCACAGCCATGAATCCACTCTTCACAGCATCCCAATCAAAAAACAAAACAACCACAAATATAAATTCACTCTTCACAGTATCCCATTTAAGAAACAAAACAACCATAACACATATAAATTCTACTACTGCAACTTCTAAGACCTCTCAAACGTCTACTGCTATAATATGGAAACGCCAATCTCCTGTTGCCCCTTCAAAATCTGTTACATCTGAACTTTCCCATTCAAAATCTACAGAAAGAACAGCAAGACACCTAACACTAGCTAAACGTCAAAGCTATAGTGTTTCTGCCACAACCTTCAAATCTGGTGTCTTCTCAACTCGTATCCCTGGGAATACATCAGAGGCTCCTGCTCTTAAATTTTGGATACCTCAATCTTCAGATGGAATTCCTACAAAATCTACCACTTCTGTTACTATAAGCAAGGGCCTTCGAGAGATGCAGACATCTTATCACACCACGTCGTCCTCCATTTCAGTTTTAGTTACCATGCCACTGACCTTCCATCTCACTGGTGTGTCATACAGTGCGCAGCTTGGTGACCACACAACTGATGAGTACAAGAGACTGGAAAGACAAGTAATACTTGTGGTAGGTATAGATACCCATGGTTTGTAATAATTTTAAAGCAGGTCTATGCTCAATCACTCAAATCTCATATAAGCTTTAACATTGAAAACATTTTTAGAATTGATTCACTATTTAAATTTGCAATTGTCTTTAAAGGGAAGTCAAATTTTTCAGTTTCCCTACTCTATTGCTCCCTCTCACCTAAAGCTGGCCAAAGTTTAGTAGCCAGCAGGCTGAGTGATTAAAAAACAAGTATTTCTCTATCCACACAGATGAGGAATTCCCCCACCCCCGGTCAAGTTTCTGATTGACAAGTTTTCCAACTTGTCCTATTGACATTCCTGCACTGAACTGGCCTAATTTTGGTCTGTCTTTGGCCAGCTTAAGTAGGTCTCCACCCCCCCCCCCCCCTTCCCAACTGCTAAATCTTGCTCTGAGGCCCATGCCGTTGGCAATATCTTAAAGTGATTTTAATTGCTTCTGATTAGTTTTTTACATTAAAATAATAAACATGTTATACTTGCCTGCTCTGTGTAATGGTTTTGGACAGAGCAGCCCCAATCCTGTTTTTGGGTCCTCTCCCAGTGCTCATAGCCCCTCCCGCCTGCTGAGTGCCCCCAGAGCAAGTAGCTTGCTCTGGGGGCACCTGAGCAGGCTCGCTCCAGAGTTGCTACTTTGTGTGTCCATTCACACACAGAGCCACAACTTGCCTTTGCTCTTTGCCCTCTGCTCTCTCTCCTCTCCTCTCTCTCCTCTCCTCTCTCCAAGGCTCTCGTGCACAGCACTGGATTAAGATCGGTCTCAGGTAAGTATTGGGGGGGGTGCTGCACAGAGGTTATTTTACCTTCATGCATAGGAAGCAGCTTCCTATGGTGGCACACTGAGAAGTGGAGGCCAGGAGCATTGGCAGGGGGCCCAAGAAGAGGAGGTCATGGGCTGCTCTGTGCAATACAATTGCACAGAGCAGGTAAGTATAATGTTTTGTTATTTTAACCACTTGCCACCCGCCCACTGTCAAATGACGGCTGGGCAGTGCGGCTCTCGTTCTAGGTGGACATCATATGATGGCTTCCCAGAACAACTGCTCTCGTGTGCTCCCGAGGGTGCGCGGCAAAAGCGGCCGAGCCGTGTTGCTAGGACACGGCGCGACCCCCCCGATCTGTGTAAATAGCCGTGGCTCTTTAACCATGTGATCGGCTGTGTCCAATCACAGCCGGTCACATGTAAATGCGGAGATGCCGGTAATCGGCTCTCCTCACCTCACACTGTCAGAGCGTGAGGAGAGGCGTGCCGATCAGCGGCATCTCCTCACAGGGGACATACTAGGTATACTACATATAGGACATACTAGGTATGTAATCGGGGCACTGATCATCAGTGCCCTGATTACAATTAAGTGCCAACCACTTCCAGTAATGATTTCCCACCACTGCCAGCAATCAGTGCCCACAATTGCCAGCAATCAGTGGCCATTAGTGATGTCAGTCAGTGCTGCCCATCAATGCCCATCACTGCCACCCATCAATGCCGCCTATCGGTGCCCATAAGTGCGACATATTTGTGCCCATCATCAGTGCTGCCTTATCAGTGAAGGAGAAAAATTACTTATTTACAAAATTTACTGACAGAAACTAAAACCTTTTTTTTTTTTTTTTTCTTCAAAATTTTTGGTCTTATTTTCTCAAAAAAAACAACCCAGGATTTATTAAACAACCACCAAAAGAAATCTCTATTTGTGTGAATAAAATAACAGTTTCACATGGTTACAGTATAGCATGACCGCACAATTGTCAAAGTGTGACAGCGCTGAAAGCTGAAAAATGGCCTGGGCAGGAAGGGGGTGAAAGTGCCCTGTATTGAGGTGGTTAAAAGAAGAAAATGACTTTTTGGTCAGGTTTGTATTGTTTTCTATGCCCCCTTCCCACGTTTGGGAAATACATCCTCATGGTTGGGGTTTTTTTTTTTTCGTTTACTCATGATCAGAGATTGAAAGTTTTAAAAAAAATTAAATGCCACATTTTTGGGTTCCTGCGGGATTGGCAATAGAGGGAAATTTTCCAATGGTGATACAATTTTTGGAGGCCCTGGTGACCTCACTTTTGTTTTGGCTATGGGGCACAAATTCAGCAGACTCTTCCTTACACTTGCAAAAGCAGAATAGAAGAAAAAAATGCTGTACTTTGTACAACTTATATACATTGTAATATTCCGTAGCTGATGGGGTTACAGTGCCGGAAATTCCTCCAATCATACATGGTAAATTCTAATTCCTGAAACTTCCTAGGGGAAAGAGCAGAGTACAGCAACCCATAGCTGTACGTCACGAGTTTTCCAATTTTCCCATCCTCTTTTAGTTGTTTCTCCTATTGACTTACACTTTGGTTTATTATAGCAGGTTATTGTAATCCATGTGTTATCTATAGCCTAGTGATTATGCTGGCTTCAAAAACAGTTTTCTTGTATGTTTTGGCATATAATTATGTAAACATGTTGTGTTTTGGTTTTTTTTTTTTTTTTTTTTTTTTTTTTTTATTCTACAGCTAAACAAAGTTTTTGCTAGCAAATACCAACAAGAATATGTTCAAGCAGAAATAATTGGGTTTTCGTGAGTATCTAAAAAAAAAAAGATTTTTTTTTTTTTTTTTTTTTGTGACCCTGCAAGAAAATGCATTTACTAGCATGTTGTCAACATCTAGTGGTGGGACACGATATTGCAGTAACTTAATTTTCAAGCTCATAGGCATTGCATGCAAGTTTTATTTAAGAAGAACTGCAGTCTGTTCACATAATTTGTAATTAAAAATATCTTTGCCTTTCTGAAGCTTTCCTCCAACCACTTTGCGTATTTTATATATACTGTTATTCTGTACTTGCCAAATATGCTGCAGAAATCTCCCTCCACTGATTCTGGCTGCATCCATTTTAACTGTGGGCAGCAGAAACTGCTGCCTGTTCACTTCCTGGATTTACAGAGGCACACCTCCAGCTCTCATTTTATTTATTATTTATTTCAGGTACTTATATAGCGCCATCAATTTACGCAGCGCTTTACATATACATTGTACATTCACATCAGTCCCTACCCTCAAGGACCTTACAATCTAAGGTCCCTAACTCACATTCATACATACTAGGGACAATTTAGACAGGATCCAATTAACCTACCAGCATGTCTTTGGAGTGTGGGAGGAAACCGGAGTACCCGGAGGAAACCCACGCAGGCACAGGGAGAACATGCAAACTCCAGGCAAGTAGTGTCGTGGTTGGGATTCGAACCAGCGACGCTTCTTACTGCTAGGCGAGAGTGCTACCACTACACCACTGTGCTGCCCTGCCCTCTTATGACTCACCCCCCCTTCCTGGCAAACTCACAAGAGTGAGAGCTGTGCATAAGCCTAGGCTAATGACAAGAAAAAGGAAGTGGGCTGTATAAGGTATTTACTGGCAGAAAATAAATGTTTTGCTATCCAAACTTAATAAGGGCAGAAGATTTAATAGATGGAAAGATGAAAAATTACTGAAGTTCTGCTTTAAACAGTTATCCCTTGGGTTTAAGGATGCCCCGGTGACCTAATGCCCAACACAAGTCAAAGGGGTGTGTGTGTGTGTGTGTGTGTGTGTGTGTGTGTGTGTGTGTGTGTGTGTGTGTGTGTTTTTTTTTTTTTTTTTGTGGGGGGGGGGTGGGGTGGTTATATTGTTAAATGGAGAGGAGGAAAGCTATCATTCCTGCAATAAAAAGATCAGGTGCCAAGAAAAAAGGCAGCAAGAGTACAACAAATTCTTACATAAACAGAGACTTTTTTTTTTTTTTTTTAATTTCAATGTTTTTTACTAAAGATTTTATAAACAAGGTACATCAATTGTTGACATGTTGTGAACACATTGATGAGGGACAAACAGAATTAACTATGTGTTATACCGGGTAGCAGAAGTAGGTTGACAATCCCTACCCCATCTCCACAGCACCCCAACTGAGAACAGACTGTGCTGGGAGAGACTGGGCAGCACAATCTCTAAACAGCAGAAACCTTCGGTACATAAGGTGTACATAGCAGCAAGTAAATCATTGTGTATAAACAACTTTTCCTTTCCCCTTTCCTCCCCGTAACAGAGGGCATATAATTAAGAGAAGAGAATGAGGGAAAGGGGCGAGGGAGAGAGATAGAGGACAAAAGAAAAAAGGAGAGAGGCAGGAATGAAGAGAAAAACACTTAGCCACTTTTGTGATTTATTGCCTATACCATTCTTTCCAACATTTCCAATTACTGTCAAACTAAGCAAGAGGTTTTTCTTATAGCTAAAAGTTTTTTATAATGGTAGTTGAGGTTGACCTCTACTAGGACTTCTGAGGGATTAGGGGAGTAAGTGCTTCTCCAATGTCTGGCTATAACTAGTTTTGCAGTGATTAGGATGTGGATGACTACTGTGTGAAATGTCAGAGGGTACTTGTCTATACCTAGATGGAGAATTGCCAACACTGGCTCTGGTGATTGTAGGATTCCGGTGATGTCCGCTATAACAGAGAATATTTTTCTACAGAAGCTAGACAGTTTCTTGCAATGCCAGAATATATGAAAGATTGTGCCAAGGATGCCACATTCTCTCCAGCATAGTGTTGTGTGGGAGGGAAACATTTTACCTAATTGATGAGGAGTTCTCTACCATCTCGTTAGAACCTTTTGAGTGAGTTCCCAATGGTTAATGCAATGAGAAGCAGTGTAGTTGTATCTGAACGCTGTGGTCCATTGTTCGGAATCAGACTCTATTCAAATCTTTTTCCCAGGCCAACATGGGAGGAGATTTGATTAATTTTTGTTTGAATTGTATAGAAGAGAGATGCCTTTACAATTTTCATTGGTAGCTGTGTAGAATTGCCAAACACGTGAATTTAGTTTAATCAGTGGGAGGGGATTTTTGGTTAGAAAAGAGGTAACACGTCTGTATAGAAAGTGGCAGGAGCTAGGGATATTGTGTTCAGTCCGTAGGGAGTCAAATGATTTAGGGGACCCCTGTTTGATAAGTTCGTCTACCCACTCGATGCCATTGTCTTTCCACTTGTTAACTGAGCAGTAGGGTAAAAGTATTTCTAAAGTTTGGATTGGGAGTCTGAGCTTGGAGAATGAACTGTCATGGTGTGATTGGAAAAGTAGATGTCTCCATGCTAATAATGAGGTTTGGGTTGTTGGAGGAAGGGTGGAAAGAGAGATTAGCTTCCACGCATCTGCCAACAGTGGCAGTTTCATGTTGGGGGCTTTAGCAATGGCCCCTTCGATACCCACCCAGAGAGGTTCAGAGGAGGACATAAATCAATGTTTTATTTGTGCTAATATAGTAGCCCAGTAGTAATCTTTTAGGTCTGGTAGACCCATCCCTCCCACCTTTCTATGTTGAATGAGGTTGTTGTGAGAGCAACGCGCTCTCTTCCCCTGCCAGAGAAACTGTTTAAGTTTCTTGTGGAGTTAAGAAAAGTGGGAGGTTTTAAGCGGGATTGGTAGTGTGCAAAATATGTACAAAATTTTTGGGTGGATCAGCATTTTGAAAGAGAGGCAATTTTCCCAGCAGAAGATAGTTCGAGTTTAGCTATGCGAGTTAGGGTCTTAAGAATGTCTGTGAGGTTTGATATTGGCCTCTGCCAATAGGGTCATTTCTGCCGTCAGTAAAATACCTAGGTATTTTCTGCCCAGGTGTAGGGAAGCAGTTATTTTAAGTGCCTGAAAGCGTGTTGGTTGATGCCAAGGTCTAGGATTAATGATTTATGGAAATTGACTTAGTATGAGAGGGTGCTGAAGAGATAAAGGGCATCATGGGCGAATGATAGTGAGCTGGTAGGATTGGTAAGAAGTATGACATAATTTGCGAATAGGTTGATTACATGTGTTTTCTGTTGGAATTTGAAGCCTGATATATGGGGATGTTATCGGATGGCTTCCGCCAAGGGTTCCATCATTGGGTTAAAAATGGAGGGGGAGAGTGGACAACCTTGGCGGTGCCATTCAAGATTATGAAGTGTTTTTTGACAATAAACCTGAGGTGAGGACCTGTGCTGAGGGGTTTGAGTACAGAGCGAGTATGGCGGAAAGAATTTGACCCTGAAATCCACATTTGTGTAGCACTGCTTTCATGTAACCCCAGTGAACTCGATCAAACGCCTTCTCTGCATCAATGGAAAGAAGCAGCATAATGGATAATGTTTAGCAAACGTCTTGTGGCATCAGAAGCTTGGCGTTCTTTAGTGAAACCGGTTTGATCCTGTCTCCCCAGCAATGGCATAATGTCGTACATCCTGTTTGCTAATAGTTTGGCATATAATTTGATGTCTACATTTAATAAAGAAATGGGCCGAAAGTTGGATGGTGTGTCAGGGGATTTTCCAGGCTTAGGCAGGGTGATGATGAAGGCTTTGAGCATTTCTGCTGGAAAGGTACCTGCGAGCATGGCCTCATTGAATAAGAGTAGAAAGTTGGGAATCAGAGTATATCTGTCTGAATGTTTTTATAGTATGCATTCCAAAGTCCATCTGGACCTGGGGCTTTATCTAACGGGAAAGAGTATATAGTGTGTTCTAGCTCTTCTGAGGAAAATAGGGCATTCAGTGATTGTAGTTGGGACATGGAGAGAGAGAGGGTAAATTGATTTTGGCCAGGAAGTTATCTATGTCCTCATTTACCGGTTGAGGGGTTGGGGGATCATCCTTAAGATTATAAAGTGAAGAGTAGTAGTCAGCGAACGCATCTGCTATTGCCTGTGGATTTTCCACTTTGGCAGAAGTTGCGGGGTGAAGGATATGTGGAATTTTAGTTTTGGTTCTTTGTACTTTGAGACGATTGGCTAAGAATTTGCCTGCTTTATTATTACTTGTATAATAATTTTAATTTAAGCTTATGCATATAGTACTCGCTTTGGGTGCACACCGTTTCTCTGAGATTATAGCATAGGCTAGAAAGCTTCGCGGCCAAATATGAAGATGGGTTTGACTGGTTTTGCTATTCTAGTGATGCGGATTTCGGTGAAGAGATCCGTTGTTTTAGCTGATCGGGAACGTCGTAATCTGGAGTTCAATTTTAATAAGAACGCCTCTTACAAATGCCTTATGGGCATTCCAATTGGTAAAAGTATTAGTGGAGCAGGGGTCATTGAGGCGAAAAAACTCTACTAGTTCCTAGGTTATCTTTTTGTGATTCTGGGTCTTGGATCACCGATTCATTGCATCTCCATATACGTGCTGTTGCAAAGGCATTCCCCCCCCCTCTATTTGAATTATGATGGGAGCGTGGTCGGACCACATTATGTCTTGGATAGACGAGTGGGAAATTCTCTGCAACAGCATCTTGTCAGATAAAAACATATCTAGCCTGAAGTAGGAGTTGTGTCTAGGGGAATAGTATGTAAAGGATTTTTCACTCGCATTCTGACATCACCAGACATCGTAAAGTTCCTCTCCGATGAGGAGGTCCCGGAAAAGATGGGGGTGACTCCTGATCGAAGAGGTAGTGTCTAGGTTGTTATCAACAATTATGTTAAAATCACCACAAATTAATATACTCCCAATTCGCATCTGAGTAATTTTTTTGATAACTTTTTTGATAGATTTGATGCGAGTTGGGAGCATAAACATTTGTCAGGGTAATAGGCATTTTGTTAATGATACAAACCAAAATGATATAACGCCCATCTGGATCAAATAGTGTGTATGTGTGTATGTGTGTATGTATATATATATATATATATATAAAAAAAAATTATAGTGTCGCATCTGAAATTACATAGGGCCAACACTGAAAAAAGAGACTAATGTGGATTTTTAAGGCACCACTTAAAAATCATGACTAAACAATAATTTGACGTTTTTAATTGTAAAAGAAAATGGCGTATAAGAAAAGCCATAGAACACAAATCTTGTGACAAAGTACACTTTGTCACAAGATTGTATTTCTAAGGCTTTTATATGTTGCCTACTTTTTACATTGGGTGTAATTACAATGAATTAAAAAAAAAAATGTTGGTGCCCTAAAAAGCAGTGTGTGTTTGCAATAAAGCTTAAACCATTGTTTTGTCATTTTTTTAAATGTGTGTTTTTTGTTTTTTTTTGTTTTTGTTTTTTCCCTCTCCTTTTTTTGTTTATATAGGAATGGCTCAGTTGTTGTTCAAAGTAAAATTCAATTTAATAGAGGATCATCTGCCCCTAGCGCCTCTGACATAGTGAGGACCGTTCTTTCTGATAACATTGCAATAAAGAATAATTATTTTGGGTGGAACATTAATGCGTCTACTGTGCAGTGCAATGGTATGGTCAATGTCATTTTCTGGATATAAAAGGTCTGTGCCATCACAAAATCTTTACTTCCAAACGGTTGATTACAACTGGCCTAATAGCTTTTAATGTGTAAAATATTTCACCACAGTTCTGCTAGGAACGTGTTTTGATGCCAGTGTTTTTTTTGTTTTTGTTTTTTGAGGCTGGTTTACTACTTTTTTTTAGTTAATCGGCCTACTTTATGTCTAAAACATGATTTTTAAATGTGGTTTAACCAAAAAAATCTGTAAATGTTGGCCTGTACCACCCACAAATGCTGCAACTAATGTACCAGTCAGATAATATGACTAAATGATAAAAAAAAAGGAGCTCCCAAATATAGTTATAGTTAGAGTTGGTAAGGTTGCTATTTGGTATTTACTGAGAAATGCAGAGAATAGCTGTTCATCTACACTCTCCGATATCCTCTAGGCCTCTTGCACACTGGTGTCCTAGTCTATGCAATGTAAGTCCTGGTGTATTTTCCCTCCTGGCATATACCATAGTACAGCCGTGCAAAGCCATTCCTGTTTATGGGTGGGTGGGCTTCCCGGGGGAAGAATACTGGGTTGGATTTGCATTGCATGGGCTTGTGCAAGAAGCCTAACTGTGGAAGATAATTCCAAATCTTTACAGCTCTAACAGTAAATAACCCCTTATGCAGTTTAAAGGCCAAGTTAACTTAAGAAAAAAATTATATATATAAAGGGCCACAGTTTGGAGACCACTGTATTAGAGGATTATTGATACAGTTCAAAGGAATCTGGGTCAGAGCACTGGTTTCCATTCTCCAAGGTAATTTTACAATAGAGCATATTCTTTATTCTGTGTTTACTGCACACTCTCCCTTCAGTTTTCTGTCCCATACCCCTGTGTGGGCTTTCAGTTAGAAAGCTGAAGGCGGTGTCAATGGACAAAGTACACCAATCAGAGCCCTCACAGTTCATTGAGAACTACGAGCAGTCTGCTGCACTGGCAGATGGGACTTCTAGTTTATTTAGTTTATTTATTTATTTATTCACAGATCCCTGTGAATGAATAACCCAGCTGTGTGGGCAGTACCCATAAAAAAAAAAAAAAATGTGATTGAGGGGGGGGGGGGGGGGTTTGGGGGGAAGCCCCACCTGCTGTCGTGGGGAGGGGGGGGGGCGGGTAGTGGGTTCAGGGGGTATGGGGGCTTGCTGGAACATATTGCACCCTAATTACAGATGAAGGTGATTAAACTGCTTCCTGTCCAACTTCATTGTGTGGCCACATGCCACCCATTTCTTCCTGGTACTACCATCACTATTGATTGACTATTGCAATCAGATCACCTCAGGAGTGTCTCTTGTGCAGTTTTGCACAATTCATTTTTGTAGCCCCTATTAAAGAAAATGTATACATACCCTAAACAATTCAAAATAAACTTTAAATACAACATACATTCATGAATGTCAAAATATCCTATATATTAGAAATTCTAATGTGCAAGTAGCCTAAAAATCTAAATTCTTTTAGTGTAAAATGCATCTAGATCTAAAGATGACTTGGATCCCTTTCACAATGAGGCACGTTTTAGTGCTAAAAAATGGCGCCTGAAAACTGCCTGCCATGCCACCCAAATGTGAAAGCCGAGGGCTTTCACACTGGAGCAGTGCGCTTGTGGGACATTAGAAAAAGTCCTGCAAGCAGCATCTTTGGGGCGGTTTGGGAGCTCCCAAAATGTCCTGCCCATTGAAATTGATGAGCATCGATTCCAGAGCGCCTGAAAAGTGCTTTGGAAGCGCTGCAACACGGGCGCTTTTAACCTCTTCGGCTGCTTAAATGTGCCCCGCTAGCGGCCGAAAAGCACCGCTTAAACAGCGCTAAAGCGCTGCTAAAACGAGCAGCGATTTAGCACTGAATGCCGGGGCGTCCCGATGTGAAATGAGCCTTAACATGAATGCACTTGTTTGTTTGTTTGTTTGTTTGTTTTTTCTTTCTTTCTTCACACCTTTAATCGCACAAAGCAAGTAAAAACCTCAAGACACACACACAAAAATGCGTACGTTTTTAAAGGAAAGGAATTCAGCGAAAACAAGGCTGCACCTCAAAGGTGTGACAACCTGCAGTACAGACCTTAGTGACAAATAACAATGCAGGCAGGAACCAAGTGTAAAGGTAAGGGAAGAAATGATCAGTTCCCTGCCCTAGACTATATGAGACAGAAAAGTTACAATGATGACCTGGGTGGAAATTGTGTTTGTGTGTTTGTTTTTTATTTTGTTTTTTTTTTCTCACCATCAGGTGGTGAATAAACAGCTGGGGCTCTGTGTCCTGGGTATCTATCTGGGGTTGATGGTGCAAACAGTGGTGGCTGGTGCTCCATTATTTTTTTTTGAGGGGGCAGAATATTTTTATTTTTAAGCAATGCTACATCAAATTACTTCATGCCATTAACATACAAGGAATTATGTATGTTATGAACGTTCTGAAATATGGTCATATGGATAAGTGAACAGTGTTGTCAAATTAACTCACTAGCAAGCTTGTAAATGTTCTGTTGATCTGATATGCTTTAATGGAAGATTATCTTCCATTTAAAAATAGATTTTTATCACTGCCAAAAATAGTCCCTTCACTGCAAATATGACCAGAAATATTTTACTTGTATACAGGTTTCCAATGCTTGCAGGCAGATCATTGGCTGTTCGGTTTGCACAGAACTTGAGAGTGAATCACTGACAGCATGTGGCATGGCAAATCGGATAACCATGAACATCCTTAAAGTTTACTGCACTGGGAGTTTCATTGATTTAGGCTCGGCTCACACTTGTGCGATGCAGGAACCCTACGAATCCACTGCGGATTCCCGCATCGCACCCAAGTCGCGCAGCAGTTCACACTGCCATATGCGAACTGTTGGGAGTGTCAATACATTGGTAATGACACCCCCATTTCAGCTCGCATATCGCACTGAAACTGACAGTTTGGACATGAATCGGATCGCATGGATGTGAACACCCATGCGATCCGATTCTGTTGCAGACCAAAAAAAAGGTTCCTGTGCGAGTTTGGTCAGAATGCGATATCGGCAATACAATCTGTATGGCTGAAATCGCATCGCACGGACCTCACATGTGATTTGCGGTGCGAATCATATGCGATCTCACAGAGGGCGTTGGTGTGAACCGGCACTTACACTACAGAGAATACAGGGTGGAGCAAGTCAATCTGGTTCCTCCTATTATATTTATTTTTTGGGACTCCAGCAGCATAACATGCATTCCTGCTTGGTGGCATGACTTTTTAGGATAGTGAATAAGAACTTTGTGAATTTTATGTAATAAAATGTTTATTTTTTAGGATATACCCCAAAGAACTTGCAGCAAGAGTCTTTCTCCATCAGTTTTGTTGTTCTCCATTTTGGGTTTATTGCCACTTCACAAAATCAAAAAAAGCAGAGTTACATGGAGAGTTTACAAAAACAGGTAAAATGGGATACCCATATCTCCAAATGTTTCTGGCAAGTTTTCATTATTGAATGTTTAGAAAAGTGTCTATGCCCTCTTTATACCTTACCAAGGAAACTCCTCGGCTGCTGTGAGATATCCCCTTGATATCTTAAATGTATCTGCTAATTTGCAGTGCTAAAATGTAAACTAAAACCAACTAACCTGCTACATTACCTTTAACCTAAACATGGATATAACAGAAATATAAGAGTAGGGCAATTGTGCCAGTAGCTGAGATGGGATGTGATCAGAAGTAGTGTATTTGTAGATCTAGTTTAATTCGGTGTTAAAGATACAGTAATCAGTCATAAACCTGTTCCTCCATTAGCATTTGAAAAGGACAGGGCCAGCTTCTAAGATAGAGTTGACACCTAGATGCCAATAAAGTATCGTATCCGAGTAAACATTGTCACCTTTCTGAAGCCTGGAAGAGTCCTAGCCATTTTGGCTACAAGTATCATCAGGGGGCAGTAGAAGGTCTGCAAGCTTTGATATCAACAGATCTAAGGAATCCTATTTTATCTCTCATAAAAGCAAAAATATTAGCGGCAGAGAGATGAAAATCCTTTTGATCGTACACATGTTGGGCTACAAGTACATGTAAATCTGGATTTGTAGCATGTGTGGAATCCTAGAGAAACACAGAAAACCGTTATATAGCGCCTGATTGCGGCAGGCAGAGATTGGTACTGTCACGATCGGACTGATGCGCTGGTGTTGGAAATCCTATCTCCAACACAACAATCAGCGCTGTTCTGGGCTAATTCAACTCTGGTAATTTCAGAACACAGAACTGTCCTATGGGCTGAGACAGGAACACCTTCCAGGGTTCATTGGCCAGGGGCTAAAGTCCAGCCCACATCCATATTTCAATAAATTGAGAATCGTGGGATATGAACAGCGCGATTTCCACACAGCCAGTTTAAACTGGGAAGTTTTGGATGTTTCAGTATGCTTCTGCCAAAAGGATGAACCTCGGTAAAGCTTTTATTTCTGTTTTTATCCCTCCTTTTTTATTTTCATAGTGAATTGCCAATTGTGTATCCTTTTTTTGTAATTCTTTTTCTTGTGTATATACTTTTTTTTTTTTTTAATGCACTGCCCACTTTTGGGATATTAAATTATAAAATTAATAAGCGACTTCTTTTGTACTTAGCTAGGGCTCATATTTCTGGCGAGATTGTTGCATTTTAGCGTCCAAGTTCATTGCCAATCTGTATGTAATTGCGCTGCATGTTGACAGATTGTGTGCATATTGCAAACTAGCAGATCTGTCAGATGGAGGTATGTGTGTGTTGGCCCAGCAGACCAGTCTGCGGGAAAAACTGTTGGGTGGTGGCAGGCTAAGGTCGTGTGGGAAGAGTGATTAACACTGGGGTTCTAGCTTGTAGGATAGCTGGAGGAACCCTAGAAATGTGTGCTATTTGCTTGACTGCTCCCTAACCCTTATAGGGCGTACACACGGTCGGACTTTGTTCGGACATTCCGACAACAAAATCCATGGATTTTTTCCGACGGATGTTGGCTCAAACTTGTCTTGCATACACACGGTCACACAAAGTTGTTGGAAAATCCGATCGTTCTGAACGCGGTGACGTAAAACACGTACGTCGGGACTATAAACGGGGCAGTGGCCAATAGCTTTCATCTCTTTATTTATTCTGAGCATGCGTGGCACTTTGTCTGTCGGATTTGTGTACACACGATCGGAATTTCCGACAACGGATTTTGTTGTCGGAAAATTTTATCTCCCGCTCTCCAACTTTGTGTGTCGGAAAATGTCCGATGGAGCCCACACACGGTCGGAATTTCCGACAACACGCTCCGATCGGACATTTTCCATCGGAAAATCCGACCGTGTGTACGGGCCATTAGAGTGCACCAGATTGTGTGTGTGTGTGTGTGTGTGTGTCTGTGTGTGTGGCCAGCTGGATTGAAGTGGAGTCTACCTCTAGTGGTGGCCAGAGGTAGTGCTGGCTGTGAAAGTGTATCACAGCCAGTCTTGCATACTTGGAATAATTCCCCCTTATTTCCTATACCCCAGTCACGGACCATGTTGGCTAGTCGCCCTGAGCGTGCGTCACCGTGACATTACCAAAGTGTAAAAATCGTCCTTGTATACTTCTCCAATGCTGTGGCTGTGCAAAATAAGTCTGTTACTCTAAATAACATGCTGTAGTGCAAAAAAAGTATTGCACCCCCTTATGACCTTATGCTCAATATGAAACATTTTTCTTTCTCGGACATCACGGGACACAGAGCCACAGTAATAACTGATGGGTTATGTAGGTACCTTTTTAGGTATTGGACACTGGTCACACCCTAATCAGGAAGTTCAACCCCCTATATAATCCCTCCCCTTCCAGGGATACCTCAGTTTTTACGCCAGTGTCTTAGGTGTTGGATGTGTAAAGATGTCCTGTGCTGAAGCTCCAAAGGGAATATTCTATATCCTATACTGGGGCAAGCCAGGCGAACCGGATCCATTCAAAGTGTCTTTTCATGGCCGAATTGGATGGTACATGGGCCTTGTGTCCGAAGAAACAAGGTTTTACCTGTAATGCTCATCTTTTTAGAGAGCTGGACCCCGCAGATCAGAAAATGGCTTTCAACCTCCTAATTTCTGGCTGGGTGCTTTACAGGGCCAGAACAGCAGGATCCCCCTATTCGTAGGGGGCCCTAGTCTCTGACAGTTTTTTCAAACGGAGCCCACCGTGAGAGGTGAAGATTGGGTCTGTGTATATAGTACCCTGCGGCTGGATAAGGTAAGAGGAGATTCCACAGAATTTTGAATTCTAGTAGGTTTTCTCCTTTAAGGTAGATGCATGCTATCCCTAGTGTGACCACCGGGGGCTGCCAAGAGCACATACCTTCTCATGCTGTTTCTGACTCAGCGTTCCACGCTGCACAGCTCTTCCGACCGGCTCCAGGTAGGATGGGATGAGGGGATTTCTCCTTAGGAATGTTCCCCCCAGGCCAAGGGGAGGCCGCAGGTGGGCTGTAAGGTGGTTTTTATACCGCACTGTTGCCGCCCCCGCCAGGCCGCTATTGCATCTATGCAGGTCCCATCGCTGCCGGCCTCTCTCCTTCCTCCTCCACCCCCAGCCTTCCTCCATGCTTACTCCGGAAAGGTCAGGCTCGCGCTCGTTTTCGAAAAAACAAAGGGGCAGGGCGTCAGCACAGCATCAGCGTGCTCAGACGCCCACTGTGCCAGAAGCATGGCTACTTAAAGCACACTCTACAGGTGCTCTGAGCCTTGGAGGGACACAGAGCTGACAGTCGCATGTAAGGTGGGACACAGGCATTCTACTAGGCTGCATTTACTAAGGTAACACCAGACTGGGCATTTGTTAGCAAGGCTTTTGCCAGACTACATCGCCCAGCAGTCAGTGTTCATTTTGGATACCTCACACCTTGTTGCTTTGCACTATGGGTAGAAGAGGTTCAAGTACCCCCAGAACCAGAGACACTAGGGGATCTCGTTCAGGTTCTGAGGACCCCCTGTCTGCTACATCCTCCCCCCCCCCCCCCCCCCGAGGTGCCAGGGACAGCTGGACAGGGAGAGCCATTGGGGACTGGGGCTATACCTGCTTCCGGCACTTCAGCCCCTGTATACATTACACAAGAGGTTTTTTCCTCAACCATTACTGGGTTAGAGGAAAGATTCATGGCCGTAATTACAGCTTCACTCAGTGGAAGAAAACATACTAGGCCTTCCTCTGTTTCCCAAGACCCCCAAGCAGAGGAGCTCTGGGATAAAGGCGATGAATCCCTTTCAGAGGATCAGGATGGAACAGATAATTCCTCTTCGGAGGATTCAGGTGGAGAGGGACCCTCTGCGACTTCCCAAGAGGAGAAAGTCTTAGTGCAGATCCGCTCCACATTTAAGTTGCCCGTACCTGAAGCTGTTAAAGAATCCTCTTCTGCTTTGGGGTCACTGAAACCTTCCCAAGCAACACATGCTTTTCCTGTTCATAATTTGCTTGAAAAGCTCCTTTTTATTATGAGTGGGATCACCCAGATAAGCGATTTCTTCCGCCGAAAAAGTTTTCAACACTTTATCCTATGGAAGAAAAATGTATTAAGATGTGGGGAATGCCGGCCATTGATGCGGCCATTTCCTCTATATAAATAGTAGTCTGACTTGTCCTGTAGACAACGCTCAGATGCTCAGGGATCCTGTGGATAAAAAGATAGAATCCTTATTAAAGGATGTTTTTTCCTTAGCAGGATCAGTGGCCCAACCTGCAGTAGCAACGATTGGAGTCTGTCAATACTTAAGAGACCATGTTAAGCAGGTCATCAAAGTATTACCTGAACAACAGGCCCAGGGGTTTGCTAACCTTGCAGCAGCCTTATGTTATGTTGTTGACGCCATCAGAGATTCTATCATGCAAACCTCTCGCCTTTCACTTGGGTTGGTGCATATGCGTAGAATCTTATGGTTGAAAAATTGGTCAGCCGAAGCACCATGTAAGAAGCTCTTGGCTGGGTTTCCTTTTCGTGGTGCAAGGTTGTTTGGAGAAGACTTGGATAACTATATCAAGAGAATCTCCTGTGGGAAAAGCACTCTTACCTGTTAAGAAGAAGAGTAAGCATCCCTCTTTCAAACGGACTCTTTCCCAGGCGCCAGGAGCTTCAACCTCCAGGCAGTCACGACTGCCTCCTCCGTCTGGGGCAAGAAACAAGAGTCAACCCCAGGAACAAAAGGTCCTGGGGGAAGAAGTCTTCTAGACAAGACACTAAGACCTCTTCATGAAGGGGCGCCCCCGCTCGTTTGAGTGGGGGGGAAGACTACCACAGTTCTCAAAGCTCTGGCAGGAGGACTTCCAGGACAGATGGGCAATCTCCACGGTAACCTTAGGGTACAAGCTAGAGTTCCTAGAATTTCCCTCTCCTCGTTTCCTCAGATCAAGTGTTCCCAGAGACCCAGAGAAGAAGCAGTCGCTCCTTCCAGCGTTAGAGCGACTTTTGTCGCAAAAGGTCATTATGGTGGTTCCCACAAAGGACCAAGGATTGGCCTTCTATTCCATCCTTTTTACGGTCCAAAAACCAAATGGGGATGTCAGACCCATTCTGGATTTAAGGGATCTGAATCGATTCCTAAGGATTCAGTCCTTCCGCATGGAATCAATTTGGACAGTAGTCTCCATCCTGCGGGGAGGAGAATTTTTGGCAACGATAGACCTCAGAGATGCATATCTACATGTGCCCATTTTTCCGGCTCATCAGAAGTTTCTACGCTTCGAGATAGGAGGGTGCCATTTCCAGTTCATGGCTCTGCCTTTCGGGATAGCCACTGCACCTCGAGTGTTCACAAAGGTCTTGGCACCTCCTCTGGCCAGATTAAGGGCTTAGGGTATAACTATCATAGCATACCTAGACGACCTGCTCTTGATAGACCGGTTGGTGACTTCCTTGAACGGGAACTTGAGGACCACGGTCAAGTATCTGGAACATCTAGGTTGGATCCTCAACCTAGAAAAATCTTTCCTAAAACCAGTAAGAAGACTGGAGTATTTGGGTCTGATCATAGATATAAGCCAGGAGAAGGTATTTCTTCCTCAGGCAAAGATCACTGCTTTAAGGGAGCTGATTCTGACAGTCAGGACCAAGAGGAGTTCTTCTGTCCGCCTTTTGTATGAGGCTGCTGGAAAAGATGGTGTTTTCATTCGAAGCAGTTCTATTCAAGACTACTGCAACACAGTATTCTGTCGGCCTGGAACAATAAGGTTCAGGCATTAGACTTTCCGATGCACCTGCCACATGCGGTGCCTCAGAGCCCCAATTGGTGGCTCATACCCGAAAACCTGCAGAAGGGGAAATCCTTTCTACCGGTTACCTGGACGGTGGTAACAACAGATGCCAGTCTGTCAGGTTGGAGCAGTTCTGGAACAGTCTGCGATCCAGGGGCTATGGTCCAAGACCGAGAGGACCTTACCCATCAACATTCTGGAGATCCAGGCGGTATACCTAGCCCTAAGAGCCTGGACTATCAAGCTACAGGGTTGCCCGGTCAGGATCCAGTCCAACAATGCCACAGCAGTGGCTTATGTCAATCATCAGGGAGGCACCCGGAGCTGAGCTGCTCAAAAGGAGGTGAACCAGATCTTAGTCTGGGCAGAGATGCATGTGCCATGCATATCGGCAGTTTTCATTCCAGGGATAGAGAACTGGCAGGCGGACTATCTAAGTCGCCAGCAGTTATTCCCAGAGGAATGGCCTCTGCATCCTGACGTCTTTTTGGCCATATGCCAAAGATGGGGGGGTCCCAGATGTAGATCTCTTTGCATCCTGATTCAACAAAAAGATAGACAGATTTGTGGCAAGGACGAGGGATCCTCTTGCATGCGGGACGGATGTGTTGGTGATTCCGTGGCATCTGTTCTCACTGATTTATGCATTCCCGCCTATTCTGCTACTGCCACGACTCCTTCTCAGGATCAGGCAGGAAAGGAAGTCAGTACTTCTGGTGGCCCCCGCTTGGCCCAAAAGGACTTTGTATGCAGAAATAGTAAGGATGAGAGTGGGTTCCCCGTGGACCCTACCGGTACGCCCAGACCTGTTATCTCAAGGTCCAGTGTTCCATCCTGCCTAAATTTGATGGTTTGGATATTGAGACCCACGTTCTGAAGAGTCGTGGGCTTTCAGGTCCTGTCATATCTACCTTGATCAATGCAAGGAAGCCAGCTTCCAGAATGATTTATCATAGAGTCTGGAAAGCTTATGTATCCTGGTGTGAATCCAGGGGTTGGCATCCCAGAAAATATGTCATGTCATAGGTAGAATTCTTGATTTTCTACAATTGGGATTAGAGATAAAGCTGGCCTTGAGTACCATCAAGGGCCAGGTCTCGGCTTTATCAGTATTGTTTCAAAGGCCACTTGCTTCGCATTCTTTGGTCCGAAACTTTATGCAGGGGGTGATGCGTCTTAATCCTCCGATTAAGGCACCTCTAAACCCCTGGGACTTGAACTTGGTTCTGTCAGTGTTACAGAAACAACCTTTTGAACCAATACGTCAGATTCCTTTGGTCTTGCTGACAAGGAAACTAATTTTTCTGGTAGCCATCTCTTCTGCTAGAAGAGTATCAGAATTGGCAGCTCTTTCCTGTAAAGAGCCGTATTTGATTATACACAAGGATAGTGTGGTACTGTGCCCTCATCCTAGCTTTTTACCGAAGGTGGTTTCAGATTTTCATCTAAACCAAGACATTGTTCTATTGTTCTGCCTTCCTTTTTTCCAGATCCCTGTTCTTCGGAAGAGGTCACTACATTCTTTGGATGTAGTAAGAGCAGTCAAGACCTATCTGGGAGCAACTGCTCAAATTCGCAAAACGGATGTTTTGTTCGTGCTGCCAGAGGGTCCCAGTAGAGGACAGGCAGCGTCAAAAGCTACCATTTCTAAATGGATTAGACAATTGATTATTCAGGCTTACGGTTTGAAATGGAAGATTCCTCCGTTTTTAGATCAAGGCACATTCCACAAGGGCTATTAGTGCTTCTTGGGCAGTGCATCACCAGGCCTCTATGGCTCAGATCTGCAAGGCCGCAACCTAATCTTCAGTTCATACATTCACCAGATTTTATCAGGTGGATGTGAGAAGGCATGAGGATATCGCCTTTGGGCGTAGTGTGCTGCAGACAGCGGTACAGGGTCCTCAGGTCTGATTTGCACCCTACTTGGTTGTGATTCCCCCCCCCCCCCCCCTCAGTTGGCATTGCTTTGGGACATCCCATCAGTTATTACTGTGGCTCTGTGTCCCGTGATGTCCGAGAAAGAAAATAGGATTTTTTTATAACAGCTTACCTGTAAAATCCTTTTCTTTCGATGGACATCACAGGACACAGAGGTCCCGCCCCTCTTCTAATACACGTATATTGCTTTGCTACAAAACTGAGGTATCCCTGGAAGGGGAGGGATTATTTAGGGGGTTGAACTTCCTGATTAGGGTGTGACCAGTGTCCAATACCTAAAGGTACCTACATAACCCATCAGATATTACTGTGGCTCTGTGTCCCGTGATGTCCATCGAAAGAAATGGATTTTACAGGTAAGTTGTTATAAAAAATCCTATTTTAAAGTGATCAGTGCCAATCAAAACCGATCAGCAAATACTTTCATACAATAAAAATAAAATGCATTCATATACAATATAATCAGTGTTTTAATAGTCAAAAATACACTCCATGCGAGAAATATCCACTTTTGTGCAGGTCTTATTCCATGCTGTGTAGGCTTCCAACCTAATAACATGAGCATTCACCAGAAAGTGAACTTTTATAAGGAGGGGGCCCACTGCGCCTAACAGATCCCCAGGAATAAAGCTGCCATTCATACAGATTACCATTATATGGATGCCCATCAGAAGAAAGACTCCTATAGTGTAAAACCATTTATTTAATAAAATCAGCATGTAAAACAGTTGCACTTACAGTACCAACCCTGGCATTAGATCAGGGTTCCATGGGATCATAGTTTTCCCCCAGATGGTACTAGAGGTTCCTTGAGCACAGAGCAATTTCTGCCTCTCAGATAAGTTCCCACTGACAACATTGATCGTTTTATCTGTAAGGGGCATTCTTCCCACTGACCATCACACTAATGTATCATGAGCAGGGGTGACCCGTCCATTAAGGGCGCATGGCCGCTGCCCCCCTATCCATGCCACAGCGCCCCCCTCCTATCCATGCATCCAGCCCCTTACAGGATGCCGAGTGCATGAATTACAATGGCGGGGGTGTTTTTTAATTTAATTTTTTTGAAGCACTGATTCGAGCCAAAGGCTCTAACAGGCTTCAAAATAGGATGGACTCGGGGCGCAGTGGATGCACTCACAGCCCACCCAAGTGTGTTAGAGTAGCGAAAGAATATTCGCTATTCTAACAATGGTCTTCCTCCTGGCCAATCAGGAAGCAGGTCAGAGACCTGTCACCCTATTGAGTGAAAGTATAGGCGATCCTTTTGGATGCCTAGAAAGAGGGGAGGAGACGCACAGCCGCCATGATGGAGGAAAGGGACACAGGCGCCGCTGCCCGATTCCTGTTGTCCGATGCCTGCTGCCTAGATGGGGTAAGTGCCGGACCGACTGGGGGGGTGGTTTTTTGCAGGAGGGGGAGAACTTATCAGAATCCAGAAGCTCCCTTTTTAAAAGAATGGCATCACAGATACTGTACCCCTGGTTACTTATTCACAAAAAATAATTGAAGACTAAACCCAGTCCTTTAACCTCTTGCTGACTGGCTCACAGTAGATGTACTGCGAGCAGGCAGCACAGCCAGACACCATAACATACCTGTAAGTCACTCTGCACTTCCTGGTTTGGCATTGTGCATGTGCGCCCCCTGCTGACCCGTGCTGTGATTGGACACAGCACAAGTTTATTAGCTGGGTACAGCCAATGATTGTGGCTTACACCTGCTGATCCTCTGTGGCCAATCACAGTACAGTGTTCTGTGTGTTGACAGACAACTCTGTGCACAGACAGTCATCTGTCTGTTTCTTCAAGGGAGAAATGGCAGATAGATCTGTTGGTAAAAGCAGCACACATTACACTTATTAGGCACACAGTTAACCCCTTGTTAACCCCTTCCCTGTCAGTGCCATTAATACAGTATTATTACTGATCACTGTATTCGTGTCTCTAGCAATGACAAAGTCGGCTAGCACTAGATTGCCCACCACAATATCACAGTAGCACTAGAAGTAGCTGATCACTGCCATTACAAGCATAGTGTCTCTACAGATCAGTATCATGGTCATAATCAGAACTATACTAGTGTCCCCAAAAACTGTTTGTTTTTTTACCAAAGACCTATAGCCAAATACATTTTGGCTACAGTTTATGAGGAAATTAGATTTTATTGGATATGTTTAATAACCGAAAGAATATTTTTTTTCAAAATATTTGGTTGTTTTATATAATAATAAAAAAAAAGTGGTCAAATATCACCAAAAGAGCTCTATTTGTGTGAAAAAAACGAGCTATGTTCAGTTAAAGTAACACAGTGCTGCATAAAAAAAAAAATGCCCTGGTCATGAAGGGGGTAAAACCTTCGAAAAGTCAAGTGGTTAAAGAACAAACACTGGCAAAGTCCTTTTAATAAAAGCCTTTGTATTGCAATCTAATTTCATTGTTTCTAACTTTTATATAGTCATGTGGATTCTTTTCAATTATGATCAACTATACTCTCTGACCCACCGAAACACATGTCCTCTCCTGATTACTGCTTGCCATGAATGATATTCTGACAATTTTAATGTAAAAAAAGGTGTATTCAGGCAATGTCATTGACCCAAATAATGATTTTGACAATTGTTGGTCAATGGCATTACTTGGGACATGCTGCCCCCTAGTTTATATCCACTTGTGGGACCGGGGATGGACATGTGTGGCCCTCTTCCTGGCAGATTTTCGGGATCATTGTCATCAACATAGATCGACATCCCTGAACACAATGATTTTTGTGTCTTTTTTTTTTTTTTTCATCCATTTTATTTAGCTAAGTAACAAAGGGAATTGTGGGGGACCCAATGCGTGTGGTGTTTTTTAATTTTAATTTTTTCTCCTTTATTGAGGTCTTTCCCTGGATTTTAAGGGCCAATAAGCTAATGAATGTTTACCTATGCAAGCTTTGCAACAGATCAAATTGTTTCCCTTTTCTGGGAACAGGAGGAACTGGATGCCGGTAGAACAGTCATAGTCTAGTAACTCTGTCTAAGGCAATTTTATTTTTATTGTGCAGCAATCCTAGTGTTATACTATGAGATATAGCTCTATATGCTGCAATAATGTGGGTTTAATGTTATGAAGACTGGAGCTAAATTGCAATGCCATAATTGCCAGCCAGGGTTCATCCTTCATTCTTTGAAATGTGAAGCAAGGGCTGTGGTTCCATTTTAGGCATTACTCTATTTTTTGGGGTTTTTTTGCCGTGGATATCTTTTGCTCATTTGCTCTTTTGCTCATTTTTCAGAGCCATGTGACACTAATATACTCCCCTTTTTTATATTTTCAGGTGCTGCTTGCTGTTAATACAACATTTCCAGTTACCAATGTTTCATTTGCACAAATTCGGTAAGCAATGTGCTAGACAGCAAAAATGTTCTAACCCTGATTACATGTAGGGATGGGCGAATGGTTCGGCCCAAGCATAAGCTGAACTTTCGTTGCTTAACATCCGAACAAACGGGTCGTTTGACCCCCCCCCCCCCCGAACCGACCACAATGCATTGCGGCGCTGAACAGTGCATTGCAAGCCCTGATTGGCTGAAGCAGTGGAAAGCTTCAGCCAATCGGGGCACAGGGCACTGTCATCATGGCTTTATCCAATAATGGCTCATTCCCACCCCACAGTATAAAAATATTCTTTCAATGAGAGCCATTTTCAGTGTGATTTCAGCGTGGAGAGAGATAGAACAGGGCTCTATTCAGTGCTATTAGTTGGTGTGCTATTTTGCTTCAATTGTCAGTGTAGAATATTAGTTTAGAGTCAGTCTAGGGATAGTGTGAGTGTAGTGAGTATCATCATTCAGCTTTGCATGGTGTGCAGCTCGAGTAGGGACAGCTCAGATAGTTTTCACTGTAGTGAGACCGTGTCAGTAATCTTTACATTAGTCTATAGCTAGCGTAGGGACCGTTCAGATGGCGTCAGTGTAGTGACGGTTGAACACAGTCTATTTGGTTGCATTACTGCCAGTTTAATGCTATTTACTTCTGTGTGCATTACTGCCAGTTTAATACCATATAGTTCTATAGTTGTATATAGTTGGCACATTATATCGCAGTATATAATAGTGTATCCGTGGAGTGTGTCTGTGTAGTGTGAGTACTCAAATTAAAGTGCACCAAACAACACTTTACATCGATTGATTAAAGTGCATCTATGTACAGATTTTTACTTCTTCTTTACATTTGCTTATAACCCCCTCCCAATAATGTCTAGGAGGACAGCAAGGAGAGGCAGACGTTCCCTTGGCACTGTAAGGGGGCTAGCAACAAATGTGTCCACAGGCAAAGGTGGACGTGGTGGTCAGTCCTCAGGCAGGGCATCATTTCCTCTGGTGAGTTTGCCCATGCTATCGAGCCACGGCATGCAGAGGAGGTGGTGGACTGGCTTACTAAACCTTCCTCATCCTCTGTCACGCACGCAGAGACAAGTGTGCAGTCCCCTGCAGTTGCCAGAGTGGATCAACCTGCCTCCGGCATGCACGGGACTCCCGGGAGGACGCCGTAGCCGAGAGCTCCATACCTCTCTGGCCCTTTTCAGCCCCCAAGCCGAGCGGGACGCACCTAACACAGATCCCCGCACCTCCCGGAGGACCCAGGGCACAGATTTACATGCCGGGTGTCTTCCCCAAAAAAAAGGATGTTAGCCGTCAGCTGGACTTTGACCTTTCAGCCCCTGCACCGTCCAAGATGGCAGCACACACACGAGGAGGCCTGGAGGATCAGGAATCCATAGCCGACCCTGCTCCAGTACACCAGCAGCCTCCCCCCTTGCTAGCAACCCCTGTAAGTAACCTGATCACTCAAGGGATCTCCCCAGCTTCCACGGAATCCCTGTTGAGCAGGACTCCTTCACACTCCCATGATTAACTCCCCCATAGGCCTCACAAGCCCACAGCAGCCTTCTCCCACACTGCTTGACTACCCCCCCTGACATGTCACAACTTCTCCAAGATGCTGGCTGCAGGCCTAGCTCAAAATGCTACACAAATCACAGCTACCATTAAGGCTGATTTGCAGAGCCTAGATGCCCGCATGGATGCCATTGAGCTGGCAGTAGACAACACAGCTGCACGCACCAACCAAAATACCACCTGTATCCAAATGCTGCAAGATCAACTCGAATCTGCGCTAGCCAAATTAGATGACTTAGAAAATAGAAGCAGGAGATATAATTTCCGTATACGGGGGATCCCTTAATCAGTCTCTGATTATACCAAGCACGGTAAAGCTTTTCATCAAGGACATTATCCATCCAGGGCCACAGACTTGAGCTTGATGGAGCACATAGAGCCCTGCAATCCTCCCGCCAAGATGGACTCCTGAGATATATTGTGGTTAAACCCTACTATTATGGAGTAAAAGAAGACCTAATGAGAAGAACCCGCAATCTGGAAAATCTCTCCGTCCAGGGAAACAAAATTCAAATTTTCGCTGATATCTCCCCCACCACTAATTCAAAAGCGGAGATCCCTCAAGCCTCTCCTTGAAATTCTGGCGCAAAAATCTATCAAATACCGCTGGTTGTTCCCTTTCCGTCTCCAGTTTCAATTTCCAGACAAATCATATCGCATGGATTCACCAACTTTCAAGATGGCGAACAGTTGCTATTGCAACTAGGATATATCGCTCAAGAACTCCCACCTCAGCAACCTGCAGCCAAGCCAGGCTCATCCAAGCGTGCCCCCCCCCCCCCCCCCGAACAGCCCACTGACCCCGCTGTGGAACAAAGTCCTCAGAGGCATCGAGACGCTCATCCCCCAAGATGAACTGCTTTATTCCAAATCCCAGACGGGATGCTGTATCATCACTTCTGGAGCCGGTTGGCAGCCCTATTCTTTGGTGTAGTGATCCGCCCTACACTTTTGGTGACTGGTTGACTCGTTGGATCTTGGTCCCCTTAGGCGGGATCCAACTAGCCTTCTCAGTGGCTAATTGAGACCCTCCCCTCCTCCAGTCCCCTATCCGGGCGAGTCACATTACCCACTGGTTTATGACTGTTTGCATTTTGTTATGATCCCGATTTGTTGTCCTCCCTCTCCCCCGCCTCCCCTGGCAGAGCCCCCAAACCTTACAGTTGACGGGAGATTTTATTTACTGATGTATCTTGTTCTGAACCTGTATGCCCCTCATTTTTTCCCTTCCTCAAGGGTCCCACAACATTATCCTCCCCCTGACGGCCAGAGCAGCCAAACATGCCACTCCATCTGTTGTGACATAGAGGAGCCTCCTCCTCTGACACCAGGACAGCAACCTTTACCAGGGTTGCCTCTGCACCGATCCCACCCCTGCTGGGGGGTTCGGTCTAGGACTTGGCTTGCCAGTCCTGTTGCTACTTTGATATATGCTGTACTTGTCTGAGTTCATTGACTCTAATTCTTTCTTCTTACCCCTTCCTCCTTTTTTTTTTTTTTGCCATCCTTTTAGCTAAACAGATTCTATTTTCCCACTCGCACACAGTTAAAGACCCAGACAGGAGATGTATTATGATCAAAGGGCTCATTGAAGGGGGGATGCATTCCATCATCTCTTACTACGCCCCTAACTGAGGCCAAGCACACTTTTTCTCCTCCATGTTGTTAACCATCTCCCCCTTGCTGGAAGGAAGAGTGATCATGGGAGGTGACTCCAACATCACTTTCGATCTTTTGCTAGATAAGTCAACCTGTGACAGGTCGCATCGCAAGCAACCTCCTAAACAGAGTCGTCGCATAGCCCGACTATTACATGACCTAGGCTTGACACCTGAAGAGAACTGAACCCCACATCTAAAGACCACACACATTACTCGACCCCACATAAGACGTTCGCCAGAATTGACCACATCTTCATCCCCAACTCAGAGATCCACACAGCCACACACGCATCAATTTACGAAGTTCCCTGGTCTGACCACTCTTTGGTTATCCTTAGAACCACCAGGTCCCCCTCAATGGCGCCTTAGTGAATACCTTTTTTCCAACCCAGTTCATTGTATTATGTTTGAAAAGGACATCCGAGAATTCTTTATCATTAATGACACCGGGGCACGACCCCGAGTACCCTATGGGGGGCCCATAAAGCTGTCTTGAGGGGAAAAATGATCCAGCTTCCAAATTAAAAAGAGAAAGGAGAGTAGATATAGAATAAATGGAAAAAAATGTCAACTCCCTCAGCCGGTCCCACAAGCGTAACCCCACTTCTGATACCCGTGCAAATATTGAAACCGCTAGAGTGGCCCTGAATCTAGCTCTGACCTCTAATGCAGACAAACCTCTTCGCTGGGTGAGTGACAGATTATATCTACAGGCTGACAAAATTGGCCCACACTTGGTGGCCAAGCTCTCCCCCAGGATAAAAACTTTCTCCCTCCCCAAAATCAAATCCCTTTCAGGTACCCTAAGCCAGAACCCTAAAAGAATTCTGGATACGTTTCACTCCTTCTACATTAAACTTTACTTTGCACATGACCCGAATAACCCCAACTCTATTAATTCTTTCCTGGAGGGTATAAACCTACCCAAGATCTCAGATTCACATCGCTCTAGCCTAGAATCTCCCTTCCAGGAAAGTGAAGTCCGAGGGGTCATTAAAAATCTTAAAGGCTCAGCCCCTGGCCCTGATGGCTTCTCGGCTCTATTATCAAAAATTTTCTGAGGTCCTCTCTCCTTGTCTGGTCCGTCTCTACAACTCCCTATGTGCGGGCTCCCCCCTGGAACCGGCAGCCGATCTTGTGTACATCAGTTATTCCCAAACAGGGTAAATACCCCAGTGAAGTGGGGAATTATAGACCGAGTTTGTTAATTAACAATGATTTAAAGATTATGACAAATCTTAGCTAACAGACTGTCCTCCATCGATACCTATATACACAAGGACCAGGTGGGATTCATCTCCGGGAGGAAGGGGCCGGACCAGATTAGGAGAGCGGTTAAATTGATTTCCCTTATGCAATCCTCTTGGGATGGAGGCCCATCCCAGGAGGGATATATCCTTTCTATAGATCTTCAAAAGGCCTTTGACACGGTCACCTGGCCCTGTCTCTTCACCATCTTACAAAATTGGGGTTTCGGCCCGGAATTTACTAGAACCCTGGAAACCCTCTATTCTTCCCCTAAAGCCCAAATCAAACTACAAGGTCATCTCTCAGATCAATTCTCCATCCTGAAAGGTACCAGGCAAGGATGCCCCCTTTCCCCCATCCTTTTCGCCATTGTGATAGAAACTTTGGCATTAGCCATTAAACACCTGGATATACATGGGGTGAAATGTGGTCAATTGACCCACAAATGTGCCCTATTTGCCGACGATGTTCTTCTTTTTGTCACCTCCCCTCTCATATCCACTCCCAATATCCTCAAACTCCTAAAAACATTTGGATCAGTCTCAGTTCTGCAGGTTAACATAACCAAATCAACTGCCCTAAACATTTCCATCCCCCAAGACCTAATCGATAGGCTAAAAATACACTCCCCCTTTTCCTGGAGCCTATCCTCTCTCCCCTACCTGGGCATCCAGTTCACTTCTAAAATTGAGCAACTACACCATTGCAATTACCCTCCTATGTTTAAGAGATTGTCAGAAGACCTCTCTCAATGGTCCCTAATATAAAATGTTCTGGCTGGGGAGAGTGAAGGCAGTCAAGATGACCTTGCTGCCCAGAATTTTGTACCTCTTCCGCTCCCTCCCCATACCAAAGCGTCTTCTAGATCAACTGCAGTCAGCGATTATACGCTTCATTTGGGGCAGTAAAGGACATCGCCTATCCAAGACGGTGCTATTTAGATCCAGGAAAAAGGGGGGACTAGGACTACATAATCTTTGGTGGTACTATCAGGCTGCCCAACTATGCCAATTCTCTGTCATCTAAGGACCGAAACCAGTCTGGGTAGACACAGAAAGACAGGCGACCCCCAACCATACTCTAGATTTCCTAGTTTGGAGCCCACAGAAAGATCGACCCCCCCCCCCTCCAATTCTTTCCCCTACACTCTCACATTCCATGACCCTATGTGACTCTCCACAAACGACATTCCCTCACATCGGCCTGGCGCCCACTCTTGCATATTTTTCACAACCCCCTGTTTCCCCCGGGTCTCAACATCAAGGCATTTAGGTGGTGGCTTGACAAGGGCCTCTACAGAATAGGGCAATACTTCAACGGTAACTGCCCCATTTCTCTTAGCTATTGCATTTCTAAACTAGATATGCCACCTTCAGAAACGTTCCGATACAACCAGCTATTACATTTCTTGTGCCAGGTGTGGAAAAGTTCTGAGACCCCACTCTCGGTAACTCAATATGAGCTTTGGTGTTCCTCAGCCGTGAGCGTAAGAGGAGGAATCTCCCTGATCTATTCAGCCTTAGCTGAATCCTCGGAGAAAGTGACCTACATGTGGCATTGGGAGCGAGATCTCCAGTTTTAGTGGGACCTGGACAAATGGCACACTAATTTTGCCCGCTCATACACGGGTATCCTCAATAGTTCCCTTGTGGAAGTCATTTCTCGATGGTATCTAGTCCCCACACGCCTCACCAAATTTTACCCTCAGTCTTCCCCATGTTGCTTTAGAGGATGTGGCCACATAGGCTCCCTCCTTCTTCTGGGAATGACCCAGAATTGGAGGATACTGGAACAAAATCTTTTATCTCATCTGCAAATACACTGGATACGCGGTGAAACAGGATCCCACAATAGCTCTCCTTAACAACCAAGTTCCTGATGTACCGAAACTGACCCAATCCCTAATCCATGTTATCCTCCTGTGGACTAAGATTACAATAGCCCGGGCATCGAAATTCCCCTCGGTCTCCTTTCACCTAACGAAACAAAAAATTTCCTGCATCATGTATCGAGAAAAAATTTCCAACGCCATACTCGACACATCAGAGAAATTTTAGACTTATTTGGGAACCCTGGGCTAAATATATAGGAATCTCTCTACTTCCCTGAGGAACAGAAGCCCTCTTAAGCCTGAGCAAGACATGCTGTTGGCCCGTGTCGTTTTCCTTTGTGAACGTTCCCATCTCTCCCCCTTTTTCTTTTCTTTTCTTTTTTACCATTCCTCTCTCTCCACACTCTCTTCTGCCCTTTCTCTTCCTCTCCCCGCTTCCTCCTCCTCTCCTACCCTATGATCAACCTTAAGCTGAACCAGCCCACTACGCATTCAGGAGTTTGCTAAAACTCCGGAATGGCTCTTCTGTCAAGTGTTCAAATCATTTGAGCAAAGAGGAAACTCCGCTTGTACTCTCCCCGATGATCTCCACTTGAACACCATAAGTTTCTACTGTCAATACCATATTGACCTAATTAACGTGACTCCCATTATGCTTTTCTTGTATTACGTTCAGAGGAGCAGCCTAGCCCCCCCCCCCCCCCCCCCCCAGAAATACCTGGTCGCACACCCATTTGCCCCTAGCACAGCAGGCCCCCATTTGGGGTGCATGAGGCAAACAGGGGTGATTCATTTAGGGAGTCATTTAGGTATGTTCTACCTATCAAACCTGGTTCATTTCTTTGTTTTATTTGTTTTGTACCTTCATTGTATATGATGGAGATTTCCCTCATATTGCACTAGCTCCTCATGTAGGCTTTTTTCTTTTCTTTTTTTTTTTTTTTTTTTTTGTATGACTGTTATATTTTTTGAATAAACATTTTAAAACTTAAAAAAATAAATAAACCTGCCTCCTTGTCCACATCTATTCCTGCCATAGCCCCAACATCAGCCATGGAAGAGTCAGCTGAATTATTTGACCACAGCGTCGGCCACTTGCTCCTTGATCATGCCCAGCCATTACTGGATTCAGATGTTGGTTCTGAGGTTGAGGATGACAGGAACATGAGCCTAGAGAGAGAGGAGAACACTGGTAGACAAATTGGCATTCATGTTTCCCCAGCTGCAGCATATTGCCACGTTGTCTCCAGTGGTAATGATAAAGATGCAGATGGAGGAGATGGAGATGATGATAATAAGGTCACTGATGTGACCTGGGTGCCAGAGCAGAGGAGGAAACTGAAGGTGAGGCGGCACAACCCCAAGGAGGCTGACATAAAGAGTATAAGGCAGCCACCCTATTCCATCACATTCTGCAGCTGTTATCTCCTGGCCCACTCTCCAAAACTCATCTGTCTGCCTTTTTCAGCCCATCTGCAGCAGATTGCACTGTTGCTATATGCAAACTGTGTCTCAGACACTTCAAACGTGGCAAAAACACCAGCCGTTTGGGTACCACATGCTTAACAAGGCATGTAACGTCCAACCACTCAGCCCGTTGGCAAGAGCACCCAAAAGCCACACAAAAGGGGCACAAATCTGTCCCTCCTTCTCCTTACCCACTTCAGTCTGCCCCTGCTATACTGAGTCATTACCTCTCAGCAGCCTCCACTGACACAGGGATGATGGTATAGCACAGGGTGTCACAGGTCCTAGCTGCACATCTGCCAGCAGCACACCACCAGCTGTAGACTGTAGCCGGCAAATTTCTCTGCCCCATCTGCTGCAGTGGAAAAAAAATACAGTCCCTGCCAGCTACATGCCCAGCATTTAAATGCAAGTTTGTCAAAGCTGTTGGCTCTCCAACTTTTGCTTTTCAGCCTTGGTCGCTTCCATGAATTTGCACAATATGCTGTACCACAATGGCAGGTTCCCAGTCACTACTTTTCACGTAAGGCCGTTCCATCATGTGGAAGGGAATGTTCTGGCATCATTGGGCAAGGCAGTCAGCTGTAAAATCCACCTTACTGCTGACACCTGGTCCAGCAAGCATGGGCAGGGACGATATCTTTTGTTCACAGCAGACTGGGTAACGCTGCTTGCAACTCAAAGAGATGCAGGACAGGGCACGGTGCTGCAGCGTGTTGTGCCCCACATCTCCATACAGCTAGTGGTGATGATGCCAGTCCTTCTCCTTCTGCTCCTTCTTCTCCTTCTCCATTTTTTAGGGGACGGGAACCACCCTGGAGCAGAGATTCTTGCAGCTCTGCAGGGACAAGCCCAGAGGTGGATCACACCACGCCATCTGGAGCCAGGAATGGTGTTGTGTGATAATGGCTAAAACCACCTGTCCGCCCTTAGGCAGGGAAAGTTGACACATGTGCCATGCCTGGCACATGTCCTCAATTTGGTGGTGCAGCGTTTCCTAAATACTTACCCAGGGTTGCAAGATGTGCTAAAGCTGGCCAGAAGAGTCTGTAGCCATTTCAGGTGGTCATACACAGCCAGTGCTCGGTTGGCTGAAATTCAGAGGGAATTCATCTGCCCGTAAACCGCCTGATTTGTGACGTGCCCAGCCAGGTGGAACTCTACTTTGGCAATGCTGCAATGGCTATACATGCAGCAGAGGCACGACGACAGGCTGAGGCCGCCTCTGCTTTTTTTTTTTTTTTCCCCCCCAACACCAATGGCTGATCATTAAGGATGCATACACTGTATTGTCACCATTTGAGGATGCCACAAGGATGGTGAGCAGTGACAGTGCATGCATCAGTGACACAATACCTGTTGTGTTCCTGCTGGAGCAGACTGCGTGGCATTATGGACATGGCACTGGAGCCAGAGCAGTTGGAGAAAGAGGACTTCCTTTCCTCTCAAGGCACACTTTATCCAGACACCATCATTCCTATGTCACAGAAGGAAGATTCTGGCACTTTCATAGGTTTCGAAGAGGAAGACGTGCGTCAATCTGTAAGCGATGGCTTTCAGACCCCAGGACCCTTGGGAGTAGTATGTGGCTGGGAGGAGGAAGTTCCAGCTGCTGTCATCCTGAGTGCCCCCGAGGAGTCTGCTTCTCAAGCCTCTGCAAATTTGATGTGCGTGGGCAACCTCATGCTTCAAAGCCTGCAAAAGGACCCAAGAATACGTGGCATAAAGGTGAAGGATGATTACTGGTTGGCAACCCTCTTTGACCACCGTTTATAAGGGGAAGGTCTCAGAACTCATCCCGTCCCCACAGAGTCCAGAAGATAAAATATCTTGAGGACACGTTAAAGAGGGTTTTATTGAATGTTTTTCCTGACTCCAGTAGGTTACAGTGTTGTGGAAAATGTTGTTTTGAGTCTTCTGTTGGTCAAGAGAGGAGCGTTGGAGAAGGCGACTGCCTAAGTGAGGCATTTCCAAAATTTTTTTAGTCCTCGTCGCCCAGGGCTGTCAGCTTCCACATCCCATCGGCAGCGTCTGCATCACATGGTGGACGATTACCTCGGGGCCAAAACAAAGATGGAGAGCTTTCCAGCTGATGATCCACTGACTTAATGGGTTATGAGAATAGACCACTGGCCAGAACTTGCCCAGTATGCTATTGAGTTATTGGGCTACCTTGCATCCAGCATGCTTTCAGAACGGGCATTCAGTGCTGCAGCAGATTTCATTACTGATCAAAGAATGCGTCTGTCCACAGACTCCGTGGACCATTTGGCTTTTATAAAAATGTATCGGTCCTGGATTACCAGCTATGAAGCCCCTGATGCCGATGTCACTGATTTAAGTCTCATTTGGGATGTGGAATCTCTGCAGGACTTTGAGGCTGCCTAGCTTTGAGGGTGTTAAATCATTTCATCTGGAAGAATGTTTTTGGTATAGGTTTCATGGGCACAATTGACACCCAAGGACCATTTTTCTTTATCGTACATCATAGGACACAGAGCCTCAAGTAATTACTTGGTGGGTTATGGGCCTACCTTCAGGTGTTGACACTGGTATAACCAATACAGGAAGTTGACTCCCCTATATAACCCCTTCTCCTTCAAGGAGTCCTTGGTTTTTTCGCCAGTGTCTAAGGTGTTGGTCACGAGTGAAGATGTGCTCTGAGGAGCTCCAGGGAGGGATCCATGCTGGATTTAAAAAACCTCCACAACTGGATCCATCCTCCCCACTGAGGCCATAGGATGGTACATGGGCCTCGCATTGAAGAACAAGGTTTTGCCTGTAAGCTTCTCTTTGAGAGCTGGACCCTAGGAACCAGGACTCTTTTTTTTTTTTTTTTTTTTTTTTTTGGTTTTTCATATTACCTAAAGTTGTTCCTGAAGGGTGCTATACAGGTCCAAAGGAGCGGAACCCCTTTAAAAAAAAAGGGCCCCAGTCTTTGAAGGTTTAACTACGCTGCCTGCCGTGATGGGTGAAGGTTGGATCTGTCTGTTAAATCAGCAGTATCCTGCAGCCAGGATAAGGTAAGGGGAGAAGCCTAGGAACTGTAAAGTCCACCTATGCCTTTTCTCCAAAAAATACAATGTTTGTGTTAGAGATAGAGAGAGAAATCTCTAATCTCATGCCTTTTTCAGCAGCTTTGTGTCTGGCTATAGCAGGGGGTGTGGTCCCTGCAGCCAGAGGGGAGTTCTTAATTGAACAGATGGTGTTCCTCTTCTGAGGGATCTAAAGGGGTTACAGCAGTAGTTTATGAACATACAAAACCAGCCATTTGCATTTTTTTGTATAAAGTGAAGTCTTCCTTTTTAAAACTAGGAGCTTAACAAACACTGCTGATAAAAATTCCCCTCTCCTCCTGGAGTGGTGCGGTAACAGCTGATACTTATGTGTAATCAGGTTCTCACCTGAGGCTTAACACAGATGCTCTCAGTTCATATGCTGAAGACAGAAGTCTGTCACACTAAGACACAGGAGCGCTGGGCATGTAAAGGTGTGTAAACAGGCATTTCCAGCACAGGAAATATTATGGTACTCAGCATCAAAGGTTGATCCTAATGGTGACTTTGTTTTCTTTTGCTAAAACTATTGTTCAGCAAATACCATAATTTGTTAAAGTGCCTCTTCTGTTGTGCTTAGCACATTTGATTTCCAGTGTACCACAAAGGTACCAAATATTCCACCCCCAGGCGCTGGGAACTCCAGTCATGCCTCCACACTGTCATCCTCTCCAGAGATACCTGACATGGCAAGCCAGGGTGAGTCATTGGAAGCAATTGGTGGTGCAACTGCTTCTTACACTTCAGCCCCTGTGTATGTGACTAAAGATGCTTTCCCTCTGCCCTGTTGGGCTTAGAAGGAAGATTAGCGGCTTTAATCGCATTCTCCATTCAAGAGGATAGGAAGCATGCTAGATATCCCTTTTTCCAAGGGAACAGTGAGCACAGGATGAGGTGTTATCCAGTTCTTTATCATGGAGGAAAAATTCAAAGGTTGGAAAGTACCAGCAGTAGACGCTGCAATTTCCAGCATCAAGATGCATAATTTCTTAAGCATCCGACAGATAAGGAGTTGGAATTTTTTTGTTAAAATCCTCCTACCAATGGCGCTATGTTTCGCCATAGATGCCATAAAAGACCCTATCCACCAGGCGTCTCGCCTTGCGCTTGTGCTAAAACACATGCTTAGGACCCTGTGGTTAAAAGGGTTGGTCAGCCGAAGCATCTTGCAAAAAAGGGTGTCTGAATAGTTTCCCTTTTTCATTGGGGAAGGTTTGGTGAAATACATCCAAATGATTTCTAGCAGTAAAGCTCTTTAGTCCGGTAGAAGGTATAAATGTCCTTTTTATTTAAAGTGAAGCCACAACAGCTCACAGGTTAAGTACTCTGACGGCCAGTGCAGCCATGGGAGACTTCCTGACAGACATGGGTTGAGATCCACATGTCGGCGTTAACCTGTGAGGAGTGGCTCCTTCACTAGTGAACTACTCTGATGGCCAGCGTAGCCATGGGAGGCTTCCTGAAAGACGTGGGACCTCGTCCTCACGTTGGCTCCTTGTGACCTTGGACACGTCACTTAAACAGATTCCTTCCCCTGCGCATGGGCAGCTGCCTCTAGGCAGCGGTGACGGCCTCCACCGTCAGACTCTAGGGCATGAATTCGAAGAAATACTTTCAGATCTGTGCGACTTCAAGGTAGTCACTGCACTACTTTGGTACCACTTTGATGCGACTTTAGGTCCATAAACCTCTAGAATACACAAACATTGTTTCCTGTCGCATCAAAATCGAACCCCGACGTATTCTTGGCAGCAAAAGATCACTGTAAAATCACGCAACTTTGGGGTTGCAATAGTGGAAACTGAGCCTAAGAGGAGAAAATATTCAGCCCCTGTATACATGATTGAAGATGCGACTTTAATCGCATCCACTATCCAAGGATGGGAAGAGTGTTAGATCCCCTCCCCCACCTGAGATCCCTTATCAAGGGAACAGTGGGTAGAGGATGAAGGATTACCCTCAGGTAATCGGGAAGAACGGCAAACCGAGTACTCCTCTACAGAGGAGACAACTAGAGTTGAACTTCAGCCTCGCAATCTGAGAAATTGTTGGTACAAACCTCTTACAGAGATAATTTGTGCCTTTTCAAGCTAGTAGAGTCAGCTGATAGTTCTCTTTTTTTCTTAGGTTCCTTGGAACCTCCACTGCCTTTTTCATGTGTTTCCTGTACATGTACAGAGCCATGCAGAAATTCAATAGATCCATTCTAGATCTAAAAGAATCTAAATCAGTTCCTGAAGATCCGCTCCTTTCTATGGAGTCGATCATGTCAGTAGTTTCTATTCTGCAAGGAGGAAAACTTCTAGCGCCTATCGGCATCAGGGACGCATATCTGCATGTCCCTATATTTCCCGCTCACCAAAGGTTTCTGCGGTTCGAAGTAGAACAGCAGCATTTCAGTTTATAGCCTTGCTCTTTGGGCTAGCTGCAGCACCTCGAGTGTTCACAAAGGTGCTAGCCCCACCTGTAGCCAGGTCAAGGGCACAGGGCTTAAACAGTCTTGGCATACCTAGACGATCTATTGCTAATAAACCAATCGCTGTTCGGAGTAAGGTGTACGCATTACAACCAGTTACCTGGAAAGGTCTGGGTTGCATTCTCAACCTAGTAAAGTCTCCATTAAAATCGCTAAAAAAGGGCTGCAGTATTTGGGTCTGATCATAGATACAGCCCAGAAAAAGGGTCTTCTTGCCCAGTCAAAAAACAAAACAAAAAAAAACACTCTATAAAAGAGGTGGTGCGGATGGTCAGGTCAAAAGGAGGTCCGTCAATTCACCTTTGCATGAGGTTGTTAGGATGGTGGCTTCATTCAAAGCAGTTCCCTTTGCCCAGTTCCATTCGAGACTGTTGCAAAACAGTATTCTATTTTCTTGGAACAAAACGATCCAAGCTTTGGACTTTCCAATGCAGCTGTCCCCAAGGGTGTCCCAAAGCCTCAATTGGTGGTTACTAAAGAATGTCCTAAAGGGTAACTCCTTCAGACCACTTATCTGGAAAGTGGTAATGACAGAGAAGACAACTGTCCAAGGACAGTGTTCAAGAACCGAAAGAGCCTTGCCCATCAACATCCTAGAGATTCGGGCAGTACGTCTGACTCTAAAAGCCTGGACTTCCAGGTTAAGGGATTGTCCCGACCGGATCCAATCCGTCAATGCCACGGCTGTGGCCGATATCAATCACCAAAAGGGGCACCAAGAATCTCTCGGTGCAGAGAGAAGTGAACCATATTCTAACTTGGGCAGAAAGAAATATTCCGTGCCCATCGGCAGTCTTCATTCCGGGAATAGAGAATTGGCACGCGTACTACATGTGCCGACCAGCAGATTATTCCCAGGGGAATGGTCTATTCACCCCGACATGTTTCGAGCCGTTTGTCAAGGATGGGGGACTCCGGATGTAGATCTTTTAGCATCCAGGCCAACAAAGTTAGTCAACTTTGTGTCCACAACAAAGGATCCATTTGCATGCAGAACAGATGCGTTGATGATACTGTGGGATCAGCTTTTACTGATCTATGCATTTCCCCCTATTCAAAAACCGGTAATTCTGGCAGCACCAGCATGGCCCAGAAGGTCATGGTATGTAGAGGTCGTAAAGATGGCAGTGGAGGATCTGTGGTCCCTTCCACGAAGGCCAGACCTGCTCTCACAGGGGCCGATATTCCATCCTACTTTACGAATGCTAAATTTAACGGTCTGGCTATTGAAACCCACATTCTGAAAACACGTGGGCTTTCCAGGGCAGTTATTTCTACTTTTGACAGTAAGAGTTTTTTTATTTATTCAAAAATCATAAAAATTACAAAACATTGAAAGCATGAACAGTACAGCATTTGCAATCAGATTACATCACTTTATAAGGTATTCGTTACCAGGCAGCATTGAGATCGGGGTAGCCTAGGGTGGAAGACAGCCTGTGCTGTGAAGTATAGCTACAGTTAGTTACGGGTAAGCAGTAAATCGGTACAAAGCAAAACAAAAAAAAGAGGGATGTGTATATTCTATGGAGCGAACAGTAGTTCTGAGTTGAGCCATGAGTGATCCCACCAGTCCACTACCACAGGTGCAAAAAGTGGAAAGCATTTTCAGCCGGGGGGGGGGGGGTGGGGGAGGGAAGGGGGGGAAGGAGGGGGTGAAGAAGCCCACCGATCCTTCCATAACTACTCCCAGCCTCCTATTAAGTAGTATATATGATACAATCATGTTTGTATACAGGAGGAGTTCAATCAAGCATCATACCATTGTGACCATATTTTCTGAAATTTCGCGGGGCAATTCCTACTTTCATATGTGATCTTGTATAAAGGAAGAACTTTGTTAATTGCACTTTTCCAGGAAGCTATTGTGGGGAGATCTGTGCCCTTCCATCTCAGGAGGATTTCTCTTCTAGCATAGTAGAGGGCAAAGGTCAATCCTAGTTTAGTATAACGGTCCCCCTCCACGTCCCCAAGGTGACTGAGCAGAAAGACAAGGGGGTCTAGTGTCAACGGGGTGCCGCAAATGTCTGTCAATACGTCCGCTACCCCTCTCCAATAGGGTTGGATCTTATTGCAGGTCCAAACCATGTGAAAGAAGGAGCCCCTCTCAGTGGAGCATCTCGTGCAAAGTGGGCTGAGAGAGGGGTAGATGGAAGCCAACCTTTGTGGGGTATAGTATGCCCTATGCAAAAATTTTAGTTGGACAAAACGATCTCTAGAGGCTATCATAGAGGAAACAAACGTAGAAACGCATTCGTCCCATGTGTCCTCATCTAGGTCGGGGATATCCATCCTCCACTTGGTAAGCAGGTGTGAGGTGTCCGTATCAAGAGCTACTGTGAGATACATGTATAGGGTGGAGAGCGGTTTGAGCAGGAGTTCCGAGGTGAGGAGTCTCTCAACAGAATCAGAATTTAAGGTAATTGGGGTAGGGAACTGGGCGGCAAGAGCATGCCGGAGCTGCCAATATCTAAACTGGAAGGAGCGGGGGAGTTTAAAAGCTTGTTTTAATTCTAGGAATGTTAGAATCTTCCCCGCTGGCATTACATGTTTGAGGGTAACTATGCCTCTCGTTGCCCATGCCGCCGGGTCAGGTACTGTATTTAGGTGGGGAAGAAAGGGGTTGCCCCATAGGGGAGTGTGAGGGGAGACCACCAAGGGATCCCGGAGGGCCACCCGTGAACACTGCCAAACCCGGATCGTGGTCTTCATAGGGACCGTGACGCCCGGATGTGCCTTACTCCCCCTGAAGACCAGATTAGAAAGGGCTGCATATGAACCAAGTATTGCCGCCTCTAGGGTGACCGCTGGGTTCTGTCTGGGCTGGGAGAACCACCAGCGGACGGTAACCAAGACCGCCGCCCAGTAGTATATAAGGAAATTCGGAAGGGCCAGGCCTCCGCTGGAAAGGGGAAGATAAAGGGTCCGTCTGGCCACTCTCGGAGGCCTCCCAGCCCAGACTAAGTCACTCACAATACTGTCCAGTCTCCGGAAAACTGACCGGGTAATATGGACAGGGGTGTGGCGAAAGAAATACAACAGTTTAGGTAAATACACCATTTTAATTAAATTCCCTCTGCCTACTGGCGTGAGCGGAAGTCTACGCTAGGTTGTGCACTGCCTGGTAAGTTTGTCCAGCACTGGGATTAGATTATGGTCTAGGTAACCGTCCAGGGGCAAGGCCACCCTTACACCCAGGTACGTAAACTCCTCGACCCATCGGAGAGGGGTTTGGGTGTCGACACGAGACGCGGATGGGTGAAGCGGAAAGAGGACCGATTTGTCCCAGTTGACACGAACTCCTGAAAAACGGCTGAAGGTATCAAACTGAGACAAAGCAGCCCTCAGGGAGTCAGATGCATCGGCCAAGTAAAGGAGGGAGTCATCGGCATAAAGGGACAATTTCTCTTCCAACGGACCTACTCTAATGCCTTTAATGGTTCTATCTTTCCTAATATGGGCCGCCAAGGGCTCCAGGGCCAAGGCAAATAATGCCGGGGACAAGGGACAGCCCTGGCGAGTTCCCCTTTCTAAAAGGAAGGGCCTCGACAGGGTACTGCCCGTGCGTATACGAGCCTTAGGCTGCGCATACAACATTTGGATCCACATGAGGAAGACTGGGCCAAAGCCAAACCTAGACAAGACCCTCCACAGGTAGCTCCACTCGACTGAGTCAAAGGCTTTCTCTGCGTCGAGTGAGGCCACCACCCCGGGGCTCCCCGGATCAGCCACCGCGATGTGAGTGTGCAATCTACGTATATTTATATCTGTGCCTCTTCCGAGCATGAACCCCGTTTGGTCTGGGTGCGTTAGGGCAGTGACAACCTTATTTAAACGGACGGCTAAGATCTTGGCTAGGATCTTTGCGTCAACATTTAGGAGAGAGATAGGGCGGTAGGATGCGCAGAGGGTAGGGTCCTTCCCAGGCTTAGGGATGAGTACTATTACCGCTTCGCTCATCGAGGCCGGGAGAGTCCCAGTTTTTAAAGCTGAGGCAAAAACCGTCTGTAATCTGGGGGCTATCACCTCCATGTGGGCCTTGTAGATTTCCACCGGGAATCCGTCCGGACCCGGGGTCTTCCCTGTCTGCATCATTTTGAGAGCTTTTTGTATCTCCTCCAATTGAATGGGGGCATCTAGTGTTAGCTGCAGACTGTGTAAGAACTGGAATGTCAATTGCTTCCAAGTAGTCAGTGAGGTCTTGTTGGTCGTATGTCACTCGTGAACTATATAAGTGCTGGTAGAATTCAGTAAAACAACGATTAATTTCCGCTGGGGAAGAGTGAAGTGTCCCATCTCTGTCACGAATCTGCGCTATTGCCGTTACCCCGGACTGTTCCCTGGATAGCCAGGCCAGAAGACGACCTGTCTTTTCCCCCTGTTCGAATATGCGTTGGGATTGGTGTAACAGCTTTTTTTGTGTCAGGGAGGTCTGTAGCAGTAGGGATTGTCGAGTAAGGGATTGGAGTGTTATGTAGTCTCGTGGATCACGGGAACGGACATATAGGGCTTCCTGTCTAATCGCCTCAGTCTCTAGTTTGGTAAGCTCAGCTCTGCGAAGTCTCCTCACTTTAGCGATAATACATTGGTAATGTCCCCTTGATGAGGCCTTAAAGGCTTCCCAAACCGTATTATCAGAGGCAGACCCCGGATTGACCTCCCAAAATTGCTGTACCGTTTCCTGGAACTGAGAGCCGACCTCTGCGTCAGATATCCAGAACCTGGACAACCGCCAGAGTCTATCCGACGGGTCCACCGTCAGCTCCAGGGATAACAACAATGGGGCGTGGTCCGAGATCCCCCGCGGAAGTATGCTTATGTCCCGAACTCTGGGGAGGACAGGCGCCGCGACATAGGCCAGGTCTATGCGAGAGAAGGATCTATGAGTGGCAGAATGGCATGTGAAGGCCCTGGCCTGAGGGTTCTTCCACCTCCATACATCCACTAGGCCGTATGTGTCAGCCCAGCCTGCCAGGTCGCAGCGTGTGGTGTCTCCCACCGTGCTCCTGTCCAGCCCAGAGTCCGGGACCAGGTTAAAATCGCCCATCAATACGACATTGTCCGGAGGGAAGCGAGCCAACGCCCCCGAGATTATATTGAGGATTCGGAAGGAGGCCGGGGGGGGCAGATACACACCCACCAATACCCAAGGCAAGTCATATATCAAGGCATGTATTAATACATATCTCCCATCAGGATCTAGGACTAAGTCAAGGAGCTTAAAAGGGAGAGTTTTCAGGACCAATACACTGACCCCCCTTGCAAAATTGGAGTAAGTGGAATGGTAGTGATGTCCCACCCATGGTTTTTTCAGACTAAGAGTTTTACTACCAATCAGATGTGTCTCCTGCAACACAAATGTGGGGATTATGCTTCTTTATAAATTGAAATACTAGAGAACGCTTCAGTGGAGAGTTTAAGCCACGTGTGTTCCAGGAGAGGACATCCAGGTTAGTCATGTACACATCTTATGCATAAAAAAACAGGATACAGCTGATATACATTTCGTGTTTCACCACAAGCCATCACAAGGGATGCTCGAGGCGAATCAGAGCCTGCCATTACCTTTAGTATAGAGAGCAAATACAGCACTGTCAGAAAATATAATGCAGAAACAAAAGGAAAAACAAAACCAAAAACGAAAAACTGGGAGCCAGGAACACGGCTCAATATCCCCATACCCCCCCCACCCCACCCGACCCCCAAAGAAGGAGGCAGGTCTGTATCCCCGAACTTGGTTCAGCCCAAAGGCTGCTCATGGAGGCAGTGAACTAGAGGCAACCAACCCCTGTGAGTCAAAGAAAATGGAATTAACATTAGATTCCGGTGAGGAGAAAAAATGGTGTGGATCACCCGGAGCCCCGGGGGCACAAAACTTGCGATAGTCCATATGAACCCCCGACCCCAGCCGGGGTCGAGGCGATGCTGGAGAAGGCGGCAGGGTATGTGCGCGGGAGGAGGGGAAGCAGCGAGAGAGGCGTCCATACAGACCGGGGACGATCCCTTTAAGGATAAAGTGTCAGTTCCGCATCCGAAATATCATTGCAGCAAAGGTGATGGCTCCCAGCTTGTCTTCCTTTATAGACAGCAGAAATGAGGGAATTCTATTCGAAGGTGAAGGTCAGGGTTCAGATCCGAAGCCTTATCTGCTGCCATGCTAGGAGTTAAGGATACTAGTGCGTCTGTGGGTATGCCTGCAAGGGAGGGGAAGCATGGCTCAGTCCGAAAGGTAAAGAACCAGAGGGAGTGCTGAACCCCCAAGTCCCGCTAGCCATTAATGATATGAGAGGGGTCCGCAGAGACACCCAAGAGTGCCAGACTCTCCCTTTTCAGAAACAAGGTCCCCCCCGCCACCTCTCCAACTCCGTACTCACAGTTTCCCCGAGGAAGTTATCTTTGGATGGTATCAGCCCACGCGGCAGCTTCTCTGGGGGAGGTGAAGAAGTGCACTCTTTCGCCGTCCTGCACTCTGAGTTTAGCAGGGAATAGCATGTTGTATTTGATCCCTCTCTGTCGGAGCATGGCGCGGACATGGTCAAACGACTTTCAATGCCTCTGTGTCTCCACAGAGTAATCCGGGAAGATGAGGATCTTCGAGTTTTCATAGTGTAGCTCTCCTTGCATGCGGGCAGAGCGGAGCACAGTGTCCCTGTCTCTGTAATGGAGAAGTTTGAAAATAAAAGTGCGCGGCGGCGCTCCTTGTGGGCCTCGGCTGGCAGGCATTCGATGGGCGCGTTCAATAGAGAAGTGTGAGGAAAACTGCGCCTTCGGCAGTAGTGTTGGGAGTAGTTTCTCCATGAAGCCGACCGGATCCGTCCCCTCTGCGCCTTCCGGGAGGCCGAGAACTCGGAGATTGTTCCTCCGGTTCCGGTTCTCGGCGTCCTCGGCCCTGAATTCCAGTGCTTTAACCTTTGATTTTAGGATCTGAATGTCCTCATGTTGTTCTCTTTGTACATCTTCCGTAGTGGAGATCCGCCGTTCCGCCTCACCCACTCGCTCTCTAAATCGATCCATGTCACGTCGGATGAGGGCTGTTTCTTCCTGGACATGATCTATTTTGATGGTGAGAGTGGACTGGCAAGTGGAGATGGCGTGCATCAGAGCCTCAAATGCCTGGGATCCAGCCTGGATCGCGCCATCCGGCGGGGCAGAGGTCTGCGTCTCCATGTTACAGGCCTTAGGAGGGGAAGGCCCAAACCTCGGCGGCGATCTCGTGTGCTCCGGGACTCGCGATTTCTGTGCTCCTCTTCTGTATCTACGCATTCCCCGAGCCACCGGGGGTTTCTGGTGATAAATGGCTGGGAATTAGATGCAAAATCCACACCAGGATATTAGAAGGAAAAAGGTCCGGAGTGGGAGCTCTGGTACTACACGTCCGCTCCCAGCGCCATCTTGGACACGCCCTGCAGTTATTTCTACTTTAATGCTAGGAAGCCAGCTTCTAGAGCTATATATTATAGTCTGGAAAGCTTATGTTTCCTGGTGTGAATCCAAGGGTTGGCACCCTCAGATATATTATAGGCAGAATTCTTTGCCTTTCTACAAGTAGGCGTAGAGATGAAGTTGGCCCTGAGTACTATTAAGGGTCAAGTCTCAGCCTTATCAATTTTATTTCAAAGACCACTTGCTACGCATTCTTTAGTCCGGGGTTTCATGCGAGGAGTGATGCGGATTAATCCGCCAGTCAAATCGCCCTTAAGCCCTTGGGACTTGAATTTAGTTTTGTTAGTGTTACAAAAACCTCCATTCGAACCATTACAGCATGTTCCCTTAGTCCTTCTGACTAGGAAGCTGATATTTTTGGTTGCTATATTCTCAGCAAGGAGGGTTTCGGAGTTGGCTGCCCTTTCCTGTAAAGAGCCATATTTGGTTATCCATCAGGACAGAGTGGTGTTGGGCCCTCGTCCAGGTTTTTTTACCAAAAGTCGTCTCAGGTTTCCACCTGAACCAAGATATGGTCCTGCCGTTTTTTTTCCAAAACCATGTTGGTTATTCATGAGGACAGAATGGTGTTACGCCCTCTTCCAGGCTTTTTGCCAAAAGTGGTTTCAGGCTTTCATCTGAATGAAGATATTGTCCTGACATCGTTTTTTCCAAAACCATGTTCCAAAGAAGAAAAGTCACTACATTGTCTTGATGTGGTGAGCGCAGTGAAGATCTATTTAAAGAAAACTGCTCAGATTCGTAAGACTGATGTCTTATTTATTCTGCCAGAGGGTCCTAAAAAAGGACAGGCAGCGTCAAAATCCACTGTGGCTAAGTGGATTCGGCAGGTTATAATTCAAACTTATGATTTAAAGCAGGGATCCTCAAACTACGCCCTCCAGCTGTTGCAGAACTACACATCCCATGAGGCATTGTAAAACTCTGACATTCACAGACATGACTAGGCATGATGGGAATTGTAGTTCCTGAACAGCTGGAGGGCCGCAGTTTGAAGACCCCTGATTTAAAGGGAAAGATTCCCCCTTTTCAAGTTAAGGCGCACTCTGCCAGAGCAGTTGGTGCTTCTTGGGCAGTGCGTCACCAGGCCTCCATGTCTCAGATCTGCAAGGCCGTGACTTGGTCTTCAGTGCATACATTTACAAAATGTTATCAAGTAAATGTAAGATGGAATGAGGATATCGCCTTCGGGCGCAGTGTGCTGCAGGCAGCAGTATTATTCATCAATGTCTGGGGGTGCCCTACAGGTTGTGTCTCCCTCCCCTCAAGTAGCATTGCTATGGGACATCCCACCAAGTAATTACTTGAGGCCCTGTGTCCTATTATGTACGATAAAGAAAATAGGATTTTTAAAACAGCTTACCTGTAAAATCCTTTTTCTTGAGTACATCATAGGACACAGAGTTCCCGCCCCTCTGTTTTATGGGGTGAGAGTATATTGCTTGGCTACAAAAACTGAGGACTCCTGGAAGGAGGAGGGGTTATATAGCGGAGTCAACTTCCTGTATTGGTTATACCAGTGTCAACACCTGAAGGTAGGCCCATAACCCACCAAGTAATTACTTGAGGCTCTGTGTCCTATGATGTACTCCAAGAAAAGGATTTTACAGGTAAGCTGTTTTAAAAATCCTATTTTTCTGCACCTGTTTGACAGGTGCATATCACTGCAATTTTTTACAGCAAGGCCAATTTCTTGCTTTCATCAATAGTACATCTATAGGGTTATGATTTGAAGGCACCACCGACATACATCATGGGACACCGGTTAATGTTCATTACCTTCTGGGTTGTATTTCATCTCCAGGTGAATGGACACTGGCAGACCAAAGGTCTCTAGACTGGAGGTGATCCCCTATATAACCCCTCCCATACAGTACTTCAGTGTGTGTTTTTTTTTTTTTTTTTTTTTAAACCAGTGTCTGCAAGGTGGATGGCATGGTTGTTTGAGGTCTCAGAGCTCCAGGTCTCTAGTCCCACAAATGGTTCTTAAATGAATCAAGGTTTTGACTGATCGGATCCATTTTACACAGGCTTTATATGCTTAGATAAATGGTACCCGAGCCTCGCAAAGAAGACTCCAGATCCTGCGATGTTTTGCCTGTAATGCATCCTCCAGGCAATGGACCCTGCGAAGTGTAATCCTGGACACCACAGTGCTAAGGCATTCCTGGTGCTGTACAGGTCCAAGGGAGTGGACCCTAAACATGAAAAGGGTACCCAATCCTTGAAGGTCCTCAAGTGACAGGAACCCGCCGTGAAGGGTGAAGATTGGGCTCTTCGTTTCTAAACTGCTCTGCGCCTGTATAGGTAAGTAAAACTCCTTTTTAATATTGTGGGGTGTCCCAGTGATTGTAACAATGAGTCAATCAGGCTAGCTAGAGGCTGGACACCTGTGTGCGGTGACCAGACCAGGGAGTTTTGGCTAGTTGTGGGTGTTTGCAAAGTGTACCTTTTTTTTTTTTGCTTGTGTCTGGCTGTATTTTACCTGTATTACGGCGCACGTCAGTGCCCCATTTCGCCTTGGTTCGCCATGGCGCACGTGCATTCGCAAGGGTGCTGCTGGGCTCAGCAGTTTGGCGGCCAGGGTGCACATGGATTTGCCGCACATGCAACGTAGTCTTTATCTGTGCGCACAAAGATTTGCATCATACACAAAAACAGCCACGCCTGTTAGCCGGGACCTCGCACATGCGCGCGCACGCACAGAACATTGCGGCGCACAGCCAGCTTATTTAAGCTGTGTATGCCAAGCATGCGGTGCTTCGAGAAGGCAGCTGTGGGACACAGAGCAGGCATTGAAACAGGCATTTGCAGCAGTTCATTTTCTCCTTACCCGGGTCACGTGAGTCACCAGGTGTTGCTTGATGGGCTAAAGGTACTCCTTTTTGTGGCTAGTAAATGTCTTCAAAAAAGAGGAGCTGGACTAACACTACAGGGAAGGGCACACCTATGTCATCAGTAGTTCCTGATGAACCTAGTCATATCCCCTGAAGGACCAGAGGCTTCCGGGCAATCTGAGCCGTTGCGCCTATCTGGGATTCTGCCTACAGTCAACGCTGCTGCTTCACCCTTCATCACTAAGGATGAACTGTCCTCAGCCCTAGCCAGGTTAGAGCACAGGATTGCTGGCATTATTGCCTCCATCACGCAGGGTGGCAAGAAGCGTGACAAATCCTCCCCTCCCCGGAGCCTCCTGGTCAGGAGCAGGAATGGGTTGAGGATGGAAGAGCTAAAAGCTCAGGATCCTGTGGATGGCTTGGCGGTTGAGTCTGCTTTCGAGCAATCTGGACAAGAAGATATCCATTTGGTGTCTGCCTCTCAGTCAGAGGCTTTTGATCCTGACTCTTACTGAAATGGTTCGTTCTGCCTTTAAGTTGCCTCTTGCAGAGGTTTCTGTGCCTCCCTTGTCCTCTTTGGGATCCCTGAGGCCTCTTCAGGCCACACACGCTTTCCCCTTACACCCTCTGTTGGAATGGGCAGTGTATGCTGATTGGTAACACCCTGACAGGATTTTTGTTTCTCCTAAAGCGGTTTTCCCTTTTTATATCTCATGGATGAAAAGTTTAAGAAGTGGAGCATGCTAGCCTTAGATGCAGCAGTCTCTTCCTTTAAACAAGAACTTGACTTGTCTGGTAGATAACGCACAGGGCTTGAAATACCCTGTTGACAAGAAATTGGAGTCATTCCTTTTTTCTTTTGGCCTGTTCAGCTATTCAGCCGGCTGTTGCATCAATTAGTATCTGACAGTCCGTAATGGATCAGATGGCCTGATGGGCCTAACCAGGAGGATGCTCTGCCTGGAAAATAAGGCAGATATTCCTCGAGCTCTGTGTTTTGCTGTTGACGCCTTTTAAAAAAGGATTCAATACAGCAGGTTTCTCATTTTGGCTCCCTTGTCTGTACATATGCGCAGACTTTTGTGGCTTAAAGTGGAGTTCCACCCACTTTTACAACTCTTCAGCATCCCTCACTAAACTGTGCACTGTAAACAAATTGGATATTTTTTTTATTTTTTTTTCTCAGCACCTACTGTATATCTGCTGTATTCATTTTTCACTTCCTCCTCCCTGGCCGCGTCCCATCGCATCATTTCCTGTTTGCAATGCCTTCTGGGAAGGGGCGGCAACTTCCTCTGAAACTGCTGTTGCTATGGAAACCTGACCTGAAACCTATTACACTGCTTGTGCTGCACTGAGCATGTGCGAGATCTGCAAGAATGAGATCCAGGAAGAAATACAGTCTGGCTTCAGATGCCCACACTTAAGATGGCCACAGCCTGCTGTAAGTTTATAAAATAACAAACTACTGCTATAAACTAACAAAACAGACCTTAGTTTAGACTAACTTTACTAGAATACATTAAGCTTGTGTATTATAGGGGTATTTTTATTTAAAAAGTATAATTTCGGCCGGAACACCACTTTAATTGGTCAGCCGTGCTTCCTTGTAAAAAGTTATTGTCAAGTTTCCCCTTTCATGGGGAATGTTTATTTGGTGATCACTTGGACAAATACAGTTGAAGTAAAAAGTATGTGAACCCTTTTGGAATGATATGGATTTCTGCACAAATTGGTCATAAAATGTGATCTAATCTTCATCAACAATAGACAATCACAGTCTGCTTTAAGTGGAGTTCCACCCACTTTTACAAGTCTACAGCATCCCTCACTAAACACTGCACTGTGAACGAATTTGATATTTTTTTATTTTTTTTTCTCAGCACCTACTGTATATCTGCTGTATTCATTTTTCACTTCCTCCTGCCTGTTCGTGGCCCATCGCATCATTTCCTGTTTGCAATGCCTTATGCGAAGCACTGCCGCTGCTATGGAAACCTGACCTGAAACCTATTACACTGCTTGTGCTGCACTGAGCATGTGTGAGATCTGCAAGGATGATATCCAGGAAGAAATACAGTCTGGCTTCAGATGCCCACACTTAAGATGGCCACAGCCTGCTGTGAGTTTATAAAATAACAAACTACTGCTATAAACTAACAAAACAGACCTTAGTTTAGACTAACTTTACTAGAATACATTAAGCTTGTGTATTATAGGGGTATTTTTATTTAAAAAGTATAATTTCGGCCGAAACACCACTTTAAACTAATAACACACAAAGATTTAAATGTTACCATGTTTTTATTGAACACACCATGTAAACATTCACAGTGCAGGTGGCAAAAGTATGTGAACCCCTAGACTAATGAGATCTCCAAGAGCTAATTAGAGTGGTGTCAGCCAACTGGAGTCCAATCAATGAGATGAGATTGGAGGTGTTTGGTTACAGCTGCCCTGCCCTATAAAAAACACACACCAGTTCTGGGTTTGCTTTTCACAAGAAGCATTGCCTGATGTGAATGATGCCTCCCACAAAAGAGCTCTCAGAAGACCTATGATTAATAATTGTTGACTTGCATAAAGCTGGAAAGGGTTATAAAAGTATCTCCAAAAGCCTTGCTTTTCATCAGTCCACGGTAAGACAAATTGTCTATCAATGGAGAAAGTTCAGCACTGCTGCTACACTCTCTAGGAGTGGGCGTCCTGTAAAGATGACTGCAAGAGCACAGAGCAGACTGCTCAATGAGGTGAAGAAGACTCCTAGAGTGTCAGCTAAAGACTTCCAAAAGTCTCTGGCATATGCTAACATCCCTGTTAGCAAATCTACGATGTGCAAAACACTAAACAAGAATGGATTTCATGGGAGGATACCACAGAGGAAGCCACTGCTGTCCAAAAAAAACATTGCTGCACGTTTACATTTTGCACAAGAGCACCTGGATGTTCCACAGCAATACTGGCAAAATATTCTGTGGACAGATGAAACTAAAGTTGAGTTGATTGGAAGAAACACACAACACTATGTGTGGAGAAAAAGAGGCACAGCACACCAACATCAAAACCTCATCCCACCTGTAAAGTACGGTGGTGGGGGCATCACGGTTTGGGGCTGCTTTGCAGCGTCAGGGCCTGGACGGATTGCTATCATCGAAGGAAAAATGAATTCCCAAGTTAATCAAGGCATTTTGCAGGAGAACTTAAGGCCATCTGTCCACCAGCTGAAGCTCAACAGGAGATGAGTGTTGCAACAGGACAACAACCCAAAGCACAGAAGTAAATCAATAGAATGGCTTAAACAGAAGAAAATAAGCCTTCTGGAGTGGCCCAGTCAGAGTCCTGACCTCAACCCGATTTGAGATGCTGTGGCATGACCTCAAGAAAGCGATTCACACCAGACATCCCAAGAATATTGCTGAACTGAAACCGTTCTGAAAAGAGGAATGGTCAAGAATTACTCCTGACCATTGTGCACGTCTGATCTGCAACTACAGAAAACGTTTGGTTGAAGTTATTGCTGCCAAATTAGGTTCAACCAGTTATTAAATCAAAGGGTTCACATACTTTTTCCACCTGCACTGTGAATGTTTACATGGTGTGTTCAATAAAAACATGGTAACATTTAATTCTTTGTGTGTTATTAGTTTAAGCAGACTGTGATTGTTTATTGTTGTAACTTAGATGAAGATCAGATCACATTTTATGACCAATTTGTGCAGAAATCTAGATCACTCCAAAAGGGTTCACATACTTTTTATTGCAACTGTATATCCAAATGATTTCCGGAGGGAAGAGTTTTCTACTTCCTGTGAAGAAAAGCACCAGGCGTCCCTCGTTTAAAACCTCACACTGCTTCCTCAAATACCTCAGCGCCAAAACCGTTCCGCTAACAGGGCGCTAGGGCCAGGGGCATGCCGCGAGGCCAGGGCCAGAAAAAGCCCTGGGTCCAAAATTCTTCTAAACCCAGCACCAAGCCCTCCTTTTTGAAGGGACGTCCCCACTCCATCGGGTGGGGGGAAGGCTGCTGCATTTTGCAGACATTTGGAGAACAATAGTTCAGGACGAGTGGGTCACCTCGACTATATCCTGCGGTTACAAGCTGGAGTTGCGGGGGGTTCCCCCTCAGTGGATTTTAGGATCCAGCATCCCCTCTGTTCCTCCAAAAAGACTTATTGCTTCAGACACTACATCTAGTGCATCGAGGAGTGATTGTAGAGGTTCCTATACCCAAAAGGGGCAAGGGGTTTTACTCAAACCTATTTATGGTTCAAAAACCAAACTGGGACACAAGGCCCATTTTGGACCTAAGATCCCTGAACCAGTATCTACTGATCCAGTCCTTTCGAATGGAATCTGTCCACTCAGTAGTAGCCTCACTCCAGATGGGAGACTTTCTAGCCTCCATCGATAGGTACGTGTAAATACACGTCCTTTCTATCTTTCAGCCTCATCAGAGGTTCCTGCAATTTGCAGTAGAGGAACTTGATTTTCAGTTTGTGGGTCTACTCTTTGGGCTTGCTACAGCTCCCCAGGTGTTCACAAAGGTCCTAGCATCAGTACTGGGTCTTTTAAGGGCCCAAGGGATCCTGGTGCTTGGGTATCTGGATAACCTCCTGCTCAGATCATTCACTACAGGCTCTAGAACAGAGCATAACATGCACAGTGCGGTATTTGGAAAGCTTAGACTGGATCATAAATGCCAAAAAGTCAACCCTGAGACCAGCTGAAAGTCTAAAGTATTTAGGTCTGATCCTAGATATGGTCCAAGCAAGAGTATTCTTGCCACCTGCAAGGATCTGTGCCCTGAAGAATCAGGGTAAGGGGCACCAGACAACCCTCCATTCTGCTCTGTATGAGTCTTCTAGGGAGGATGGTATCCTCCTTCGAGGTGGTGCCCTATGCCCAGTTCCATTCCAGGCCTCTACAACAAGACATCTTGTTGGCTTGGAACAGGAGAGGACAAGCCCCGGATTATCCAATGTTATCTTCTTGGGCATGCTTGAGCCTAAACTGGTGACTGCAGGATCAGAACCTGCAAAAGGGAAGATCCTTCCTCCCGGTAACTTGGAGAGTACTGACTACAGATGCCAGCCTCCCAGGCTGGGGATTGACCCTAGAGGGGCTCACAGCTCAAGAGAAATGGTCAAGGATGGAACAGATCCTGCCCATCAACGTCCTGGAATTAAGGGCAGTACAACTGGCCCTACGGTCATGGGCGGTGGAGCTTCAGTACTGCCCTATCAGGGTTCAGTCCGACAATGCCACTGCAGTGGCCTATATAAACCGCCAAAGTGGTACCAAGAGTCATTTAGCTCTTAAGGGGGTGAACCACATACTAGCCTGGGCAGAGGGACATGTGCCAATGATATCCGGAGTCCATATCCCGGAAGTAGAGAACTGGAAGGCAGATTATCTCAGCCGCCAGCAAATCTGCCTGGGGGAATGGTTCCTACACTCAGTAGTGTTCCAGGAAATTTGCGAACGTTGGGGATGGCCAGAGGTCAACCTACTGGCATCCAGGTTCAACAAGCTACAGCAGTTTGTGTCCCGAACAAGAGATCCTCTGGCAATCAGAGCAGATGCTCCTGGTAGTTCCATGGAGCCATACTCCCTTGTTTCTGCTTTCCCTCCGATCCCTCTCCTTCCACATTTTGTTGCGCAGGATTCGGAGAGAGGGAGTTCCAGTCATTCTGGTGGCACCAGCCTAGCCCAGAAGGCCCTGGTTCCTGGAGATTGTGAGACTAACAATAGACAAGCCCTGGAGGCTTTCACGGTGCCCCGATCTACTCTCAAGGTCCTATATTCCACCCCAATTTACAGTCTCTAAGTTTGACGGCATGGATATTGAAGCAAGGGTGTTAAAGGACCGTGGCTCTTGGGACCAGTGGTGTCTACCCTAGTGAATGCTAGAAAAGCTGTCACTAGGAAGATCTATCATAAGGTCTGGAAGACTTGTATTGCTTGGTGTGAAGCCAAAAAATGGCATCCTCAGATATGTGATTGGGAGAATTCTCTTTTCTACAGTCAGGTGTGGAAATCAAATTGGCTTTGAGTACAATCAGAGGTCAAGTTTCGGCACGATCAGTATTTTTCCAAAGGCCTTTAGCCTCCCATTTACTGGTCCGAACCTTTATGCAGGGGGCAACTCGCTTACTTCCCACCCCCCATTAGGTCACCTATGTGTCCTTGGGACTTGAACTTGGTGCTGTTTGTGTTACAGAAACAACCATTTGAACCGATCAAGGAAGTTTGATCAGACTTGCTGTCACGCAAGCTAGCCTTCCTGATGACTATCACCTCGGCTAGAGGTGTGTCGGAGTTGGCAGCCCTTTCATACAGGGAACCGTACTTTATCTTCCACCACGACAGGGTCATGTTACGACCAGTTCCATCCTTTTTGCTAAAAGTGGTGTCGGCCTTTCATTTAAATCAGGACATTATTTTGCCTTTTTTTTCTCTCAGCCTCGTTCAGCGGAAGAGACGACTGCATTCCTTGGATGTTGTCTGGGCAGTCAAGGTTTATTTGTCTAGATCTGCGGAGATCCGAGGATCAGGATTTTTTGTTTTACCAAAGGGACCCAAGAAGGGGCAGACAGCTTTCAAAGCTTCCATTGCCAATTGGGTCCATCAATTGGTCATTTAGGTCTATTGTCTGAAACCTAAAGCTCCTCCCTTTTAGGGTGAGGGCTCATTCTACCAGGGGTGTAGGAACCTCCTGGGCTTTTTGCCATCAGGTATCTGTGGCTCAGATTTGTAAGGCTGCTACCTGGTCTTCAGTGCATACGATCGCAAAATTTTATCAAGTGGATGTTCGCACAGCCGAGGATTTGGCTTTCGGCTGCAATGTACTGCGGGCTGCCCTATAAGGTCTGGCTATTTTTTGGCAGGGTGTCTCCCTCCCCTCAAGGCTATTGTTCTGGGATGTCCCAGCAGGTAATGAATATTAGCCTAACTCTATGTCCCATGATGTATGAAAGGATAAGAAATTTTTTTTTTTTGTTTTTTTTTTTTTTTACATCATGGGACACAGGTCCCTCCCCTCTTTTTGAGGATTCAGTGCTTGCTACAAAACTGAAGTACTTCCTGTATGGGAGGGATTATATAGGGGATCACTTCCTGTCTAAAGACCTTTGGTCTACCAGTGTCCATTCACCTGGAGATGAAGTATAACCCAGCAGGTAATGAATATTAGCATAACTCTGTGTCCCATGATGTACTCAAAGAAAAGGATTTTACGGGTACGTATGATTGAAAAAAACAGATTTTCTGCACCTGTTTGACAGGTGCATATCATTGCAATTTCTTTTGCCTTTATCAAGAGCACCTCTATAGGGTTACAGTGGGAAGGCGCCCCTGACACCCAAAGAGTAATTTTTCTGCACCTGTTTGACAGGTGCATATCATTGCAATTTTTTTACAGCAAGGCCAATTCTTGCTTTCATCAAGAGTACCTCTATAGGGTTACGGTGGGAAGGCGCCACGGACGGCCAAAGACCAATTTTTACGCACCCGTTACTTCTATCCAAAGTCAAAGTGACACCAGAATGTATCCAAAAAATCTCCAACCTTGTTCCCAGTGCACTACATTGTGGCCTCATCATACACACTGGCTCCCCATCTGTTGCTGAGCAAAATAAAGGCAGCTTGTAGGGGATTTTTTTCTTTTTTTTCTATTTCATAAATGCAATTTTCTTGACACTCCATGGCAGCAACATGTGGGTTAAGTCCCGCCTCCACTACCCTATAGGACACTACTCCCATACATTTTTGCTCCCTGCCCACGGCCGTGTTCTTTTTTTTTTTTTTTTTTTTTTTGTCGTCCTCCGTATGACCTATGTGGGTCTTTCTACCAGAAGATTTGCTCCCACACGTTTCCACGATCTGGATGGCCGAGCGGCGACTTTGGACTGGAATGTCGATATACTCCGTTAAGCCCTAGCTACTAGCGGGGTATGGAGCGGGCACTGAAAGAGGCACTGGAGGAAGCCAGATCCCTAGCCACTGGCAGGCAGGCTGCGCATTGGTCTAATAGCCCAGCTAATAAGCAGATGACCTTGTTTGCCCCTGAAAAGTCGGTGAACTCCTTACCTTTGGCCCTGGAGATGATCGTGTGGGAGTGGTGAGAGTGTTCATTATTTATTATTATTTTTTTTTTATCATGGCAGCAGTGTTTGTTCCTTTCTTTAGTTTGTTCATCTTCTTTTTCTGTGTTTGTCTCATTTAGCAGGCATGGCGGCTGGTTCCTCTTGCGTTCCAGCCACCGTTTACTTTCGTTTTCGTTCACACAGCCGTACTGCGCATGCGCGAGTACGATCTGAGAGTGAGGCTTGGTTCGTGCATGCACGATAGCGGTAAAATGACGCTAATCGCACATGTGCACTAGCGCCGCAGGCGGCGCTGCGGTGACATCACCGGGGCACCTTATTTAAACAGGGGAATAGCCTGCAAGCCTTGGGAATGCTTGTGGGCTATTGCGACAACTTCCCCTAGTCCCTGGTGACCTGGTTTTTGGTAAGTGGCTCTCTGGGACAGGTGGGGGAAATGCTTTCTGCACCTGGATCTTATTCATCTCTCATTACAGCACCAATGGATGCCGCTATAGACATGGACTCCCCACCGCCTGCTTGTGACCAGCCCTCTCATAAAAGGGGGGGCACCTGTCTTAGTTTTCCTAGTTTTACTTTTACCTTGATCTTTTTGTTCCCTGTATTTCTTTCATTCAGCCCTTGCAGGTCAGAACAAAGACGCAGCTCTCACAGAGACTCTTTGAAATCACATCACCAGCGTTCCCCTTCCAGATCTAAGCACCATGGCTCACCCTCAAGATCTGGGTGCCGTAGCGAGGACCGATCTCGCTCCTCCAAGGCTCACTCCAGCCGTTCAGCTGCTAGTGTCTGCTGGGGATGTAGGTCACAATTACCTCCCGGAAGATCTCTATGCGATCTCTGTTTTTCCAAAGCTTCCAATGAAAGAGGGAGTAGGGATCAGCAGCTAAAATCCCTGGTCGAAAGGGCTGTTAAAGAGTCTCTTAAAGGTATCGGGTCCAGCCAGACCCCTGTCCCTCAGGCAGAGTCGCCACAGTCGCCAGTAAGGGACTCACAAATTCAAGACACCTGGGAGTCGTCTCTACCAAGCCATCCTTCAGCTGCAGCATCAGACAGTGAGTCTGAGGAAGATAGTTCCTGTGTGGGGTTTGACTTTGCTTTACTCTCCCCCTTGGTAAAGGCTATTAGAGAGGCCTTAAATTGGGAGGATCCTGTGGCTGCTCCTTCTAAACAAAGAGAAAATATTTCAAACAACTAAAGAAGGAACGTCTCAACTTTCCATTTCTTGCCGAACTTGGTGAGGTCATTAGACGAATGGGGCAAGGTGGAGAAAAAGTAATTCAATGTTTTCAAAAATTCTAAAGCTATACCCCTTCAAGGAAGATGAACTCAAGCATTTGGAATCAGCCCCACTGGTGGACGCAGTTGTGATGAGGCTAGTAAAACACGTAACACTCCCCTTAGAGGATACGGTTTCTTTCAAGGACGCCTTAGATAGGCGGATTGACTCTGACTTAAAGAGTTTAATGGCTGGTATGGCCTGTAAGCCAGCATTGGCTCTGGCTGCAATGTCCAAGGCAATGTAAGTCTGGACGGATAGTGTGGATGATACTCTCGAGCATTTCGGATGAAGTAGCAAAGAGCTCTCCTATCCAAGAGTTACGTCTAGCATCTGGGGGAGGCTTTGATATCATCTGACTGGTGGCTAGGGTCATGCTCTCTGCAGGTACTGCCAAGCGAGCCCTTTGGCTTCGCCCCTGGCTGGCAAATCCAGCCTCTAAGCAGGTTTGGTGCCAAATTCCTTTTGAGGGGTCTTCCCTCTTTGGCAACAAATTGGATACTGCCATAACCTGAGCCACTGGGGGGGGAAGTCAGAGTTCCTTCCTCAGGATCGGCCTTTGCAAAACCAGAGTTTTTTTCCTAAGAAACATGACCAGGAACGAGCCAGGGAGGCCCGTAGTTACAGGCCGGGCCGTGAATTCTCCAGGACATGGAAGAGCAGTTTGACAGGGGAGAGAGAGTCGACCAAGTCTTTTTGAGATTGGGCCCGCTCAGACTGGTCAAGTGGGGGCTCGTCTTCTATGTTTTCGGCACGTCTGGGCGACCTCAATCCAGGACTTCTGGACCGTCAGGACGGTCTCTTCAGGCCATACCTGGACTTTCAGCAGATTTCCCAGGCTCAGGTGTGTTCCCACCTCCCTTCCGGTCTCAGAAAAAAAAATGTTGATTCTTCTAACCTACGTGAAATCTTTATTGGCTCAAGGCGCTGCCATTCTCGTCCCAGGCGATCGAGGCATGGGAATTTACTCTCCTCTCTCTTTATGGTCCAAAAAAAAAACTGATCTTGGAGACCTGTCATAGATCTTACCCATCTGAATCGTTTCATCAAAAAAGAAAAATTCAAGATGACGCTGTCAACAATTCAGCAGTCGGTCCAATCAGGAGATTGGATGATCTCCATAGATCTAAAGGATGCTTATTTTCATGTCCCTGTGGCAGAATATTTTCAGCAATTCCTTCGCTTCTCCGTGGGCAAATTGCATCTACAGTTCACGTGCCTACCTTTCGGGCTATTGACATCTCCCTGTGTCTTTTTCAAAGGTATTGTTAGCAGTAGTGGCCCTCTTGAGAACCAAGGGGATCAGTCTCCATCATTACTTGGACGATCTTCTGCTGCTAGCCGAAGACGGAGACTGATTATTAATGCACAGGAGTCAGGTTATCTCCACCCTCCAGGAATTCGCTTGGATCCTGAACCTAGAGAAGAGTCAGTTAATGCCATCCCAAACTCTTGTATTCCTATGAGCCCTTTTCGTTACAGTGAAAGGCACCATCTCTCTTCCCGAGGAGAAGGTTTCAATAATTCGGGACAGAATTCGTCCAGCCAATTCAGCCTCCCATCTCCAGGCTCTCCAGTGTCTGAGGATCATCGGCACTATGGTGGCTATGATTCCAATGGCGAAGTGGGCTCAATGGAAGATCAGACCCTTCCAAAAAGGGTTTCTTCATCAGTGGTTAGGCAGCAAGACTCAGCTCATTCCATCACCTCTTCAATGAGGAACTCCCTTCCCTGGTGGCTCCAGCGGGAAAATCTTTACAACTGTCATTCCATTTTTCCCATCTCATGGATAACGGTAACAACGGATGCCAGCAACAAGGGCTGGGGTTCCCACTGTTTGACAGAAGTGGCACAGGGTACCTGGAACTTTCCTTCCAGAAGAACGGTGTCGAACATTCTAGAATTGAGGGCAGCATTCAAGGCGCTAATAGCATTTCGTCATCTGATTTCCAGTACCTCGCTTTTACTCCGGTTAGACAACACGACGGCAGTGGCGTACATAAGAAAAGGAGGTACTCTGAGTCTGTCTCTACTTCAGGAGGGAGAGCCAATTATGTCTTGGGCCCAGAAGAACTTGGTCAACATAACCGCAACGTATGTTCCAGGGACTCAGAATGTTCAGGCAGACTTCCTATCTTGAGTCCTTTTAGACAACAACGAAATGGTCTCTCCACGAGGAAGTATTCAGTTGGATTCTGACCTTAGGAATCTCTCCAGAAGTCGACTTATTCGCCTCCCCTTGCAACAAAAAACTGGCGAGGTACTATTCGAGGTTCCGGGATCCTCAAGCTTACAGGGTCAATGCCCTGACGGAACGATGGTGGTTCCGCAGAGCTTATGCTTTCCCACCAACCCCCATCATTCTTCAGTTCCTGTGGAGACTCGGGTCGGAAGCAGCAGAAGTGATAGCCATAATACCTTACTGGCCCAACAGGCCCTGGTTCCCCCTGGTAATGTTCCTCAGTGTCAAGGATCTGATCCCCTTACCCCTCAGACCCGATCTTCTATCCCAAGGCTCAAAACAACATCCCTGTCCATCTCATCTGCGCCTGAGGGTCTGGTTTTTGAGAGGGGAAGGTTAGAAGCTCTAGGATGCCCCAAGGAGGTTATCCCTACTCTCATGAGTGGGAGGAGAAGTACCACCAATTGGGTATATGAAAGAATTTGGGCTAGATTTACAAACCACATGTCCTCCGGGTCCAACTCTGACTGTAATCCGACAGTTCAGGATGTCTTACGTTTCTTACAAACTGGTCTAGATGTCTCCTTATCGGTAAGCGCTCTCCGTGTGCAAGTTGCAGCAATTTCAGCTTTTTCTGGAGTGTCATGGGCCAAACACCCTTTGGTTTAACAATTCTTCAAAGGAGCAGTCAGGCTCAGACCTCAGAGGAAACCTAGATTCCCTAAGTGGGATCTACCACTAGTCCTTGACTTCTTCTCACAACTGGACAAGCCTCTCTCGGTTAGAGAGCTTTCCCTCAAGAATTCTTTTTTCTGGTAGCCATTTCCTCTGCAAAGAGGGCCTCTGAAATCCAGTCTCTTGGGTCAAAGGAGCCTTTTCTCACTTTTTTTTTCCAGACAGAGTGGTCCTAATGCCGATGCTAGGATCAAATCCCAAGGTCACTTCAGTCTTCCACGAAAACCAGGATATCACACTTCCTACTTTTAATTCTGCTGGAAGTCTGGAGACGCATCCCCTCGATATGGGAGTTATCTTGAAGCAATACTTGGAGGCTACAGCCTCTTTTGGACAATCAGACTTCCTCTTTTGTTCTGTTTCACGGGAAAAGCAAGGGTCTCAGAGCTTCCGTCCGATCCATCACAGCTTGGGTTGTTCAAGCTATCGAATGGGCTTACAGAGAGAAGTGCTTGGCTCCTCCTGAGGCGGTTACAGCGCATTCCACGAGAAGTCTCTCTACTTCCTGGGCAGCTTCAGGTCATGTGGCGCCTGAAGTTATCTACAAAGAAGCTTCCTGGTCAACAATTCATACTTTTATGTCTCATTATTGCGTTGAACCAGCAACTTTATCTTCTGTTGATTTTGGTTTGAAAGTTCTCTCGGTTGACAGTGTTAAATAAATCTTTTTGTTCAGCATTTATGCCCACCCGGGTGTGTATGGCAAGTTATTTCCCACACGTTGCTGTCATGGAGTCTGTCGGGAAAATGGAAAATTCCTATCAAAATACTTACCGTAATTTTCCTTTCCTGATGGACTCCATGGCAGCAGCAGTTCCCCCCAAATGGCTGGAGTAGGCTAGTTATCAAACACAGCTGTGGGCAGGGAGCAAAGATTTATGGGAGTAGTGTCCTATAGGGTAGTGGAGGCGGGACTTAACCCACACGTTGCTGCAATGGAGTCCATCAGAAAAGGAAAATTACGGTAAGTATTTTGATAGGAATATTCCATTATTGCTGCAAGAGATTCTAGACATTGTACATGTCTGCCACTTTACAGGTAGCCTATAAGGACCCCCAGGCACTATATTGGAAGGAGTTTTTCATTTTTATGTTTTCACTTTAAAAATAAAATCACTGCTCGTTAAAAATTTAAGTTTTTTTTTTTTTTTTTTTTTTTTTTTTTTTATACATGTCCCCCAGGGAAGGACCCGGACCCCTATAACCATTGTATGCCCAATTACTTGCATATAAGCCTTCAAAATGGGCACTTTTGATGTTCGGGTCCCATTGACTTGAATTCGTTATTCGGGTCCGAATTTTGCGGTGTTCCAAGGTTCTGGTACGAACCAAACGGGGGTCCATTCGGCCCATCCCTAATTACATAAAGACTTAAAGCAGTCGTTCATCAAGGGGTGTTTGTGGTAGGGCTACTGAAAGGGAAAAAAATGCTGCTAGACTGTCATGCCTATACTCTTGCTAGAATACCTTTACTGACCCAGCTTCACAAAGTAGTGTAGCTGGGGAAAAAAAACAGTCAATTGGCTTTTTCACAAGAGGCCTGCAATGGCAGCAAACATATTTCCTATATTAAGGAATACCTAAAGCCTAGTACATGTTACTAGCTGAGTTAAACGAAAAAATCTCTCAGGTTTGAGCAGCTGTACTAACAATCCAATCCAATAATAATTTTTATTTGATCATCCTTGTTGTCTTTATCCAGGAATCTCTATGGAGATCTTGAAGTCAGAGGATTCTTGTATCTACAATCTAGCATGTTTACAAATGTTCAGGATCTTTTATCCACCCTGCCGCCCCTTGCCAATGCATCTGTGGACCTTTCTTCAATAACTGTGGATGGTTAGTAAAAAATTAAAAATGCGTATATATATATATATATATATATATATATATATATATATATATATATATATATATATATATATATATATATATATATATATATATATATATATATATATATATATATATATATATATATATATATATAATTTGTTTTTGGGTTTTCTATATTTGGTTTGACTTTCTGCATTCTTTTTAGGCATACATAAGGAATTAAAAGTTTATCCTTTCAATTTCCGCCTAACAAACATGCAGTTTGCTATAAATTTGCTGGATATGGCCTCCACTGAGTCTCAGAAGCTCAGCAAAGATCTTTCAAAAATGGTGAGTAAATGTACACAGTTTTACTTCCTCAAGATGATTTATTTTTATTTTTTATTATCTATGAAATATTTGTGCAACGTGCACCTCCTCATCTCAATCACCCTGATATTAATATTCATAATTATCATTTCATGTCAACATCCATGCACCTATCCTTAGGAGAACTGTGAAGTCAATAATGATCTTTAGCACTACAGCCCTTAAGGGCTTTATTCTGCTGAGCCCTTTCACCTCTTGTTGTGAATTTTGATCTCGTTAGCAGACCATTGTATCGCATTGGCAGACCATTTTATCAGCAATCTTCAGATAAGATCACATGTGTGCTAAAAGGTATTTATTTATTTGAACCAGAGGGTAGGGGCAGAGCAACTTGGCCAGCACAGATAGTAATTGGATGCACCTTGAAGGGGAGAGGGCTATCACGTGGCAGGAGGGGGCTGCGCTAGTGAATTGACTTGGCCTAAAGTATTCAAATTTCCTAGAAAGGTCAGAGCGGCATGGTGCAAGTCAATAAATTTTGTTTTTGGAAAGGGAAAACAAATCCACAAGTAAGCACTTAAAATTATAAGATTTTTCTGTGCTTTTACTTGCAGTTTTTAGGTTGGTGACAAGGTTTCATCAAGTCCTCTTCTACCTTATCCTGTGCTTGAATCCTCCTAGTATCCGAATAAACTTTTTTTATTAACATTTGGCTTTTTTTCCTGGTGTGCTAAACATCACTCAGTACTAGGTCAGCAGTTACAAATAGTGCAGCATGTGACTTTTAAAAAGCTACTTACTAGCCTATGGAGTCCAGTGATATCTTCTCACCACTGCTGGATTCCTAGCACCACCATATTTTATTTGGGAGCCAGCTGTAACTTCTTGATGAATCACAGCCAGAACCACACTATAGATGTGCAAGATCACATAGCCCATGGAGACTGATCCTCCTATTTTATTATTTTTTTTTAATCAATAACAGATGCCCATATTCTTTCAGCACACATTGTACATGGTTACCTCCTGGAGCTTGTGTAGTTTTCTCACTAATTTTCTTTGTTTTGCACTTTTTATGACCTTTCAAACTTTTCAATTTTGCAGTGTTTTCAGCAGATGGGCCACTAACTACTACAGTAAATTAAGAAAATGCATTTGAAACGCAAAGCTAGATAAATGCTGAAAATCCTGTGTGCGCTACAAGGGTTTCAGTTTTTTAAATTACAAACATTTTTCTTTTGCAGTTTAGATGTTAAGATTTTCTTTTCTCTCTGTAGATCGAGTTGGCATTGTATGACAAAAGTCTCCTCCAGGTGATGGTCCGGGAATTCTAGTGAGTTCCAATATTTTTCTAAAGCAGTCTATCTCCTATCTTAATGTCGATGGAATCCTTGTTTCCAGGTCTCATGGAATTAAAGTTGTGTTTTTTTTATTTTATTTATTTTTATTTCAAACCTACTCCTGCAAAACTGACCTTTACAAAAGAGAAAAAGGCTCCCCTCTGAACCATACCATACAACATGCCCCCAAAGTTGGGAATGGTACCTTGCCAGCATCTTATTGCCTCATGTTCATGAGGGCAAGGACCTCTGATGCTACATCTGTCCCCTGCCGGCTCCTCGGTGAGAACTGAGCCACCGACCACCGCAGATGGCTCGGTTCTCTCACCTCCCCAAGAAGAGAGCTGCTCACTGTCAATCAGCAGCTCTCCTGCTCTGCTCCTCTACGCTCACTGGAGTGCTGAGCTGTGGAGGAGCGGGGAGCGGCCGTCTCAGCCTCCCATTGTGTATGCTAAAATAGATATCGGGGATATGTAATTAGCGGACCTCCAGCTGTTGCAAAACTACAAGTTCCATCATGCCTCTGGGTGTCATGCTTGTGGCTGTCAGTCTTGCTATGCCTCATGGGACTTGTAGTTCTGCAACAGCTGGAGGTCCGCCAATTGCGTATCCCTGCCTAGGTTGCAGGGGGTTAATTACCATAAGTAATATACAAATCATTATTATATACTGTTTTAAGGTAATTTACTATATTTTCAAAAACTGTACTCAAGCAGGTGGCTTAACGGAGAAGTTACTGAAGTTTGAAGTTATAACTTAAACCAGTAATTTCATAGTAAAAAGATAAATAATGAATTATGTTATAACATATAAATATATGATTTAACTTAATTATAACAGTACCTTTTCAGCAGCAGCAGCAGATTCTCATTCTCCCTCTTAACTGGTTGATGTAGATGAGTGGCCGCTGAGATAAACTATAACAAACCAGGGTCACCATTCAGACATTGTGGCTAATGTTTTCTATTCTTCACTAAAGAACAGTGCAGTGACTAGGTCTTTGAAACGTTCAGATGGCCCTTGTACAGCTAGTAGTTCTGAATATATCCACTTGTTGACTAACCTTTTTGTGTAACAGTAAGTGAAGACTGCGATGAATTAAAGTTTTAGCATTTGTGTGCAGTTGTGAACTACTATTTTAATTCTGTTTGCTTTAGTAGTGGCTCTGTAGTGTGCAAAGGGGACCTGATTTACCAGTTTCCAGCTCCTGGCAGTGGGGAAATATTACGACAATTTCTTAATGCTCTGACATCTGATGGCATGTTGGGGTCATCAACCTATAAAGTGGATTTTCAATCTGTAACCATTGGAGGTAAGGAACGTTTATTTTTGTGAACCTACCTCACCCTTTAAACGAGGATATGTTTTACAGAATACGATAGATGTTTGCATACTCTAATAAACTACTAAGAAAGATATTATGGGCACGCACAGTACTGCTTTAACTATTCTACAAAATAGATATTTGCTTTTGACATACTTTAGTCTCACTCTTGTTTTTATTTTCATTCTTCCTTATTTTGATATGGTATGTGGTTTTGCTTAAGCTACATCCTGTAGATAAGGGTCACTGTGACCCAAAGATAGTTTTGAGTATTAGCACACATTTTATGCAATGTTGATTTCTCAGTCTAATCTAATATCATAATTGATGAGTTAACTTATTCCGAAAATGTGTTATTAATGATCATGGAAATATCGCTGCTCAGAAATGGACAAAAACTGCTAAACAACGCTCTGGTGTACATGTCAGTTTCTCTAGCATTATGCTATATTTCTGTGCACCCTAAACCTTTTTCTTTTAGAATAAAGGTGGTATCAAATTAACTTATCTTCAACATTACATAAAATTAAATTTTTACCATGAAAGTGAGAAAACGAAAACTACTGAATCGCAAACACTTTATCCTATACGCAAATTACAAACAATGTTTTCTCAGTTATTGTAAGAAAATATTGGAGTAGAATTGTCATAAACTGGGTTTGTGACACCTGCCTGTAAAGTCTCGTAAATATAGATCTGTGTTACCCTTTGGATTATTCAATTTTGTGCAAGAAACTATTGAGCGCAAAACTCTTGTAGACCGGAAAAAGGAATCCTTTCTGCACATGTGTATGCAGTCACTGTATCTTGTCCAAAAATGAATGTTGTATGTGTACCACGCTTAGTGAGGTGCCATACAACAGAGGACTGGTACACTTCTTCTCTCCTGTTCATGGTGAGCCATCTGGCAGTAAATGGATAGCCTTGGGCACATTTTCCAACCTGTATAGATCTGTCATCCACAAATGATTCTCGATCTTCTAAGTGACTGCACCATAACCACCAATATCACCAGATATTTTTCATTTTTTTTGTTGCCCAGCAGTGTTTGTTTATTTTGGTCAAATTTTGTTTCATTCACAACCTACATCTAAATTTTTAGTTGAGTAAAGTTATACCTTTTTTATAACTCCTAAAATAAAATTAGATGTAGGCTGTGAATAGAATAGGGACCTTAGTTTGTAAGCTCCTTGAGGGTAGGGAGTGATGTGAATGTACAATGTATATGTAAACTGCTGCGTAAATTGACAGCGCTATATAAGTACCTGAAATACATACATAGTGTAAGCCCTATGAAGAAATTTTAAGTTGGAAGACTGTCTGTGATTATCTTGGCTAAAAATGGATTCATCCAAACAGTCTTTCCAAGCCTAATCAGTAAGGGCAAGCAGATCATCCACACTTTTCCTATAGGTACACGCTAACCTGGTGGCATGTGCTTGGGGCAAATGCACATAAATGTGACAGTGACTTATTCAGCCATTCCAAGGGGTCCAAGTCTAGGATCAGATCCGGTGGGAATTGGGAGTTTACCACGTGTCGTAGCTGTAAGTATAAAGAACAGCTGATTTGGCAGGGAGCACTCTGCTTTTTAAGTCATTAAGCTTTAGTAATTTCTCCTATTTTATAATGTATTTCAGGGTTTCCTTTGGGCTGAGTGAACCACCACCTGAATGTAACCAACACTGCCAACAAGTAGTAAAGCTGGAGATTAGAAAGGAATAGTCCACCTTGGGAGGATGGCAGTTGAAGCATTGACAGTCAGTTTTCCCAGCCCAAAGGAGAGAGAGGATAGTGCTGTCAAACTTGGTAAAAAAAATTGCTTAGGGATGGCATGGGTGTTCCTAAAGAAACTTTTGGAGAAAGATCATTTTGAGGAGGTGCACCCTACCCATTGGGGAAAGAGGAAGAGTTCTCCATGAGTTAGTTGGAGGTGAGTTTGAGTATTAAGAGGCTGAGCTCTAGATGGGTATGGATCTCCCCTCCCACCCTTACCCCAAAATAGGTAAGCTCCTCCACCCAGAGAAGAGGGGTGCCAGGATCTTTGTAGTAAATTTTGGGATCCATGTTGGGATCTATGTTGAGTAAAGAGATGGGGCAGTATGAGGAAACAAGCTCTGGGTTCTTACCAGACTTGGAGCACTTTCCCCACAGCTTCTTTCATGGAGAGTGGCAGTAAGCCTGCCTCCAGCACATGCATTAGATGGAATTGAGGGACCTGCTCCTTGGCCTATTTAACCACTTCAGCCGCGGAAGTTTCGAACTACTTCCTGACCAGAGCACTTTTTACAATTTGGCACTGTCGCTTTAACTGACAATTGCGTGGTCATCATTTCCCCACAAATGTAGATTTCTTTTGGTGGTATTTGAGTTTTGCAGTTTTTTTTTTTAATTTTTTGCACTATAAACAAAAAAAAAATTTTTCTTCAGTTTAGACCGATATGTATTCTTCTACATATTTTTGGTAAAAAAAAACGCGATAAGCGTATATTGATTATTTTACGCAAAGGTTATAGTGTCTGCAAACTGTGGGAAAGATTTTTGGCTGCTTTTTTTTTTTGTTTTCTTCTAGTAATGGTGGTGATCTGTGATTTTTAGCAGGACTGCAACATGACGGACCTATCTAACGCTTTTGACACATTTTTGGGACCATTGACATTTACAGCGATTGGTGCTGTAAATATGCACTGATTACTGTATAAATGTCACTGGCAGGGAAAGGGTTAACACTAGGGGGCAATCAAGGGGTTAAATGTGTGTTCCCTCCGTGTGTGTATTAACTGTATGGGGATAGGACTAACTAGGGGAGGAGACCTATCGTTGTTCCTACTTAGTAGGAACAAACGGCTTGTCTCCTCTCCCCTGACAGAACATGGATTTGTGAGTTTACACACACACGAATCCCCCTGCTGGCTCTCGTGCACGCGATCGGCGGCGATTCCGACTGCCGGCCACGTGCAGCTCTTAAAGGGAACCCTGTACCTGTACTGGGTTTTGCGCAGTGGTATCTGGTTTCCTAGGTTAGGAAGCTATTGCACTTTGTGCCTCCTTTCATTGTGATTTAAGGCATTAAGTTAATTCTGCCAGGTCCGTTTTACCATACAATACTAAGATTCGCCTGTTGGCAGTCTTCAATCATTTTATCTGTCGGCTCTGTCTAGACAATCCTCTCTGAGCCAACTATGAATGTCACTGAGTAATGGTAGATAGACTGATTGATTGACAACTGTAAAATTCTGAAATTTCCCCACTTGTGTTTCTTTAACAGAATATAAATGATTTATTTTGATGTGTATAAAGAGAGTAATAAAACATGTATAGTGGAAAGCTGGTTCTCTATACCAGTGTTTTTCAATTTTTTTCCAGTCTGGGCGCCCTTGAAAAGTATTTTCAGTTTTGAGGCACTCCTGTTTAAAGCTTGCTTTACTGCGCATCATGGACTACGCGGTCCTGACACGAAGACAAACTCAGTGCTTTTTAGCAGACCTGCAAGGGTGTCATTCTTAATGGTACCCCCATGCATTGGCAAATATGGGTTTTCAGCAAGTTGAAGGCTTGGTTCACACTGGAGAACGCAGCAGCTCACAGCAGGAGTCCGGTGCATCTCCATTCATTGTTTAACCACTTGCCTCCCACCCACCGTCAAATGATGACGGCTGGGCGGTGCGGCTCTCGTTCTGGGTGGCCATCATATGACTGCCTCCCAGAACTACCGCGCTCGGGGGCAAGCAGCGCATCCATCGCGGCCGCGCCGTGTTAATAGGACAAGGCGCCACCCCCGTTCTGTGTAAAGAGCCGTCACTCTTTAACCATGTTATTGGCTGTGTCCAATCAGACGGTCACATGTAAACACGTAGATGCCGGTAATCGGTGCTCCTCATCTCACATTGACAGTGTAAGGAGAGCCGATCAGCGGCATCTCCTCACAGGGGACAGCTAGGTATGTAATCAGGGCACTGATCATCAGTGCCCTGATTACAATTAAGTGCCCACCAGTCCCAGCAATGATTGTCCATCAGTGCCAGCCAGTGCCCACAGTTGCCACCAATCTGTGCAAGCAATCAGTGGCCATTAGTGATGCTAGTCAGTGCTGGCTATCAGTGCCGCCTATTTGTGCCACCTAATCAGTGCCCATAAGTGCTGCCTCATCAGTGCAGCCTATCAGTACCACCTCATCTATGCCCATCAATGAAGGAGAGAAAATAACTTATTTACAAAATTTACTGACTGAAACTAAGAATTATTTTCTCCAGGAAAAAAAAACCCAGGAGTGATTAAATACCACCAAAAGAAAGCTCTATTTGGGTGAAGAAAATAACAATTTCGCATGGTTAGTGTAGCATGACCGCTCAATTATCATTCACAGTGTGACAGCGCTGAAAAATGGCCTGGGCAGGAAGGGGGTGTAACTGCCCTGTATTGAGGTGGTTAAGGTCCGAATTTTTGGCTGGATTTCGAATTTGCACTGGAGCCACTGAGATGCGTGAACCGGCTCCATAGAGAGTCGGTCACAATCTCCTGCTATGCGAATTGGATGCGGAGAAACCCTTGCATCCAATTCGCAGTAGTGTCAACCCAGCCTTAAAATAAAAGGTTCTGGGAATCCTTTCCCTGTATTTCTGCAGAGCAGTCCATTGAAATCAATGGGCTGTCCTATATACAGCCGCACAAATGTGAACCAAGGGCTTGTTCACGTGTGAGGTTGTGGTAAAACTACATGCTGGAGCTGCGTTTTTACCATCCCCAACTGCTCCCCCTTTGTAGAGGCAACAGGTGAGAGTGTACACATGCTTAAGTTGTTACTGGAAGTATACCTCCAGGTGAATGGGGCTGAGCTGCAACCACCCCGCAACGGTGTGCAATGTTGCAGAGTCGTGACGCTGCATTTAGGGGTTAAAACGGGCAGTGAGGAGACAACATGTTGCCTCTTCACTGCCTGTCAAATACCTCGGAAAAGCAATCTGAGCTTTTCAGAGGAGTGTCAGTCCTTGCTGGTATTGTATACAAGCCCTAAAAAATCATTTCTGATTGTACAGGAGCAGGGGTCAGGACTAAAGGTAATGTACCTGCATGTGCATATAAACACACAGTGCCTTTTAAAGTATTCACACCCCTTAAATGTTTCCACATTTTGTCATGTTACAACCAGAAACCTTACATTTATTTTTTGTAATAGACCAACACAAAGTGGCACATAATTGTGAAGTGGAAGGAAAATGATAATGGTTTTCAAATTTTTTTACAAATAACTGAAAAGTGTGCCGTGCATTTGTATTCAGCCCCCCTGAGTCAATACTTTGTAGAACCATCCTTTCTCTGCCATTACAACTGCAAGTCTTTTTGGGGATGTCTCTACCAGCTTTGCACATCTAGAGTGAAATTTGCCCATTCTTCTTTACAAAATGGCTCAAGCTCTGTCAGATTGTATGAAGAGCATCTGTGAACAGCAACTTTCAAGTCTTGCCACAGATTGTCAATTGGATTTAGGTCTGGCCTTTGACAGGGCCATTCTAACACATGAATATGCTGTGATCTAAACCCAGGGTCGGCAACCCATTGACTGCGAGCTACCTGTCGATTGCGGAAAGCCGACAGGTTGATCTCGATCAGGGCTGTGTGCCGACGTTTCCCCCAACCGCCCCCCCCACCCCCGTTTCCACTGGTGTTGCTCTCCCTTCACTAGCACTGCAGAGAGGAGCGACAGGCAAAGTCGTGCTGGATAGAGGGAGGGACCGTGAGCTGCTTTATGCTTTAGTGGCTTTTGCAAGTTAACTAGCAGATGATTGGTCCTGCCCTCCATTCAGCACCGTGCTGCCTCTCAACTCCTCTGATGTACAAGTGCTGTAAGGTAGGAGAAAGCTACCTACAGCTGTGTTGGAAGCGACAGGGGTAACGGCTATAGAGGGGCAGAGGACACTACTGGGGGGGGATAGAAACAGAGTGGTGCTATGTGGGGGGTTGGGGCAGAGGACACTACTGGAGGAGGGGGTGTGATGCAGAGGACACTGCTATAGGGGGGCAGAGGGCACTACAGTGGAGGCGGAGGGCAGAGGACACTGCTTTAAGGTGGGGGGGCAGAGGACACTGCTTTAAGGTGGGGGGGCAGAGGACACTGCTTTAAGATGGGGGGCATAGTATATTACCAGGGGGAGGGGGGGAAAATGATGTGTAGTAGGAGATGGAAGAGAATACTACTGTGGAGGTGAGTGATTTGAAGTGGGGCAGAAAACACTGACACATTATGACTCGGTTAACACTGCAGCAATGCGGGAACCCTGTGAATCCAGTACATTTCCCGCATCACGTGTCTCCTGCTGGTGGTTCACACTGCCCTATGTGAACCGCTGGGGGTGTCAATACAAAGTTAATGACACCCCCAGATCAGTTCGCATATCAGTGTGAACTGTCAACTTGGACAGGAATCTTGAACACCCATGCGATCCCATTCTGGTGCGGACCAAAATAGGGTCCTGCATGAGTTTGCAGACAGTGAGCAGAATGTGACAGAAGTAACATTTTAATTCCTTTTGATATTTTTGTTACTGATTTATTGCTCTTTACCTCTAGATTCCACATCAAGCCCTTATAATGAGTATACAAACTTTCCTGGCTATGCTGTGGCCATAATAGTGATGTGTGGACTATCTATCTTGCTTTTTCCCTTGCTGGTCTATGTGGTAAGTATTCATAGATTTTTGTTTTGAGGTCCGCCACATATATTTACAACAGTTTTACCAATCTTTCAATATCCTTTTTAAGCGTGTGCTAGTCTGCAAGCCATTATCTAAGTTTTCATACAATATCTCAAAGCTGCCTTAGACATAAAAGAACACTTGGCAATGCGGCCCTTTGTTGTATCCTACAATGTTGTATGTTTTAAAGTGAACCCCTGGAGTGTGAGTGGTCATGTATTTACTGCTTTACCTTGACAAACGGTAAATAACAATTTTTAAAATACACCCTCGCTGACATTTTTTGTAGATGCAGCTAATATTCACAAGAGAAGTGGTAAAGCCTTCCAAGTTAGGCCTCTGAGCACCTATATATGTGTGCAGCTTCTTTGTGTTTACATTGGAGATTGGAATGCTGGTAGGGCATCCAGTCACTGCTGAGAGAGCTGAACGGGGTGAGCTGAGCTGCTGAGAGAAGGTGAGGATGCTTCTGAAGACCAATTTGTCCACAGTGCCTACAGCTACAGAGATCAATGGGAGCTTATTTTAAAATGTATTTAAATACTTGACTGTCCATATTCTTGCCACATGTTTATTTATAACTATGGTTGGAGTTTGAAGAGGGTCTGAGGGGTTGGGGGAAAAGGGGGAATAGCAGTTGGACAACTACACCCCCCCCCCCGTCAAGTATTGAGTCGGTTGTGTCTGCTGTATATACTGTCTGTTTTACCTGATCTAGCGGTCAATGGCCTTGATCATCCAATATCTAGTTCTACCTCTTGGAGCCTATTTACATCTTTGTGCTGCTTCAATGAATGCACAGTATATTCAGTGTTACAATGCATCCCAATATGCACCACATCACAGGCAGGAGGACAAACCCATAACAATGATCAGAAACCTACAATTCTGCTTTTGAGTATGTTGGGTTTGTTTGTGCTGCTGCTTTGGGTGTGTAGCCTCTAGCATAAAAACAAGTGCAAATTAATAGACCGTGATTGCCAACCAGTATATTGTTTAGCAAGCGCTTGGCTTCGGCACATTGTGGCTTGGATGGACAGATTGTTGGGTGGGGGTGGTGAAGATCCAACTGTCATGGTACACATTGGTACCAGTGACAAAGTTAAAATAAGATGGACCATCCTAAAAAAATTATTTCAGGGATTCGGGGAGCTACATTAAAGAAAAGGACCTCCAGGGTGGTATTCTCAGAAATACTGCCTATACCACGAGCCACTACAAAGAGGCAGCAGGAGATTAGGGAACTTAACAAGTGGCTGAGGAACTGTTGCAGGAAGTAGGGTTTTGGGATTCTGAAAAACTGGGCTGACTTCAGTCAGTTACCGCCTCCACAGTAGGGATGGACTGGGGAGGGTGTAGCTAATGCTAGGAGTCTGAACAAAATGTAGGAAAAATTCTGAGATAAGGAGGATTTTGACTTGTGGGAGTAACAGACATGGTTTGCCAGTACACATAACTGGCTTGCTGATGCTCCCTGTATCAAAGGGACAGGGGGGGGGGGGTTGTTGCATGTACATTAAGAGTGATAGTGATTTGACAGTGACCATGAGGGATGGCATTACTAATGGGGCAATGGGAGCAGTGGCATCCTTGTGGCTGGAACTTCAAAGGGAAGATGCAAATAGTGCGGGTATGCTACAGGCCCCCTACCCTGAGGGATGAAGAGACCAATCTCCTTTCACAGTTAGAAATGGAGCGAGGCAGGACAAAATAATCATCATGGGGTACTTTATCCAGAAATTAACTGAATATGGGTGGAAATGCTTATTCTAAGGCTTGGCACTTCTTAAATGTCTTGAGGGACAAAGGAAAAGTGGGAGTGTTTTAAGAACCTTTTAGGTAATGCCATTAGCCAGTGTATTCCAAAGGGCAACAAAATATAAAAACCCATGCTAAACCTGTGTGGCTAAATGAAAGTATAAAAAGGCCCATAAAAGAGAAACTGTTCTTTAAAAAATAGAAGGCGTAAGGACGCCGTCAGCATTCCAGGACTACAAAGAATGCAATAAGAAATGTAAGGGTGTGATCAAGGCAGCAACAATAGACCATGAGACACATAGCAGAAGAGTGTAAAGAGTCCCAAAAATGTTAAAAAAAAAAAAAATATATATATTAATGGTAAAAAAGCAAAGTCAGAGCATATTGGGTCCCATAAAGGATGATCAAGGGGAATTTGGTTACAAGAGACAAGGAGAAGGCGACTGTATTAAGTACATTGTGCTCAGTTTTACTATGGAAAAAGAGCTGCATAATCAAGACTGTATTGTTGGCAACAAAGCAAGGAGTGCGCTCTTGTGGCTAACAGAAGTCGGTGTTCTAAAAAGGCTGGAAAAACTTAATGTGAACAAATCACCAGGACCAGATGGCTTGAACCCGAGAGTCCTCAAAGAACTTAGCCAGGTCATTACTAGACCGTTATTCCTAATCTATAAGGAAAACATACTGGCTGGAATGGTACCAGCACTTTGGCGTAAAGCTAACGTGGTACCAATATTTAAGAATGTGCCAAGGTGCATACCTGTAAACTACAGGCAAGTCAGCCTTACATCAATAGTGTGGAAACTATTGGAGGGGATAAGGGACCATCCAGGAATTTGCAGAAAAGAATAGTATTAGTAGTAACCAGCATGGATTTATGAAATATTATTCTTGCCAGACAAAACTTATTAACATTATATGAAGAAGTGAGGTGTAATCTGGATAAGAGGGCTGGTGGATTTAGTGTATCTAGACTTGCCAAAGCATTTGACACTGTCCTCCCATAAACGCTTAATCCACAAATTGAGGTCTGTTGGTATTGTTGATAGTGTATGTACCCAAATAGAAATCTGGTTACAGGGGCATGTCCAGAGGGTGGTGATAAATGGTGTATCTTTTGAATGGTCAGCAGTTATAAGTGGGGTACCCCAGGGCTCTGTCCTGAGACCAATCCTGTTTAACATATTCATAAATGATAGAGGTTGGTATATAAATAAATAGCTCAATCTGTGTTTGCTCATGATGCTAAGCAGGACAATTACAACAGGATATAGCAACTCTACCGGAAGACCTTGCTAAAATAGAGGGGTGGAAAAACACATGGCAAATGAGGTTCAATGTAAAGTGTAAAGTAATGCACTTGGGAGCTAAAAATATGAATGCAAGTTGCACACTAGGGAAAGAACCTCTGGGGGAATTGAGGATGGAGAAGTATCTGGGGGTCCTAGTAGATCAGACTCGGCAACAGCTTGCAAGGTCAGTGAAATATTCGCAAGCATTAAAAATGGGATTTACTCAAGAGAAAACTAATTCTAACACTTTAAAAACTCTGGTTTAGCCACACCTGGAGTATGACGTCCAGTTCTGGTCTCTGGTCCTCAGACAGTATGTGCTGGAACTGGAGTCCAGAGAAGAGCAACAAGACTAATCAGAGGGCTGGTGGATCTCCATTATGAAGAACATTTTACAATCCTTAAACTTATTCTCCTTGGAGAAGAGATACTTAAGAGGCGAAATGATAGTAATATTATCGTTGGAGCGATAAGGATGTGGACCCCCTTCCACAATGGGTGGTTTCAGCAGGGAATGTTGCTAATTTTAGGAAAGAAGGTTATAAGAATGAACCCCAATTCCTTGAGCTGACTCAGGGCTTTGTATTATTGTGACATGGTATAAATAGATGGTCACTGCTTTTAGAGAGCCAGAAGTTTACATTTTGGAGAAGTCCATCAAGGACTAGTTTAGTGGGTGCCAAACACGGAGTGTCCATCCAGGGCTGCCAGATTTTATAGAACTTATTAATCGCATTTTTGTGTTGATACGTCAGTTTTTCTTTAAAGTATTATTGACCTTTTCGATCCACTATTTGGTGGCTGGGCTATCTGCATGCGTGCTATATATAGTAATCTTGAAACTGCTATATTAGCCGGGGGGGGGGGGGGCGAACAACTCCTCGTCCACCGCACCCAACAAGCATGTGACTGGGAGTAGTGGAACAGTGGATCGATATATGTGTGATATGGTATTAGTTACCTTACTCCAATATCTGAATAATTTCGGGCAGCGCCACATCAAATGTATAAGGTTCCAGTTAGGGGCACAGAGGGGTGTCTATCCTGCCCCATCTGTGAATCAGCACCGATGTACGATAAGTTCTGTGCAAAATGAAGAGTTGGGAGAGCCTGTATGATGGAGACACCGAGACCATTGGCAGAGACTGTAAACACTGTTCCTAGTCCCCCCAATCTCTTAGGTCCTGTTCCCACCGATGTCTACACGGTAGTTTTGTTTGTGTTCTAGACGAGTGTGTTTATAGATATGTGAGATCATGCTCTTTTTATTCTGTGTGTTTAGAATGTGTAAGTTATGATCGGATGTTCTATGTGTTCCAAACTGGACACCCGTGACTGTGATTGCACGGCATGCCGGAGTTGGAGGCATCTATAAAAGTTGTCTTGGTAGTCCAAACTCTTCCTGCAGTTCAGTGAAGGATTTAAAGATGGTCTGTAAATAGAGTTGTGATATATACTTAATGCCCCAAGCCTCCCAGGACCGAAACCCCTCCAGTTTCTGCAGTTCCGAGTAACAAGGATTACGCCAAAGCGGGGTATACCCTGTGACGCCCATCATACCCAAGCTATTTTTAATGTGGCCCCATAATTTTGGTCAGTAAGTTGATGGTAGGCAACGATTTGGGGTATTAGGGAAGGTCCGCCTCAAGATGTGAAGCTGCGGGAAGGTCCTATGTAGCATGAAATGGTATGTTGCGGATAGGGTCTGATATCAACTTCTCCCCAGCCACCCAGATGTTGCAAATGTGAGGCCAGGAAATAGAGTCGCATGTTAGGGACTGCCAACCCTCCCTGGTCTTTACTGTACTGCAATGTGGATAGTTTGATTCTAGCAATCTTTTTCTTCCAAAGGAAACTTCGAAATATAGTGTCAATACGTGTAAACCACCTACGTGGCATCCATTGCGGGGAATTGTGTAGTATGTATAGTAGCTGAGGCGCCCATACCATTTTTATGAGATTGGCTCTACCGGTGACAGAAATGGGTAGCTTACACCAGGCATCACACTTGGTATGTAACTTAGTGAACATGGGGAGTAGATTCAGGGTTAGATATTTGGAAGCATCTGGAGTAACCTGCGCTCCTAAATACTTGAATGAGGCAACCACTTGGAGGGTCCGGGCGCACTCCGGAGCTGTAAGTTCGTCCAAGGATAGGAGGGCCAACTTGCCCCACTTTATGGAGAAGCCAGAGAAGGTACCAAATTGTGTAATTTTAGACCACACATTTAATAGTGTAGTGGAGGTATCTCCCAAATATAGGAGAGTATCATCCGCATATAATGATATTTTGTCAACTGCAGGGCCTCTCACAAAGCTATCTATCAACGGCGACGCTCTCACCATCTCCGCCAATGGTTCAAGGGCTAGGGCAAACAGCAGGAGCGACAAAGGGCTCCCCTGCCTCATGCCTCTAAAGCCAGAAGGGTTCAGAGAGCTCACCATTGATACGCAGCCTGGCGGTGGGATTCGTGTATAATAGTTGGACCCATTTAATGAAAGTCTTCCCCAAACCAAACCTCTCCAGGACCTCCCATAAGTATGGCCACTCGACGCTGTCGAAAGCTTTGGCAGCATCGAGGGAAATGATCTGCCCTATTGCCTGGATTGTCTACTGGAATCTGCATATTAAGGAATAAGCGTCGTATGTTCAGTAGCGTAGTTCTGGAGGGAATAAACCCTGATTGGTCACGGTGAATGAGTTTTTGAATGACAGACGCTAAACGAGTGGCCAGAACTCTGGCCAACAGTTTTAGGTCTGTTGTTAATAGAGATGGGCTTATAGGTGTCTGGAAGCAGGGGGTCCTTGCCTGGCTTAAGTATCAGAATTATAGTGGCCTCTGTCATGGATGGGGGCAATTAACCTAGTTCTAAGGCCTCTGTTAAGGTCTGCTTTAGTTGTGGTATCAGTGTGTCAGCATACTTTATACCTCTGCCCGGGGGCGAAAGGGACAATGCCTCTAAGAGTTCGTCAGTCGTGAGGGAGGCATTCAACATGTCCCTGTCAGAACGCTCAAGACGCGGTAAATTACACCACTCGAGGAAATCTCGGGTTGCAGTGGGAGCAGAGGAAACCTTGGAGGAATATACGTCTTCATAGAATGTTTGAAATGTCGTGATAACCTCCAAATGGGTACTCACTACCTGGCCGGTGGTGTCTTGGACTGCTGCTATAAATGAGGGGTCTCTGCCTGCCTTAGCCAATATGGCCAACATATGTCCAGAGTTCTCCCCTTCCTCATAGTATTTCTGTTGCAAAAAAAGGCGTTTGTTTTCTGCCTTCGATATTGTCATAGTATTAGCCAACTTTTGTGCCTCCAACCATCTCTTTTCAGTATGGCCAGTCGGGTTTGCTATGAACACCGATTCCACCTCCCTTGATTCCTGCAGGATTGGTCCTGGTCTTAACGGAGGAGATTGCTTTTATAAACTGGCCTCTGAGAAAAGCCTTAAGCGCGTCCCAGCACATACCTGAGGGCGCTGTATTTTTATTGATGGCAATAAAGTCTGCAAGAGCGGTTTGTTACTGGGTCCGGTGTGGAGAACAAGGATAGCCAGAATGGATTTATTTTCCAGTGATTACGTTTACTGGGGCCGGCTGTATTGATCTTAACCCAGTATGGTGAGAGGTCAGAGACCGTCCTCGGTTCATACTGAGTATCCGCTATTTATGGTAGCATCTCCTCATTACAAAGGCCAAGATCAATCCTGGAGAGGCCTCTGTGCGATGCCGAATGACAGGAATATACTTTAGTTTGGGGTTTTTTTAGGCGCCAGACCTCATGCAGCCCCGTCACTGTCAGTAGATGGGTAAATGGTGTCAGGCCGCCCGTCTTAAATCTATCAGGGCGAGTCATTGAAAATTTGTCCAGCTGGGAGTTTAAATAATTATTAAAGTCACCCACAATAAGAGCTGGAACATTAGGGTGATGAGCCAGAAAACTTGCAAAAATATTTAGAACTTCTGCAGAGAATGGAGGGGGTATGTACACATTTGCCAATATACACTCCAAGCCCTCCGCATTACATCTAAGAAAAATATTCCTCCCCTTATCTATTACTGAGTGCGCACATGTAAAGGGCGTTCCCTGGGGGATCAAAATACTTACTCCCCTAGAAAATGAGGAATATGCAGAGAGAAATTTCCGGCTGAACAAACAAGCTGAAAATTTTATAGATTGATCCGTGTGCATATGTGTTTTTTGTAAGCAAAGTATTGAGGACCGTAGGTGTTTAGCCACATGTCTCACAGCCAGCCTTTTCACTCCGCTACTCACGCACATTCCAACTAAGCATTACATGGGATCTAGCCATGTCTTATCAAAGCATATATCTGACTGCCAAATGGAAGTCTGAAAAGGGCATGGACCTCCCTCACACAACTTACATGTATGCTACGCCATTGTATGCGTATATGGTAAAAAGGAAAAAAAGTTCCCCCTTGAGTGCGTTGCAGTTCAATCTTTGTTGTGGGATCTGGAGTTCTGCAAAGTGTCCCGGTCCGTGAGATAAAGCATCAAACAGGCCAACAGGGCCCCTACAAAAAACCTTGTAAAGAAAAATCTTCGTCCCCCTGAAAACTGAGAAGGCGTCCTGAGTATGGGGAGACGTGACTCTTACTCTTAGCCTGGTGTTGGTGCTGTTCGTGAGCCTAAATGGAGCACCAGGCAAGATGGGGATGGTGGTTTCATTATGTGTCATCTTTTAGGGCATCCGCCTTGCCAAGAATGTGTTAGCAGTGGGAAAGGATATACAATGTCGGGTTTTGTGTTCTGCATACCTTGAGCGTACATGCCTCATTCAGCCATTCTGCGATTTGCCGCCTCCTCTCTGATGGAGCGTTCCTCTCTGTCCAGCCATTGTGACACCAGTTGTGGTCTGTCAAAGAAATGGACCTGGTCTCTGGCCACCACGCGGAGACGGGAGGGGTACAGCATGGAGTACTGTATGTTGAGGGCCCTCAATCGTTTCTTGACGTCGTTAAATTGCGCTCTCTACATTTGCACTTTTGCGGAGAAGTCCGGAAAGAGTGAGATTTTAGAATTGGCCATTTTTAGGGCGTCTCCTAGGTTCCTGGCTTTGGAGAGTATAACGGCTCTGTCCTTGTAGTTAAGTAGCTTGAACAGGAACGTGCGGGGCGGGTTGCCCGGTGGTAATGGTCTCATGGGTACCCTATGGGCTCTTTCGATGCAGAACATGGGGGAGAAGGCTTCCTTCCCATATGTCTGGAGAAGCCACTGTTCAATAAATTGTACCTGGTTTTTTCCTTTCGGTCTTTTCAGGAACGCCGATTGCTTGAACATCATTTCTCCTCATCCTGTTTTCCATGTCGTCTATGCGGGCCACTTGCCTGTCAACTGCCATTGTATTGTATTGTATTGTATTGTATTGTATTGTAGTGCACCTCCCGCTGTATAGGGGCCCAATACACATAGTCTTCAGTCTTTGCTCCCTTACACCTAACTGTATACTTACATTTACTTTTCAATCTTTTCAGTGTTACAAAACCCGAATGCTTGGCCATAGAAGGAAAGCAACCATTCGTCAGCGGCATGACCCAGATCAGCAAAGTCACCGTCTTGAGATGGATAACCGTGCATTCAGAGCATCCATAGAACAGGTAACGTTTCATTTTTGTGTGCATTTCACACTTGGTTTTTCTGTTTTGTTTGAAATGCTTTCTTAAAAAAAAAAAAAAAATTGCAACAATATTTTCAGGAGTTGTGCGTAAAATAAAAATATTTGTTAAAGCTATGTAAATTTTCTAATTTCTTCAGTGCCCCCCTTACACCGAAGAGCATCTCTCACCAGGAAATTGAGCCAATCTCATCCAGTCAAAAAGGCATTCTCCATACTTCTGTACAGTTTTTATTCCACCCAGTCTAATAAACAAATGCATTAAATGTACAGACAGTTGCACAAGCATTATATTTGAGAACACACTATGGGCACATTCATTCTTTAAAGCCAAGGAAATGTGCAAATTGCTTCCTTTGTTACATCAGTCCTACATCAATGGCCCCTTTTCCCCTGAAGGGAAACTCTGACTTCATTCTCAGTTCAAAGTGATGCCCTGTCGCAACCATAATTGAAGGATTAGGATTGTTTCTACATTGAAGTTTCCCAGTCCCTGTCCCTGTGACTGGGAACAAGGAAACTTGACCACATCTGGTTGGAACTCTTACATATTCAAGACTGCAAGTTTCACAGCCCTGACAGGTAAAATTATATTCCTGTTATGCAGTCAAATAGTAGACACTGCTCCAGGTTGGTCCAAAAACCCGATGCAGCTACACCGGGTGTCACTTAAGCTTGCCACTACGGTTGCACCGATACCGTTTTTTAATTGATGAATACCAATGCTTCCAGTCAAGTACTCGCTGACACAGAGTGCCGATACTTAGCGATGCGATTTAAGTTAACCCAAAAAAGGCACAAAACGCACTGCAAAGAATCGCATGCAAATTTTCCGTGTGTGTATAGAAGAGCTATCTAGTGGTCAGTTTAGAACCCACAAAATTCAGCAGGGGGGATCGCTAGAGGATTTAGAATTTGTAGAGACTTGGTTCAACAGCTTTCATGATTGGCTGGCAACCATTCAAGGGTATTCCCTATTTTGCTGGGATAGAGGGGGTAAAAAAGGGGGAGGGGTATGCCTGTATATTAAAAATGATGTACAAGTGAATGTGAGAGATGACATCACTAAGGGAGCAAGTGAGGAGGTGGAATCCTTATTGTTAGAGCTGCAAAGGAATGAAACTAAGGGGAAAGTAATACTGGGAGTATGCTATAGGCCCCCTAACCAGAGGGAGGAGGCAGAATTCTTATCACAATTTGAATTAGTGGCAAGGATGGGAAGTGTTGTCATAATGGGGATTTTAATTATCCAGACATAGCCTGGGTGGAAGGAACCATGCGTTTATCTAAGGCTCGCCAGTTCCAAAATGTCTTGCAGGACAATTTCAAATGGTAAACACACCATACAGGGCAATTTAGGAAACGGTGATCACAGATCGATTTGTTTCAGTAACAATCAAACTAATAGGAAACATAAGGGGAATACAAAGACACTGAATTTCAAAAGCGCCAACTTCCCTAAACTATGAGCCTTGCTAGAAGATACAAATTGGGATAAAATCTATCTCTAAGAGCATATTAAATAAGGGCATTAGCCAGTGCATCCCAATGGGAAATACATTTAAAAGAGCTAATAAAAGTCCTGTGTGGCTTAACTCCAATGTAAAAATGCCTATAAAAGCAAAGTAGAAGACCTTCAAAAGTTACAAGGCTGAGGGACCATCATCAGCATTTTGACTTTACAAAGAATACAACAATAAATGTAAGGGTGCAATCAGGGTGGCTAAGATAGAACACGAAAGGCACATAGCGGAGGAGAGTAATAAAAATCCAAAGAAATTCTTTGAATACATAAACAGTAAGAAAGGGAGGTCAGATCATATTGGTCCTATAAAGAATGGTGAAGGGAATCTGGGTACTAAGGATGGCGAGGTATTGCATTCATTCTTCTCCTCGGCCTTCACAAGGGAATCGGGGGGGGGGGGGCTTCAGTAACCAAAACTGCAATGTTTATCCTCATGACACGTCACAGGAAGCACCCTCATGGCTAACAGAGGACAAAATTAGAAATAGACTTGAAAAACTTAACATTAATAAGTCACCAGGACCAGATGACTTGCACAAAAGGATACCTAAGGAACTTGGTCAAGTAATTGCCAGACCATTGTTCCTGATTTTTACAAACAGTCTACTGACTGGAATGGTACCAGCTGGTTGGAGAAAACCCAATGTAGCACCAATGTTTAAAAAAGGGCCAAGATGCATCCCTGGGAATTAGACCAGTTAGCCTAACATCAATTGTATGCAAGCTCTTGGAGGGGATGATAAGGGACTATATACAAGATTTTAGCTATGTCAACTGTATCATTAGCAGTAATCGGCATTTATTCATGAAGAATCGTTCTTGCCAAACTAATCTATTAACCTTCTATGAGGAGGTGAGCTGCCATCTGGATAAAGGAAGGCCCGTAGATGTGGTGTATTTGAATTTTGCAAAAGCATTTGATACAGTTCCCCATAAATGTTTACTGTACAAAGTAAGGTCCATTGGCATGGACCATGGGGTGAGTACATGGAATGAAAACCGGCTACAGGGGTGAGTTCAGAGGGTAGTTATAAATAGGAAGTACTCGGAATGGGCAGGGGTGCAAAGTGGGGTCCCCCAGGGTTCTGTCCTGGGACCAATCCTATTTAATTCATAAATGACTTGGAGGATGGGATAAATTGTTCAATCTCTGTATTTGCGGACGGTACTAAGCTAAGCAGGGCAATAACTTCTCCACAGGATGTGGAAAACTTTGCAAGAGTAGCTGAGCAATTTAATGGGGTGGGCAACTACATGGCAAATTGGGTTTAATGTGGAAAAATGAAAAATAATGTATTTGGGTGGCAAAATGAATGCAATCTACTCCCTAGGGGGAGGACCTCTGGGGGAATCTAGGATGGAGAAGGACCTGTGGGTCCTAGTAGATGACAGACTCAGCAATGACATGCAATGCAGAGCAGCTGCAAGTAAAGCAAACAGAATATTGGCATGCATTAAAAAGGGGATTAACTCCAGAGATAAAAAAATTCTTCCACTCTACAAGACTCTGGTCCGGCCGCACCTGGAGTATGCTGTCCAGTCCTGGGCACCAGTCCTCAGGAAGGATGTGCTTGAACTGGAGGGAGTCCAGGGAAGGGCTACAAAACTAATAAAGGGTCTGGAGGACCTTAGTTATAATGAAACGTTACGAGCACTGAACTTGTTCTCGCTTGACAGGGGATTTGATTTCAATGTACAAATACCGTATTGGTGACCCCACGATAAGGATACAACTTTTCTGCGTAAGGTAATTTAATAATACGCGGCCTTTCCCTAAAATTAGAAGAAAAGCGGTTTAACCTTAAACTGCGTAGAGGGTTCTTTATTGTAAGAGCGGTTTAAATGTGGAACTCCCTTCCACAGGCAGTGGTTTCAGCGGGGAGCATTGATGATTTAAAAAAACTATTAGATAAGCACCTGAACGACCAACATACAGGGATATATAATGTAATACTGACATAAAATCACACACACAGGTTGTGTCTTTTTTTTTTTTTTTTTTTTTCCAACCTCGCCTACTATGCAACTATGTTCCAGTAAGTAGGTGCAGACAGATTAGAAGTTCAAAGCAGAAATAATTTATTAGAAAACTGAACAGACTGATGGCATTAGATAAAAGCCCATCCAGGGAGATGATAGCGTTCCAGTGAGGCACTGTGACTCAAGGGTTCTGTAGTTTTTACTCTGCTGAGCCTGGTGGAATGAACGGCTGCCTCTAACCCAAATGGTTGGATTAATGGACAGAGCCGGCAATAGCCGGTGCACCCAGAAATGACAGCTGCCATCGGGGCTTGTCACAGTGCTTCCACTGCTGAATTTCGTGAGTTCTAAACTGCCAGCTAGATGGCGCTTCTATATATAGACACACGAGCAGTAGGGGAAATCACATTCGATTCAGACAGGAATCTCACCACGTTCCTATTTAAATTGCATGCAAGTTTCTTGCAGTGCGATTTGCGCCAATTCATTTTATAGCGATGTAAATTGCACCGCAAAGTATCGGGAGCATTTGGGCGAGTGCCAATACTCACTCAAATGCCTGGTATCGGCATCAATACCGGTATCGGTGCATCCCTACTTGCCACCATTAATGCATAGAACAATAGATGAAGGCACAAACTGGTCTTTGCTGCATAAGTGCAATAGAGTGTGAAACCTAACCATGGCAGCACATACAATTCTGATGCGACTTGTTTGATTATAAAGTCTTCAGTGGAAAGATTGGTTTATGCCTTTGTCTATTCTTGCTGAATGCTATTTGCATCATAGATATCTGTTGCGGTTTCAGGGTTTTTCATTTTTAACAAATCAATGGGTCCATTTGGACTTTTAGCCAATTCCTATTTTGCTCCACCTCCCTCCGGCATAGGCACAAGCATTCAATTAGCTGATGCAAAACATGTTTGTTCATACAATGCAAGGGAGATTGTTTGTTTGGCCTCTGCATTCATAGCCAGGCACCTTAACTCATGGCTGTTGGTCTTGGATGTAGGCTTTGGTTTCAGAAAGCAGATCTAAAAAACAAAAAACAGAAAAAAACTGGTAATGAGAGGCAGGACTGCTTGTTCACTTTTTATATTCTTTCCCCCCACCAAATAGCCCTAGTGGACACATACTGGCATTCTCGCAGTCAAGCAAATTTAACTGGAGCAGAGAAGCCAAAGATGCTGGAACGGCAGTGAAACTCTCTGGAAGAAGTCTTTGAGATGGAGCTGTACTTTTTACTTTGCCAGTATTGGCTGGCTCTGTGTCTGCTATACACGTGGTTAATGAGGAGACTGGTTGGCGATTCCTGCATTTTAGAGGACAAAGGACCTTTTGATGTATAAGGTTTTTTTTTTTTTTTTTTGTTTTGTGTTTTTTTTTTTTTTCTTTCCTTCCTTTTTGTCCATATTTTTCCTTTATCTTGTAAAAAATGTCAGAACACTTGCCTTCAGTCAAGATCTTTCATTGCTCATAGCACACCTTCCTGTTATCTTTGTGCACCACGGAACTGGAACAGCCTGTAGGGTGATTTCTCAAAATACTCTGCTTTATCTTCATATGTCTAGGAAGCCTTTACTTCGTATGCATCTAGGAAGCCTTTACTAACAGAGGAAATGTTTTTTGTTCTACGTGTTCTGTCTTAGATGAAAGCTTGTCTACCTAATGTCCTGTGAACTGCAACACAACATTGCTATAAAAGTGGTATGAGCAGTTGTTTGGTAGATGTATACTTGTACGTCATATTTATGTAGATAAATCCAGAATCCTATGACTGATTTTGCATCCTATGGAAGGGTGTCTGGCTTTGTTTTCAATCTAACAAAAAAAAAAATCTAAAAATAAACCTTTTGTGTGAGATGCATCACGACTTAATGGTTTGTAAGGTGGTGGGAAGAACAATTTTTTTAATGGTTTTATGGATAAACGTAATGCGCTTATTTTAATTAATTTTGAAATGAAATAAAGACTGAAAAAATGTGTGGTATAGTATATTTGTTTTTTTAAAAAGGGACATGTGTATGAAAGGAGACCTTTCACTTACAAGTTCATTTACTTGTGTCCAATTTCAGCCTTTCCTGCTTCTATAAGTGTAGCACTACCCCTGCAGGAGCTTCTGGTTACTGGCTCTCCTACTCCTGCAGTCAGGCAACATTCATTCTCCACATCCAGACAGAAGAAGTCAGTCCCTTGACTGTTTTTATAATTGGGGGATAACACTTTGGATGGGGTGAAGGGATATATGGGATGCCCAGGGACAAATTCCTCCTTATGTACAACTCTGTCTCCTTCCTGAACACTGACCGTCTCTGAAAAGATGCAAAAGCCCCTTTAAGAACTAGGAACTCTGTCCTTTTAGAAAGTAAAACAACATGTTGGCGGTATTCCGGAATGCAGCTTACAACTCCCCTGTAGACGCTGGTTCCAGTTCTAGCAACTGTAAATGCCAGCCCACCTGGCTGCTTCTCCACCAACCCACCTGGATGTTTCTTCACCAGCCTACCTGGCTGCCTAAGAGATCTCCCAGGGCACGATAATGGATTAAGCACAATGCTGTCTTCTAAAAAGACCTTCTGTGTGTGGCAGTCTTTCCCCTTGTAAGTCCCTGACTGTGCTGATGTACGCACTGTCCTCCTTGCTCCCGCTGCCTATTAGTATTGCAGTTTGAAAGGAATCTTTTCCTATCAGGATACTCCAAGGCCAGCCCGAGGTGCAGGGACCACCGACAGTCTCCTCAGCACTCGCTCTTCCATCCCTTGCCAGCATGACTCATCCATATTTAAGGGCTGGCTCAGACACCACGCCGGGCTCACTGCCTGGGGATTGGCTGAGCTCCCCTAATTATGCAGATCAAACCCTCCTGGCCTCCACTCTCCAGTTTCTAGAAATGTTCCCAAACCTCCAGAATCGGGGGAGGCACTAGAGACCTACCTGTAATGAGTCATCCTGACCTGCAATAAACTTTTGACCCATAATCAAGACTTAAAAGTTAAACATGAACCAAAACATAAATTTACATTCACAATAAGCAATGTTTTGTTTTAGATGTTCTAATTAAACCTTAACTCCAGCCAAAAAGTGTTTAACGTGCATTATGAAAAAAAATATCCACAATGACGAGTGTCTACTGCCTGACTTTCACTCCCCGTACATTGCAGTCAGTGCTGAACATCTGGCACAAGTTACAGCTACAGCTGGAGTATGTGGGTCACTCGCACTCCAGTTCCAATAAACATGAAATTGTTTTCACTGAGCTCATTCATACCATGTCCAGTGACCTGCATTTTTCTGCACTTGAGAAGTGCAGGTGACTGCAAGGACACAGAAAACACTGTTTTTGTGCCTCATTCACATCGCATCACACATAAACATATATACAGTATCTCACAAAAGTGAGTACACCCCTCAGTTTTGTAAATATTCTATATTTTCATATGACAACACTAAAGAAATGTTACTTTGCTATAATGTAAAGTAGTGAGTGTACAGCTTGTATAACAGTGTAAATTTGCTGTCCTCTCAAAATAACTCAAAACACAGCCATTAATATCTAAACCGCTGGCAACAAAAGTGAGTGCACCCCTAAGTAAAAATGTCCAAATTGGGCCCAATTGGCCATTTTCCCTCCCCGTTGTCAGGTGACTTGTTAGTGCCGGTTCACACAGGGGCGGCATGACTTGCAGGTCGCCTCACCAAGGCGACCTGCACACGACTTAAGCGGCGACTTGCAAAACGACTTCTGTATAGAAGTCAATGCAAGTCGCCTGAAGTCGCACCAAAAATACTACAGGAACCTTTTTCTAAGTCGGAGCGACTTGCGTCGCTCCTATTAGAACGGTTCCGTAGTACAGAACGGGAGGCGACTTGTCAGGTGGCTAGGTCGCTTGACAAGTCGCCCCTGTGTGAACTGGCACTTAGTGTTACAAGGTCTCAAGTGTAAATGGGGAGCAGGTGTGTTAAATTTGGTGTTATTGCTCTCGCGCTCTCTCATACTGGCCACTGGAAGTTCAAAATGGCACCTCATGGCTAAGAACTCTATTAGGATCTGAAAAAAAATGAATTGTTGCTCTACATAAAGATGGCCTAGGCTATAAGATTATTGCCAAGACCCTGAAACTGAGCTGCAGCATGGTGGCCAAGACCACACAGCGGTTTAACAAGACCTTTCCACTAAGAACAGGCCTCGCCATGGTCAACCAAAAGTTGAGTGCATGTGCTCAGCATCATAGCCATGTCACAGTGTCACCGATCAGTGCAGACCAATATATCAAATTACTCAATAGTGCTTCACCATCCATGTGTACAGTGTGCCCCAGCCTCTCACCTAAAGAATGACCCCTACGGGTCTAGTCGCACCAATTATAAAGCTTTCATATGCATCCACAGCAGTAGGCTCTCTCCTTACTAGATGGGGCAGTGGTGTTCACAGATACAGGCAGGTATTTCCATTAAAACATAGCTATCTCCCCCACTTTTTACCAACAAGGCTAACATGTAATAAAAATTGGTCTCCATGTGTAGTATTCCAATAGGATAATTTATTTAAAAAAAGTAGTAACTCACATGTAAAATCATCAGTCATCAGCTTTCTCATGTGTCAGGGACTTCCGGTCTCTGCTGTGACGAAGTGACGTTCACCTAGCTCCTCCCTATGCATAACATTATCGCTCATGTGACTTCATCAAGGGTATCTTGAAGTCACGTGAGCGGTGACGTAACGCGTAAGTTTTATAATAAATTATCCTATTGGAATACTACACATGGAGACCTATTTTTATTACATGTAGCCTTGTTGATAAAAAGTGGAGGAGATAGCTATGTTTTAATAAATACCTGCCTTTTATCTGTTAACACGGCTGCCCCATCTAGTAGAGGACTACAAGGAGAGAGCCTACTGCTGTGGGTGCATATGAGAGATTCATCATTGGTGCGACTAGACCCGTAGGGGTCTTTCTTTGAGGTGAGAGGCTGGGGCACACTGTACACACGAATGGTGAAGCACTATTGAGGAATTTGATGCATTGGTCTGCACTGTGATCGGTGACACGGTGTATGAATTATTCCTGTGCAAGGAAGATTGACTGCACCAAGCACTTTATGGGCTTTTTGTCACAAGTTATTATTGCACTTTAAGTTGTATTGTATCTATTATTGCATTACTATATTTAATTATATTTTATTTGCACTGTGAAGGTTTTACACCTATTTCTGGATTGAGGGTTATTTGCACTTAAAGCGGGATTCCGTCCCTCAAAAAAAATGTTTAAAAGTCAGCAGCTACTAACACTGTAGCTATTGACTTTAAATAAGTACTTACCTGTCCTGGGTGCCTGCGATGTCGGCCGCCCGAGGCCGACCCGTCCCTCGACTCTCGGGTTCCGGCACTGCCATCCTAAGTAAGGGAAACAGGCAGTGGAGCCTTGCGGCTTCACATGCAAGTTTCCTACTGCGCACGCGCGAGCGTTCTGTGAATGGCCCTGTGGTGTTCTGGGAACACACACAGTTCCCAAAAGGCAACGGGGCCACTCGCCGAGGAGCAGAACACGCCGCGGAATAGGAAGAGGCAGATTAGGAAGACTGCCTAGCAACAAGGGTTTAGGTAAGTTTAACATTTTTCAAATGATTTTTTTTTTTTTTTTTTTTTTAGGGTTTTTGGTGAATTTTTTTTTTTTCAGGGTGGCCCTCCACTTTAACCAATTCATCAATGGCAAAGTGATATTTTGGCTATCATTACACTTTTATAGCATTATTACTTTGCTGAGAAAGTGCCACATTTATTCATTTTATTTTATCAGTGTGGGAACATATTTCGTGTTGGCAGCTACTCACTACTAAGTTATTGGTTTGCGCATTAGTATATTCTTTTAGCAAATTTACCCTGTTATACAAGCTGTACACGTACTACTTTACATTGTACCTGCCTGTATCTGTGAGCACTGCTTCAGTGTTGTCACATGAAAAGATATATAATAAAATATTTACAACAATGTGAAGGGTTTAATCACTTCTGTGAGATACTGTAAATGCAAGGAAAGTGCATAAAAATTTATGCAAAAGCACATTACTGCACATGCATTTTTAGTACCGGTATATTTTTATGTGCAGTATGGTTGGAAATTCATCTGAACCTTCTGAAAGGAATGCAAGGCTTTTAATGATTGGAGTATTCCATAGAAGAAAATGTTTTTGTTGCCCCCCCCCTCCATAAATTTTTATTAAAAATGTATTATATTTAATAAACAAAATTGTGACCTTAATGTAAAGCTCTCAATACAGTATCGTACAATTAGAATGGCAGACTGAATTTGCCAGATGCCGTTAAAAGAAAAAAGGCACTGTAAACATCGCAACTCTGAGTCCAGTAAAATTACAAGGGGAAGAGGTCAGCGGCAATAAAACAAAGTTCAACATTCTAGTAATACAAAGAAAGAGGTGGAGGGATCCCCATTTAGGTCGGATAAGAGCTGAAAAAAGAAGGCTGAATATAAAATGCAAGAAGGAAGAGGGAAGGGAAGCGCCACTAAGTGCAGTATCACAGGGGGGGGAATTTAATGTAAAGATTAAAAACACTTACGAGATTAAAATTAATTTACCCTACGATGCAAGTCAATGACAAGCTCAGTGGTTGAAGTGAGAGGGCAGAGTTCTTGTCCCAATCAGTCCTTCGGTATGTTCCTGTCACTTCCGTCCGCGTTCCACGCTGGTTTCATTTCCTGGTGGCCACTGGATGCCTATGGAGCCTGCAACTGAATGAAACCTTTCCTCGGATGGTGCTATACAAAAGAACTGATTAGGACAAAAACTCTCCCCTCAACCACTGAGCTTGCCATTGACTTGCGTGGTAGGGTCCATCCCCATAACATCTACTCACCATGGACCAGATCCCAGCATTATCTGCAGGACAGAGGATCCAAGGCTCATATCTACATTTCATGTGGAAGGCGATAAATTAATTTTTAATCCTGTAAGTGTTTTTAATATTTACATTAAATTCCCCCCTGTGATACTCTACTTAGAGGTGCTTCCCTACCCTCTTCCTTCTTGTATTCAACAGAGCTGGCTATACTCTGAGGACAGCAGCCTGAAGTGCAACTGCGGCCAACACTGAAATCTTTTTCACATTTGGTGGCCGCCCCTTGGCTGCCCTAACCTTACTAGATTCTGGACAAACGTAGCCTGCTTTATTACATCTATCACTCAAAATCCATTTTCTCCTACTCCTCAACCAGTCCTGTTTGGCATGGCTTCCTCCCGCTGGCCCACAAACCTCAGAACCGTTGTACTTCATATCTTTATTGCTATATGGTTGGCTATAGCCAGAAAGTAAAAATGCACTCCCCCTCTCTTGAGGATGTCCTCTACATTTTTAATGATCACTGTCAACTTGAGTATATGTTTGCAAAAGCACACTTCCAGATGTCTAAATTTCTCACACATTGGCACCCATGGCTTATTAACAACTGATGCCTGGTATTGCTCAAGTAACCTGCCACTTTGTGCCATTTAGCATTACCAATTTCTCCAACGTGCTGTAGTTCATATCCATGCCCGGGGGACTATTATTTTCTCTTTTCTTTTACCTACCATAGGTATGACATGTGATCTACCCTACTATGGGCACTTTTCCCTCACCTACCAACCTGCCCAAATTAGTTGTGATGTATTCTGTTTGTACACAAAACTGTACTCTTCCAGTATCTCACAAAAGTGAGTTACACCCCTAAACTTTTTGTAAATATTTTATTATATCTTTTCATGTGAAAACACTGAAGAAATGACACTTTGCTACAATGTAAAGTAGTGAGTGTACAGCTTGTATAACAGTGTAAATGTGCTGTCCCCTCAAAATAACTCAACACACAGCCATTAATGTCTAAACTGCTTGCAACAAAAGTGAGTACACCCCTAAGTGAAAATGTCCAAATTGGGCCCAAAATGTCAATATTTTATGTGGCCACCATTATTTTCCAGCACTGCCTTAACCCTCTTGGGCATGGAGATCACCAGAGCTTCACAGGTTGCCACTGGAGTCCTCTTCCACTCCTTCATGACATCATGGAGCTGGTGGATGTTAGAGATCTTGCCTTCCCTTTGAGGATGCCCCACAAATGCTCAATGGGGTTTAGGTCTGGAGACATGCTTGGCCAGTCCATCACCTTTACCCTCAGCTTCTTTAGCAAGGCACTGGTCGTTTTAAAAGTGTGTTTGGGGTCATTATCATGTTGGAATACTGCCCTGTGGCACAGTCTCCAAAGGGAGAGATCATGCTCTGCTTCAGTATGTCAAAGTACATGTTTGTATTCATGGGTCCCTCAATGAACTGTAGCTCCCCAGTGCCAGCAGCACTTATGCAGCCCCAGACCATGACACTCCCACCACCATGGTTGACTGTAGGCAAGACACACTTGTCTTTTTACTCCTCACCTGGTTGCCGCCACACACACTTGACACCATCTGAACCAAATTAAGTTTATCTTGATCTCATCAGACAACAGGACATGGTTCCAGTAATCCATGTCCTTAGTCTGCTTGTCTTCAGCAAACTGTTTGCAGGCTTTCTTGTGCATCATCTTTAGAAGATGCTTATTTCTGGGATGACAGCCATGCAGACCAAATTGATGCAGTGTGCGGCGAATGGTCTGAGCACTGACAGGCTGAACCCCCACCCCTTCAACCTCTGCAGCAATGCTGGCAGCACTCATACATCTATTTCCCAAAGATAACCTCTGGATATGACCCTGAGCATGTGCACTCAACTTCTTTGGTCAACCATGGCGAGGCCTGTTCTGAGTGGAACCTGTCCTGTTAAGCCGCTGTATGGTTTTGGCCACTATGCTGCAGCTCCGTTTTAGGGTCTTTGCAATCTTCTGATAGCTTAGGCCATCTTTATGTAGAGCAATAATTCTTTTTCTTTATCGTACATCATAGGACACAGAGCCTCAAGTAATCACTTGGTGGGTTACGGGCCTACCTTCAGGTGTTGACACTGGTATAACCAATACAGGAAGTTGACTCCCCTATATAACCCCTCCTCCTTCCAGGAGTCCTCAGTTTTTTCACCAGTGTCTAAGGTGTTGGTCACGAGTGAAGATGTGCTCTGAGGAGCTCCAGGGAGGCATCCATGCTGGATTTAAAAAACCTCCACAACCGGATCCATCCTCGCCACTGAGGCCATAGGATGGTACCTGGGCCTCGCATTGAGGAACAAGGTTTTGCCTGTAAGCTTCTCTTTGAGGGCTGGACCCTAGGAACCAGGACTCTTTTTGGTTTTTCATATTACCTAAAGTTGTTCCTGAGGGGTGCTATACAGGTCCAAAGGAGCGGAACCCCTTTAAAAAAAGGGCCCCAGTCTTTGAAGGTTTAACTACACTGCCCGCCATGATGGGTGATGGTTGGATCTGTCTGTTAAATCAGCAGTATCCTGCAGCAAGGATAAGGTAAGGGGAGAAGCCTAGGAACTGTAAAAAGTCCACCTATGCCTTTTTCTCCAAAAAATACATATATATAAAATGTATAACTGTATGCCTTAAAATGTCTCCCCTAGAGGGAGTACATTACACTTGCCTAGTACGATGCCTTTTTCCGCAGCTCTGTGTCTGGCCATAGCAGCGGGTGTGGTCCCTGCAGCCAGAGGGGAGTTCTTAATTGAACAGATGGTGTTCCTCTTCTGAGGGATCTAAAGGGGTTTACAGCAGTAGTTTATGAACATACAAAACCAGCCCTTTGCATTTTTTTGTATAAAGTGAAGTCTTCCTTTAAAACTAGGAGCTTAACAAACACTGCTGATAAAAATTCCCCTCCCCTCTCCTCCTGGAGAGGTGCGGTAACAGCTGACACTTATGTGTAATCAGGATCTCACCTGAGGCTTAACACAGACGCTCTCAGTTCATATGCTGAAGACAGAAGTCTGTCACACTAAGAGACACAGGAGTGCTGGGCATGTAAAGGTGTGTAAACAGGCATTTCCAGCACAGGAAATATTATGGAACTCAGCATCAAAGGTTGATCCTTATGGTGACTTTGTTTTCTTTTGCTAAAACTCTTGTTCAGCAAATACCATAATTTGTTAAAGTGCCTCTTCTGTTGTGCTTAGCACATTTGATTTCCAGTGTACCACAAAGGTACCAAGGATTCCACCCCCAGGCGCTGGGAACTCCAGTCATGCCTCCACACTGTCATCCTCTCCGGAGATACCTGACATGGCAAGCCAGGGTGAGTCATGGGAAGCAATTGGTGGTGCAACTGCCCCTCACACTTCAGCCACTGTGTATGTGACTGAAGATGCATTCTACTCTGCCCTGTTGGGCTTAGAAGGAAGATTAGCGGCTTTAATCGCATTCTCCATCCAAGAGGATAGGAAGCATGCTAGATCCCCCTCCCCACCACAAACCCCTTTTTCCAAGGGAACAGTGGGCACAGGATGAGGTGTTATCCTCAGGTGATCACGGGGGAAAACGAGCCAAATTTTCCTCTGTGGAGGAAACAGTTGATGAACCTTATGCAACCTCATAATCTGACAGATTAAAGGTACAAACTCTTACAGAGATGGTTTTATTCCACTTTTTATACTACTCCTAACAGAGTAAGCTGAAAGTCCAGGTCCCTTCTTTGTTTTTGTTTTTTATTTAAAAAAAAAAAAAAAACTTTTTACAGCACTTATTTATGCTGAATGGGATCATCTGGATAAGCATTTTTTCCCTCCAAAGAGTTTCTCAGTTCTCTATCATGGAGGAAATTCACAAAGGTTGGAAAGTACCAGCAGTAGACGCTGCGATTTCCAGCATCAAGATGCATAATTGCTTAAGCATCCAACAGATAAGGAGTTGGAATTTTTTTGTTTAAAATTCTCCTACCAATGGCACTATGTTTCGCCATAGATGCCATAAAAAACCCTATCCACCAGGCGTCTCACCTTGCGCTTGTGCTAAAACACATGCTTAGGACCCTGTGGTTAAAAGGGTTGGTAAGCCAAAGCATCTTGCAAAAAAGGGTGTCTGGCTAATTTCCCTTTTCATTGGGGAAGGTTTGGTGAAATACATCCAAATGATTTCTAGCAGTAAAGCTCTTTTGTCCAGTAGAAGGTTTAAATGTCCTTTTATTTAAAGTGAAGCCACAACAGCTCACAGGTTAAGTACTCTGACGGCCAGTGCAGCCATGGGAGACTTCCTGACAGACATGGGTTCAGATCCACATGTCGGCGTTCACTAGTGAAGGAGCCACTCCTCACAGGTTAACTACTCTGATGGCCAGCGTAGCCATGGGAGGCTTCCTGAAAGACGTGGGACCTCGTCCTCACGTTGGCTCCTTGTGACCTTGGACAAGTCACTTAAACAGATTCCTTCCCCTGCGCAGAGGCAGCTGCCTCTAGGCAGCGGTGACGACCTCCTCCGTCAGACTCTAGGGCATGATTTCCAAGGAGTACTGTTCAGATCTGTGCAATTTCAAGGTAGTCCCTGCACTACTTTGGTACCACTTTGATGCGACTTGAGGTCCATAAACCTCTAGAATACACAGGCATTGTTTCCTGTCGCATCAAAATCGCGCCCCGACGTATTCTCGGCAGCAAAGGATCACTGTAAAATCACGCAACTTTGGGGTTGCAATAGTGGAAACTGAGCCTAAGAGGAGAAAAGATTCAGCCCCTGTATACATGATTGAAGATGCGACTTTAATCGCATCCACTATCCAAGGATGGGAAGAGTGTTAGATCCCCTCCCCCACCTGAGATCCCTTATCAAGGGAACAGTGGGTAGAGGATGAAGGATTACCCTCAGGTAATCGGGAAGAACGGCAAACCGAGTACTCCTCTACAGAGGAGACAACTAGAGTTGAACTTCAGCCTCGCAATCTGAGAAATTGTTGGTACAAACCTCCTTACAGAGATAATTTGTGCCTTTTCAAGCTAGTAGAGTCAGCTGATAGTTCTGTTTTTTCTTAGGTTCCTTGGAACCTCCACTGCCTTTTTCATGCGTTTCCTGTACATGTACAGAGCCATGCAGAAATTCAATAGTACCATTCTAGATCTAAAAGAATCTAAATCGGTTCCTGAAGATCCGCTCCTTTCTATGGAGTCGATCATGTCAGTAGTTTCTATTCTGCAAGGAGGAAAACTTCTAGCGCCTATCGGCATCAGGGACGCATATCTGCATGTCCATATATTTCCCGCTCACCAAAGGTTTCTGCGGTTCGAAGTAGAACAGCAGCATTTCAGTTTATAGCCTTGCTCTCCGGGCTAGCTACAGCACCTCGAGTGTTCACAAAGGTGCTAGCCCCACCTGTAGCCAGGTCAAGGGCACAGGGCTTAAACAGTCTTGGCATACCTAGACGATCTATTGCTAATAGACCAATCGCTGTTCGGAGTAAGGTGTATGCATTACAACCAGTTACCTGGAAAGGTCTGGGTTGCATTCTCAACCTAGTAAAGTCTCCATTAAAATCGCTAAAAAAGGGCTGCAGTATTTTTGTCTGATCATAGATACAGCCCAGAGAAAAAAAACCCCAAAAAAACACCACTCTATAAAAGAATTGGTGCCAATGGTCAGGTCAAAAGGAGGTCCCTCCATTCACCTTTGCATGAGGTTGTTAGAAAGGATGGTGGCTTCATTCGAAGCAGTTCCCTTTGCCCAGTTCCATTCGAGACTGTTGCAAAACAGTATTCTATTTTCTTGGAACAAAATGATCCAAGCTTTGGACTTGCCAAAGCGGCTGTCCCCAAGGGTGTCCCAAAGCCTCAATAGGTGGTTACTAAAGAATGTCCTAAAGGGTAAATCCTTCAGACCACTTATCTGGAAAGTGGTAATGACAGAGAAGACAACTGTCCAAGGACAGTATTCAAGAACCGAAAGAGCCTTGCCCATCAACATCCTGGAGATTCGGGCAGTGCTCTAAAAGCCTGGACTTCCAGGTTAAGGGATTGTCCTGACAGGATCCAATGCGTCAATGCCACGGCTGTGGCCTATATCAATCACCAAAAGGGGCACCAAGAATCTCTCAGTGCAGAGAGAAGTGAACCATATTCTAACTTGGGCAGAAAGAAATATTCCGTGCCCATCGGCAGTCTTTATTCCGGGAATAGAGAATTGGCACGCGCACTACATGTGCCGCCAGCAGATTATTCCCAGGGGAATGGTCTATTCACCCCAACATGTTTCAGGCTGTTTGTCAACGATGGGGGACCCGGAGGTAGATCTTCTAGCATCCAGTGCAACATAAAGTTAGTCAACTTTGTGTCCACAACAAAGGATCCATTCGCATGCAGAACAGATGCGTTGATGATACTGCGGGATCAGCTTTTACCGATCTATGCATTTCCCCCTATTCATTTGCTGCCTTGACTTCTTTGCAGGATCAAGCTGGAAAAAAAACTGGTAATTCTGGCAACACCAGCATGGCCCAGAAGGTCATGGTATGCAGAGGTCGTAAAGATGGCAGTGGAGGATCTGTGGTCCCTTCCACTAAGGCCAGACATGCTCTCACAGGGGCCGATATTCCATCCTACTTTACGAATGCTAAATTTAAAGGCCTGGCTATTGAGACCCACATTCTGAAAAGACGTGGGCTTTCCAGGGCAGTTGTTTCTACTTTAATGCTAGGAAGCCAGCTTCTAGAGCTATATATTATAGTCGGGAAAGCTTATGTTTCCTGGTGTGAATCCAAGGGTTGGCACCCTTGGAGATGTAGAAAGGCAAGAATTCTGCCTATAATATAAGTAGGCGTAGAGATGAAGTTGGCCCTGAGTACTATTAAGGGCCAAGTCTTAGCCTTATCAATTTTATTTCAAAGACCACTTGCTACACATTCTTTAGTCCGGGGTTTCATGCGAGGAGTGATGCGGATTAATCCGCCAGTTAAATCACCCTTAAGCCCTTCGGAATTTAGTTTTGTCAGTGTTACAAAAAAGCCATTCGAACCATTACAGCATGTTCCCTTAGTCCTTCTGATTAGGAAGCTGATATTTTTGGTTGCTATATCCTCAGCAAGGAGGGTTTCAGAATTGGCTGCTCTTTCCTGTAAAGAGCCATATTTGGTTATTCATGAGGACAGAGTGGTGTTGGGCCCTCGTCCAGGTTTTTTACCAAAAGTGGTCTCCGGTTTCCACCCGAACCAAGTTATGGTCCTGCCGTTTTTTTTTCCAAAACCATGTTGGTTATTCATGAGGACAGAGTTGTGTTACGCCCTCGTCCAGGCTTTTTGCCAAAAGTGGTTTCAGGCTTTCATCTAAATGAAGATATTGTCCTGACATAATTTTTTCCAAAACCATGTTCCAAAGAAGAAAAGTCACTGCATTGTCTTGATGTGGTGAGAGCAGTGAAGATCTATTTAAAGAAAACTGCTCAGATTCGTAAGACTGATGTCTTATTTATTCTGCCAGAGGGTCCTAAAAAAGGACAGGCAGCGTCAAAATCCACTGTGGCTAAGTGGATTCGGCAGGTTATAATTCAAACTTATGATTTAAAGGGAAAGATTCCCCCTGTTCAAGTTAAGGCGCACTCTTCCAGAGCGGTTGGTGCTTCTTGGGCAGTGCGTCACCAGGCCTCCATGTCACAGATCTGCAAGGCCATGACTTGGTCTTCAGTGCATACATTTTACAAAATTTTATCAAGTAGATGTAAGATGGAATAAGGATATCCCCTTCGGGCGTAGTGTGCTGCAGGCAGCAGTATAATTCCTCAAGGTCTGGGGGTGCCCTACGGGTTGTGTCTCCCTCCCCTCAAGTAGCATTGCTATGGGACATCCCACTAATTACTTGAGGCTCTGTGTCCTATGATGTACGATGAAGAAAATAGGATTTTTAAAACAGCTTACCTGTAAAATCCTTTTCTTGGAGTACATCATAGGACACAGAGCTCCCGCCCCTCTGTTTTATGGGGTGAGAGTATATTGCTTATATTGCTTGGCTACAAAAACTGAGGACTCCTGGAAGGAGGAGGGGTTATATATCGGAGTCAACTTCCTGTATTGGTTATACCAGTGTCAACACCTGAAGGTAGGCCCATAACTCACCAAGTAATTACTTGAGGCTCTGTGTCCTATGATGTACTCCAAGAAAAGGATTTTACAGGTAAGCTGTTTTAAAAATCCTATTTTTTCAGATCCTCAGGGAGTTCTTTGCCCTGAGGTGCCTTGTTGAACTTCCATTGACCAGTATGAGAGAGTGAGAGCGATAACACCAAATTTAACACACCTGCTCCCTATTCACACCTGAGACACTAAAGAGTCACATGACACCGGGGAGGGAAAATGGCTAATTGAGCCCATTTAGGGCATTTTCACTTAGGAGTGTACTCACTTTTGTTGCCAGAGGTTTAGCTATTAATGGCTGTGTGTTGAGTTATTTTGAGGGAACAGCAAATTTTACATGGTTTTGCAAGCTGTACACTCACTACTTTACATTGTAGCAAAGTGTCATTTCTTCGGTGTTGTCACATGAAAAGAAATAATAAAATATTTACAAAAAATGTGAGGGGTGTACTCACTTTTGTGAGATATTGTATATATTGATGTCAATACTGCTTTAAGTGGCTACTTGTTACTTCTTGTTATGTCCCTGTTAAGGACAAAACTTAAAAAAAATATCTGGTAAATAAATCTACATTGGGGCAGAGATTAAAGAAATAAAGAGTAATATTGTGAAAGGCAAACCGCAGGGTCACAAAAGAGCACTAGTGTTTTCATTGAACAATACACTCTATGGGGCTCAAGATTTGCCCCATGGGGGTAAGAAGTAGATGTAACCCGAATAGCGAAAACAACACCCTAAAGTACCCAGAGTTGTCTAAATTATTGTAAATCCATCTATAAGCCAGATGGAGCAACCAGCTAGTGTAGATTCATCTCATTGTTTGTCTTTAAATTCATCCAACAAGCCCATCGCCTATGGAGGAAAGATACCTTCCTGAGAGAGAATAACTAGTTCTTGCACTTCTGCCACCCTGTTCAGTCACACAAATCAGTCTCTCACAGTGGGAATGCGAGATTGCATTTATCATGCAAAGCGAGGGATTTTTGAGTAGGAAGTTTTCATCGGTGAAGAGTGGTGTAGAATGTACTGGGGAGGATAAAATATCAAGGGGTAGGTGGCCACCTTTACTGTTATCTTGTGTACCTTGTGTACAAATGGAACCATTTGTGGGTTCCAGTGTCCATTCCCAGTGGTTAATCCATATAACACAAGCCCGTTTGGCTCACGGAGCATATGCTCTGGTGGGTTCAAATGTTCTGGTAAGCCTCCTAATTTTCGATGGTGGTACTCCTCACTTTAGATATACATCCTGACTCACTGTTTGGACATTCATAAGAAGTTTGAATAACATTTTGAACTTTGTCATTTTTCATTTTTGTCACCTGGATTTTCCATGGACTTTCATCATTATCACACATTTACATTGTTTATCACAGTTGCACATGTTTCTTTACCCCATTTTATTGGGTGTGATTATTTGGGTCCATTGCCCCTTATTTGATATATTTGTCACATCATGTTTTTTTAAGCGCTACACTAATTGTCTTCCCTTGTTTTGCTATTTATCCAATTTGCTGTGTTAGCTGCTATTTTCCAAGGGAATTACTTGTTACACCTTTCTGGAAAGTGAGCATCACAATAAGGCTGGGTTCACACTTATGCAAATTTACCTGTATCCAATTCGCATAGCAAGAGATTGTGACCAGCTCTTTATGGAGCCGGTTCACACCTCTCTGGGGCGGCCACAGAGCGGATTGCACAGGGGTCCTATGTGTCTTTGGCTCAGTTTCAGAGTCGAATTCAGCCAAAAATTCGGCCCTGAATCCTCCCTGAAACAGTGAGCAGGGACGCACCAGACCCCTGCTGTGAGCCGCGTGTGGCTTGGATGTGAACCCAGCCCAAAAGTTTTTTAGTGAAGTGCTCAAATATTTGCTTCAAATGATGATAATATAACAATCGTGCAGTCATGTGCTCAATCCAAGGAAAAGATAAACTCCACCACTGTGTGCAGTGGCTGCTCACCTTAAATTACCAGCTGTTAGGGTTGTGCTTTAGGTTAAAATTCTACTGATATATATTTTTTGTGTTTCACAGACCGTTTTGTAATGGAATGTAGGAAGTTTCCTCCCATTGCTATCTGACCTGTTGGAACAGTTGCATGGAATATGACGTGTGTAGAATTAAAACAGGATACTGGACTTTCCTGTTACATACCGTATATAAGACTGAAAAATATGGTATGAAAACTAAGTAAAAACATTCAGCATACTTTTGAGTGTGAGTGTTTTGCTTCCAGAGCTGCTCTGAGATGTGGGACGTGTGGAACGGAATGATGACGGCAAAGGTTAGTAGAGATTACATAGACAGATAAAATAGACAGGGATAAAACCCTTAGGTAAATAGATAGTTAACTTGATGCAGTTCTGGGATAAACTTTTAGTTAGAATAAAGTAATATATAAGGGAATATGGATATGTACCATTTAACTTGTTATATATCAGAGATATTAATCTATGAACTGGTGATCAGAAGTGTTGGGTGGGGTGTTGCCATTGGGGAACAGGCTGCTTCGGTGCATACTGTTGTCCCAGAATGCCCCCCATTTCGGACAGAAGCCTCGAGTGCTTAGGTACCACCAGGAATTGGCATTTGAGCTGTGGGACCTTGTGCAGATATTGTTGAGCTTAGGCAGTAAAGGTAGGGACTTGAAATTTTTCCTTTCAGTTGAGAGGTTGTTCCCTTCCCCACGCCCAGACATCTTTCAGGTAATAACTTGTTATTTTATAATTGCTTATTTATGCTTGCATATAGAACATTTGCTAAGTAGCTATATTATTCAGTCTCTTGATAGATTCTAACACTCCTTGCCTTGCTTGCACATGAGTGCTAATCTGAGAGAGACAGACTAGGGGTATTTTGATTGTGCAACTTTACAGCTTTGACGCCCATGCACAGCAGTTGAACAGTTTATCAGGTGCTATTTCAGTGCCAGCAGGTTTTCCTGCTCCTAGAACAGTTGCACACTCAAAAGGTCCATAGGTCTGCTCGTATAATTTGCTCTTCTTTTTTTTTTTTTTTTTTTTTTTACAGGATGGCTAAAGGGACAATCCCGCTCTTACCATTGTTTAAATTGTTAAGATTTTCTCTGGCACGGCGTAAAATGTTACAAAAACATAGATTGTTTCAGACTTTGCGGACAAATGTCTTTTTTGTAAAGAAAACTGGCCTTAAAGCAAATGTTAGAATGAAACAGCAGGCAGCTAACGGACTACGGAAGGTAACTAGGAGAATTCCTACACCGAGCATTAAGAAACCTAAGCCTCCATTCTCCACACTCTCTTCTGGCCTAAACCAAATTGACTATCTCCTTGCTGACTTGGAAACGTCACAAGGAGATACCACAAATGTAGGGTACCTGGAGAAGGATCGGAGAGTGTCAGGGTTAGTTCAGCAGGTGTTGCAGGAACACATGTCTTTAACAGTCAGACTAAAAGATATAAGTATGCATGCATTTAAGGAATCCATTCCCGATGTGCAGAATATTTTGCACTATTAGAAGCCCTCACACCTACCACTTTTGTAAATGTACCCCAGGCTGATATACTCATTACTGGAGAAATAGGGAGTTTTGTTGCCCCCTCACTAAATTTAGATGATTTTGAGTTTGGGAATACTGTGCATGTCCCTCAACAGCTCCCAATGCCAGAAACTGTGTAGCATAATTGCTCATCTTCTCCTACTTCAGGTAGGATGTTGTCCCCACATGTCAGTGCACAGGAATATCATGGACCAATTAGTGCACCAGCTCAAGAATTTATGGTTCTTGACAGAGTGCTCCCTCTTGATAAAAGGGGACTTATACAGATTACTTCCTTGTACAGTAGGATGTTGATATCCATCCAGTACCAGAACCTTTCATAAGCAAAACAGGTATGGTAAGGCCCCCTATTTCTTTTTATTTCTACTCCCGATCCGAGAGCATCATTGGTAAGAATGTCCACACCATTAAGGGCATATGTTCATGGGGAAGGGTGGGGTCCCCACGTGCAAGCAGAATGGGTGCATGATCTTGCAAACCACTATTGCTTTTAGTAGGGACACACTGTTTAACATATGCTGTTATTAACAATAGCCTTTGTTTTACGGCCAGTTGCATGGAGTTCAATTAGCATAGCTGGCAGTGCTGATGCTTCTAATGCTGCTCTATTATGCCACGTACACACGACCGGACTTTCCGGCAGAAAAGGTCCGACGGAATCATTCCATCGAATATTCCGATCGTGTGTGGGCTTCATCGGACTTTCTCTTTCGAAAATTCTGACGGACCTAGAAATAGAACATGTTTTAAATCTTTCCTACGGAATCAATTCCTATCGGGAAAACCGTTCGTTTGTATGCTATTCCGATGGACCAAAAACGACGCAAGGGCAGCTACTGGCTATTGAACTTCCTTTTTCTAGTCCCGTCGTACGTCATCGCGTTCTAAACGATCGGACTTTGGTGTGATCGTGTGTAGGCAAGTCCGTTTCAGCAGACCTCCGTTGGAACTCTGTTGAAAAAAACGTCAGCGTTTATTCTGCTGGAAAGTCCGGTCGTGTGTACGCGGCATTACAGGTTTGTATAATAGGGAAATGTATGGTCATCTATGTGTACATAGATCTATAGTATGATATTTGCCACTGTTCTGGTTTGCCTAAGTTTGTTTTCAAATATAGTAAATTGGTAAATATGACGTCATTTCTAAATTTTATGTATTACAAGGTACCTAAACATTTTGTAGCTACTTCCTCTCCTGAGGAACATGATCAGGTAACATTATCAATTTTAAGAAACTTGCAATTGCACATTGATAACAGTATAACGCTGGGTAAAATTATAGGTGTAAGGCTTATATCTTGAATGTCACTGTTGCGTCCTGCCTTTTTATATGTTGATGATGTGTCTCATGCAGCACTGCACCCAAACAAAATTTTTATCATTTTCTTGTCACAAAAAGAGCTTTCTTTTGGTGGTATTTGATCACCACTGGGGTTTTTATTTTTTGCTAAACAAATTAAAAAAGACCAAAATTTTTGAAAAAAAAAGGTTTTCTTTGTTTCCGTTATAAAATGTTGTTTTCTCCTTCACTGATGGGCATTGATGAGACGGCACTGATGGGCACTGATGAGTTGGCACTGATAAGGTGGCACTGATGAAGAGGCACTGGTATGTAGAATTGATGGGGACTAATAGGTGGCATTGATATGCAGCACTGATGGGCATCAATAGGCGGCACTGATATGGAGTATTGATGGGCACTGACAGGCGGCTGTGATGGGCACTGACAGGTGGCACTGATGGGCAGCACTGATGATGAGGTACTGATGAGGTACTGACCGGTGTTACTGCTGGGCACTGATTGGCATGGTGATGGGCACTGATTGGCACTGTGGTGGGCACTGATATGGGCACTGACATCCGTTTCTGATGGGGTACTGACTGGCAGCTGATGGTCACTTATTGGCAGCTGTGGTGGCACATCTGATGGAGCTATGCTGATAATCACTGTGCTGATTATCAGCACAGACCCCCCCACTCTGACAGGGAGAGCCGCCTATACAGGCAAGGATATTGGTGTTGGTATTAGGTAACTAATAACACTGCGTGTTATATGCATGCCGTTGAAGAATCCAATCTGAGAACTGGAAGCTCTTTTTTTTGATTTGTTGAATTCTGCTGCAATATTGAGTGTATATGCCTAGTAATGAGAACTGCTGCTAGAAAACACTTTATTTCTTCATACTTAATGGACTTACGTTTGTGCTCATAAGTTTACATACCCTGGCATAATGTATGATTTCTTGGCCATTTTTCAGAGACTATGAATGATAACACAAAAACTTTTCTTTTACTCATGGTTCGTGTTTGGCTGAAGCCATTTATTATCAATCAACTGTTTACTCGTTTTAAATCATAATTACAACAGAAACTAGCCAAATGACCCTGATCAAAAGTTTACATACCCCAGTTCTTAATACCCTGTATTGCCCCTTTTAACATCAATGACAGCTTGAAGTCTTTGTTGGTATTCGTGGGTGGGACTCTTTATCTTCTCAGATTGTAAAGCTGCCCATTCCTCTTGGCAAAAAGCCTCCAGTTCCTGTAAATTCTTGGACTGTCTTGCTTGAACTGCATGTTTGAGATCTACCCAGAGTGGTGATATTGAGGTCAAGAGACTGAGATGGCCACTCCAGAGCCTTCACTTTATTCTGCTGTAGCCAATGACAGGTTCACTTGGTGTCAGGGCTGGGCTCAGCCCTTCCTTCTCTGAGCTGGCCACCCAGCTGTTGGCTAATTGCCGGCTCCTATCTCTCCACAGCTGTTGATGATATCCTGCTCATCAGTCCTGCCTACTTAAGCCGTCCAGCCCAGATGAGCTCTGCCTTCGCCTTGGTCACATCTATAGAGACACTCTCTTGTGTTCCTGTTAGACTTGCTTGGCTGACATTCCTTCTGGCTCCAGATCCTGCTTGCTGTTCTACTACGCTCATCTCTGGCTCCCTGACATTTTGGCTTGTCTGACTATCTGTTCCGGTTCCTGAACTCTAGCTATGTTTTGACTACGTTTACTCTGTTTACCTTTTTTTATTATTATTAAACAAGTGAGATTTTACTGTACTTCTGTCTGTCTGATTCCTTAGTTTCTGACACTCAGCCTTGTGTTTTGGATCATTGTCATGGTGGAATGTCCAATTACGTCCCATGCTCAGCTTCCTGGCTGATGAATGCAAACGTTCCTCCAGTATTTTTTTATAACATACTGCATTCATCTTGCCATCAATTTTGACCAAATTTCCTGTACCATTGTAGCTCACACATCTCCAAAACATCAGTGATCCACCTCCGTGTTTCACAGTAGGAATAGTATACCTTTCATCATAGGCCTGGTTGACGCCTCTCCAAATGTAGCATTTATGGTTGTGGCCAAAAAGCTCAATTTTGGTCTCATCACTCCAAATGACTTTGTGCCAGAAGGTTTGAGGCTTGTCTTTGTGCTGTTTGGCATATTGTAAGTGGGATACTTTGTGGCATTTGCATAGTAATATCTATCTTCTGGTGACTCGCCCATGCAGCCCATCTTTCTTCAAGTGCCTTATTATTGTGCATCTTGAAACAGCCACACTACATGTTTTCAGAGTCCTGTATTTCATCTGAAGTTATTTGTGGGGTTTTCTTTGCATCCTGAACAATTTTCCTGGCAGTTGTAGCTGAAATTTTAGTTGGTCTACCTGACCGTGGTTTGGTTTCAACAGAGCCCCTCATTTTCCACTTCTTGATTAGAGTTTGAACACTGCTGATTGGCATTCTCAATTCCTTGGATATCTTTTTATAACCCTTTCCTTTTTTATACAGTTCAACTACCTTTTCCTGCAGATCCTTTGACAATTCATTTACTTACCCCATGACTCAGAACCCAGACACATCAGTACAGCACTGAATGAAAGATGCAAGGGTCTGTCAGGAGTCCACAAACTCATTGACCTTTTTATACACACAAACACAATAATTACAAGCAAACAGATCACAGGTGAGGATGGTTACCTTTTAATAGCCATTCATACCCCTACGTGTCAACTTGTGTGCAAATTATAGGGCCAAAATCATCAGGGTATGTAAACTTTTGATCAGGGTAATTTGGGTAATTTCTGTTGCCATTATGATTTAAAAAGAGTAAACACAGTTGCTTGATAATAGATGGCTTCAGCCACTAACACTAACCATGAGTGAAGGAAATGCTTTTGTGTTGTTGTTCATATTTTCTGAAAAATTGCCAAAAAAATCATACATTATGCCAGGGTATGTAAACTTATGAGCACAACTGTATGTTTGAATTCTTAAAATGGCAGAATATTATTATTTTTAAATACCTCCAATGGTTAAGAAATACTTTATCTAGTAGTGAGGTGTTTCTGTGGTTATTCATTTTGAGTGGAGAAGTATCTGTCCCCTATTTGCCCCTCTTTCCGGATGTTCTACTTTTAGTACTAAATATTGAAAAAATGCATGGAATTCCTTGTTGTTTTAAAGCTACGCAGGAAGTCCTGGAATGATTCCAGAAGCTTTGACAAGCCATCACTTTGGAAACCCTTCTCTATCTTTCCACAAGCTGAAGGTTGGGGACACCTGTTGGAAAAGTTCCTGGGAAAAGCCTATAGGAAAAGAGCTACAATGCCAACCCAAGGCCTGAAAGTCCAGTGAACACCACACGAGAGAGATTTGATGTGCCAGCCTGAAGACCTGAAGGTTGATTTCTTTGTTTCTTTGCAACATCAGTTCCAGTTTGTTTGTGGATGTCAAGTTTTGTCCTTACTGAGTGGCAAGTTCTTTAAAGGGTGGTAGATCTCTTCTGAATGCACAAATAGATACAGAATATTTGGAGGTATTTTTAGAAGTTAGAAAATGAACTTGAGGAGTACATGATGTGAACTTTGCACTATCTGTGCAAACGTATAAACATTTTGCAAGGCTCAATACAAGAGAGACCTTTTTGTTTTTATTTTTTGCCAAGGACTATTTTATTACCTTAAAGTCTCATACTCTTTTGTTTTCATGTACATTTGCTATACAATTGGGACTATTTTATTACCTTAAAGTCTCATGCTCTTTTATGTTTTCATGGACATTTGCTATACAATTGGGATAACAATTGAGCTGATCTATCATTATCCAGCCATATGTTAATTTAATGTGTATATTGTTTTATGTTTCTATACATGTTTATAAAGATAGGCTAATGCAATTATAGTAAGGCAATTCAGGATGATGCATATTGGAGGCAAGATTCATAATTGTCACTTTTGTGTTTAAAATGAGAGGAAATTGTTAGGGTTATGCTTTAAGTTAAAATTCCACTGATATATATTTTTGCGTTTCACAGACAGTTTTGTAATGGAGTGTAGAAAGTTTCCTGTCATTGTTATCTGACCTGTGGGAACAGTTGTTGTTTTCCCATTATTTCTGCTATTCTGTGATCCTTCCTTCCTGAGTACTTTTTCCTATCGCACACACATCTGTTTCCTTTACGTAAAAGTCTATGCCTAATTGTTTCTTGCTGACTATTATTGTAAAGTACTTTTTCCTGTTACGTATGGAATATGACGTGTGTAGAATTAAAACAGGATACTGGACTTTCCTGTTACATACCGTATATAAGACTGAAAAATATGGAATGAAAACTAAGTAAAAACATTCAGCATACTTTTGAGTGTGAGTGTTTTGCTTCCAGAGCTGCTCTGAGATGTGGGACATGTGGAACAGAATGATGTCGGCAAAAGGTTAGTAGAGATTACATAGATAATATAGACAGGGATAAAAACCTTAGGTAAATAGATAGTTAGCTTGTTGCAGCTCTGGGATAATATTTTAGTTAGAATAAAGTAATATATAAGTAAATATGGATATGCACAATTAACTTGTTATATATCAGAGATATTAATCTATCACAAGGTAACACGCATCAATTGAATCACTGGTTTCCATAGAGTGTAAGTCACTTAGTAGTAAATGGTACTCAGTCGGTTAGCACATGAAATAAGAATAACAATCCTCAAGGTGCACTAAATAACAAAAGGTTTATTAATTGACTTTAAAATACCACTGTGCATCCAGCAACTGGGACCGTGGGGTCACAAAAAGCAGAACGCTTACGAATCCGAACTTCCGCTATCGGCCATGACCAGAAGTGACGTCACCCTGCTCCTCCCTATGTTCCTTTTGTTATATGATTATTAGATCAATATTTTTTGAAATAGAACATGTTTCAAATCTTTCCGATGGACTCAAAGTCCGACGGACTAAAATTGGGAAAACTGTTCATCTGTGTGCTGGTCCGACGGACCAAATATGACGCAAGGGAAGCTATTGGCTACTGGCTATTGAACTTCCTTTTTTAGTCCCGTTTATGTCATCATATTCAAACTGAACGGACTTATGAACAAACTTAGTCCTATCGTGTGGCCAAGTCCCTTGATTCGGGAAGTCCGTCGGACCTAGTCCACCGGAAAATCCGCTCGTGTGTACGTGGCATTGCAAACAGCAGGGCTGAAATTGAACACAGAGTCAGTACAGTTAATGAAAGATAAAGTTAAATTTCTTCATATGCAAATTAGTCATGGACAGAGACAGTTATCACAGGAAAAAGTTAAAAACATTTCTGCTATTCCAATTCCAACATCTTACAAGGCATTATATCAATTTTTGAGTGAAATTGTTGCAAAGAGTTTTTACAGGAATATGATGATAAAGTTAAACCATTATTTGATTTCTTGAAACAAAAAGATGTTGTGTTTGATCAATGGAGTCAAACCCAGACAGATGCCTTTGAAATGTTGAAAAGGGAGTTACAGAAAGCTCCTTCATTGAATACAATCGAAATTGGAATATCAACGCCTGTTTTATTGTCTACTGATGTATCTGAGAATTCCATCTCAGTGATTTTATCTCAGGTAAAAGATGGTGAACCGGAAATAATAGGTTTTTTCTCCAGAGGTTTGACAAATATGGAAAAGACTTGACACAAATATGAAGCACTTGTTAAGTGTTTATTTTGCAGTCAAAGTAACAGAAAAAATTGTGAGATCTAGTAGGATCATATTACAGACACCTTTATCTGTCATTAAATTTTTTTTTTTTTTAATTTGATCTTTATTAAAAAAAAAAAAAAATTTGTATATAACATACAAAATCCTTTTAACATACATCCACTTTATTCCTAATCCCTTTCCCCTGCCCCACCCCTCCCCTTTCCCAATCTGTCATTAAAAATTCTTTTAATGAAAATTCATTCAGGAGAATTACCGTATTTATCGGCGTATAACACGCACTTTTTTCCCCTTAAAATGAGGGGAAAATCACGGGTGCGTGTTATACGCCGATCCCCCTGCTGATTGTGAGTGGAGCAAGCGTCGGCCGCCGATATACATACATAGCCGAGTGTACTCGGCTAGGCTCGGCTAGTTCCACTCACAGTCACGCCCAGTCCCGCCCTATGATGGACATAACACAGGGACTGGGCATGACTGTGAGCGGAGCTAGCAGAACCTAGCTGAGTACACTCGGCTATGTGTGTATATGGGCGGCGCTCGGCTTCACTCAGTCATGCCCAGTCCCGCCATTGGACCTGTGTTATGTCCATCATAGGGCGGGACTATGAGAGGAGCCGAGAAGAGTCGGCTCTGTGTATCTCGGCGCCGGCGGCGCCATTTTCAAACTGCAGTGACACTGACATGTCACTGCAGTTTAACTGCAGCCTGGGCAAGGCTGCAAATGTCACTGACAAGGCTTGCAGATGGACACTGACAAGGCTTGCAGATGGACACTGACAAGGCTTGCAGATGGACACTGACAAGGCTTGCAGATGGACACTGACAAGGCTTGCAGATGGACACTGACAAGGCTTGCAGATGGACACTGGCAAGGCTGCAAAAGACACTGACAAGCATGCAGATGGACGCTGTGCAAGGCTGCATTGATGGGCATTTAAATGTAAGTTTTTTTCCTTAAAAAGTCTTTCACCTTAAAGTCTCTCCTGAACTTGGGGTGCGTGTTATACGCCGATAAATACGGTATATGACAAATATTGCCCTTTTTTTTAAAACTTTACAATTTAAACCTATACAGGTAAATTTGGTAACAGAACATTCTCAGTTAAATGTATTCAGAAAATCTGTAAATGGTATTTTTAGAAGTGCTGAGCGAGGCTTTAAGCCAGTATTTGTTAATGCTATTAAGGATTACCCAATGTTCCTATGTGTTACCCAAAGAATGGTTATGCTACTCAGCAAAAATTCTATAGAAAATGCTGAATTGAAAAATGCTTGAAGTACAGTACAGCACGGGGGGGGGGGGGGCGTGGCTGGATGTGAAGAGGAGAAGACGCGCTGTGGCTGAGCTCCGCTCTCACATCGATCCTGACTATTATCTCTGGCTCTAAAATCGCACTTATTTCTCTATACTCCGGCACCCTGGGGTCCAGGAGGACTTACGGCACCAAGCGGACCTCCCCGCCGACACCGGGTAAGACCCGATCATCCTCTGTGGCCTGTACACGCTCCTCCTCAGCCGCCATCTTGCCCACGAGGCCCCCTGCCGCTACAATGTCGGCCGGCACACAGACACAATCCCTGTCGGAGCTATCAGCAGCCCAGCGGAGCTGCTGGCTGCTATAAAAACGGGCAATGACTCAGTTATGGTGAAGATAGACCATTTGGTGACGGATGTCAGTCTCATAAGACATGACATGGACAAATTTAGGTCCCGGTTTGTGGAGGCTGAAGGCCGTATTTCCCAGCTTGAGGATGACACCAGAGCTGACTCCCGGGACCTCCGTGCCCTGCAACTACAAGTGAAAGCCCTGCAGGAAAAATCCATTGACACTGAAAATAGATTGAGGAGGAACAATATTCGTGTCATAGGCCTCCCTGAGCAAGCAGAGGGTTCTAAGCCAGCTGAATTTGCAGAAACCTTTCTTCTCTCCCTCCTGGATATCCCTGCTATGCCTCCTACATACGTAGTGGAGAGGGCTCATAGGGTTCCCCCCACTCCTCCAGTCCCTGGAGCCCCACCGCGACCTTTTCTTCTTATGCTTCTGAATTACAGAGACCGGGTCAAACTGCTTGTAGCTGCCAGAGAGAAGCAAGACCTACGCTTTAACAATACCAAAATAATGCTTTTTCCTGACTATTCCCCGGAGATACAGCAGAGACGCCGATCGTTCACAGAAGCTAGACGTCGCCTACGGGATAAAGGATTGAAATTCAGCCTACTGTACCCCAGCAAGCTCCGGGTGATCAACGGGGAACGGGCGCATTTCTTAATGGATCCCGAGGCAGCTCTCTCATGGCTAGATGGTCGTGGCTAATTACTGGTCTACGTTTACAGGTATCGAGTTATGTCTTCATTGACTGCAGGCTCAAACTCCTTTTCACCCTCCCCCCCTTTTTATATTTTATATTTTATTTTTTCTCATTTTAATTTTTTCGGAGTCACGACAGCTGCTGGTGTGAAAATTTACGGCATCAAGGTATCCCACTGTGACACGGATCCAGTATACAGGCTTATGACACGTGGACTACCTACGTTATACCCCTTCTTTTTCGGTGTACCCCCTCCCTTTTTACATCTCTTCTTTTTTCCTCACAACCACAGTTTTATAATTGTGCACCATGAGTGTGAATAAGAGCATCGTATAGAGTGCAGGACTGCTCACCCTTTGACGAGCACACAACACAGCCAACTTCAACAGGACCTACGTGAGACAAGATCTCCACTGGCCCCCCCACACACCCTCTCAGAGGCGAACTACCACCTCATTATATGAGGGAAAATAAGTTCCCAACAGGTTTTGTATGGGACACTGTTTTTTTTGTTACTGGTTGGACCAAATACATAGTCTGGTCTGCAGTAAGGCTATTGAGCAAGATAGCCCCTTTATAGGGGTATATCTACAGTTAGCTGTTGTTTTTTTGGGTAAAACTGTTCCCAACTCTCCTCCCTAGTTTTCTTTTTCCTTTTTTTCTTTTTGGTGAGGAGATGGGAATCAGTAGGATAAGCACTCTGTGCTTGGGTGGTTTATGTTTTAGTTTGTTGATTTTAGTTTTAGTTTGTACTTGGTTGCTGCAATGGTCAAATGTTACTGGTACACGATGGTATAGCTCAGTGATTTTGCTGTCTGTGAGTTGCCCGCTAGCACACCCCTCCCACTATCCTATTCAGACATGGCTCTCTAAATCCGTATGGCTACCTCCTTAACTGATACGTTTACGGTCCTCTCATGGAACGTTAGAGGCCTGAATTCCAAATTCAAACGTGCGCTGTTAACAAAATATCTGAAATTGCACTCCCCTCACATCATCCTTCTCCAAGAAACACACCTCACAGGCAGCAAGGTTCTGACCCTTAAAAAACCCTGGATACAGAGGTCCATACATGCTACGTACTACTCCTATGCAAGGGGGTCTCCATATTAATTGCTAAGAAATTTCCATGTATAATTGAGGAGGTTTGCACAGACCCCCAGGGCAAATTTGCTATTGTGGTGTTTAGGCACTGGTCTCAAAGGTATATTATTATAAATGTGTATATACCCCCACCTTTTTCACCAGACCTATTATACACAATCCTGGAAAAAGCTGCACCCTTCTGTCCGGGGAAATTATTGGTAATTGGGGATTTTAATGCTATCATCTCCCCAGACATGGATAAACCTGTCCCTCCTAAGAATCATAATACTGACTTATCTAACTGGGCGCGAGGTATGGGTTTAGAAGAGCTATGGAGATGGAGACACCCTAATCTTAGGGCTTATTCATGCTTCTCGGCTTCACATAAGACTGCATCTAGAATTGACTTGGCCTTCTCCAACCCGGCTCTATTGATGGACGTAGTGGAAGTCTCCTACTAACCTAGTGGGTTGTCTGATCATAGCCCACTGGTTGTGGAATTCCCCTCTTCTGCTCATCGTGATGCGGCCTTGTGGAGGCTAGGGGCCCATTGGATCTCTCACCCTGAGGTGGAAGACGGTATTCCACCCAGGTTGACAGAGTTTTGGGACCATAATAAAGACTCTTCATCCCCGCAAATAGTATGGGACGCGTTTAAGGCCTACACCAGAGGGCAATACATCTCCACCATAGCCAGTGTCCGGAAACAACAAGGCCAGCAAACCCAAACATTACAACAGTCAGTTGAGGACCAGGCTGCAGTGTATAGTGCAGACCCCACACCTTCTCATTTTGACTCGCTAAATGCAGCTCAGAGTGCACTGAACATTCATATGTCAGAGGTCACAAGGCTAGATATACATAAAGGTAGACAACGTTTTTTTGAACAAACGGTCGCTTTCTGGCCATGCTGGCACAACATGCCCATCCAACTACAGTAGTCTCTAGCCTGCGTTCTGTGGACGGAGGCAGGGTGACTTCCCAATCAGACATTTTAGAACTGTTTAACAACTTTTATGGAGGACTTTATGCCTCTACTCTTCCTCCCGATTTCCAGCCTGAGTCACTGCAAGATCTTTTAGATCCGCTGGCACTAGGATGACTCGGATCATGAGAGAGAGTCACTGGTCAAGCCATTTACAGCTTTGGAAGTTTTAAATGTCATCCGGTCATTCCCCACCGGTAAGGCGCCAGGGCCGGACGGACTTCCCATAGACTTTTATCAAACACATAGCGACCTCTTAGCACCCATACTAGCCCAGCTTTATACTGTATGTCTGTCCGAAGGTGATTTACCTCCATCTATGCACCAGGCCTACCTTACCTTGATACATAAGGCCCCCAAAGACCCAGAGTTATGTGCATCATATAGACCGATTGCGCTATTAAACAATGATCTTAAAATTTTAACTAAATTGTTAGCCTCCTGCCTATACCCCTTGTTGCCCTCAGTGATTGATCCTGACCTAACAGGATTCATGCCCAAGAGATCCACAGATGTAAATCTTAGGAGACTCTTTACCAACATCCACGCCCAACATCACAATTCTGGGACAAGGGCCATAGCCCTACTTGACATAGAAAAGGCTTTCGACACTGTTGAGTGGCCCTTTTTATGGGAGACACTGCATAGAATGGGTTTCCCATTACAATTTATTTCATGGTTTCAGGTGATATACAAGTGTCCCACTTCTTCGATACGCCTGGGTTCCAAATTATCATCTCCCTTCAAACTGTTCAGGGGAACTAGGCAGGGCTGCCCTCTTTCACCAGCTTTGTTTGCCATAGCCATTGAGCCAGTGGCCGAAGCCCTACGTACATCGCCCCACATTAAAGGGCTGCGTATTGGCCTGCTGGAGGAGAGGGTAGCCCTGTACGCGGATGACATGGTCCTTTTTCTTGCTGACGCCGGCTCGTTGCTACAGGGTGCATTATCAGTCCTTGACACTTTCTCTGACGTAACGGGCCTTCGGGTTATTTGGTCGAAATCTATCTTATTCCCCATAGACCAGGCAGCCAAATCCACTTTCCCCCTGATAGTCCTTTGAAATGGGTGGACACCTTCAAATACCTTGGGGTACAGGTCTCTAATCATGCCCAAGACTTCCTCAAACTGAACCTTGATCCGGTGGTAGGGGATATGAAAACCAAACTCAAAGCATGGAGTAATCTGCCCCTATCTGTTTGGGGTAGAGTCAATCTCCTCAAAATGAAAATTATTCCTAAATTTATGTATCTTTTTCGCTATTCCCCGCAGTGGATTCCCAAATCTTTTTTTACCAAACTCAATCAAAAATTCTCGGAGTTTTTGTGGGGCCCTGTCCCCCCTAGATATAAGTTGTTGACCCTGATGAGGCCAACGTCACAAGGTGGAATGGCATTTCCAGACTGCCATAAGTATTTTGTAGCTGCGCAGTTGGTAACAGTGGTCTGGTGGTTTAACCCCGACAAATCAAACGCGGCCTCGGCTTTAGAAGCTACAGTGGTGGGTTCCTGGGAAACTCTTCAATTCCTTATCCATAGAGGCCCACGCGCTTTGCACCCACTCACCCCCTCCATGCTCACTACTTTGCGAGCCTGGCGGACGGGTCTGACTATAGGCAAACACAAACACTCCGAAATCTCCCCCAATACCCCCCTATGGTTAAATCCCAACCTACCACATATATACAAACTCACTGACCCCCAGATTTGGACCAAGTATGGTATAAAATTGGTATCACAGGTTGTGTCACAGACGTCTCTACTCTCTTTCTCCCAGCTCTCCTCTATGTACAACCTACCGCAACACTATCCGTTCCGCTATTTCCAGCTAGCACATGCAGTCGCGGCTCAATTTCCTCACTCCTCCTGCATTCTGACCCAATCCGGGCTGGAGAAGACGCTTAGATCTGGATGCGGTGAGAAGCCTACATCGAGTTTATACGCGCATCTAGTCTATGTGTCCCTACCACCTCTGGATGGGCTCTGGTCCCGTTGGCAACGCGATATCCCTGCGTTGGACAATGACAATTGGGATGATGTCTGGGACTTTCCTTTCCGGTCACTGGTCTCCATGAGGGACAGGGTAGTGCAATTCAAAATTGTGCATAGAGCTTATTTCACCCCTCACAGACTCCACATGATGAACCCCGACCACTCCTCGGAATGTTGGAGATGTGGTATTTCTCCGGGGGACTTTGCACACATCTTCTGGCATTGCTCCAAAATACAGCAATACTGGAGAGAGGTGCTTAACTTGACTAACAAAGTTGCATCAACAAATTTACCACTGTCAATGGAAATATGCATTCTGGGTTTAATAGAAAATGTTGCTCCAACCATAGCCAAACGCACGATGACTGGGTTACTACTCTTCTATGCTAGGAAAATTATTGCAATACAGTGGAAAAAGCCTAACCCCCCCCTCACTTACACAGTGGAAGCGTTTGGTTAACGATAGCCTCCCGTTATATAAAGATACATATGCAAATAGAGGTTGTCCTCTGAAATTTGACAGTCTGGCGTAAATGGATGGAAAAAATGAACATTGCAAACTGAACATAGAACTATAATAGAGATCTAGTTAAAAGATTGTGAATTATATTGGTTCACTGAGCTCAGCCAAAAGTTATCTCAGGCTAAATATAATACTGTTTGTATGTGTATAACCCTTTTGGAGGAGGATGGTGTACACTACTATGCTGATGCTATATTTATGGGCAAATCACGCAAATTGATGTCCATGTATTCTGTTGTGATACCGATGAACTGTTGCAACCAAGTGTTATTTTACTGTTTGTCTCTAAAAATCTGAAATAAAAATAATTAAAAAAAAAAAAAGTACAGTACAGCACGCATTACTCTGAAATCTTAAAGAGGAGAAGTGAATGGATACAGTTTGCTTCAGTCTTCTAGGGCTGATTTGAAACCTTTCTTTGTTTGTGAAAACAAGGTTTTGAATAATGACAAAAAAGAGAAATTGCATCCTGCTATTGTTTAAATACACAGAATAATAAATTAAGGAGTATAGGTCAGTTTAGGAAAAATAGAGAAAAGAAGGTAATTAGAAATGTTATTATTAAAATATGTTTTTATGTCATAATAAAATATTAGAATTGTGGTATGTAAAATGAATAAGTAAATGAAGGTATATTTTGCATTCATTTAAATTCTCAATAATGATACTGCATTCTATTTTAGGATCTGACTTGTAAGTCACCAAAAGAAAAGGAAATTAATATTTCTAGATCTTCCAGATGAAAACAAAACCTTGAAGTTTAAGAATATCAGTTCTGGGAGAAGACTTGATAAGAAGAGATTCATTTGTTATAATATTTGTTGTTGTTTTAATGTTCAATAAATTTTTTCCAACTTTACAGAGTGCAGGAAGAAGAAGAAGAAAAAACTTTGATTTCTAATAAGAAAAAAACTTCTAAAACAATTGACTTTTGATTTTTGACTACTGATGAAATAATTTTTCCATCAGATATATTGCAGTTTTAAGATTTATATTCATTTTTATGTAACAGGACATGTTTATCATATCAAGATGAGATTTTTTACACATCAATTTTTACAATCATATATAGCGTATTTTCAGAGTTGAAAGGGTTAAACATCCTTGCAATTGAGTCATTCTAGTTAGAAGGAACATCTGGTGTTGATTAAGATAACAGTACATTTTTTAAAGTCATATAGACAAGTTAGGACTAACTTTTACATTGTAATATGTAATTATTTTTTTGTTCAAAGATTATTTGAAAGGTTGTATGGATTATTGATTTATGCTAAACACAATTTGGAGGGAAAATATGGAACATACATGTCTGAAGTGATATCCATACTTCAACGTATTGTACAACAATGATAAATTTATGGATTATGAAATTAAGGGAATTGCTTTATTTGATAAAAGAAAAAGGAAAAAAAGGGTGAAAATATTTTTTATGGTATATGAAGCTAAAGGTTTATGAAGTTCACTTTTCCTTATATGGAATCAAAAGTGAAAATATATTCAAGTCAATTATCTTAAGATCTAAAAGTATGTATGGATACGAATGTGATGCATTTGAGGTATAAATGAATTTATATAAGAAAATGATAAGACTATTTAATCATTTTGAGAGGGAAATGTTAGAAAATTAGAATTTATGAATGGATTGGGTCTCTGAGAATAATGGACTTGGATACATTTAAATGTTTATATTTGTGTTTGGATATGGAAAAGTGAAATATATAGACTTCTATATATTTTTTAAGATATATTTTGTTTGAAGCTTCAAATTTCTTGGGAGAGCCCACATATGGCAGTAATTAAGAGTGAGCTGACCTTTCACCTTCCCCATCACATGAGAAGAAAGGTCTCACATTTCTTTAGATGCCAGGGGTTTCAAAGTTTTAGTTAAAAATCATGATTTCTTTATATTACAATATTTCTTGATTAGGATATTATTAAGAACATTGCGTTTTAAATGAATAATCTATATACTGAGATATATGTAGTATTTGATTTAGATGTTAAAAAGGAAACTTGTATATTGTAGAAGTTAAATGGTTTCATATAGCTTTCCTCTTAGCCCATACCTCGGGAATGTTAGAGACTGAGTGACCCCCACCCTTGTCAGAAAGGTGGGAGGGAAACTGTTCATTGAAAGCCCAGGAATTTCTATAGGACTACAAGTGAAAAAACAAACTTTAAGCCAGCCTTTATAGGAAAAAGGTGGGGGTTGGATTTTAGAAGTAGAAAGCTTGTAACAGGAGGAGAGACAGTCAGATTCTGCAGCTTACACTCCACGAGGACACACCCATACATCCCAAGACATTTCTGCTACTTTTACACACAAACACATCTGATTTAATCTTCATTTTAAGAATATAATACATTATTAATGATACTTTGACATTGTTTTTGTAATATTTTGATATTTTTATTATTTAATCAATTTTTTAGTTTTTACATGAGAACTGAACGTTTTTTTTTTTTTTGGAACTTTCCTCATCAATATGAATTATTGAATTATCGTTATTATTACAGTAATGACTCAAATTGATTCAGTTCCCTCCTAAAATTTTATACCAGAGCAGCTTGGTATGGAATTTAGAGAGACTCCTCCACCTGTGGCTTTTTTTTGTGTGGAGCCAAGGATAATGATCTCATGTATTTTTAGGGAAAACACCATGCTGTGTGTTTTTGTTTTGTTTTTTGTGTGGGGTCCCTGTGTGCTCAATTTGAATTTTTATTTATGTGCATAGGTAACTTAAAAAAATATAACATTAACACAAAAAGCTTAAATTAATTAAATACAACTTCACCTTTTTACAGAGGCTTACCTTTTATATCTACTCCTTTGGTAAATCACCCCTGTTTGGAGATACGCAAGTTTGTAGATATGTGGAATGACAAGTCTGATTGCATTTCTGCTTCTGCTTGCTGCTGGAACTAAACACTGTCAGCCTGCAGGCTTCTTTGCCATTTTGGGGAAGCCTTGTATTTATCAGTTCATTCTTAGTGGAAATGCAAATGGATGACATTATTTCCACCTCCACCAAGCACTCAGGCCACCTCTTTATTTTGGCAGCAAATGGGAAGTTGCCTGTACTACTGTTGGAACACAGCATAGCGCATTGTATGTAGCTAATGCTACTATCATAGATTATAGCACATACATAGTAAATAAATAGTTTGGGAAAGGTTGGCCCGAACAAATTGCTTGACTCAGGTACCATTTACTTCCTGGAATTCCTCTGCCTGTTGCTCAGGCATGCAGGCAGTAGGGTGTGCTTTGCTAAAAAAATTCCCTCCTGAAGACTTCTGGGATGTATGACCTCATTTCCCTAGGTCTGGAAACCAGAAAGTAACTGAAGAAATGTAAAAAAAAAAAAAAGGTTTAAACCAAGTGAATATGATATCCTTTCATATCTATTTACTAATGCTACCTGCACAAGGATTAAAAATAGTCAATGTTGATTGAGAGGGTGAAATTTCACTTTAAAGGGTAACTCCACCTTTGTGGGGAACAAAAATAGCAAATAAAGAAAGAATAATATAGCATATACAATTGCAACTCAAGTCACGTTGTAATTGAATGTTATTTAACCACTTGCCTACCAGGCACTTACATCCCCTTCCTACCCAGGCCATTTTTCAGCTTTCAGCGCTGTCACACTTTGAGTGACAATTGCCCGGTCATGCTACACTGTACCCAAACAAATTTTTTTATCATTTTCTTCACACAAATAGTTTTCTTTTGGTGGCATTTAATCACTGCTGGGTTTTTTATTTTTTACACAAAAAAAACCCAAACATTTTGGGAAAAAAATGTTTTTACTTTTTTTTCCTGTCAGTAAATTTTGTAACTAATTTTTCGCCTTCACTGATGTGTGCTGATGAGGCGGAACTGATAGGCTTAACTGGTGAACATTGATGAGGTGGCACTGATGAGGCAGCACTTATGGGCACTGATGAGGAGGCACTAATATGCCACACTTATGGTCACTGATAGGCGGCACTGATGGGCAATCACTGCTTGCAGGCAGCAAGGTACCATGGAATATGTAGTCCTTGGAAATTGAAAATGTATACAGCAGAGGGGAAGCTGAAAAGCGTGCAGGGAACCCAAGAAGTTGTGGAAAGAGATGGCCAGCAGGACAGACAGCACTTACAACATGAAAGGAGCTTTTTCATGTAAGCTTATACTGAATTGTCAAAATTAACCATTGTTTGAATTTCTATTACAATGCTGCTGTTATGAAATTAAATTGTATGCTGTGACCATGGAACTCCTTTAACCACTTCCAGTCTGGGTCAATTCTGACATTCCTCTCCTACATGTAAAAAAAAAAAAACAACATAATTTTTTCGACAGAAAACTACTTGGAAACCCCAAACATTTTACTTTTTTTTTTGATGGGTGTTGAATATTTTAATGACACACAATATTTGTGCAGCAGTTTTTCAAACGCAAATATTTTTAGACAAAAATTACACTTTAACCACTTGCCGACCGCCGATATACGTCCTTACTTTGAGGATGGAGCTGCCATAACCCCGGTATCCTCGTGTTCAGCCGGCGGTCGGCTGCAAGATAAAAGTGGTCTCTGCAGTGGATTTGCTGCAAGACTACTTTTAACGGTGGCAGGAGAGGGGCCCTCCTGCCACGCTCCGGTGCCCTCGCCGCTTACCGGAGCCGTCGACAGCGGCGGAGGCGATCCAGTCCTCTCGGAGGCTGTGCATGGAGACAAGTGAGGGGAAGATGGCCCCCACCCGTCTCCGTCATTGCAGGGTGGAAGCAACGTCAAAACATCACTTCCACTCATAGCTCTTAAAGGGACATTTTTTAAAATAATTTTTTTTAAATGACAATTTTTTTTTTAAATTGCATTTTAGTGTAAATATGAGATCTGAGGTCTTTTTGACCCCAGATCTCATATTTAAGAGGTCCTGTCATGCTTATTTTCTATTACAAGGTATGTTTACATTCCTTGTGATAGGAATACAAGTGACACAATTTTTTTTTTTTTTTTAAACTGTGTAAAAATAAAAGGTAAAATAGGAAAAAAAAATTTAAACGCGCCCCGTCCCGCCGAGCTCGCGTGCAGAAGCGAACGCATACGTAAGTAGCGCCCGCATATGAAAACGGTGTTCAATCCACACATGTGAGGTATCACAGCGATCGGTAGAGCAAGAGCAAAAATTCTAGTAATAAATACCGGTAAGTCATTTTCTAGCAAAAAAAAAAATGTTTTTAACTTGTAAACAACACATCTAAAAAAGAGGCCCATTCCTTAAGTGGTTAACAAATTTTAATGCACAATAACACAATAGAATACCAAATTGTTTGGTAACATATAAAAGATGTTAGGCTGAGTAAATAGATACCAATCATGTTACACTTTAAGTTGAGTCCACCCGTGAAATGCCGCCAAACTACCGTACCTAAAAAAATATATATAAAAATAGTTGTAACAACTTGTAGACAATTGGGCCACTTCCTACAAATTCAAGCGCTTATGGGATAGGAGAAAAAAAACTTATATTCTCTTAAGTAAAGGATAAACTCATAGTTGTAAAAACCACTAGCCTATTTAAGGCTGAAGCTGCTACCACATATACCTGCCGATGGCAGACAAATTAAACATAAAATAAACAAAACATTCATCAAAGCAGCGCTATATAATCACACACATTCCTGCTATTCCGGGTGTGCTATCATGAAAGTGCATGTTAAGCCTCGTACACACGATCGGATTGTTGGCTAACAAAACCGTGGACTTTTGTCTGAAGGGCCCAAACTTGTCTTGCATACACACGGCACACAATTGTTGGTCAACAATCACGAACGTAGTGACGTACTACATGGTTTTTCAGCTCTTTAGCACCACCGTTTGGGCTCCTTCTGCTAATTTCGTGTTAGTAGAAGTTTTGTGAGTGTTGATTCACACTTTTCTTTTTGCGCTTTTCATTTAGCGCTTTTCAATTTGCACTTTTCATTTTGTGCTTTTCAGTTAGTTTCTGAACGGCCATTCGTCAACCAGACATGTTGCTGAAATCGGAGGAGATCACGTGTTATTTATTATTGGCTTTGGAGTTATTGCTTTGACATTATTTTTTTGGTTGAATAATGATTTGATTCGATATATTTTTAGGATGTAGATATATTTTTGGATGCATAGAATGCACTTTTTGGTTCTATTTGCAGATAGCATGTCTAATTTTATTTGTTTTGTTTTCTTTTTTTAGTGTCAAATATATTTTTATTAACAATATCAAAGAATATTTATACACAAACATTGGTAGTCAGTTATTAATGACAAAGACATCATTGAATATTTCTTAGTCCAGCGTACAGTATTTGGCTAAATCTTGCGTGAGAGGAGACTATCATCAACCGGTAATATAATATAGTAATAATCTGTCTATAAAGACTTATAAATTAGTCTAGGAGAGACTGTAATCACTGACTATAAGGTCATGTCGGAGTTCAGAAAAGCAAGGAGAAAGAAGAGAAAAGCGGAAGGAAAAAGAGAAAGAGGGATAGGATACAGAGGAAGGGAAGGGGCGTGGAGCAGACCCCGGCACGGCAGCATATGCAAGAAGTATTAAGAATGAACAATTATGTCTAATCTCAAGAAGTCAATAAAGTTTTCAAGGCGTCTGATGTTGAGTATTCAATCCAGATAAGCCATAGAGTTTTTTTTTTTTTTTTATAATTGTATTTTTATTGATTTTCAAAAATTAAGTACAAAGTTTTAGCAAAACGAGCATTACATTGTCAATGCATGTGCATTATACAGCAATCATTATAGAAAAAAGAAAAACAAAGTATAAAGTAACAAATATAGGTGACAAAAAGTGTTCACAGTAACAAAACACATAGATATATTAGGTCAATTCCCTATGGTGTGAAAATAAGCGTAATATTGGAGGGAGTCTGGATCCTTGAGATCAGTTCAGGCCATATACACAGGTAGTATAGGGTTGACTTAAGATTAGGGTGAGCCTGGTGTCATGGGGGTCCCGTACTCCGAAAGATCCCATGGTTCCCATATTTCAGTGAACTTGGAAACACAATCGTGTACCGAGGCTGTCAAAAACTCAATTGTCCGAATCTCAGCCACCAAGAGTAGTAATCTGGACCGTGGGGGAGGGGTATTGGATAGCCAGAATAACGGAATAAGTCTTCAGGCGGCTAGTAATATGTAGGATATTAATTTGTTTGTCTTTTTAGATATCCCTGATGGAGGTAGGCCCAATAGATAGGTCAAGGGATCCATCGGAAGGGACACCCCCGTCACCTTTTGTATAAGAAAATGTACATCACACCAAAAAGGTTGATTCAAAGAGCACTGCCAAAAAATGTGGAACAGTGAGCCTATTTCAGTTCCACATCGCCAACAATGTTGCGAGACTGAAGGGTCATACTTATGAATTACATCGGGTGTTCTGTACCAGAACATGAGAATTTTAATGGTTGTCTCTCTCTGGGTGACACATTTGGAAGATTTAAATGTAGAGGACCAGATTCTATCCCACATCTGTATTGTAACAGGACGGCCCACTAGATGAGACCACCTGCGCATATAAAGATGTAATGTCTCTGTGATGGGAGACGACTCATGGAGGATACTATATATACAGGAAATTAAATGTAATTGATGGGGGCCTTGGGCACATAGATATTCAAAAGTAGTTGGTTTATCTAGAATTAGGGATGGTGATTTAGAATGAAAGAAATGTCTAATTTGCATATAGAAGTGGAAGAGATGTGGTCTAAGGCCAAATTTCTCACTTAAAGCCATAGAGTTTTGAATTTATCAAAAGTATCGTTATCCAAGGCCAACCTTTCCTCCATGCGCATAATGTCATTCATCGTCGTCACCCACAAAGTAAGTGGGGGTCTAGTGGGGGTTTTCCAGAATAAGGGTATGATCTGTCTGGCAGCCGATAAAAAGAAGCGTAAAAGGGAGCGTTTCTGTGAAGTGATGGAGCCAGGGAGCATGGACAGTAATGCTATTTCTGGGGAGGGTGGCAGGGGTTGATCATAGAGACTACTATAAATGGAGAAAACCTGGGACCCAAATTTTTTTCCTGTGTATAACAGGAAATTGAGGATTTATGCGTAAAGTAATATGATTTTTGCCAATCTTCTGAATGAAGTTCCCTTCTCAGTTCCGTGGCCCACTTCTTGGTGTATGAGGGGGGTCGGTTATGTAGTAGTGTAATTTGTATCGTGTATAGGGTGGAAAGTAAATGTCTGGGGTTTTCCGCGAGAGAACATAGTTGTTCAAATTCCGTTAAGGGTCTGTGGATTTTAGATGAGGAGAACAGGTCGGAGCAATGCGGGACATGCCATTGTGCCATATGAATCCTATGGACATAGAGCGAAGAGATGTGAAAAATTGTTTAGGGACCAGAATAAACAACGGTTTGAAATAAATATAGTAATTTTGGTAGGGTGTCCATTTTCAATGTATTAATGCGCCCAAACCAAGGTAATGTGGAGGGGTTCCATGAATCTAATTCCTTTCTAATCCTGGTTAGAAGGGGTATATAATTTAAAGTATAGAGATCAGAAAGATTGGCAGGAATCGTAATCCCTAGATAAGAGATGCCTCTGGAACCCCATTGGAAGGGAAAATTAGTCTGTAGTTGGGTAAGGGTGGTACTGGGTAATGATATGTTTAAGGCCTCAGTCTTAGACATGTTCAGTTTGAAGTTGCTAAACTGTCCAAATCTACGAAATTCGTACATCAAGGAGGGCAGAGTAGTATGAGGTTGTTGTATGTAGACTAGTAAATCATCTGCGTAAAGCGAGAGTTTGTGTTGAGATGAGGGTGTCTGAATTCCTACTATAGATGTGTTTTGTCTAATGGCTTGGGCTAGGTGTTCGATCACTAAAACAAAAAGAAGAGGAGACAGGGGGCAGCCCTGTCGTGTGCCATTTGAGATCTGGAATGAAGCGGAGGAGGAACCATTGACCAGAACTGACGCTGAGGGACATGAGTATAGGGCCATGACCCTAGAGACGAAAGTGGAGCCCAGTCCTATCTATTGCAAAGAGAGGCGTAAAAAGTCCCAATTGACCCGGTCAAAGGCCTTCTCGGCATCAAACGAGAGCAGACAAGCTTTTAGGTTGTGTTTTCGGATATAGGAAATGAGGTGAATAGTTTTCGTGGTATTGTCCCTAGCTTCTCGGCCAGGGACAAATCCCACCTGGTCTCTATGTATTAGTGATGGTAGAATAGGGGATAGGCGGTTAGCCAGGACCTTGGCGTAAAGTTTAATATCCAGGTTAAGGAGTGAAATGGGGCGATAACTGCTGCATTGAGAGGGGTCTTTACCAGGTTTGGGTATTACTGAAATATTAGCTGCTAGGAGGTCTCTAGAGGGGAGATGGGTATCGTCTATAGAGTTAAACGCGCTAGTTAGTAATGGGGTCAGATGTTGAGCAAAGTATTTATAGAATCTCGGGGAGAACCCATCGGGGCCAGGGCATTTACCATTTTTCAGGTTTTTAATAGCGGCAGTGAATTCCTCTGTTGTAAGGGGGTCGTCCATGGTAGCTGTCTGTTCAGGGTTTAGATGTGGTAGAGCTGTGTCAGAGATGTAGTCTTGCATGGAGGATAGGTGTGTGTCGTTAGTAGGGGTCGTCCCGTTTGGAGTGTGGAGATTGTATAAGTTTGAGTAGTATTGTTTAAATGCGTCAGAAATGCCACTGGGATTATTAATTTTTCTGTTGGTCAGATGTGCAGATTTGTGGAATAGGTCGGCGTGGGGGACGAGGGTGGAGAACTCTCGCGAGGTGTTGTCCGCATTTGTTGGCTAGAGTGTAATGTCGGTTGCGTCCTTGATCTCTGGCTATAAGGGAATTAGCATCGAGTAAACGGAGCAGGTCTCTGCGTGCATTAGATAGGTCGGTATATGTTGCAGGGTCTAAGTCTTGCTTATGTGTAACTTCAAGCGTTTTAATCAGAGATAGGAGACGTGAAATATCGGCCATTCTGGCTTTTTTTAGCCGAGAGCCATGCTGGATTAGTGTCCCTCTGATTACACACTTCAGAGCTTCCCATTTGATAAGGGGATTAGTATCATCTTGGCGGTGATCTGTAATGAAGTCACTAATCGTTTTTTCAACTGCTGCAACACATACCGAGTCAGTCAGTAGATTGTCATTAAGTCGCCATGAGGACCGGGTGTGGGATTTTGGTGGATGTGCTAGGTTGAGGTGTACGGGTGCGTGGTCCGATCAAAGGATATTTCCTATGGAGGTCTTGAGTGGTATGTCTAGTAGTGATTGGGAGATTAAAAAGTAATCGATACGGCTATAGGATTTATGGGCTACTGAATAACAGCTGTAGTCTCTCTCTAGAGGATGCTGTATCCTTCATATGTCTACGAGCTGTGCCGAGTGTAAAAGGGATTTTATGTGTGTAAGGGTCATGTGGGACATAGCTGACTTACCCGAAGAAGTGTCCATGGCTGGAGAGAGAGTTGTGTTGAGGCCACCACCCAGAATGACACAAGGACCCCCAAATGATAGCAGTTTGTTTAGAACCTTGGATAGAAAGTTCCCCTGATCCTGGTTTGGTCCATAGACATTAGCCACTGTAAAGATAGAAGAATTAAATTTAAGTTTGAGGAATAAATAACGCCCTAGCGGGTCTATCAGGGAATCTAAGACTTCTGGGTGGAATGATTTATGAAAAGCTATAGATACCCCTTTGGATTTTGCATGAGGGTTCGTGCTGTGGAACCATTGGGGAAAGTGAGGGTTTTTGAGGGATGGAATCTCTGAACCCCGGAAATGCGTTTCTTGTAAAAGAAGGATTTTAGTTTTAGTTTTATGAAAGTGGTACAACACCTGGCTTCTTTTTTCGGGGGTATTGAAGCCTCTACAGTTATAGGACGATAGAGTTAGATGCTCAAGTGAAGACATATTGGGAATGAGGAGAGGTAACAGTATATGATAATAGCATCCGCGCCGAGGTCCATCCAGCCCAAGGATAGGGGAGTGAAGTAAGTGGGTAGGTAGGGGGAGAAGAAGAAGTGGAAAAGGAGAGAGGAAAAGGGAGGGAGAAGGTGAAAAAGAGAAATAGGTAAAAAAGTGAGCCACTAGGTGGCAGTATTAGGTAATCTTTTGAATATAGAAACATTTCTATAAAGTGCTTATAAACTAGCATCAATAAAGTGCACAAACAGGCACTACAGGTCCTAAGGGGGGGATTGTGGTGAGCACCTAGAGCACCTCCCGGTCCCGGGGTCCACGGGGGAAGTAAAAGCTGCCAAACATATAAGAAAAAAAAAAAAATTTTTAGGAGAAAAACATGTAAGCAGTGCTATAAGGCTTTCGCATACTAAATCATAGTTAAGAGCAAGTTCCTATATGGGTGGGGGGGATAAGTCATAATTATAGGACCCATCCGCCCCAGCCTTGTCACCACAAAAGAGGAAAAAAGAAAATAAATAAAAAGGAACGCACAAAAAAAAAAAAAAACAGTAGATAATAATAGAGAAAAAATGGTGAAAGGATCATCCTGAAAAGGACATCCAACTAGGATAATGTGGAGGGACAAAAAGGCATCTGTAAAAATGTTGATGCGAAAAAGGTAACAAAAAAGGAGTAAAAAAAAAAAAAAAAGGGGGGGGGGGTGTTGGATCTGTAACACTGCTAATGTAGTAGACAGGTAAGGTAGTCCAGGGAGTTCTTTGCCACTTAAAAGTGGTTCAAGGGTAGACGGCCTGCACCGCTTTCCTATTCTTTCCTTCTTTGAGGGGAAGGAAAAAAAAGAAAAAAGGGAGAAGAGATCAAAAGAGATCAAAAATAAAACGGGAGAACAATATAATAGTCACGGTGGCAGGGTAAAGATGTGGTGTCTGCAGGGTCTAGGAACCGGTCAGCCGTCTGGAGACTTCTGAGGGGAGCTTCTTGGTTGCTTGTTTCTGTTCGCTTTCTGCCATTGCGTGTGGAATGGAAGTCCCGGAGTGGCAGAGGGAAGGGGCCAGTCTGGCAGGGAGATCTGGGGTAGCTCCAGGGTGCTCAGGAACCTTGGTAGATCTCCTAATGTGCGGAAAAGGGCCGTTTTGCCTTCATGATGAACCCGTAATTGGAAAGGGAACCGCCATTGATATTTGATCTTTCTTTCCTGGAGGACAGATGTAATCGGTTTAAGTGCGCGCCACATGGCCAGAGTTTGGCGTGATAGGTCAGGCAGCAGCATTACTGGGGTGTCATTCAGCCGAATGGAGTACTGTGTGCTGGCTGCTTTCATGATCTCCTCTTTAACTTTATAAAAGTGCACCCTGCATAGTGTGTCCCGAACAAAAGAGGGATCAGTATTACGTGGGCCTGAGGTTCTGTGAACTCTGTCCAGCTCAATAGGGGTATCTTTGGGTTGCTGTAGGATTTGGTTAAATATGGCAGTTACTGCTCCATGTAAATCATTGTGATCTATAGCTTCTGGTATGCCACGGATTCTAATATTGTTCCGTCTGCTACGGTTTTCGATTTCATCCTGGTAGTACATGAGCTGTTGTAGTATGTTAGTGTGGGTATTAAGGATCTCTTCATGGGACTGTAATGTATTGCACATGCCGTCAGTAGTATTTTCTACATCCTCCATTCTAGTCCCTAGATCCCTCTTGAGCTCAGCAATCTCTTTCCTGTACGACTTCTCCATGCGGGAGACATAATGTTCAAAGTCAGTTTTAGTAGGTAAAGAGCGGAGGTAGGTATGCGTGGATCGCATCTGCGACTCCATGTCCCATCCGTCCCCGGAGCACAGGGAGGCCTGGGAGAGGCTTTGGGGGCTGTGTGGGTGGTATAGTGGGGGCTCCAGGTTCGTGAGGGAGACTGAACGGTCTCTGGATCGTACCTGTTCGGCGTCCGCATGTGAGGAGCGGTTTGGAGACGGAGGCGCCGCCGCCATCTTTTTTTGAAAGTAGACATTCCAAGGTATTTAGTAAGATGCATGGTGATGTTTTTGATGTTGTCATTTTTTCCCACAATTCTTTGCAAAATGAAGATTTTTTTTTTTCCCCACAAAATTGTCATTGTAATAGGTTATTTCTCTCACATGGCATGTATATATCACAAATGACACCCCCAAATACATTCTGCTACTCCTCCTGAGTATTACGATACCACATGTGTGGGACTTTTTCACAGCCTGGCCACATACAGAGACCTAACATGCAGGGAGCACCGTCACGTGTTCTAGGAGCATAAATTACACATCTAATTTGTTGACTACCTATTACACTTTTGAAGGCCCTGGAGAACCAGGACAATGACATGTGACACTGAGGTGGCACTGTTGACAAATGGCACTGATACGTGGCACTGATGACAGATGGCACTAATACGTGGCACTGATGACAGATGGCACTAATGACACGCGACACTGATGACAGATGGCACTAAAATGTGGCACTGATGACATGTGGCGCTGATGACAAATGGCACTAATGACAGATGGCACTAATACATGGCACTGATACGTGGCAATGATAACAGATGGCACTAATAACACATGGCACTGATGACAGATGGCACTGATACATAGTTACATAGTTACATAGTTAGTAAGGTTGAATAAAGACACCAGTCCATCGAGTTCAACCTGAGCGAGTGTGGGTGCGTGTCTACAATTATCCCTAATCTTTTTATTTAAGGTACCCATATAGCGCTGTGTCAATTTTTACGCAGCGCGCCACACATATATCGCACACTCACATTTGTCCCTACCCTCAAGGAGCCCACAATCCAAGGTCCCTAATGTTCATATACCAAAGCCAATTAACCTACCAGCATGTCTTTGGAGTGTGGGAGGAAACCGGAGTACCCGGAGGAAACCCACGCAGGCACAGGGAGAACATGCAAACTCCAGGCAGGTAGTGTCGTGGTTGGGATTTGAACCAGCGACCCTTCTTACTTCTTACTGCTAGGTGAGAGTGCTACTCACTACACCACTGTGCTGCCCCTAAATGCGTGATATGTGGCACTGATGACAGGTGGCACTGATGACAGATGGCACTATGTGGCACTGATGACAGATGGCACTTATACATGGCACTTATACATGGCACTGGGGACAGATGGCAGGGACAGATGGCAGGGGCAGATGGGGGCAGATGGCAGGGACAGATAACAGTGGGGACACTTATTTTTATTTTTTATTTTTTTTACAATTACCGCCGCAGCGGTTCGCTCTCCCTCCTTACACGCTGTCTTCTGTGTGAGGAGGGAGAGCCGGCGATGAGAGAGGATCTCATATGTTTACATATGAGATCCTCTCTCATTGGCAGAGCGATCGCACTGTAAACGGCCGCTGTCATTGGCCGTTTACGGCGATCTGTGACTGGCTGTGTCCGAGGGACACGGCCAGCACAAAACTTCCGCGATGCACGCCCGTGGGAGCATGCAACGCGGAAGTAAACAGGACGACATCCAGGGAAGCCCTCCCGGCAATTGGAGTCCGCGCTGTAGCCGTCTTTCGGCTATAGCGCGGACGCCTAGTGGTTAAGCTGGTAACCACTTGTTTATATGCGACCGAAAACCGCAAGTGACGAAATCCTTGTTGCTTCGGGTCCTTTCACACTGGGGCGGTTTGCAGGCGCTATTGCGCTAATAATAGCGCCTGCAAACCGACCCGAAAGTGCCGCTGCTTTCATTCCAGTGTGAAAGCCCCGAGGGCTTTCACACTGGAGCGATGCGCTGGCAGGACGGTAAAAAAAAAGTCCTGCCAGCAGCATCTTCGGAGCGGTGAAGGAGTGGAGTGTATACCGCTCCTTCACCGCTCCTGCACATTGAAATCAATGGGACGGCGCGGCTATACTGCCGGCAAAGCGCCTCTGCACAGGCGCTTTGCGGTGGTTTTAACCCTTTCTCGGCCACTAGCAGGGGGGTAAAACCGCCCCCGCTAGCGGCCGCATACCGACGGTAAAGCGCCGCTTACAATAGCGGCGCTTTACTGCCGACAGCGCCCCCGCCCCAGTGTGAAAGGACTCTTCTGGTTTCTGAAGTCACAAAGTGAGAGGAACAACATCAGTTCCTCTCACATTGTCCAAGGACTTAGATTCCACCAGTCACATCCTTACCAGGCTCCTTCAGCCGCTTGTAAAAGTTTTTACAAATTTTACATTGTAGGGAATAGTAGTTAAACAAATACAAACATTTCCAGTTTTACCCACTAGCCAGGAAAAAAAAAACAACACATTTTACACTGTGTAACAATTTGAGTTAAAAACAAAGGTGTTTGTTGCATACGTTTGCAAATATATGTAGAAGTCACTTTTAGACTTGTGCACAAAGGAAAATTTTGCTTAGTTTCGGTTTGTTGCAATTCGTAAAATACATAATTTCATTCTGTTATATTCGTTATGTTTCGTTATTTCTGTAGAGTGTCGATATTCGTTATACTGAATCTCGAATCATGTCGAATTCATTCGTTATATCCGCTATAATTTCTTTCGTATTAGTTGAAATTCGATATTTATGTATGTAGATATATTCGTGATAGTGATTCATAGTTTGCAAAGTCGTTTGTTTATTGAATCTATTAACACACACAATGACGATATCTCTTCTCCTCTGCTCAAATACAATACAACATCCTTCTCACTCAGTTCTCAGGAATGCACTTTGCCAGTAATCTAACCTCCAGCACAAAATTAATCAGCTGATTGGACTGTAAGATTTACTTTGAGTTGACCTTTTGTTTCATTAGATCTTCAACAAATTACCGAATCATGTCAAATTCATTCATTATATCCGCTATAATTTCTCTCGTATTAGTTGAAATTCGTTATTTTTTTATTTGGACATTCGGATGCATCCGAATGTCCGAAGGATGCAAAATTCGGCCGAATTCCGATTCATTACTAAACGGGTTGCACATATCTAGTCGCTTTGCTGTGGAGCCTCTTTAAGACCAGTGTTGGAGACCACACTATACTGAAGGACCTTGACGAAGCAAAGTGGCTTCCATATATATTTGCAAATGTGTGAAACACGTCTGTTTTTAGCACACATGGTAAACAGTGTAATTTGTTTCTGTTTTTTTTTTGCTGGCTACATAGTTTGAAAAAAGACACAGTCCATCTTCTAGTTCAACCAAAGAAACAAATAATTCAATAATTAGTTAAATGCACATAGAATACATTTATTGCCATGACCACTGCTGCATATAAATTAAAATTTTTACAAAGTTTTTATTACAAATGTAATACTCCTCAATTAACTGACAAACATTACATAAAATGAGGTACAAAATAGTATAAAACATAGGGGTTGATTTACTAAAACGGTAGATTGCAAAATCTGGTGCAGCTGTGCAAAGAATCCAATCAGCTTTCAGGTTTTTTTGTCAAAGCTTAACTGAACAAGCTGAAGTTAGAAGCCGATTGGCTACCATGCACAGCTGCACCATATTTTGCACTCTTCGGTTTTAGTAAATCAACCCCATAGTATGTTTGGGAGCCTTGACTCCAATACCCAACAAAATATATTTTTAGTTATTTTTCTATAAACTTCTAAATGACAAATCTTTCTTCAAGAGACAAAGTCTATTTCTCCCATTGGCTAACATGTTGGATTTATATTTTTCTATAAATCATTTGTAATCCACTGATTTTATAAATTAACATATAAAATAAATAATAAAAAGTAGTGTTTTTTAACTCTTTAACCTGATCCGACCTTTCCATATAGTCATCATACAAGCTGAGAAAGTCATAATACAAATTATAATTATTCAAATCCTGCATTAGATAAAAAAGTAACACCAAAATAAATTATAGTGCTTTTTCTGTGTGCTTGACCTAAAGCATGTTATTTTTTTCTTTTTTTCTTTACCGAGATAAACAAATATTCTGAGACAAAAGTCGAACTTTTTGAAAGGGGTGTGCCCCGTTACATCTGGCATAAAAGTAAAATAGCATTTCATAAAAAGAACATCATTCCAACAGTCAAACAATGTTATTTAACACTCTAACCTGATCCGACCTTTCCATGTAGTCATGACACTGGCTGAGAAAGTCTTAATACCAATTATAATTATACAAAACCTGCATTAGATAAAAAAAAAAAAAGTACCACCAAAATAAATCATTGTGCTTTTTTTGTGTGCTTGACCTATAGCATTTTCTTTTTTTTTATGATTGAAATAAATAAATACAGAAGAACAAATGACCGCTATCTCTAGAAAAGAAGCAGATGGATCGTCTTAGTGATGGTATGCTTTGAATAAGGTGCAAATGCATAAAGTCTTTGAAGCATCTCTTGAATATTTGTTAAAATGTGGATGCAATTTTCCATAACAAAAACATCCCAATACATGAATACTCCAGCTCTTGGGGCAAAGTAAGATCCATTATCGAAGACAGACTTGCTGAGTATGAAATTTTCGATTTATACATGAAGTTTCAGAGATATGCATTATTTTCCTTTCTTAAATTGGTGATCAATGTGGTAGCTCATATGAATGGCTCTGGAGGAAAAAATAAAACAAAATTAGGTATAATCAAACTAATAATTTGTTATTCAACAACCATTTCTTGTCGGTATTTAGAACCAACCCTATTATACAATTATACACTTATCAGGCCATGCAGTAATTTACAGAATTCAACCTAGATTACTATGACAGTTCATTTTGTCTTGGATAGATAGGGAATGATGAGAACTTCTGTCAGATTTTTATTGCTGTCTGTGTCTACATTTCCCATCACTTCCCAGTACTGTGAGGGAAATTCAAAATGTAACTTTGGTGGAACAAGAGATGCGTGATTGGATTATGAAGGGTGTGAACTGCTAGATTGCCAGGATTGATGTTAAAGCGGAGTTCCACACAGAAATGGAACTTACGCTAATGGGATTCCTCCCCCCCTCCGGTGCCACATTTGGCAACTTTCAGGGGGGAAGGGGTAGCAGATACCTGTCAAATCCAGGTATCTACTCCCACTTTCGAGCATAGATCGCCGCACTTTGTGCGGTGAACTACGCAATGCCCGGCCCCTCCTCCTTTCCCCCCCACTGTCTTCTGGGAGACACACAGGCCCCAGAATACAGCAAGGACCATTCAAATCGCGCAGCGCGACTCACGCATGTGCAGTAGGAAGGAGGCTGAGAGGGTGAGGACATCATGGGCTCCCTGGACAGGTAAGTGTCCTTATATTAAAAGTCAGCAGCTGCAGTATTTGTAGCTGCTGACTTTTAATTGTTGTTTTCCCAGGGGGAACTCCTCTTTAAGATGGCATTGTCTGTGGATAACAGATGGGGGTTGATCTATTAAGTGAAAGAGGCTGTTCACAAAGTTGCACTTTGCATGGGAATTTTTCCCAGAGCTTAGTAAATGTGGTAAAAAAAATTCACATTGCAAAAAGTACTCAATCATGGCCAAGGAAAATCAAACCGTACTTTTGCTTGCACATGTTTGGATGATAGAAATCAACAGAGCTTCACATCATTAATTTTTCCCATGGAAAAGTGAAAATTTCCTTGCAAAGTGAACATCCTATTTGCCTTTAATCAACCCAATGGTTGGCCCACGCCTCTCTTTTGGGATGGTTATTTCAGATTAATGTAAATGGCCACTTTCATTTTTTTTATGTAGACCAATTGTCCAGAATGTTTGCACCTTACTGTCCTTGAACAAATGTCCCTTTTTCTTAAAGTGTATGTCCAGGCCTTAACCATATTTAACCCCAACCTTTTTCTTCTTCTTTAGAACATGTCCCATAATTCTTTTTTTTTTACCTTGTTCCTGTAATAAGAAATAGCTTTTCCTGATGCCAACTTGGCAGCATACTAGTGATGGGCTCCGCCTCTCTTTCACTCCCTCGGGACCAGTAAATAGCATAAATTAAAGGCCTAGTTAGGCCCCACCCCATTCTTCTTTTTTCCCCTCATACCGCTACGCACCAGTGAAGAGCAACTAGTACTATGTCTCCACCTCTGCCTCGGTGCCGCGTCCGGCTGGGTTGAGCCTCTCCCAGTTCGAAGTCCCAGCCTGGGAACCCCTTCTGTGGGTCTTGATGGGGTCCTGCAGTGTTTCCTCTTTAGGAACGAAATCTGCCAGTAAGTGTCTGGGGGCTGAGGCCAGCTAGTTCATTCATTTCACTCCTTTAGTCCCTTGTATCTCACAGGGCTGCCTATCTATTTTTGTTTTTCTTTTCTGTCTCCCTATATGTTTCCCTTTTTTTTCCCTTGATCTTTTCCTTTTCTGTGCCTTCTTTGGCTCAATTTTTTGATTATGTTTGCCCTTTTGCTTGTTTTATCCTGTGCTGTACTGTTCTGTGCTGTACTGTTTTCTCTGTGCTGGAGGCGCTGTTGATGACATCATCAGGCTGCGCTGGTCTGCACATGCACACTGGCTGACGGGCGTACCGACCGCCATTTTTCTTTTGGGAAAAGCTGCCCTCTTGTTAATAATGAGGGTCAGAGTCACAGGGTAGATCTATAGATCTCCAGGGATGATTAAAAGGGGCTCAAACAGCCCTGGAGGTTTGGTCAGGCAGAGTATCCTTTGCCTGGCTCTGGATCGTTCTTCCCTCTGCTTCCTGGGGCAGGCAAGCTTTCATTCAATGCCCCCTGCTGTTGGTTTCAGTTATGGCACAAAAAACAAAACAAAAACGGTGTTTGTATATATGTGTGTATGCACATTTTCGTATGTGTATGTATGGGCAATAATTTATTTCCATTGACAAAGTCACGTGTGGTGTGACGTAATGCATAGGGAGGAGCTTAGTGACGTCACTTCTGGTCACGGCCGTTACACGGAAGTCTCTTTGTTTGGCACATGTTTTTCTGCTGATGGCGTTTTGGCCATTTTTTTAAACTGTTATGCCTATCATTTTAAATAAAATGCTAGCTTTTTACTTCTACACTATGGAGTCTCTTTTCTTCTACCCTTTATCCCTGGAGAAAACTTTTTAAAAAGAGCTGGTTGTGGAACTCGGTGTCTCTGGAGAAACTAGCCTGGAGATTGCTGTGACCATCTGTTCAAGATCCACCCAAGGAAGAGGAAAAGGATATTGTTTGATCTGGTGATGCACAACTAGACCCACTTGGGGTCTTCCCTTGAGGTGAGAGGCTAGTACTTACAGTGTGTGGATTGGAGAAAGGATTCCTATAAGTTATTATCTGCATTAGAAATCTTTCTTTTCCTTGATCTATATACCGTATAAAGACTAATTGCTTAGCAACTGAAGATTCATCTGTCAACTTTATGAACGTTATTACCGTATTTATCGGCGTATAACACGCACAGGCGTATAACACGCACATTCATTTTAAGAGAGAAGTTTCAGGAAAAAAACAAAAATTTTAAATAAGGAACTTTGGAGCAAAATAAGGGTCAGTGCCTATCTGCAGCCTCATCAATCCACATCAATACAGCCTCACCATTGCCTTCAATGCAGCAGCCTCACCATTGCCATCAGTGCAGCCTGATTGACGTCCACCTGCAGCCTAGAGGGGACAGGGAGGGGGCGGGACGAGCGCTGACAGATTACATACAAAGAGAATCTCCTATGATAGACAGAACAGTGGTCCAGTGGTGGCCCAGGAGACAGCACTTCCTATTACAGAGGCTGCCAAGTAAACAGGAGATTCTCGCTGTATGTAATCTGACAGTGCTCGTCCGCCCCCCCTCCTTGTCCCCTCCGAGGCAGATAAAATTGAAGTATTGGCGTAAAACACGCACACGCTATTTGCACCCGATTTTCATGGTAAAAAAGTGAGTGTTATACGCCAATAAATACAGTATTTTGATGTCATTTTTATTGCATTATTTTGTACAGCTAGTTTTTTGGAGTTACATCAGCCATTTTGGTGAATTTGATGTTATTGCACCAGTTTACACATTAATGAATGTATATTGTCATTAGCACTCACTCACTCACATTATTTAGCATTTTATATCTGTTCAAGATTGTTTTTGGGGTACTCAGGAATAGTACCAGCACTTTATTAACATATTTTTAAAGAGATATTTAGCGCTGTTTCATTACTTATCACGGCGTATTTTGGTGCTGGCAACACTACAGAAGTCAGCTGCTTTATAGTTATCTTTTGCACTTCAGCACTTTACTATATATTTTGTTTACACGTTTTAGCGGCGCATTAGTACCTCACATTTAAAATTTTGCAAACATGACGACTGATAAGGGATGCTTGAGAACCTAACCTGCTCCAGGATGATCTCTACCTTGTGGAGTGTGAGAAGGCACTTTACTAACAACATCTATGTCAAAATCTGGAACAAGTTTTTGTGTTATTTCTCAGCAGAGCAAGATATTCATACTACTGCGCCTCTGGTGACAGCTGTTCTGGACTTCTTGTAAACCAGATTAGACATGAGCCTTAGCCTATATTCCTTGAGATTGCAAGTGTTGACTAGGTCTGCAATAACAAGGCTTAAATGTGCCGGAAATCCTTTTGTTTGCACAAATTTTGAGGACAGTCAGGAGGTTTTGACCACCACGAAAGAGGATCTTTCACAGTGGAATCTATCAGTATTACTGGATTTTATATCAGTTCGACCATTTGCTCCAACAGAACAGTGTTCAGTTTGTGACATTACCTATTAGGCTGTATCTATCACAAGATCTTCAAGCAGAAGGATGTCTGAGATTCAAGCTCGGAGAGCTTCAGAAAAAGATATTGTTTTCTTTCCAGAAGGAGTAGACTTGTGTCTGGTAGATCATCTTGTATCAGGGTTAAGGACAGTCCTCCATCTAATAGTCATCTGGGCATTGCCTAACTTCCCAGAGGATCACTCAGGAGGGTCACACAAATTGAACGTGTCCAAAACTTCAAAGAAGTTCCTATCCACAATTGCGCTTCAGAACATGTAATAAGCCTTTAATCTTTCCAGCTGGAATTCATCAGGGAAAAGAGGCTCCCTCCTGGATTCTAGTAGACTTGGTCGTGCATATAGGGCGAGGGGTCATGAACCTCCTTCAGCAGTGGATACATACTCTCCCAGAGCGGTTTCGGTCTCTTGGGCTGCACATTCAAAAGGCATCCATAGAATCCATCTGCTGGGAAGTATCATGGTTGCCCCAGGATACCTTTTCAAGTGTTACGGAGTAGATCTGGGTGCCATTAGTGGACTGCTGAGGAAGTTCCGTCTTTTGTCCCATTCTAATTAAAATTTAATAGAAATAGAACCCACCCTGTTAGCTAGTTAGTTATCATTAGTATGCTACCATGTTGGCATCAGGAAAAACTGAAAATTGTATCAAATACTTACCGGAATTTTCCTTTCCTGACGCCAATCCATGGCAGCATACGGACCCACACTTGTATGTTTCGGTATGTAGCTAATTACAACGAATGGGGTGGGGCCTAACGAGGCCTTTAATTTATGCTTTTCACTGGTCCTGAGGGAGTGGAAGAGAGGCGGAGCCTATCACTAGTATGCTGCCATGGATTGGCGTCAGGAAAGGAAAATTACGGTAAGTATTTGATACAATTTTTTGTTTTATTGTTCCCGTGACACCAGGCTTGTAGAAAATTGTAGAGGCAACTTCTGGAACCATAGTTCCAACTAATATATACAAGCTCCTAGGGCTACTTTTACCAGAAGCCCTTTTCTTCAGTGGCGGCCCGTCCATAGGGGGCGCACCGGCGCTAACGCCCCCCCCCCCCCCGGCTAGTCACCATTAAAAAATGTAAAGAATGTAAAAATGTTTAAAAAATAAAAAAGTCCTTTAAGTGCACTGTGTACGGGCGTGGGACACAGTGCACTATGGGTAGCATGACATCTATGCAATCACGTGATTGCCTGCAAGACACCTTATTTGCAGGGTTTTGTGAGTCATTGCGGCGCAACACTTCCATTCTGCAGGCATTCCCCTTGCTGTGGGGTTTTCTATCGGCAGGTGGGCGGTGCTTTCCCTGGGCAGCAGTGTCACTTCCGGGTTCTGTGCCAGTGGGAAATCGTAACCCTGACCCCGTAGCTCCGTGGATGGAGAAGCCACACTGCCAAAAGTACTATCTGGCTGTAATGTGATGATCTGACACCCTGAGTGTAGCAGCATGAAGCCTGTGATCGGACTGAAGGTGGAGGGAGGGGGGAGGATGTCCTGCCTCACCTCTGCCCTCAGCTATTCACTTGCGATCAGACAGTGACATGTGCCTGGCAGGAGAGGAGAGGAGGGGGGGCTACTGATTGGAGCAAATGCTTCTCCCATTCACCACTAAATCCCTCTCTCATCTGTCTGTCCATTCTATCTATCCATCCCTCTGTCATGGTTATGCAATAGAATCTGTTTGTCAGCCTACCTGTTTCCATGTGTTCATCTCCAAAGACCAGCTGTCTCCCACCTGACTGCTTTTATTAACTCTCCTCTAGCATGGCTCCACCCCAGCTCCTATCAGAGAACTCTATATTAACCTCTGCACTGCAGGTCAGCCCTGCTGATCAACCTTTGTGTGTTTGGCTTCCTGTTCCTGCCTGCCGTGTGCTCTACGTTTGTTTCTGTTACCGACCTTGGCGTGTTCTCTACTATTCCTGTCTGCTCGTGACCCTGACCTCTGGCATGTCCCCGACTATCCCTGTTTGCCTGTGACCCTGAACCTCTGTTGTCCTTGTCTGCTTGTGGCTCTGACCTTGGCTTATTCCTTTACTATCCCTATCCTCCTGTTGCCTACTGTGGGTGTGAGCTGGGGGACCCTGGGGGCCGCGACCTGGAGCCAGTTGCAGCCCAGTCCATCCTCAGCTCTAGAGGCTCTGGTGAACAGCTGCTGGCTCTTAGACTCCGCACCCAAGGGAATCCTACACTCTAGCCCCGGTGGGATCAGCGTTGGTGTCCCAGCGGCCCTGCCTTCCTTACCACCCGGACTCCCATCTGCAGCAGTCAGCCGTAGGGTCCACTGCCTTGTGGTGCACTCCTGATCCCAACGGTGTGCATCTGTCACCCAGCCTCTAGGTGACCTGACACCCTCCCACCCAATGTCTATCTATCTATCTATCTATCTATCTATCTATCTATCTATCTATCTATCTATCTATCTATCTATCTATCTATCTATCTAACCCAGTGTCTGTCTGTCTGTCGGCCCTATTGCGGGCGAATGACCGGGGGGGGGGGGGGGAGTGTTTCTGAGACAAGTCAGCAACATTGATTTCCTGGAACATGAATCAATGGAGTTGATTTACTAAAGCTGCATAGAAACCAACTAAAGTTCTGCATAGAAACCAATCAGCTTCCAGGTTTTATTGCCAAAACGTAATTGAACAAGCTGAAGTTAGAAGCTGATTGGTTACCCATAGATACACCAGATTCTAAGTGCACCAGTTTTAGTAAATCCCCCTTATAGTGTGCATATAAAATTGGAACGGGACAATTTGCAGAATTGGTGGAGTTCCTGTAGTCCAGCAGCTAAGGCTGACAACTCTGTTTTTTTGTGTAGCAAAAGCCTTGTGTGTGTCTGCCCAAACAGGATTTTAGGAGTTCACCTAAAATCAATGTTCAGAGCAACAGGTATTTTTCTGTACTTGAAGTGCTTTTAAACACATTAAAAGCAGAGAAATGTGCATACATTGGATAGATGTACTAAATATGCTTTTTATTTAACGTTACAAATATTGATATAAATGCTGGGTTATGTTTCTGACACTCACTAGACCCAGGAAAGCTACTTGGATGATTGGCAAAAGGTCTTGATTAATAAAGAAAATGTCCAATTAAATGTCACTAACTACTAATATAAAAGGTAATACACATTGGAACAAGGAAATTGCTTGAACAGTGAAAACCAAGAGTAGAGGCCAATGGAGAGCACTACCGCACTGCCAAGAGCAGTGGAGCTCTAATAAAAGTCTTCTAGAGCAATGTTTCTCAACTCCAGTCCTCAAGTATCCCCAACAGGTCATGTTTTCAGGATTTCACTCAGATGAAACAGCTGTGGTAATAACTAAGAGTTAAACTGATCAAATCACCTGTGCCAAATAATGGAGCATGAAACATTGCTCTAGAGGAGGTAAAGTTTAGATTTATAAGAGGTAAAATATTTTCTTACCCTATAGCTTGTTGCGCCAGGCAGAACGCTCACTCCTCCAATGTGTTGATATGGTGGCTTGAGAGTGAAAGCACGGCGGAGCTTTGGGCACATTTTGGTTTTCAAAGACTAGAAATGGGAAAGAGTAAATTAATTACACAAAATGCACTGATTTGTTAATTAATAAAGTACATGTAAACCCAGACTAAAGGACATTTAGCTTGCACTCTGTAATAAACAATTGCTATTTTTTTTTAATAAAGTACTTTTTTTCTTTTTTTGCTGCAGAGTCACCATATATTATTTTAATAAAAGCTGCAGATTTAAACACATTGACAATTTTGTTTAAACTTGCTTTAACATGTTACATTTTATATGAGATTTCAGTGATAAGGTTTACATATAAGCTAGCATTGAAGATGTCTGCAGCATGCCTCCCCTGCTTCTCTCCGTAACCAAAACATGAATAAATGAACATGAAGATCATATCACTTCATAGATTTTTGGTTGGCTCTGTATATATAATAGAACATCAGCATGTCTCAGTTCCTTTTCTCCTTTATTAACTAGAATGGCACTCACCAGCATTGCACACACAGGGATGCACAAGATGGCCAAGATAGACATAACAATGATGGCTACTGCATAGCCGGGGAAAGAATTCTCAGCAGGGGGAAAGGTTGCACCAGGCACATCTGAAATATTAAGATGAAAAAAACATCAAACCAAAATGATTAATTGAGTAGTCATTAAAAATCCCCATTGTAGGATTTATTATTTTTTAAGGTGATCAGCATTGTTAATGCCCCTTATTATACCAACTTCCATCTTCTCCACATCACCAATGGTTTCAGATCACATCTTCACCTAACAAATAGTTTAGTGACAAATGCAGAGTATATATACACACTGTATGTGTGTGTGTGTGTGTATATATATATATATATATATATATATATATATATATATATATATATATATATATTACAGGGCTTTTTTTTTCAGCGGGAACGTGGGGGAACGCAGTTCAGGCACCTCTCACACTGAATGTATGTAATGGCTGGGGGGTGCTGGAGGGTCTATTCCTGGCTCCGGAAGGGGATCTATTGTTGCAGAGGGATCTATTGTTGCTGGGAAGGGCCTACTATTGAGTGAAGAGTCTATTGATGCCGGCCGCTGGGAGACCTTTTGTTTCTGGGGTGGATCTATTTTGCGGGGAGTAGGTATTGTTTTTGGCGGGAGGTCTATTGTTGCTGGGGGGGATCTATTTTTTGTGCAGGGGTCTAGTGCTGCTGGCTGCAGGGAATATTTTACTGCTTTCCTTGTTATCATTAACAAAGTCCATATAAATTACGTAGCACCACAAAATGATACTTGGTTCTGTATTTTTCTAAAGGGGTGATACTGGGAGGTGGGTAGGGGGTGGAACCAAGGGACAGTACTCGGAGGCGGGTTGGGGGTTGAACCAAGAGACAGTGATCAGAGGTGGGTAGGGATGGAAAAAAGGGGTGATGTAAAGGGGGGAGTACCTGCACCCATTCTCTAGGAAAAAAAGCCCTGTGTGTATGTATATGTATGTATATGTGTATATGTGTATATATATATATATATATTTTTTTTTTTTTTTTTTTTTTACAGTAAGGATGAAGCACAGCTCTTCTTTTTATTTCTTCTTTGTTTGATCTGTGTGAACCTGAAAAAAGGCGGAGACCCACTTCTATATGATATGAAGAATTAAATAAAGCAGGAGCAAGAAGATCTGTGCTTCATCCCTTCTATCTGTGGATTGTATAATAAGAAGTATCTGGGAGCCCGTTGCATGTTTTTTGCAGTACTAACGAATGGAGTGCATGCGGCTCAGCATTTTTTTTCGCATGGTGCCATGAAGTCTAGAACAGTGTTTCTCAACTCCAGTCCTCAAGGCGCCCCAACAGGTCAGGTTTTCAGGATTTCCCTCAGATGATACAGCTTTGGTAATTACTAAGCCAGTGAAGCTGATCAAATCACCTGTGCTAAATAATGGAAAGCCTGAAAACATGACCTGTTGGGGCGCCTTGAGGACTGGAGTTGAGAAACACTGGTCTAGAACATACTGGATATTGATTGTTCATGTTACATGGCTGTAAGTGTCAAATCACTGGGGTAGAGATTTTAAAACAGCAATATATATGGGTGACAGATGATGTTTATGACCGCCACTTTCATTCAGAGATGGTTGTTCCAGTTTGATGTTGATGGGCTGTGCAAGGCAGCCAATCAGTTCCTAACTTCAGCTTGTTCAATATATAGAGAGAGAGAGAGAGAGACATTATATTTTGAATATTTCCAGTGCTCTCTGTACTAACTTAATAAATAAACCAAAATAATTAGATAGTTAAGCCCTGAAAGGGCTTGTAGCCATCTTTTACCCATTTCATTTATATTTATGCAACAGGCAGTCTGTGCCTGTGTGGAGACGCCCACCATTTTCTTTAGTTTCATAATTTTTTTAGTAATCATAGAGAGATTAAACTATATTGGACTAGAAAGAATTGAATAAAAACTGCAAGTAAAATTATTGCAGTTGCCTTAACTTCATTTTCATACATCAAAGTCAGCCACGTCAGGTAGACCCATACATACCTAAAGTAAAAAATGTCCTTAAAGGGGTACAGACAGTAAAATAATAAGCTTTTTCATCAACTCCTGCTTAGTTTTGGTGTTAGACATATTGTATCACCTATCAAGTGACACAGCATGGTATTCAGGCACTTACAAATTGATTGAGGATCCAAGGTCAGATTGTAGTTCTGCAGAATATTTTGGTTATTCACAATCTGTTGAGCCACTGCGGTAGATGTTGTGGCGCCTTGAGGAAATGTCATTTCTACCTTACTAATTACTGATCCTGGCCTGTATATGAGAGAACATAATACAAATTAGTTTGGCTAGGAAATCCAGCTTCTACATGACACATAAATAGTATACTGACCTTTTACACGAAAAAAGGGACACATAAAACTGCTACTGATCTCCCCTAGTCTACCCACAACAGACCATATTTGGACATGATCTTATCTTTACAAGACTTGAAAATTGGGGTAGTAGTATGAAAACGGGAAGGTAAGCATTCCAAAACATGTACAGCTAGTGCCAGATTGGGTTTACTAAAGCAGCCTTTTTCATCCAGGGTGCCTTCAAGTTTCTTCAGGGGTGCCATGGCAAAATACCTAAAAATTTCCCAAAAATTGTATACAAACCAGTGGGTGGATCAAGCCTGCCTTTTAGTTATACAAAGCCGCAGGCTTTCATTGTATACGAGTACAACCTTCCAGCAGCTGCTGTCTTAACCCCTTCACGCCTAAGGGTAATACAAATCGAAATGCCTAAGCCCAATTTTGTGACTTTGACATGTGTTAGTAAAACCTTATATATATCATCACAACTACTTTGTGCATCCAGGTGAATTATACCTTGTTTTTTCAAGACAAATTGGGCTTTCATTTGGTGGTAAATGGTAATGGATATCTCTTGCTTTTTTATCAAAGGAAAACTGGCCCAAAATAGTAAAAAAAAAATATTTTTTTTAATTTAGCTGTATATTTCATGGTACCACCATAACCTACCACCAAAGAAAAACCCAAAATAAATTCTTCTGCGCCTGACAATCGCAGCGATACCACATATGTGTATGTTAGGTGCTATATGTACCCATAGTAAAAAATTCTGTCCCCTCCAAAAAAAATTACTGACCCTGACCTTAACCCAAACACTAACCCTGGCACTGACCTAGATCAAACCTTGATCCAAGTATTTTTTATGTTATTTTTTTATTATTATTATTTAATTTATTTTTTTACACACACTTTTTTTTCTGTGCAAGGATGGAGAGAGATACAATGTATCCTTCTCCTCAATTCACAGAAAAGGAAAACACGGGGCAGGCTTCACAGTGACTGATCACCAATCAGAAGCTATCACAGCGAACAAGTGACCTGGAATCAGAAGTTCCGGGTCCTGATCGTTAGTATGGGGCCTGGGGTTCATGGTGAGACCCTGGTCTCTGTGCTGGGAGCGTGCCGTGTGGCGCACTGCCAGCACAAAAGGAGGTATGCAAATATGTGGCCCCATGGCAAAATGCTCAGTGCAGTGGGGCCATATATTTGTGTGATGTTGGCATGAAGGGGTTAACAACCAATAATGTCATTGGTTAATAAGGAAGACATCGGGCGCCTGCACACCATCCTTGTTTGCCCCTCCCCTATCCTTCTTTATCAGCACTGTCACGTTAGCTGAGTGAGGGAAAGAAACTGAGGGAGAAGAAAAACATTGGAATACTAGTCAAGTACCAGTGTGCAAAGGTATGTTTGCTTTGGAAGTATAAATCACCTCTAATGTTGAGGGTCCTACGTGTGGGGATGTAGCGTTATGTAAAACTATATGTTTGCTTTTTACATTTTAGAATGAGGTGCCTTCGAGATTGAGCAGAACTTTAAAGCATGGCTTGAATGGAAAAAGGCTGAGAAACACTAAAGTACAGTTTGGGATCCTGTATATAGTAATGTGGATATGAGTGAACAGTTTTACAGGACTGGCCTCTCAATTGGCCGGTAAGATTCTTACAATATCATAAATTAAAGTTTACCCAAAGTAACTCAAAGAGAAAAGGTAAAGGAAGAGAATTAAACAGCTGTAGATTAATAATAATGTTTAAATTCACAGAATTGGCTGCTTTGAGCTCTCATTCCAGGTCAGGAAGCTGTATCTTGGCTTCGGATTGGGTAGGGTGAAGAAACCAGGAAGCAACTTGAACCAGTAAGTGTGGGTCTCTGTGGAGCACAGTGCTGGAACGGAAGTGGCGTCATATGCCGGTGGACCACACAGGAGGGGTACGCATTTCTACGACAGTAATTCAGCTTCCTGGCCTGGAATGAGGGATACCCTGGGGATGCAGAGCAGCCAATTCCATGAATTTTGATGACAAGAGCTGGTATTCACATATATTTATGTGAGTTGCCACTTGTCTTTTTATTCATTAAAGGTTTTGTATTACTACACATAGTTTGGCACCCTCTTGTGTTCCCTGTTTGCAAAGCCCACCAGCCCAGCACTCAGTTGTCTCTAATCTATAGACTCCCCTTAAAGCGCTTAGTTGATACTCACATAAATGAATCCACCACTATCTGAGTCAAATTGAAATTTGTAAGAATACTGCTGAGCTGAAGAAAAAAAAATAAAAAGCATACATTTAGAATGTTGCTATTATAATCCTGAAATAACCTTCACATTTTCATTCAAAAATTAAATGATAAACCACAGATAAAGAATGGAAGATGATATAAACATTGCTGAATTAAATTAACCTTTAAAACCCGCACTGAAAGAGTTAAAAAACACTTTAAACCAATTGGTATCAGAGCACAGAATATGTTATTGGTCAAAATAAGAAAAGTAATCATGTGCCTATCGATTGAAACTGTTGTTAGAACTATGATTCACTAATTTGATTAACACTTACCGCGTTTGTAACATTTTGCTCTAGTTGCTTGAATCTTTGACTGTTTCTGTCATTTAAATCGGAAGTGTAAATTATATTGGTGAATCTTGGGTAAAATATAAATACTTGCGAAGTGCTCATTACATCTGAAAGAAGAAAACAATGGTATTTTGTTTTTACTATTATATTACATCTAAGAAGATCCGGTATCTGTGGAATATATAGTAATTGCTTTTAGGATTTCTTTAGCATCCAAAAAAGTTGAGGTAGGATCATACACATGTATGAAAAGTAGCAAAATCATAGAAATGTATATCTATGCATGAAGTGAATACAGACAGATAACTTTATTTCACACACAAGACATGTTAACTAGCTGAGATTGTCACCAGCAGACATTGGGAGGTCCAGGTGCATAATTTTTACAAATATTTTTTTTTTTGCTGAACCTACAGTTTGCCCTGGAAAGATCTTTTGTCTACACCATTGGGGCTTGGCACTAAACACCGTCCATGTCAACGTTCTCCCTGTCTGGTCCTTATTTTCAAGTTCTTGATAATACCTTAAAAGCAGCTTCATTCGTCCCACCAAAATTAATATATATATATATATATATATATATATATATATATATATATATTCTTTTATGCTGTGATGGTACAACACCCCAAACAAAACGTCAGTATAAAAAAAAAATTCTTGATGTTTTGTGGTGGTAATACTACGTTCTTCCATAATTGTTATATATATATATATATATATATTGCATTTCATTGCTGCTACTGCATCCCCTTTTGATCATAGGCTTCCTTTGCTTGGGCATTGGAATTCTTAATGCTTTGCGGTGCTGCTGCTGCGACACACTGGGAAAGATTATATTCTTTTCTTGATTCTTTTCTTGATAAATCTTCTTAACCATCTGCTGATAGCTGCATAATAAAAATTCTTCAATATCTCCTGGGTCATTTTTTAATTAAAAAAAATATTTTTTTTTACTATCTTACCCAGGTTGGAATATCTAAAAGTTCCTGTGGATGTGTGTTGTGGTGCTACCACACCCTGGACAAAATATTTTTTTTTTAAACAAATTTTATTGCTCTGTTTTCCCAATACAATATCGTTACAATGTGATTTTATCCAAAACCCTAAATTAAAAAAAAAAAAATTGATCTGAGCACCTCTCTTGGTTTAGGTCAGAAAAAATGTGGTGTGTCTAGGAATTGAAAGCATGTGTCTCTGCTTATACAAAAAAGGGTTGGTGGGATGTTTTTAAAGCAGGTGATTGAATTAGGCAAACAGTTTTTGAGAAGTTCATTCATTTCTGGTAATGAGGATTCTGTTATATCAGGTACTTACTATTCACATTCAGGCTGGCTATACGGATTAGGCTTGTTAAACTGGAGTTCTTTTCAAGAGATTTTATGACTTGTGCACTGTCCACATTTACTGTGAAGTTACGCACATATTGAATTACTGCAGCTGCCGATACATCAACATTCCTAGAAGAAAAGACATAATAAATTAAGTGGAGAAGCACAGTATCGGAATCTGAGATTAAGAAAAAAATGTAACTATGTGTAAAAGTCGGTAAAGAAAGTAATATTATTGATGCCTGACTGTGTAAACTGAGTCTTTTACAAGCCAGTGAAAAACATGGCTCCGGAAAAGACGGAACTGATTTCCCATCCACACATTGGGAGTGGATGTGGGAATCCTTCCTGCTGTGTCATTGCATTTGGTCAGAATACACTAATTAGCTCTGCAACCTATTGGCTGCCTCGCTGATCGAACCAAAGTTTTCCAGCAAGCCTGTTTGTGAGCAGTTGATCCGTAGTCCCTGCTGAACCTGCCAAATTTCAACCCATGTATGGTCAACTTTAGTCTTAATTTGATGATGAGATCAAAACAAGATCTACAATTGGCTAGCGCAGTCTATCCTAAGTTCATTGTGATGTGACCCCAAGGAAAGTGATAACTGACCAAGGAAATGGTCTTGGGTTATGTCCATCTCAGTGAGAGCGCCAAACCTGCAGCCATCACTGTAGGTTGCTGAGTTTTCTTGGTCTTACCTCCTTCCTGCCAGCACCTTTGGTCTTATAGGGGTTGATTTACTAAAGGCAAATAGGCTGTCTACTTTGCAAGGGAATATGCTCCAGAGCTTAGAGAAAGAAGTGAAGCTCTGCTGACTGCCATCATCCATCTTCCTGTGCAAGCGCACGACTGGGTATTCTTTGCAAAGTAAAACTTCACCAAATTCACTAGGCTCTGGGACCAATTCCATTACAAGGTTTAACTTTCCTTGAAAAATTAACCCTATTGTGTGAAAAGCAATATTTCTGCAGCTTTCTCTGACTTTTCCAGAAGGCAATTCAGAATCTTAATATATCACTAAGCTGATTGGTCAGATCAGCTACTGCTAATTTCCTTGCTCTCTGTAGTAAGCAGGACTGTTGCTCTGTGAATCTAACAGTACAGTCAGACATGCTCCTCTCCTCCATATTTTAAATGGAAACATGAACAGTAAAAATTTATATTTTAAAAGGTGGAGTCCTGATTGAGATATTTCCTGCAACACAATAATATATACATTGATAGATGGGTTACCAAAGCTAATGTAAAGTATACGTGACCCCTCACCGTAAAACATCCCATTCATTTTAAAATAGAAATGTAAGACAAAACTTTTGTGTATAGAGATAAAAACATATATAGATATAAAATGCTTTTTTTTCTATAAGACCTCTTTCACATGGATGGACTGATTGGATGTTGGTGGGTGTCATGTCCATTGACATCTGTCGCTCCATAGAGAGCAATGGATGGTCTTATCGGGTCTGCCTGTCAGTTTTTCATCGGATCATCCATTGCTCTCTCTATGGAGCGGCGGATGTCAATGGACATGACGCCCACCAACATCCGATCTGATCCTGTGCGCTAAAAACAGACAGATAGGGATCAGTTCCCCATCCGTCTGGTGGATTCGATGATAGTCGGATGGAAACGGGCAGCCCATAGAGCAGGGGTCTCAAACTGGCGGCCCTCAACAGTTGCGAAACTATAAGTCCCATCATGCCTCTGCCATGATCCCTACCATAGAGGAAACCGGGGCTATGTCCATGTCCTCTCTGCATCAGTGGGGATCAGTGGAGAGATCCCCTGCTGAGCAGGCGGATCCACTGGCAGACTCCAACAGTGTGAAAGGGGCCTAAGTGATTACATGACCTCTTATCTCAGCTGGGGGTGGAGACTGCAGGGGAGCTGGTCAATAGGAGTCAAAAGAAAGAGCAACACCCCAGATAGCAAGGATAACTTGCCACACATTTGTGGCAGCGTTGAATTGTAAGTCTGTTAACATGCTGCACATTTTCACTGGCAAGTTGTACACTTGCCGAACATTTAAATTTGAAAAGTTCTAGTTGATACTTTTCCAATTTGCAGCAAATTTGTGTGGCAAGTCTCTGGCAAGAGCAAAGTTGCAGTAGTGAGTCTACAGCAATAGCTATGTAAGTCTAAAGCATGACAATTCAGCCATAGCGACCCCTGTGGTGGGATGACTATTGCACAACATAACTGAACCAGAACTTGCAGCAGACTTGCAGAATGTTTGCAAAGAAAGTTGATCTGGAGTCATGCAATGCGGACTTGCAGCAATTGTGCAACAAACTTGTGAAGTCTGGCAAGTCTAGCAATAGCTTAGCAAGTCATTTTCAAACTTGCATCTTCTCAATTGCTTGCCATCTGGGACACTGATCTTCCCAGTAAAGAGCTGTGGCAGGAGGGGGGAGAAGGGTAGAGGGGCATATCAGCACAAATCTTGGCAAATGGCGGACAGGCAGGTTCTGCTCCCAGCACAGCCAGAAAACTGACCACACTGGGCAGGTTGCGCCCTCATGTCTTGCATCTCAATTGCTTGCCATCTGGGACACTGATCTTCCCAGTAAAGAGCTGTGGCAGGAGGGGGGAGAAGGGTAGAGGGGCATATCAGCACAAATCTTGGCAAATGGCGGACAGGCAGGTTCTGCTCCCAGCACAGCCAGAAAACTGACCACACTGGGCAGGTTGCGCCCTCATGTCTTGCATCTCAATTGCTTGCCATCTGGGACACTGATCTTCCCAGTAAAGAGCTGTGGCAGGAGGGGGGAGAAGGGTAGAGGGGCATATCAGCACAAATCTTGGCAAATGGCGGACAGGCAGGTTCTGCTCCCAGCACAGCCAGAAAACTGACCACACTGGGCAGGTTGTGCCCTCATGTCTAGTATCATCAGTTTGAAATATGAATGCTAGGAGGGTTGGCAGGATCACCAGGTACTTCACAAAAGGAAGCAATGCAAAGAAAACAGGATACTTTTTAACATATGGTACATACATGGTGCAACAGACACATATCAGGAATACGAAATGTTGAGGTAACCTTTTCTTCAAAGAATGATGTCAGGGGACATTTAATTATATGCTTGCATAGGAAAGCCAACATGTATTTTCATTCTGACTACAGTTGGTAATTTTAATACTCTTGCAGGGTTTTTTTATTTTTTGCCATCTGTGTCTAATTGAGGAAATTTCCCTTTACTATCTGTCCTATGGGTTCTCATTTAAAGTGTAAATCCACTTTTGTTGAGAAAAAAAACATTCCCCTCTGGGTGATCTATGTACATTGCAATGATTATAACAACCTTTGTTGCCGATTCCTACCTTTTGTTATTCTGAAGAAATCCCTGGGCTGAGGGAGTCTTAGACCCCCTTCACACTGGGGCACGGGCTGCGTTAGTGACGCTAGTTTTAGTGGCGCTTTACTGCTGTTTTAGCGGCACTTTTCGTTTTTAACAATGCTAGTGGCCAAGGAAAGGGTTAAAACTGCCCGCAAAGCTCCGGTGCCGAATTGCTTTGCAGGCACATCTGCAGCACTGTCCTACAAGCGCACCGCCCCAGTGTGAAAGTAACTCGGCTTTCACACTGGGGAAGCTTGAGATGCACTTTTCTTGTGCTTTTTTTAGAGCTAAAATGCCTAAAGAGCGCCTTCAGTGTGAAAGGGGTCTAATGGGAGTAGTTTAATAATTATCAGTCAGCTGTGGCAGCTGCAGGGCACTAATGAGGAAAGCTGCTGGGCCTGCATCCCTTTAGACGTGTTCCTATTGGAAATATCTCACCAAAAATGACATTTTTGTTGCAGGGGATGCCTGAAATGTGACTTGCATCTTAGGCAGGCTTCTGGGAAAATTGGTGAGCCAATCACACAAGCAGGAAATTATGTTTCCTAGAGTGTGTTCAGTACACATTTTGTGTACAGAACAACTCCATGTAACCATATTGCTTTGCATTTATAGAAAATTTTAACGGCTGCAGATTGAAAAGGAAAGGTAATTTTTAATAACGTTCAATCACAATATGACTTGTATCGCAATGGTACACGCTATATTATTTTTTCTTTATTTGCTTTTTTTCCCCCACGAAAGTGGAGCTACCCTTTTTTAGTAATTTTATTTCTTCTTGTTCTGGTGACAACTCAAAGACAAAGACAGCAATAAAAAAAAAAAAAAAACTGAATTTAGTAAATAAAAAAGGCTTACTGGAAGGTCACTGATGGTGGTGTTTGTAAGCTGTTGTTGAATATATTCTGCAGGTTTGGCGTTAGCTAAAAAAAAAAAAAATTACAGGTAAGATATCCTAAGACATAGTAAAAGTATTACAACATAGATACTCTCCTTCAAATATCAGTTAGGTGCAAGCGGTTCTATAAGCTTAAATAACTATTTTATTCAGACGAAAACAGATACTGTTTTTATCCCCTTGTGATAAAAAAAAAAACAACACACCAGCATGAGTGTACGAGGGTTCACATTTGATTCATTCATGGAATGTTCACCGTAAGTCTGTGATAACAGAGCTAAAGTTTCAATTGCACTTTTGAGAAATGTGATGTTATCCGCTGCTCCAGACCCCAGTCACTTATTTTCCATGATCAGCGCAAAGCACACACACTTGTTATTTCTTCTACTACCCTAAAGACTGAGTTTGTGACGCTGGTGAGTGCAAGTTAGAGCATGTCAGAACATTCGAGTGGGAATGGCTCTGTGACTCACCACCATAGTGCTATGTCATGAGCATTCCAGGAATTAAATTGTCACACACAATATATATATATATATATATATATATATATATATATATATATATATATATATATATATATATATATATATATATATATATATATATATATATTTATATACACACACACACATACACATACATATATACATACACGCACTATATTACCAAGAGTATTGGGACACCTGCCTTTACACACACATGAACTTTAATGGCATCTCAGTCTTAGTCCATAGGGTTCAATATTGAGTTGGCCCACCCTTTGCAGCTATAACAGCTTCAACTCTTCTGGGAAGGCTGTCCACAGGGTTTAGAAGTGTGTCTATGGGAATATTGGACACGAAGGCCTGGCTCGCAGTCTCTGCTCTAATTCATCCCAAAGGTGTTCTATCGGGTTGAGGTCAGGACTCTGTGCAGGCCAGTCAAGTTCCTCCACCCCTAACTCGCTCATCCATATCTTTATGAACCTTGTTTGTACACTGGTGCGCAGTCATGCTGGAACAAGAAGGGGCCATTCCCAAACTATTCCCACAAAGTTGGGAGCATGAAATTGTCCAAAATGTCTTAGTATGTTGATGCCTTAGGAGTTCCTTTCCATGGAAATAGGGGCCAAGCCCAACCCCACATCATAATCTCCCCTCCACCAAATGATTTGGACCAGTGCATAAAGCATGGATGAGCGAGTTTGGGGTGGAGGAACTTGACTGGCTTGAACAGAGTCCTGACCTCAACCCGATAGAACACCTTTGGTATGAATTAGAGTGGAGACTGTGAGCCAGGCCTACTTGTCCAACATCAGTGCCTGACCTCACAAATGCACTTCCGGAATAATGGTCAAACATTCCCATAGACACACTCCTAAACCTTGTGGACAGCCTTCCCAGAAGAGTTAAAGCTGTTAAAGCTGTAAAGCAGTGGTCATCAACCCTGTCCTCAGGACCCACTAACAGGCCAGGTTTGCAAAATAACTGAAATACATCACAGGTGATATAATTTGCTGCTCAGTGATTGCAGTATTCTAGTCTGCATCTCCCCAATGTAATACATAAAACCTGGCCTGTTAGTGGGCCCTGAGGACAGGGTTGATGACCACTGCTGTAAAGGATGGGCCAACTCAATATAGAACCCTATGGACTTAGATTAGGATGCCAATAAAGTTCACGTGCGTGCAAAGGCAGGCGTCCCAATACTATTGGTAATATAGTGTTTATATATATATATATATATATATATATATATATATATATATATATATATATATATATATATATATATATATATATATATACACACACACATACACATATGTGTGTGTATATATATATATATATTATTATTATTATTATTATACAAGATTTATATAGCGCCAACAGTTTACTCAGCGCTTTACAATGTATAAGGGGGACAACACAATTACAGTACAGTTCAATACAAAAGCTACAGGAGGGCCCTGCTCGTAGAGCTTACATTCTAAAGGGAGGGGGTGGTGGTACAAAAGGTAATAGCTGCAAAGAATGATTTGATGGGGGTGGCTCAGGGACAGTTATGTGGGTGTGGGATAGGCTTCCCTGAATAAATGAGTTTTCAAGGATCTCCTAAAGGTGGACAGGGTAGGGGCTGATCGGACATACTGGGGCAGGGAATTCCAGAGGATGGGAGAGGCTCTGGAGAAGTCCTGAAGGCGAGCATGGGAGGAGGTAACAAGGGAGCTAGAGAGCAGGAGGTCCTGGGAGGAGCGGAGGGGACGATTTGGGCAATATCTGCAGATGAGGTTGGTGATGTAGATGGGGGCGATGTTGTGAATGGCCTTGTATGTTATGGTTAGCATTTTGAATTTTACACGGTGGGGTAGGGGAAGCCAGTGAAGGGATTGGCAGAGAGGAGTAGCAGTCACGGATCGATTAGTGAGGTGTATTAGTCTAGCAGCAGCATTCATAATAGACTGAAGGGGGGATAGCCTGCTTAAGGGTAGGCCATTATATATATATATATATATTATATATATATATATATATATTGTAGGGGATCAGAGGGGTGGACAACTGGCTCAGAGACAGTCCATTAAAACGAAAGTGGCTTTATTCAGCAAAATGGCAAAATAGACATAAGATAAGACAGACTTGTCTTGTCACACGGTTGTGCACACAGATACAGCTCACAGTTCAGCAGCACACAGGCTTATAGGTAATAGTTCATGGCTCCAATCAGAGTCTTTATGTGGTTAAGCTCACCCAGCAGGTACACCATCCAGCAATGGACATTTTCACACAGCGTGCTGCTGTCTCTCTCTCTACTCAACAGCTCCTCTCTGACACTCTCAGCCCAGCTGACAATAAGCAGGTCTGAAGGGGAAATACCTGCCCTCTTCAATTAACCCCTTCTTAACCCTGCCCCAGGCTGACCCTCTACATATCCCCCCCCTCTGTTCTAGGCTAGGGGTCTGGACACCATGAACCCAGTGGCAATAGACCCGGGAAATGGCATCCTTATTCTGATGTACCTTTCCTGGTCTATGTACCACTACAAACCTGAAGTCCTGTAGAGCAAGGAACCACCGGGTGATTCTAGAGTTTTTATCTTTATTTTGGGCCATCCACGTAAGGGGCACATGATCTGAAACTAATTTGAAGGGTCGGCCCAACAAGTAGTAGCAGAGTGTCTCCAAAGCCCTTTTTTTTGCGAGACACTTCCTTTCCACAATGGAATAATTCCTCTCAGCTGGGGTGAGCTTTCGGCTCAAGTACACAATGGGGTGCTCACCCCCCAATTATCTGGGACAGTACTGCACCCAGACCCAACTTTGAGGCATCTGTTTGTACCAGGAACTCTTTTTGGAAGTCAGGAGCTACCAACACTGGTTCCTGGCACAAAGCTTGCTTCAACCGGCAGAACGCTGTTTCTGCACTCCACTGAACAATAGTTGCGTTCTTTCCCTTGGTGAGATCAGTCAGAGGCGCTGCTAGACTGGCAAAGTTGGGGACAAACCTCCTATAATAGCCCACAATGCCAAGGAAAGAACGCACCTGTTTTTTTTGTGAGTGGACGGGGCCATTTCCGAATAGCCTCCACCTTGTTTAGTTGGGGTTTAATCATGCCCCTGCCTACAACATACCCCAGGTAGCAGGCCTCCTCCAACCCAACCTTGCTCTTTTCTGGGTTCACTGTGAACCCCGCCCTTCGGAGTGCATTCAAGACCAACTGGACCTTCGGTAAGTGACTCTCCCAGTCCTGGCTAAAGATGACAATGTCATCAAGATAGGCTCCTGAAGATCTGAGGTCTAAGGACGAAGTCCATGGCCCTCTGGAAAGTGGCTGGGGCCCCATGTAACCCTAACGGCATTCGGGCATACTGCCATAACCCCTCTGGTGTGGCAAATGCAGTTTTTTCTTTAGCCTCTGGGGAAAGCGGGATCTGCCAGTATCCCTTGGTCAAGTTGGTGATGTACCAGTCGGTCCTAATCTCTCGATTAACTCATTCACCCGGGGCATGGGATACGCGTCTGGCTTGGAGACTTCATTTAATTTGCGAAAGTCATTGCAGAACCGCCAGGTTCCATTCGGCTTGGGTACAAGGACTATAGGGCTGGACCAGCCGCTTGAAGACTCCTCAATGATCCCAAGGTCCAACATACTCTTTGGCCGAGACAATATTCCGGCCAGCTTCGGGTATGCAGTAGGGTTTGAGGTTTACTTGAACGCCAGGGTCTGTGATGACATTATGTTCAATTACCGAGGTTAGGCCCGGCAGGTTTGAAAAAATGTCTCTATTCCGCTGCAAATACTCCCAGGACTTCTGTTTTTGAGAAGGGGACATAGCCTCTGCAATCCCTACGTTCTTAATCTGAGCATCAGGGTCTTCCAGGACCATCAGACTGACTGTCAAAACCTGTCTATATTTCCATCGTGACGTGGTAAATCTGGTAGGGTTTATGTTTGGTAGGCTGATGGACTTTATATCTCAAAGGGTCCTTCCCAGTTGGCAAGAAACTTACTCTCCACGGTAGGCACTAAGACCAGCACCCGACCCCCAGGTTTAAACTCTATAACCTTGGCAGATCCGTTGTATACACGACTCTGGACGTTTTGCGCAGTCTGCAAATGTTCCTGTACTATGGGCATGACTTTTGTTATCCGGTCCTGCATTTAAGAGACAGGTTCTACCAAACTCCGATACGAGGAAGCTTCTTGTTCCCTTGTCTCTTTCATTATGTCCAGTAGTCCACGGGGGTGTCTCCCATAAACCAACTCAAAGGGGGAGAATCCCATAGAGGCCTGGGGTACCTCTCTTATGGCAAACAACAAGGGAGGCAACAAGCAATCCCAATCCCGACCATCCTCCTCAACTGCTTTCTTTAGCATTTCCTTTAAGGTTTTGTTGAACCGCACCACTAACCCATCAGTTTGTGGGTGATACACTGAAGTCTGCAAGTGTTTAATCTTAAACAGTTTACAGAGTTCCTCCATCACTTTTGACATGAACGGGGTACCTTGGTCTGTCAAGATCTCGGATGGGAGCCCTGTTCTCATGAACATCTGAAACAACTCCCATGCGATGACCTTGGATGAACAATTTCTTAAAAGGAACCACTTCCTGATACCTGGTGGCATAGTCGAGGACAACTAAAATGTATTGGTGTCCCCTAGCTGACTTAGGTATGGGACCCACCAAGTCCATGGCTATGCAATCAAAGGGAACCTCGATAATTGGAAGCGACTGCGAAAATGACTGCGAAAATGGGGTGTTGGAGCGGTTCTTTGACAGGTAGGGCAGGACTCACAGTAGCCCTTAATTTCTCGATATACACCGGCCCAAAAAAAAACCGCTGTAAAACCTGTTCCTGAGTTTGAGCCGCTCCAAGGTGATCCCCAAGTACATGACTATGAGCCAAATGCAACACCCTAAAAGGTTTGGGAACCACCAGTTGTTCCAACACTTCATTATTGACTTTAGTTACTCGGTACAAGTCATGATTCACAGCAAAATGGGGGAACTGCACGTCTGCCCCAGGGTGCTGTGGTTCACCGTTTAAGACGGAGGCCTGTTCCCTGGCGAGGATTAAAGTGGGGTCCCTCATCTGAGCACTCAGGAAATCTTCTCAGGAGCCCCCGAGATCTGACATATCTGGCTCAGAGGAGGTAATTTCTGCTTCCAATCCCGCAAACACCTCCAGGGAACCGGGCTCACTTCCTGCAGGTTCAGCAACCTGGTACTGATCCTTAGTAACAATCTCCTGCAACACAGCATTATTTACCACCTCTGTGGGTTCTTGCTTTTTGGGGGAACCCCCGAACTTTTGCTCATACAAGTCCCAAAACATGGGGCAGTCTAGCCTGATTAGTAAGTCATGAGGTAATGCTGGGACCACCCCAACTTTTAGTGTAGCTGTTCCTGCTCGTGTACACAGGGTCACACAGGCCACCGGATACTTTTTAACATCACCATGCACACAGATGACCCCAACCTTTTCCCTTGCTACCAGCTTTCTTGGCAACCCGTCCAATCGGAGCAGGGTAACGACACTCCCAGAGTCAAGGAGCACTACCACCTTCTGTCCATTGACCCGCACCACACACTCATGTGGATTTAGGCTGGTTGCAGCACATGGGCATACATGGAGTGACGGCGTCCCATGTCGCACTCCATTGGTTCTTCCCGACTTGGGCCGTCAGATGATCCAGTTGATGGCAGGACCAACAGTGAACCTCACAGAGTTCCCCCTCTCGGTTCCCTGGAATCTTTGGTCCTGGGGTGCTCCTGGTAGTTGTATTATACCTCTGAGCAGCCACTATGCGATCACCGGGAGCCACACTGGTGCTGGAACGCACTTCTTTGAAATGGGTCAGCTCTCTTGTGACAGAGGAACTCTCCTGGAACTTTTCTGCACAACTGTAGCACTCAACAGCTGCAGCCATCTCATCCAGGGACTGAGGCTCAGACTGAGCCACCCATCGGTGGAGTTCCCTGGGTAGCCCATGCAGGAAACTGTCAAGTGAGACTCTTTCCACAATCTGAGTGGGTGTCTTTTCCTCAGGTTTCAGCCAATCTTGAAACAAGTGCATCAGGTGGTAGAGCTGCCCACGGGCAGGCTTAGTCTTGTCAAAGTGCCAGCCATGGACTCAGTTTGCCCTTAAAGTGACAGTCACTCCCAGCCTTGCTAGGATTTCTGCTCTTACCAGGGCCTGCTGGGCCTCCTGATGGCGGGCCTGCGCTTGTGTATTAGCCAGTACCAGCTGCTAAACCATGTCCTCCATGGCTTGTTCAGAAGATTTCACCGTCTGTGCAGCTTTAACCCTGGACATGTGATTGGACCGGACCCCTCAAACTGCCCAATGCACGCTCCACCAATTGTAGGGGATCAGAGGGGTGGACAGCTATCTCAGAGACAGCCCATTAAAACAAAAGTGGCTTTATTCAGCAAAATGGCACAATAAACATAAGATAAGACAGACTTGTCTTGTCACACAGTTGTGCACACAGGTACAGCTTACAGGTAATAGTTCATGGCTCCAATCAGAGCTACAGTCTTTATGTGGTTAAGCTCACCCAGCAGGTACACCATCCAGCAATGGACATTTTCACACAGCGTGCTGCTGTCTCTCTCTCTCTCCTACACAACAGCTCCTCTCTGACACTCTCAGCCCAGCTGACAATAAGCAGGTCTGAAGGGGAAATACCTGCCCTCATCGATTAGCCCCTTCTTAACCCTGCCCAAGGCTGACCCTCTACAATATATATATATATATATATATATATATATATATATATATATATATATATATAGATATATAGATATATAGATAGATAGATAAATAAAAACTAAAACCTACCACTTTTGAAGAGTATGGTTTTAATTAAAGGAGCACATGAGTTGCCCTTGTTAATAAGAAGACAGATAAACAGATGCAACATTACATGCGGAAATATTATAGCGTGTTGCATTTTGCCAAAATTACCCTTGTCTTGGCTAATAAGCCAAGCAACAGAGGCACTATAAGGGGGCACATGGTTACTACCTTTTCTGAAACAGAATGTAGCCTAAACTATTCCAAGGGAGGTGTTTTTTTCCAAGTTTTGTACCCAGAGTCCAAATATTTCTAGTTGATGGCCTGTATAACAAATACAATGTGGGTTCCTTCCATTATTGTAAAAATCAGCATTTGACACATAACAGCCAGGCTTTGATTGGCTGCTAAGGTCAACACTGCCATGTTTATATTAACTATGCGTTTCACAATACTGTATTAGTGGGGCTCAAGGGCCAGATATTTCACTTGAAGTGTAAATGTTTTCATGCATTCACAGTTAGACACTAACATTCACAATGTTCTTGTAAAATAATAATGCAAATTTAAAAGATTTACTGCTGCATATCAGGCATTTTAAAAGAACCCTTTCTTACCCTTACCTGATGTCCCCACTGCTAAGATCCACCCCATGCAGTCCCTGTCTACAAATACCCAGTATTATTGGTTATTGGGTGTGTAACCTCTTCGCCTCCCACAATAGAGTTCTAGGTTCCTTAGCAGCCAAATACCTTGCTTGGGCACTGTCGTAGTGAGGCAGGGGGCTGTCTTATATCTGCAGATAGGAAGTTAAAGTGCTCCAGTGGCAGATCACTAAAGTAGAGGAGTAACTCAAGGTCAGAGCAGGTACCTCATGTGTTTTTCTTCCCCTCCGCTATTTAATTAAAGGGATGGACTGCCTTTCTTTCCTATGCCATAAAACAGAACACCAGAGATTCATGCAATGATACTGATTCCAAAATATGAATCACACAGGACATACCAAATTCAGAAGGCTACTTTGGAGGGCGACGGCTTCCGATGAAGACATATTGGACAGACTTGATATGTAGTTTTGTATAAGTGTGAATTTCACTTGCACAACGGCTACAATGAAGGAAAGAAAAACAATATGTAATGAATAGTTTAAACACATTTTTGTTATATATCTCCTCCTTCTTGAAGTAGATCTAAAACCTGAATGGACAATATTTCATTTGCTAAGCACTATTTGTTATAAACAAATACCATGTTTTCACCTTGTTTTCATCCATCTCTGCATTTCAACACTGCTGATCTCCCCGAGCCGCTTTCCTTTTTTTCTACATGTACTCTCCCAGCGACTGTTGCACATCATTGCTCTGAACCGGCTTCCTAAAAGTGACAATGGCCAACCAAGCCTGGGAAATGTATGTTCACAGGACCACTTATAATTGAATTCTCCTAGAGTGGTTGTAAAGCTCAATCATGGAATTTGAGAAAAGCACATACTGAATATCTGTGGTTTACTTATCTCTCTCAAAAGCTCTACTTGTCGTTTCCCTCTGGTGCTTTTTTCCTCTGTTATCAGCATGAGTCCCTTCTGAGAATATTTCCCGTCACATGAGATAAACTTGTGTCGGGAGGGAGATTTGAACAGAACTAATCTATTCACAACACAGTTCTTCTGCTCTGTGTGTGTGTGTGTGTGTGTGTGTGTGGGGGGGGGGGGGGGTGCCTTTCCTCCAATCAGTTCTGTACTTTTGAAGGGGTGTAGGCAAGAGAAGACTGCAGATAAATCAGTAAAACTTATCTAGGAGGATTTGTTTCATCTCTGTGTATCATCTGAGGCAATTCACCAAACTGGGAATATGTGAGGGTTTACAACCACTTTAAAAGGGATTGTAAAGGCATTAAGATAAAAAGCCTTCTGTGTGCAGCAGCCACCCTGATACTTACCTAAACCCCATCTCTATCCAGCGACGTTGTAGGATTGTCTCGGCTGGCTGGGACTCCCCTCCTCATTGGCTGAAACAGCAGTGCAGCACCATTGGCTTCCGCTGATGTTAATCAAAGTCAGTCAGCCAATGAGGAGAGTAAGGGGGCAGGGACGCAGCTCAGTGTCTGAATGGATACACCGAGCTGCAGCTCAAGTGCCCCCATAGCAAGCTGCTTGCTGTGGAGGCACTAGTCAGGAGGGAGGGGCCAGGAGAGCCAAAAAGGGACCCGAGAAGAGGAGGATCTGGGCTGCCCTGTGCAAATTCACTACACAGTGCGGGTAATTATAACATGTTTATTATTTAAAAAAAACAAAAAACTTTTCAATCACTTTAAGGTGTGCATATGACTAGATGACAGTGCAGGAGCACAGTTGGAAGACAGTTGGAAGACAGTTGTCAAACGGTAACAGGAAGTGCCCGAACAATGACCTTTAGGGCAGGTTCTCCAGATATTTATAATTGAAATGTGCAGATCTAAAAAGATTGTAAGCAATGCTTAAAATTACAGTCACAAGTTAAAGCTTATAGCTTTTAGGAAATCTTTGTGATTGGGTGTACATAATGTAATTTAATTCATAATTAATAATAATTTTGCATTTATAAATGAATATAATATATATTTTGTATAATAATTTATATAATTATAATAATGTATATTACATTAATAATACAATTTAACAATTAATCTGTGGAGAAACGAATAAAATAGCTTTGGCTTACCACAATGAGCATGTAAACTATTGTTATATGATATGAAATTATGCATGCATGACATCTGTAGTGTCATGCTTAATGTGTCATATTGCATCATACATTTACTATGTAATGTAACAATCAGAAAGTGTACCTAAGGTCTAAAATAGGAATACATAATCTATAAAAAATTCTGAAAAACTGATAGTGCAGGTTTGGATATTTCAAGTATTTCCCCAATGTTCTGTTGATATTACAGAGATAAAAATGGCAGCATGTTTCAAAGGCTATAAAGAACTCAACATGCACCACTATACTGAAGATACTGTATAAGGTGGGTAAGACAAATCTTTAGAAGTCTTGACCCATTCCAAAAATGTGGGTACTACTGATGTAACCCAGACAGGAAAGCTGGTGATTTTTATGATTTCCCCATTTTTTTTTTCTATAAATTGCTCAACATGTTGGCCATTCTAGGGTCGTAAATGCTGCAATATTCTTCCCATAAAGCTTTATTTATTGTAGTGTTTATGGGCAGTAATTACTTGTGGGTAAAGCTGAACTTTGGGATAAGCAAATATTACGTAACGCCTTGTGTATTCTTAATTGAATGGTGTGCTTTGTGTATTTCTTCCAGATCTGTGCTGTAAATTGAGTAAAACTTACCTTTACAGGATCTTCCTATACTTTTTTGCAGGCAGCCTTTAGTAAATGATGCCTGCTGGGTCACTTCCCACAAATCTGCTCTCTGCACCGGCTATATACAGTGATAATGTCACTGCTATCTTTACAAAGTAATATCGGGGATCGCAAATGTATTTGGTGCACAGAAAGTTCATTTATATTATTTGTGGCTATTGAGAAATATATTTAAATAAAATGTTTGAGCCCAGAGTTCACCTTTTAATTTTTTATTTTTTTTATATAATACGTGCTATTACTGTATTACTCATTTCCATGTCTCACCTGTGGGATCCAGGGAAAAGAGGTCCAAAACAATACTCCTGTTGCTGAAAATGGCCCTGTTATTTATAATGCGCTTGACAACTGAAGTCTTGTTTATTGAGACATTTAGGAAGTACAGGTCCACAGATGCAGTTACAGGGAGTGGATCATTGCTGTAAGGGAAACAGAGTGTTAAGTGTTATGGAAAATCTTGGGAAAGAAAGGTAACGACTGGTAGAAAGCACAGGGAAAAATAAGGATTGGATGTACTAGACCGTGTCTGTGCCATTCTATATATGAGGACAACATGGTAGAAACAAAATGGTATTGTATAGCCTGATAAATCATACAAAAAAAGGGCTAAAGAGTCTAGAACACCAAATGATAGGTTGTGATGGGATTTGTAGCTTCTCAATAAAATTATAAGAAATGCTGGCTGTAGATGGGATTGGTATAGAAAAATTGTATGCTTTAGACCAGGGGTCTCCAAACTTTCCAAAGGGCCAGTTTACTGTTATTCAGATTTTTGGAGGGCCAGTGGAAGTAGACAATGCCTCAGTGTCAGTAAACAATGTCTGCACTTAGTAGGTGGAGGAATTGTGCCCCATCATTGGTGTCAGTACAAGGAATAGTGTCCCATTGTTGGTGACAGTGGGAGAAATAGAGTTCCAACATTTATATCAGGGGGAGGAATGTTGAACCATCTTTGGTGTCAGTGGGAGTAATAGTGCTCCATTGTCGGTGTCAGTGGGAGGAATAGAGTTCCAACATTTAAAGTATATCAGTGGGAATAATGGTGAACTCTCATTGGTGCAAGTGAGAGGAACGTTGAACCATCATTGGTGTTGGTGGGAGGAATAATGCCCCATTGTTGGTGTCAGTGGGAGGAATAGTGCCCCATTGTTGGTGTCAGTGGGAGGAATAATGCCCCATTGTTGGTGTCAGTGGGAGGAATAATGCCCCATTGTTGGTGTCAGTGGAAGGAATAATGCCCCATTGTTGGTGTCAGTGGGAGGAATAGTGCCCCATTGTTGGTGTCAGTGGGAGGAATAGTGCCCCATTGTTGGTGTCAGTGGGGGGAATAGTGCCCCATTGTTGGTGTCAGTGGAAGGAATAGTTCCACATCATTGGTGTCAGTGGCATGAATTATGCCTTATAGGTGTTGTCTGTGATGCGAATAGTGCCTTGTATCAGTGGGAAGAATAGCACCGGTAAGGGAAGGATTAAGGCAAACAAAGGGCTGCATCTGGCCCATGGGCCTCACTTTGGAGGCCACTGCTTTAACCCAACAGGATGGAAATGAGCATTATAGATGATGAATGCACATGGGGCATCTGTAAAAGTGCCTCTGAATGCCAGAACTCCTGGCAGGAAAATGCTGCTGAAAAAGGCATTACAATTTGCATATCACACTTGCGTTTAGGCATGTCTATCGTTTGATCATTAATGCATTTTATTGGCCAGAATATTAATTTATTCTGGCCATTGGAATGCATTAACATGTGTAGTAGTTATGCGCGTTTAGGTATGTTCCATTTTTTTCCTGCTCTTCGGCTCCTCTCCTGAATGCGCCTTTGGTGTGTTTTTTTTTTTTTCAAGCCTATAAACGATCCTCTTCTAATACATCTGTAAACACCTCTGTGTACATGGACACATGGGGCTAACATAGAAGTGCTTTTACAGGCTTAAAAAAAAAAGATCAATGCTTATAAAAGTGGCATATTTTGAAGCTCTGTGTGCATGAGCCTTTGAGTAGATGAAAAATAAATATACATTTTATATAAAAAAAAAGTGACATTTTATACATACAAATCAAATGCAACATGCAAATCAATTTGGTAAAGAAATACCTCTGAGTTAATTAAAAAGAAGTTTTAATAAAATTTCTCCTTACGTGAATGTGTTTACAACTGGTCCCACATCCTCAGGTTGTTGCCCAAATATGTCTGTGAACTGTAAAGTAAAATGAGAGGAGAGATGGAGTCCCATAACTGATATTTCCTGAATATTAGGATATATACAGCAGAGGAGAGATCTAACACAAGGAGCAATTAGGGTTACAACAATAGGATATGACAGAGTCTGGTTAAAGTCCAGTGGCAGACACTTAGGACTGCTATCATTAGGCACACATATATAAAAGGAGGACAAAACCTGTGAGTGGCATGAAAGCATAGTAGGTCCTCAACAATGTGAAAACCAACCATGTCACATTGGTGTACCGCTATAGGTTTTATAGTATTTTTTTTTTTTATTGCATAATTTAGACACTTGCAACACCCTAAAATTGTATCAAAACCAAAAACTAGTAGTCACTCACTGATATAAGTTTATACTTACCTGAACCCAATCCGATCCAGTTATGTGAACGAGAGCAGCGGCTCTCACTGATGTCTCCCTCCTCCCTGGGCAGATTGATAGCAGCGAGACCCAGTGGCTCCCGCTGCTGTCAATCAAATGCTGTGTCGAGCGAGCGAGGGGGGGCCAACAGACGCAGACAGGGAGGCTCGGGAGCAAGCCTGCACGGTTGCCCCCATGGAAAGCAGCTTTCACCGAGGGGGCACTTGCCAAAGAGGAGGAGCCTAGAGTGCCAGCGGGGGATCCCAGAAGAGGAGGATCGGGGCTTCACTATGCAAAACCTTGTCCCCAGGATCGTGGGATGTCCCCCGCTGTGTCCGCGGGCTCTGTCCTCCTCCCAAAACCTCTCTGTATGAACAAGAAAATCCCGGACTGCTGCACACTGAAAAAGCTATGAGTAAGCATCTTTGTATGTGAAACGTGTTAGCTATTGCTATCTCCTGTCTGAGTGGACGACTTTTGCTTTTTTTATCATGGATTAAATATGGAATAAAGATGATCGTTTTTCAAAGTGCAGGAGTCCGGGATTTTCTTGTTCATACAGACTTGTGCACAGTCTGCACCTGATACTCTTCAACCTGAAACTCATCAAGGGTGGATGTTTTTTCTGAACCATTGTCCGCAGAGCTTGTGGTGCGGCATTTCCTTTGCTTCACAAAGCCTCTCTGTGCTGGGCTCCATTCCCTGCAAGCGTCGCAACGTATGGGGGTATTTTGTTTACAGAGCTCAATAGAGTCAAATGAGTCAGAGAAATGACTCATCCCCCTCTCCTCTTCTTCCTGAGTACGATTCCTTCTACAGAGTTTCCAAGCACAGTTCATCTACTTAAAGCTGTATTAAACCCAAAACCAACAATTTTTTATTTGCAGTTTACCAATCATTAGATGTGGTGGTTGCAGTCATTTTTTTTCCCTTTATTTATACCTGGTGATCTAGTCTGTTATTTTTCAAAGTACTTTAACAGACCAAGATTTCCAGCAAAAGTGCTAGAGGGTTGAAACAAGCCATTTAACCCCGACAGAGGTACTTACAATGGTTAGCTGTTAGTAAATTATGTAAAACCTTTATCCCAAAAGAAATAAAATCTATTTGCTGTGACGACTTATAAAGAGTTAGCTGGAGTTCAACTTAAATTTGTTAGTCAAGTCCATCTAAATCTGTTAGCCTAACATTACTCTCCCCCCAGACTGACAATTTTGCTGTCCAAAGGTATCGCTGTTGCTGCCCCATGGAGTGGGGAAACCCTAAAGCTGGCCATAGACTGTGTGAACCTTGGCTGGTTCAGCAGGGACCAGCCGAGATTCAAACCATGTATGGGCAGGCTGAATGTACCCAAGTCGGACCGACCATACATGATGCAAATTGCTTTCCTGCAACCAGGACATTTGCACGATTCCCCCACCAAAACAGACAGTGTTGACAGGGGAACCAGTAATGGTCTTCTCCCGGGGGGGGGACAGCAATTATTGCTAGTGGCTGTAGCAGCTGCCAGAGGCAATTGCAAGAGAATGCAGCAGGCTGGTTGTACTTAAGTTGATTGATCAACTTGGTACATTCAGCCTGCACATTAACCACTTGCCGACCAGCCGCCACAGTTTTACTGCGGCAGAATGGCACGGCTGGGCGATCGCTCGTGACACACAGTTTCCGGTTCTCTGAGGGGAGAAGAGACTGATCGTCTGTTAATATAAAGTATAAACAGCGATCTGTCATCTCCCCTAGACAGTCCCACCCCCTTTCAGTTAGAACACAGAGAGGGTACGCAGTTAACCCCTTGATCGCCCCCTCGTGTTTAACCCCTTCCCTGCCAGTGACATTTTTACAGTAATCAATGCATTTTTATAGCACTGATCGCCGTATAAATGACAATGGTCCCAAAAATGTGTCAAAAGTGTCTGCCATAATGTCAAAGACCTGATAAAAATCGCAGCTCGCTGCCATTTCTAGTAAAAAAAAAAAAATAATAATAAAAATGCTATAAATCTATCCCCTATTGTGTAGATGCAATAACTTTTGCACAAAGCAATCAATATACGCTTATTGTAATTTTTATTACCAAAAATATATAGAAGAATACATAGCGGCCTAAACTGAGCAAAAATTAGCTTTTTTTAAAAAAAAATGGGCATAGTTATTATAGCAAAAATTACAAAATATTGTGATGTTTTTCAAAATTGTCGTTCTTTTTTTGTTTATAGCGCAAAAAATAAAAACTGCAGAAATGATAAAATGCCACCAAATGAAAGCTCTATTTACGGGGGAAAATGGACATCAATTTTGTTTGGGTGCAGCGCCGCATGACTGCGCACTTGTCAGTTAAAGCGACGCAGTGCCGAATCGCAAAAAATAGGCCTGGTCATTCAGCAGCCAAATCTTCCGGTGCTGAAGCGGTTAAAGATTTTGCATTAGTGTATGGCCGGCCTTCACGAATCGATCAACATGGGTACAATCAGCCTGTCAGATTTTACATGCGATTATTGCTAGCTTCGATCATAGCCTCTAGTAGTAAACACTGTGTTCTCTCGGCAGGGTCGGGTTCCCCTGCCCCCCACCTCCGGGAGAACACAATGACTCCACAGTAGGGATTCACCCATAAACACTGACTGTATTGATGTGGGGATCGAGCGAGTCGACTGTGGTTGCAGGAACAAAAATCTTTTCGTCTATGGCAGGCTTAAGACAAAAAGCGAGTTACTGGCTGGATCACCAGGTGAGATAAAGGGGGGAAAAAAGCCTAAGAAAGTAAACTAATGCAGCCACCACATCTAAGGTTTGGTAAGGTTGGGTTGGACTTGGTTGGACTTGATGGTTGGACTATGTAAGCCTCTATATATATATGACAATTTTGTTTTCGAGTTTAATATTTCTTTTGCTAAACTTGTACTCTGTAAAATTATGTAAAATAATGTAAAATTATCCCTAAGCCTCAGGAAAACAGCTTACTGTCATGTCAATACGCTTATTATCATAATGAGAAATACAGTACTATCAAAGCAATACAAGCGATGAAAGGAAAGTGATAAAAGATTGGTGCACATGTATTTTGCTCCTGGATTATAGCTATTTGATTTTGCCTGGGCGATAACTCTTTGAGACTAGTCTCTCTTTTATGTAACCAGAATTGTACCGGAGTCTGTTGTTCTTATGGATTCAGTACAATGTTTTCTATATGCTTATAAATAAAGATTAAAAAAAAAAGGGATTGGCGCACATGGCAGGGAATAGCACACCTAGCCCCAGGAAGAGGGATCTTGGAGAAGAAGTAATTGCCATGTGGGAGGTAAGCAATGTCAACTCATTAAAGGACTTCTGGCAATTATCTATCTTATTACGGGAATTTCAAAGAGATGTAAGAATCCAGGATGTGACGGAATTCATCACCACTAAAATATGAAAAAATAATTATATCTTACAGAGTTTCTAATGGCCGCAGCATTTGTCTGAAAAGCATTGCTGGATTTCACAATCAGGTCTGATGAAGGCGATAGGTTCAGTATTCCCAGAGACAGGCTGGTTATATTAAAGGTCAGATTCTTTCCTGGAATAGTAGAATTAAAAACAACAACTCTATAAAATACAAATAAAAATAAATAATAGACATCTATAATTAATTGATCCACTGTTGAGACTATATTCCATTTTTGTTATGTAAGATGACAACTAATAGAAGAATAATACAACTTTTCTGTAAAGAATCTTTGTAAAAACATTCAAATATTTCCCCCTACCAATGTCTTAGATTAGTGGTTGCCAACCATTGGTCCGTGGACCACTGTTTCTCTATGAGAAAATTTTGGTGGTCCCCAGGGCTTCTGCAGCAAATTAACATTGTGGCAGATGTATACCGCCTAATGTTGTTACCAGTGTTGTTCTCAATGCGTGCTGACATTCAATACTGTCAGTGCGCATTGATGCCTGATACCTCCTCTGCAGTTCCGGTTCCTGTGAACTCAGAGGGAGGCGCCGGGAGTAGTGCAGAGAGCGGGAGGTGAAGGAGGGGACTTCCAATGACAGCACTAATCACAGACTGTGGGAGGGAGCACAGAGTGCAAGCACATGGCTGGATAAGGAGGGAAGATCCAATGCTGAGTCTGGCTGAGTCTGTTTAAGGCAGCAGCGTGATGCAAAGTGCGGGAGGCAGAAAGCCGGATATTTATGTGTATAAGGCATGTAAGATTCAAGTTAGTGGTCCACAGGATTCGTAATTGTGAGTTTAGTAGTCCGTGAGGTCTGAAAAGTTGGCGAATAGGGCAGCCTACCTATCTCAATTTTTTTTACAACGCAGGGCACCACATCAATTCTTATGTGAATTCTGGTGCACAGGAAGCCATTCAGAATGAGTAGCACCACACTGCACATACAGCTGTCCTCAAAGAAGGAGAACCTGTGTTACTAATAACAACTCAGAATTTTCACACTTTTAATGTGTGTTCATTCAAAATCTGTCAAGAATCAGATCCGTTGTTATAAAAACAAAAACAATTTTTCTGAACCTTTTAAATTTGGTCTCACATGTATAATCTCTGATTTACCGAAAGCTCATGTATGACCTACACCATCCATTTAAAGTAGTACAAAAAGGCAAAACTTTTTTTTTTTTTGGCTAGAGTAAAAATAACCCCTTTCAGTTTTTTTTCGGCCTTCGGTGTCACATTAGGGAGATTTTCCTTCACTTCCTGTCCCATAGCCAAAACAAGAAGTGAGAGGAAATCCCTTCAAAGTGAGAGGATCACTGGTTGTCACCAGAACTAGTGTCCTTATTAGGAGATTTCCCATCTATTTTAGGGACAACCGAAAATTTGAGATTTTCTTTAACTTTCAGTAATAACGCTAATCGGAACAAATAGGGTGAATCTTTCACATTCCATAATAGTAAACATGACAGAGAGGGCGAATCTCCCCAACGGGCACACAGACAGAATTAAAAACCTGATAGGTGTTTTAATACCTCTCCACACTATCTGAATCTAAAAAAAAAATTGGTTTTGCCTTTAGTATATATAATGTATACTAATATATATTAGGTATGTCTACAAAATAGTTGACAATAAATCTAAAGTAGATTGAATTTTGTGTGGGAAATGTTAAAATATTTGTTTGTATGAAAGCATGTTACCCCACCAGGTCTCCAGGAGGCCCGTCTCAATTGGCCTCATGGGCGGCACAGCCCTGTTTATAGATATTTAAGTTCCAAAAAGTTCTGAAATTATAATGCAGTCTTTACCTTCAACCGTCAATGTGCCTGGAACAATGGAGAATCCAGCATTCCCTCTAGTCTCTATGAGATTATTCAGGGCTGTGGTTTTATCCAGTAAATTGGTAGAATTTATAAGGAAATTAGCCGTGGTATATGTCCAACCTCCATTGTCGCTGAAATATAGATCAAATATAGATGAGACATGGCATAGGTAAGTTACTGTAACTTAAAATGATATAGAACACAAAACTGTAGTATATTACAGCTTACCAATTCTTAAAAGTGGTGGCTGCATTCGTTTTCTTTTTCCTTCAGTACACCCTGGGTACACCCTAATCCCTGTTTGTGACACAGATTCCCTTTGCTGCCTGGCCATCCCCCCCATTTCAGGATGGAGAGCAGGGGAGGGGGCCAGTAAATACATACATTTACCGGCCCCTTCCTTTTTTTGAATGAACACAAAGAGTGATCAGTACCGATCACTCACTGTGTTCATATATAACTGAAGCATAATAAACCATGTTTACTATGCTTCAGTTTGTGAATGAACAGGAAGCCGCTCAGCACAGAGCACTTCCCATTCATTCACTGTCCTGTGCAGCTGAGGCTATAGAGAAAGAGACTGGGGAATCTCTGTCCTCAGTTCCTTTCTTTGTCTCGAAACAGAGATTGTTTGAGCTTTGAGGGGCACACTCTAATGCAATAGGCTACGCACACCTATGGTTATGGCCTTGTGATTTGGCCAAAAACACACTAGCTGTCTAAGGGTGTCTCCATAGATAGAGGAGCAACAGAGACACCTTTAGACCAGTGGTGGTGCGTCTGTTAGGGGCGCTCGGACGCTGCCCCCTCTATCACGCCACCCCCTTCTGTGTAGTATAGATAGAGTCATGCATAGAATGAACCTATCCATCGCCGCCGCCACCCCCTATTCAGGCGCTGGCCCCTTTTCGGGACTCTGGGCTCCTGAATTCCAGCGGGGGGGGGGGTGTTTTTGAAGCACCTGATTAGAGTCAGAGGCTCTAATGGGTTTCAAAAAAAGTGAACTTGTGGCACAGAGCATTGCGCTACGAGCCCAGCCCATATTCCCTTCTCTATCACTGAACAACCTCTCAGCCAATCAGGAGGCGCGGATCTAATAACCATCACCTGATTGGCTAAAGGCAACGGCGCTGAGATTGGACGCCTAGCAGAAGGAAGACGAGGCAAATAAAGGACGCAGGAGCCGCCAGTGTCACACCCGCTGCTCATCCCACAGCTCGCTGCCTGCCTGACCTACTGCCTTATCCCGTGGGGGGGTCACAGTGGCAGCATTTGACAGGCACAGTGGCGGCATATAATGGGCTTAGTGGCTGTATTTGAGGGGCACAAGTGGCTGCATTTGACGGGCACAGTGGCTGCATTTGAGTTTTTTTCAGTATTTTTCTGAGTTTTGCCCCCCCCCCCCCCCCCATATATATTTTCACATAAATTAATAAAAGCTCACCATTGTAAGCCCCACTGTCAGTGTTAAATGGGTTGTCTAATCTCTCTAACTGCCACCTTTGCTGGGCAGCTGGGTCTGTTAAAGGAAGTTGAAAAATAACAGGACTGATCACCAGGTGGAATAAATTAAAAAAAGGCCTAAAAAAAGGAAAACAAATGCAGCCTCCCATTTAAGAATTGGTAAGCCGCGTTATATTTTTTTATTTTGTTTTGGGTTTATTACTACTTTACCTTTCTGATATCTGTGGATCTAACTTTAAAAGTAACCAAAAGCAAAACAGTTGTTTTTTTCTAGTACAGTGAAGGGGTTTTCTTTCACTTTCTATGATAATAGTAAATGTGCCAGAGTGGGTGAATCTCCCCAACAGGGGGGCACAGACAGCAATAAAAACCTCACAGGTGCTCTAAACCCTCTCTACTATGGCTACTGTAAAGCACGATTATTATTATTATTATTATTATTATTATTATACAGGATTTCTATTGCACCAACAATTTGCGCAGCACTTTACAACATGGGGGCAGAACAGCACAGTTACATTACAATTCAATACAGGAGGAATCAGAGGGCCCTTCTCGTTTCAGCCTACAATCTAAAAAGGGAAGGTCTATGACTATGGTCTATAAATGTGTCTAGTATATCTACAAGGAAATCAAAGTACCGTATATACTCGAGTATAAGTCAAATTTTTCAGCACATTTTTTAGTGCTGAAAGTGCCCCCCTCGACTTATACTCGAGTCAAGCACTTTTCTGCAGCAAAAAATTTCATTTTCCGAATCGACTTTGGGGCCCCGTATCTCAGGGCCACTTGATGCTAGGAACTCCAAATTTGGTGTGCAAACCCAGTGGACCTGGTACCATAACATATCCAAAGCTGAAGTTCCTAGCACTAAGTGGCCCCGAGATACGGGGCCCCAAAATCGGTTCGGAAAATATCATTCTCTGCTGCAGAAAAGTGCTTGACATTTTCTGAACCGAGTTTGGGGCCCCATATCTCAGGGCCACTTGGTGCTAGGAGCCCCAAATTTGGTGTGCAAACCCAGTGGAACTGGTACCACAACATATCCAAAGCTGAAGTTCCTAGCACTAAGTGGCCCTGAGATACAGGGCCCCCAAACTGGTTCGGAAAATGTCATTCTCTGCTGTAGAAAAGTGCTTGACATTTTCTGAACTGATTTTTGGGGCCCTGTATCTCGGGGCCACTTGGTGCTAGAAACCCCAGCTTTGGAAATTTTATGGTGCTAGTTCCACTGGGTTTGCACACCATTTTGGGGTTCTTAGCACTAAGTGGCCCTGAGATACAGGGCCCCAAATTCGGTCAACTGTGTCCATCTGCTGCAATGTCATTTCGGGACCCTTTGGGTTCAGAGACCCCAAATTTTGGCTGCAGCTAGGGGGCATCTAGGAACCCTTAACTACCGAGTTTGAAGTTCAGGGGACCTATGGCTGCAAATGGGCACAGTGAGGCTGCAAATGAGCACAGTGAGGCTGCAAATGGGCATTGTTGAACCTCTTTTCCACTTACAGTAGCTGTGCATTTCTCACCCTCGTCTTATACTCGGGTCAATAAGTTTTTCCCATTTTTTTGTGGTAAATTAGGGCCTCGACTTATACTCGGAACGACTTATACTCGAGTATATACGGTAAATAAAAAAAAAATAAAAAATATTCCTTTACTCACGTGAATGTAATATTTGGCTTTGCTGCCTCTATACCATTCAGAAGCCCTAATAGGACATTTTGCACCTATAAAGATCACACACATATAATTATATATAGAGATACAAAAAGATAGGTAGATGGACACACTAAAAGCTTTCTCATTAGAGATCGTTTTAAAAAAAAATATTATAACCTACCCAAGCAATTGTCTGATTTCCGAGTTTTTCACTGTCAGATGCATTATATGGTGCCATAATAAGAAAGTTTACAGATATATTGAGGTTAATATCTGTAAATAAAATAATTAAAAAAAAAAAAAGATAAATTATTGTAACATAGATTATAACTAAAAATAATAGATTATATAATAGCCGCATAAATGTATTTTTAAATTAGTGCAGGCCCTTCCCCCGCAATAGCTAGACAACTCCGGAAGATTTACCCCCCTTCCTGACCAAACCATTTTTTTCGATAAGGCAGTGTAATATTTTAACTGACAATTGCGCAGTCGTGCAATGCTGTACCCAAATAAAATGTATGTCCTTTTTATCCCACAAATAGAGCTTTCTTCTGGTGGTATTTGATCTCCTCTGCGTTTTTTTTTTTTATTTATTTTTTCGCACTATAAACAAAGAAAACGACTGACAATTTTGGAAAAAAAAAACAACTATTTTTTACTTTCTGCTATAAAACATATCCACTAAAAAAAAAGTAAAAAAAAAAAAAATAATCAAATTTCTTCATCAATTTAAGCCAATATGTATTCTGCTACATATTTTTGGTAATGAAAATCCCAATAAGTGTATATTGATTGGTTTGCGCAAAAGTTATAGCATCTACAAACTATGGGATATTTTTATTTATTTATTTATTTACTAGTAATAACAAAGATTATCGAGATATAGCAAGACTGCGATATTGTGGTGGACAAATCGGACACCTAACTGAAACTTTTGACATTTTTTTTGTGTACCAGTGACACCAATACAGTGCTAAAAATATGCACTGTCACTGTACTAATGACACTGTCTGGGAGGGGGTTAACATCAGGGGCGATCAAAGGGTTAAATGTGTGCCTAGCTAATGATTCAATGTAGTGTGTGAGGTGCTTTTACTAGTGGAAGGCATATATCGGTGTTTGTGCATTACAGGAACACAGGATCCATGTCTTCTGTACAGACAGAATGGCAATCTGTCTTGTTTACATAGGAAAACTGCTATTCTGTCTGTGTACAGAACGATCAGTGGGTGCCAGCAGACATCGGGTCTGTGAGACCCGCTGATCAGCTCCTGTTGTGTAAAATCACAGCGGGAGTGAGCCGCCGGCAGCGCACACTTGCGGCCAATAGCGGCCAATACAAGGAAGTGCAGGATCACATATATATACATGATCCTGCACAACATGGCCATCCTGTAGCTGAAATGCTCCATACACATGATCGGACATTGATCGGACATTCCGACAACAAAATCCTAGGATTTTTTCCGACGGATGTTGGCTCAAACTTGTCTTGCATACACACGGTCACACAAAGTTGTCAGAAAATCTGATCATTCTGAACGGCGGTGACGTAAAACACAGACGTCGGGACTATAAACGGGGCAGTAGCCAATAGCTTTCATCTCTTTATTTATTCTGAGCATGCGTGGCACTTTGTGCGTCGGAATTGTGTACACACGATCGGAATTTCTGACAACGGATTTTGTTGTCAGAAAATTTTATAGCTTGCCCTCAAACTTTGTGTGTCGGAAAATCCGATGGAAAATGTGTGATTTAGCCTACACACGGTCGGAATTTCCGACAACAAGGTCCTATCACACATTTTCCGTCTGAAAATCCGACCGTGTGTACGGGGCATAAGTCTACTATGGAGTGGTCGGAAAGTGGTCTTTACCTTAGTGCTAACACCTTTAATGATCTTTACCTTAGTTCTAACATCTTTGATGGTCTTTACCTTAGTTCTACCACATTTGATGGTCTTTATCTGAGTGCTAACATCTTTAATGGCCTTTACCTTAGTTCTAACACCTTTGATGGTCTTTACGTTAATTCTACTAAAAAATAATACAACTCAGAAAGTTGCAACGGTTATTTCCTGAACATGTCTTATTTGCTACTTCTAACGAAAGGTATAAACATGAGATAATATTGCCCAATCTGGCCAAATCAGGCATGGTTAGAAAAGCAGCCAATCAGGCATGTTAGAAAACCTCCTCCAAATGCTATTGAGTGCCCCTAAAAATAAATCAGGAAGGAAGCTGCCTCTAAGGCATGCTAGCTATGATGATTTATGATGACCACCAGAAAAATGAGCCTAAGGTTCACTGATCCTTGCAGGTCTTTGTCAGAATCCTTGACAAGTTTTCAATTGTGGCATATTAGTATTCATTCCCAATCCACAAGCAGAAATGTCACGAGCCTTTGGCAAGCTTGCCCCGTAGTATGTCAGTAAACTTAAGCAAATCATTACCTCTCTAACCAAGTCTTTTTACGCCCTTCTCTGGCAGATCTGGGTTTACCATACAGCAGGCCAGGGCCCACTTAGGTCTATTTTATGTTGTTAGTCTTGTGACGTGTTTATGTGCTTCATATCTCTCAGGACCGAGGGCTCCGACCATAAATAGGAAGGCCTGTTTACTGGCCTGAAATTATGGGAGGAGCCCGGAAGGTATTTAACCAGACCACCCAGGATGGTCTGTGTCGGTTCCAGTGCGCGGTACCCACCCACCCATTCCCCTTCTTAGGGTACTTCTCTTCAAACAAATTCTCTACAGAAACATCCATTACTTTCTTAACCACTTGAGCCCCGGACCATTATGCTGCCTAAGGACCAGAGGTCTTTTTCCAATTTGGCACTGCGTCGCTTTAACTGCTAATTGCGCGGTCATGCAATGCTGTACCCAAACGAAATTTGCGTCCTTTTCTTCCCACAAATAGAGCTTTCTTTTGATGGTATTTGATCACCTCTGCGGTTTTTATTTTTTATGCGCTATAAACGGAAAAAGACCGAAAATGTTGAAAAAAAATGATATTTTCTACTTTTTGTTATAAAAAAAATCCAATAAACTAAATTTTAGTCATACATTTAGGCCAAAATGTATTCGGCCACATGTCTTTGGTAAAAAAAATGTCAATAAGCGTATATTTATTGGTTTGCGCAAAAGTTATAGCGTCTACAAACTAGGGTACATTTTCTGGAATTTACACAGCTTTTAGTTTATGACTGCCTATGTCATTTCTTGAGGTGCTAAAATGGCAGGGCAGTACAAAACCCCCCCAAATGACCCCATTTTGGAAAGTAGACACCCCAAGGAAATTGCTGAGAGGCATGTTGAACCCATTGAATATTTATTTTTTTTGTCCCAAGTGATTGAAAAATGACAAAAAAAAAAAAAAAAAATATTTACAAAAAGTCGTCACTAAATGATATATTGCTCACACAGGCCATGGGCCTATGTGGAATTGCACCCCAAAATACATTTAGCTGCTTCTCCTGAGTATGGGGATACCACATGTGTGGGACTTTTTGGGAGCCTAGCCATGTACGCGGCCCCGAAAACCAATCACCGCCTTCAGGATTTCTAAGGGTGTAAATTTTTGCTTTCACTCTTCACTGCCTATCACAGTTTCGGAGGCCATGGAATGCCCAGGTGGCACAAAACCCCCCAAAATGACCCCATTTTGGAAAGTAGACACCCCAAGCTATTTGCTGAGAGGCATATTGAGTCCATGGAATATTTTATATTTTGACACAAGTTGCGGGAAAGTGACACTTTTTTTTTTTTTTCCATAAAGTTGTCACTAAATGATATATTGCTCACACAGGCCATGGGCATATGTGGAATTGCACCCCAAAATATATTTAGCTGCTTCTCCTGAGTATGGGGATACCACATGTGTGGGACTTTTTGGGAGCCTAGCCGCGTACTGGACCCCGAAAACCAATCACTGCCTTCAGGATTTCTAAGGGTGAAAATTTTTGATTTCACTCTTTACTGCCTATCACAGTTTCGGAGGCCATGGAATGCCTAGGTGGCACAAAACCCCCCCAAATGACCCCATTTTGGAAAGTAGACACCCCAAGCTATTTGCTGAAAGGCATGGTGAGTATTTTGCAGCTCTCATTTGTTTTTGAAAATGAAGAAAGACAAGAAAAAACATTTTTTTTTCTTTTTTCAATTTTCAAAACTTTGTGACAAAAAGTGAGGTCTGCAAAATACTCACTATACCTCTCAGCAAATAGCTTGGGGTGTCTACTTTCCAAAATGGGGTCATTTGGGGGGGTTTTGTGCCACCTGGGCATTCCATGGCCTCCGAAACTGTGATAGGCAGTGAAGAGTGAAATCAAAAATTCACGCCCTTAGAAAGCCTGAAGGCGGTGCTTGGTTTTCGGGGTCCCGTGCGCGGCTAGGCTCCCAAAAAGTCTCACACATGTGGTATCCCCGTACTCAGGAGAAGCAGCAGAATGTATTTTGGGGTGTAACATTATATATTTTTTTAAAGCAAATGCCCTACAGATTAAAATGGTGGGTGTTTCATTTTTTTTTTTCACACAGTAATTGCGCAGCGATTTTTCAAACGCATTTTTTGGGGAAAAAACACACTTTTTTTAATTTTAATGCACTAAAACACGCTATATTGCCCAAATGTTTGATGAAATAAATAAGATGATCTTAGGCCGAGTACATGGATACCAAACATGACATGCTTTAAAATTGCGCACAAACGTGCAGTGGCAACAAAATAAATACATGTTTAAAAGCCTTCAAAAGCCTTTACAGGTTACCACTTTAGATTTACAGAGGAGGTCTACTGGAAAAATTACTGCACTCGATCTGGCCTTCGCGGTGATACCTCACATGCATGGTGCAATTGCTGTTTACGTTTGACGACAGACCGCCGCTTGCGTTCGCCTTAGCGCGAGAGCAGGGGGTGACAGGGGTGTTTTTTTTTTTGTTTTTTTTTTTCTTTATTATTTTTTTGCTTTTTTAATCTTACTTTTAAACTGTTCCTTTCATATTTTTTTTTTTAATCATTTTTATTGTTATCTCGGGGAATGTAAATATCCCCTATGATAGCAATAGGTAGCGACAGGTACTCTTTTTTGAAAAAATTGTGGTCTATTAGACCCTAGATCTCTCCTCTGCCCTCAAAGCATCTGACCACACCAAGATCGGTGTGATAAAATGCTTCCCCAATTTCCCAATGGCGCTATTTACATCCGGCGAAATCTAAGTCATGAAATACTCGTAGCTTCCGGTTTCTTAGGCCATAGAGATGTTTGGAGCCACTCTGGTCTCTGATCAGCTCTATGGTCAGCTGGCTGAATCACCGGCTGCATTCTCAGGTTCCCTGTTGAGACAGGAGAGCCAGAGAAAAACACGGAAGACGGTGGGGGGGGGGGGCATTCCCTCCCACGGCTTGTAAAAGCAGTCTAGAGGCTAATTAGCCGCTAGGATTGCTTTTACATGAAAGCCGACCGCTGGCTGAAAAGAATGATACCAAGATGATACCTAAACCTGCAGGCATCATTCTGGTATAACCACTCAAAGTCGTGAATGGCATACCTGAAGACAAAAAAATGGTTAACAATGGTTAACAATAAAGCACAGTAAAGTGTAAATAATTACACACCTGAAAAACAAACATGATAAAACATAATAACAATAACAATAACAATAACAATAAAACATTGCAGAATAGAATACAGTAAAAAAGAGCAGAACAATAGAGAGAGAGAATAGAGAGAGAGAGAGAGAACAATAAAACAACAACTATTTTTTTTTATTTCATATTTTTTTTTTTTTTTACACTTTTTTTGTAACTAACTTTTATAACGGTAACCGGTTCCAGGTTCGGGTCTCTCAAAATGCGATGGCATCTTGGGAGACCCTGTGAAATGGCGCCTAGTCTGTGCAATGCTGTACCCTACGCTAATACTCAACTAGTGAATGGTAGCGTTCAAAACATTCACCAATGCAAAGACCAGGATTGTCCGGACAGGAGGGACAATAATAGCGGGTGTCACGCCTATATCCGCGCTTGCTGCAGACACAACATCTTTTTTGGGGGGGTTCGTTGGGTAGGGGTACTCGGGAGGACATAAAAATGCCTCTCATGCAGCCGACTGCATTTGGTTGGGGATGTGAATGGGGGAAGTACGGGCGCTGCAGAAGCGGTGGGTTCCCAATTAGGATTGGCGAATGCAGCAGGAAGGGCACTATGGGCACGACGGGCCTGTGTTTGTCTTTTTGGTGGCGGCGGGACACTACTTGTGCTTGCCACCTCACCAGCTTCAACTGCACTTATGGGACTCGCCACGTCACCACGTGTTACTGCAGTGCTGGTTTGACTACGACCGGGGTGTACTAGGCCGCTGGCGCTTGCCAGTTCACCAAAACGCTACCAAAAAACTGTTAGCGATTGCAGGGATCAGGCCTGACTCTGCGAACGCTGCAGTTATGCGTTTAGTGTTTTGTAAGTGACAGTGATCGATCGATACTGCACTTGGGTGGGCTGGGCCGGGCCGGGCGGAGGGGCAAAACGCAGGTGCTAGCAGGTATCTGGGCTGATCCCGCTAACACTGCGTTTTTGAGAACCCTAAACTGCTGGTGACGCTAGTATAGATCTGATCGGATCAGATATTGATCCGTTCAGATACTATACCACTAAGGGAGGTGTACGGTGCGTGCGTGGGTGTTAGCGGTACTGGCGCTAATCTGACGCTGCCTGGGGCTGGTGCTTGCCAGTTCACCAAAATACTACCAAAAAAACTGTTAGCGATCGCAGGGATCAGGCCTGACTCTGTGAACGCTGCAGTTATGCGTTTAGTGTTTTGTAAGTGTCAGTGATCGATCGATACTGCACTTGGGTGGGCTGGGCTCGCCTGGGCGGAGGGGCAAAACGCAGGTGCTAGCAGGTATCTGGGCTGATCCCGCTAACACTGCGTTTTTGGGAACCCTAAACTGCTGGGGACGCTAGTATAGATCTGATCGGATCAGATATTGATCCGTTCAGATACTATACCACTAAGGGAGGTGTATGCTGCGTGCGTGGGTGTTAGCGGTACTGGCGCTAACCTGACGCCTGGGGCTGGTGCTTGCCAGTTCACCAAAATGCTACCAAAAAAACTGTTAGCGATCGCAGGGATCAGGCCTGACTCTGTGAACGCTGCAGTTATGCGTTTAGTGTTTTGTAAGTGTCAGTGATCGATCGATACTGCACTTGGGTGGGCTGGGCTCGCCTGGGCGGAGGGGCAAAACGCAGGTGCTAGCAGGTATCTGGGCTGATCCCGCTAACACTGCGTTTTTGGGAACCCTAAACTGCTGGGGACGCTAGTATAGATCTGATCGGATCAGATATTGATCCGATCAGATACTATACCACTAAGGGAGGCGCATGCTGCGTGCGTGGGTGTTAGCGGTACTGGCGCTAATCTGACGCTGCCTGGGGCGACGCATATCACCGCCGGGCGATCGGGGGGCTAAACCTTTATTCGGTAATAAACGGCGGGTGCCCTGACACTATAAAAAATAAACAAACTAACCAGCGTCAACCGTAACGGTTATACGGTGATCAGTGGTGAAAGGGTTAACTAGGGGGCAATCAAGGGGTTAAAACATTTATTAGGTAGTATATGGGGGTCCCTGACGCTATAAAACGCTGACGGCGAACCTAAATATTTACCTCACTAACTAGCGTCACCAGCGACACTAATACAGCGATCAGAAAAATGATCGCTTAGTGACACTGGTGACAGGGGGTGATCAAGGGGTCAAAACTTTATTAGGGGGGGTTAGGGGGGTATCCTAGACCTAAAGGGGGGTAATACTAACTGTCCCAACACTAACTGTCACAAACTGACACTATGCAGTAATCAGAAAAAAAAAAAAAAAAAACTGCTGGTGTCAGTTTGTGACAGGGGGGGGGGGGTGATTGGGGGGGGATCGGGGGGCGATCGGGGGGGGGATCGGGGTGTTTTGTGTGCCTGGCATGTTCTACTGTGTGTGTAGTGTTGGTGCACTCACAGTGAAGTCTTCTCTCCTCGGGCCGGAACGGAAATTACCGAGCCGAGGAGAGATGACATCATTTCCTTTGCTGCTGTTTAGCATACAGCAGCAAAGGAATGATTCGATTGGCCGGCGGCGATCGCGAGGGGGGGGCCACGAACGGATGGTCTCCCCCTCATCACCGATCGCCGCTGGACAAAAGACGACCGCCTCGGGCACCGGGGGGGGGTCCGATCGGACCCCCCACCCGCGGAAGGCAAATCACGTACCCTGTACGTGATTTTGCCTGTCCGTGCCACTTTGCCGACGTACATCGGCGTGAGGCGGTCGTCAAGTGGTTAAGGTATGCGCCCTTCTCTGGCATACCACCCAGCAGATCTGGGTTTACCATACAGCAGGCCAGGGCACACTTCGGCTCTATTTTATGTTGTTAGTGCTTCATCCCTTCTATTTGTGGATTGTATAATAAGAAGTATCTGGGAGCCCGCTGCATGTTTTTGCACAGAGTACTAACGAATGGAGTGCATGCGGCTCACCATTTTTTTTCGCATGGTGCCATGAAGTCTAGAACATACTGGATATTGATTGTTCATGTTACATGGCTGTAAGTGTCAGATCACTGGTGCAGAGATTTTAAAACAGCAATATATATAGGTGACAGATGATGTTTATGACCGCCACTTTCATTCAGAGATGGTTGTTCCAGTTTGATGGGCTGTGCAAGGCAGCCAATCAGCTCCTAACTTCAGCTTGTTCAATTAGACTTTGACAAAAAAGAAAAAAAAACCCTGGAAGCTGTTTGGTTTCTATGCAGAGCTACACCAGATTTAGCATTCTCCATTTTTAGTAAATCAACCTCTGTGACTGTATATTGTAATAAAACAAGGTGTTTTCATTAATGTTTACATCTGCCATCCTGTTCGTTGGCAATCGTCATCTGCTTTGACACATTCCATGGTGATTGAATTAAGCTACCAAAGTAGCTGCCGGAATGAAACACTTTTAACATTATAGAACAAGTCCAGAGAAATGTGACCAACTATAACCATGCAAGTATACTTCTCCTGGAAACTATTTAGGTAAATAAAGTACCATGTAATCATTGATGTGTGCAAAAATCTATTCAAAGGCAAATTTTGCCCCAGTTGGAATAATTTAGAGGATCCCGCAGGACAAAGAATATAACAATAATTCAGAGCATTCACCTCAAGCTTTTGTTATCTTTTTTTCAATTTGCTGAAAATCTTTTCCAGGTTACCCATAATTTGTTTAGCAATTTCGTCAATCGCTGATGTCAGAGCAAATTTTGAAGGTCATTTCTATACCCAGGCAGTGCTTGCATCATTAGATGAAGGAGCTGTTCAACTGTCAATTTAATGCCTGGCTTCTTCAGTATTTCAATAGAAGTGATTTCTGTGGAGTGGTGCCAGTAGGGCCACTCATTGTTTGATTTTTGTACAGTTCATTAGGAAGCAGATAAAATTCACTCAATGTATGCTCAGCTTTACACCAGTGGCATTATTAAAAAAACAAAAGGTTCTTGACAAAGTGCAATAACATAAGCCAATAATAAATGATCTGCAAGAAGCCTGATCACAAAAACTGAATTCTGATATATATATATAGACATTATATTTTGAATATTTTCAGTGCTCTCTGTACTAACTTAATAAATAAACCAAAATAATTAGATAGTTAAGCCCTGAAAGGGGTGAAATGCACCTGAGCAGTTTTTTACAAGTGTAGAACAGGAGCTTGTAGGCATCTTTTACCCATTTCATTTACATTTATGCAGCAGGCAGTCTGTGTCTGTGTGCAGACGCCCACCATTTTCTTGAAATCATAGAGAGATTAAACTATATTGGACTAGAAAGAATGGAATAAAAACTGCAAGTAAAATTATTGCAGTTGCCTTAACTTCATTTTCATACATCAAAGTCAGCCACGTCAGGTAGACCCATACATACCTAAAGTAAAAAATGTCCTTAAAGGGGTACAGACAGCAAAATAATAAACTTTTTCATCAACCCCTGTTTAGTTTTGGTGTTAGACATATTGTATCACCTATCAAGTGACACAGCATGGTATTCAGGCACTTACGAAGTGATTGAGGATCCAAGGTCAGATTGTAGTTCTGCAGAATGTTTTGGTTATTCACAATCTGTTGAGCCACTGCGGTAGATGTTGTGGCGCCTTGAGGAAATGTAATTTCTACCTTACTAATTACTGATCCTGGCCTGTATATGAGAGAACATAATACAAATTAGTTTGGCTAGGAAATCCAGCTTCTACATGACACATAAATAGTATACTGACTTTTACACGAAAAAAGGGACACATAAAACTGCTACTGATCTCGTCTACCCACAACAGACCGTATTTGGACATGATCTTATCTTTACAAGACTTGAAAATTGGGGTAGTAGTATGAAAACGGGAAGGTAAGCATTCCAAAACATGTACAGCTAGTGCCAGATTGGATATACTAAAGCAGCCTTTTTCATCCAGGGTGCCTTCAAGTTTCTTCAGGGGTGCCATGGCAAAATACCTAAAAATTGCCCAAAAATTGTATACAAGCCAGTGGGTGGATCAAGCCTGCCTTTTAGTTATACAAAGCCGCAGGCTTTCATTGTATACAAGTACAACCTTCCAGCAGCTGCTGTCTTAACCCCTTCACGCCTAAGGGTAATACAAATCGAAATGCCTAAGCCCAATTTTGTGACTTTGACATGTGTTAGTAAAACCTTATATATATCATCACAACTACTTTGTGCATCCAGGTGAATTATACCTTGTTTTTTCAAGACAAATTGGGCTTTCATTTGGTGGTAAATGGTAATGGATATCTCTTGCTTTTTTATCAAAGGAAAACTGGCCCAAAATAGTAAAAAAAAAATATATTTTTTAAATTTAGCTGTATATTTCATGGTACCACCATAACCTACCACCAAAGAACAACCCAAAATAAATTCTCCTGCGCCTGACAATCGCAGCGATACCATATATGTGTATGTTAGGTGCTATATGTACCCATAGTACTACCTACCTAAAACATGCTGAAACAAACTGATACTAATTAGAAAACAAATTCTGTCCCCTCCAAAAAAATGACTGACCCTGACCTTAACCCAAACACTAACCCTGGCACTGACCTTGATCAAACCTTGATCCAAGTATTTTTATGTTATTTTTTTATTATTATTATTTAATTTATTTTTTTACACACACTTTTTTTTCTGTGCAAGGATGGAGAGAGATACAATGTATCCTTCTCCTCAATTCACAGAAAAGGAAAACACGGGGCAGGCTTCACAGTGACTGATCACCAATCAGAAGCTATCACAGCGAACAAGTGACCTGGAATCGGAAGTTCCGGGTCCTGATCGTTAGTATGGGGCCTGGGGTTCATGGTGAGACCCTGGTCTCTGTGCTGGGAGCGTGCTGTGTGGCATACTGCCAGCACAAAGGGAGGTACGCAAATATGTGGCCCCATGGCAAAATGCTCAGTGCAGTGGGGCCATATATTTGTGTGATGTTGGCATGAAGGGGTTAACAACCAATAATGTCATTGGTTAATAAGGAAGACATTGGGCGCCTGCACACCATCCTTGTTTGCCCCTCCCCCTCTTTATCAGCACTGTCACTTTAGCTGACTGAGGGAGAAGAAAAACATTGGAATACTAGTCAGTACCAGTGTGCAAAGGTATGTTTGTTTTGGAAGTATAAATCACCTCTAATGTTGAGGGTCCTACGTGTGGGGATGTAGCGTTATGTAAAACTATATGTTTACTTTTTTACATTTTAGAATGAGGTGCCTTCGAGATTGAGCAGAACTTTAAAGCATGGCTTGAATGGAAAAAGGCTGAGAAACACTATACTAAAGTTCAGTTTGGGATCCTGTATATAGTAATGTGGATATGAGTGAACAGTTTTACAGGACTGGCCTCTCAATTGGCCGGTAAGATTCTTACAATATCATCAATTAAAGTTTACCCAAAGTAACTCAAAGAGAAGAAAAGGTAAAGAAAGAGAATTAAACAGCTGTAGATTAATAATAATGTTTAAATTCACAGAATTGGCTGCTTTGAGCTCTCATTCCAGGTCAGGAAGCTGTATCTTGGCTTCGGATTGGGTAGGGTGAAGAAACCAGGAAGCAACTTGAACCAGTAAGTGTGGGTCTCTGTGGAGCACAGTGCTGGAACGGAAGTGGCGTCATATGCCGGTGGACCACACAGGAGGGGTACGCATTTCTACGACAGTAATTCAGCTTCCTGGCCTGGAATGAGGGATACCCTGGGGATGCAGAGCAGCCAATTCCATGAATTTTGATGACAAGAGCTGGTATTCACATATATTTATGTGAGTTGCCACTTGTCTTTTTATTCATTAAAGGTTTTGTATTACTACACATAGTTTGGCACCCTCTTGTGTTTCCTGTTTGCAAAGCCCACCAGCCCAGCACTCAGTTGTCTCTAATCTATAGACTCCCCTTAAAGCGCTTAGTTGATACTCACATAAATGAATCCACCACTATCTGAGTCAAATTGAAATTTGTAAGAATACTGCTGAGCTGAAGAAAAAAAAATAAAAAGCATACATTTAGAATGTTGCTATTATAATCCTGAAATAACCTTCACATTTTCATTCAAAAATTAAATGATAAACCACAGATAAAGAATGGCAGATGATATAAACAATGCTGAATTACATTAACCTTTAAAACCCGCACTGAAAGAGTTAAAAAACACTTTAAACCAATTGGTATCAGAGCACAGAATATGTTATTGGTCAAAATAAGAAAAGTAATCATGTGCCTATTGATTGAAACTGTTGTTAGAACTATGATTCACTAATTTGATTAACACTTACCGCGTTTGTAACATTTTGCTCTAGTTGCTTGAATCTTTGACTGTTTCTGTCATTTAAATCGGAAGTGTACATTATATTGGTGAATCTTGGGTAAAATATAAATACTTGCGAAGTGTTCGTTACATCTGAAAGAAGAAAACAATGGTATTTTGTTTTTACTATTATATTCCATCTAAGAAGATCCGGTATTTGTGGAATATATAGTAATTGCTTTTAGGATTTCTTTAGCATCCAAAAAAGTTGAGGTAGGATCATACACACGTATGAAAAGTAGCAAAATCATAGAAATGTATATCTATGCATGAAGTGAATACTGACAGATAACTTTATTTCACACACAAGACATGTTAACTAGCTGAGATTGTCACCAGCAGACATTGGGAGGTCCAGGTGCATAATTTTTACAAATATTTTTTTTTTTGCTGAACCTACAGTTTGCCCTGGAAAGAGCTTTTGTCTACACCATTGGGGCTTGGCACTAAACACCGTCCATGTCAACAATCTCCCTGTCTGGTCCTTATTTTTAAGTTCTTGATAATACCTTAAAAGCAGCTTCATTCGTCCCACCAAAATTAATATATATTTTATATATATATATATATATATATATATATATATATATATATATATATATATACATATTATTTTATGCTGTGATGGTACTATATATATATATATATATATATATATATATATATATATATTATATATTCTTTTATGCTGTGATGGTACAACATCCCAAACAAAACGTCAGTATAAAAAAAAATTTTTTTTGATGTTTTGTGGTTGTAATACTACGTTCTTCCATAATTGTTTATATATATATATATATATATATATATATATATATATATATATATATATATATATATATACGGTGTATATATATATATATATATATATAATGTTGCATTTCATTGCTGCTACTGCATCTCCTTTTGATCATAGGCTTCCTTTGCTTGGGCATTGGAATTCTTAATGCTTTGCGATGCTGCTGCTGCTGCTGCTGCGACACACTGGGAAAGATTATATTCTTTTCTTGATTCTTTTCTTGATAAATCTTCTTAACCATCTGCTGATAGCTGCATAATAAAAATTCTTCAATATCTCCTGGGTCATTTTTTAATTAAAAAAAATATTTTTTTTTACTATCTTACCCAGGTTGGAATATCTAAAAGTTCCTGTGGATGTGTGTTGTGGTGTTACCACACCCTGGACAAAATATTTTTTTTGAAAACAAATTTTATTGCTCTGTTTTCTCAATACAATATCGTTAAAATGTGATTTTATCCAAAACCCTAAATTAAAAAAAAAAAAAAAATGATCTGAGCACCTCTCTTGGTTTAGGTCAGAAAAAAATGTGGTGTGTCTAGGAATGGAAAGCATGCGTCTCTGCTTATAAAAAAAGGGTTGGTGGGATGTTTTTAAAGCAGGTGATTGAATTAGGCAAACAGTTTTTGAGAAGTTCATTCATTTCTGGTAATGAGGATTCTGTTATATCAGGTACTTACTATTCACATTCAGGCTGGCTATACGGATTAGGCTTGTTAAACCAGAGTTCTTTTCAAGAGATTTTATGACTTGTGCACTGTCCACATTTACTGTGAAGTTACGCACATATTGAATTACTGCAGCTGCCGATACATCAACATTCCTAGAAGAAAAGACATAATAAATTAAGTGGACAAGCACAGTATCGGAGAGTATCTGAGATTAAGAAAAAAATGTAATTATGTGTAAAAGTCGGTAAAGAAAGTAATATTATTGATGCCTGACTGTGTAAACTGAGTCTTTTACAAGCCAGTGAAAAACATGGCTCTGGAAAAGACGGAACTGATTTCCCATCCACACATTGAGAGTGGATGTGGGAATCCTTCCTGCTGTGTCATTGCATTTGGTCAGAATACACTAATTAGCTCTGCAACCTATTGGCTGCCTCGCTGATCGTACCAAAGTTTTCCAGCAAGCCTGTTTGTGAGCAGTTGATCCGTAGTCCCTGCTGAACCTGCCAAATTTCAACCCATGTATGGTCAGCTTTAGTCTTAATTTGATGATGAGATCAAAACGAGATTTACAATTGGCTAGCACAGTCTATCCTAAGTTCATTGTGATGTGACCCCAAGGAAAGTGATAACTGACCAAGGAAATGGTCTTGGGTTATGTCCATCTCAGTGAGAGCGCCTAACCTGCAGCCATCACTGTAGGCTGAGTTTTCTTGGTCTTACCTCCTTCCTGCCAGCACCTTTGGTCTTATAGGGGTTGATTTACTAAAGGCAAATAGGCTGTCCACTTTGCAAGGGAATATGCTCCAGAGCTTAGAGAAAGAAGTGAAGCTCTGCTGACTGCCATCATCCATCTTCCTGTGCAAGCGCACGACTGGGTATTCTTTGCAAAGTAAAACTTCACCAAATTCACTAGGCTCTGGGACCAATTCCATTACAAAGTTTAACTTTCCTTGAAAAATTAACCCCATTGTGTGAAAAGCAATATTTCTGCAGCTTTCTCTGACTTTTCCAGAAGGCAATTCAGAATCCTAATATATCACTAAGCTGATTGGTCAGATCAGTTACTGCTAATTTCCTTGCTCTCTGTAGTAAGCAGGACTGTTGCTCTGTGAATCTAACAGTACAGTCAGACATGCTCCTCTCCTCCATATTTTAAATGGAAACATGAACAGTAAAAATTTATATTTTAAAAGGTGGAGTCCTGATTGAGATATTTCCTGCAACACAATAATATATACATTGATAGATGGGTTACCAAAGCTAATGTAAAGTATACGTGACCCCTTACCGTAAAACATCCCATTCATTTTAAAATAGAAATGTAAGACAAAACTTTTGTGTATAGATATAAAAACATATATAGATATAAAATGCTTTTTTTTCTATAAGACCTCTTTCACACGGATGGACTGATTGGATGTTGGTGGGTGTCATGTCCATTGACATCTGTCGCTCCATAGAAAGCAATGGATGGTCTTATGGGGTCTGCCTGTCAGTTTTTCATCGGATCATCCATTGCTCTCTCTATGGAGCGGCGGATGTCAATGGACATGACGCCCACCAACATCCGATCTGATCCTGTGCGCTAAAAACAGACAGATAGGGATCAGTTCCCCATCCGTCTGGTGGATTCGATGATAGTCGGATGGAAACGGGCAGCCCATAGAGGTGGGGTCTCAAACTGGCGACCCTCAACAGTTGCGAAACTATAAGTCCCATCATGCCTCTGCCATGATCCCTACCATAGAGGAAAGCGGGGCTATGTCCATGTCCTCTCTGCATCAGTGGGGATCAGTGGAGAGATCCCCTGCTGAGAAGGCGGATCCACTGGCAGACTCCAACAGTGTGAAAGGGGCCTAAGTGATTACATGACCTCTTATCTCAACTGCGTAAGGGGCTTTGAAAGCTGGGGGAGGAGACTGCAGGGGAGCTGGATAATAGGAGTCAAAGAAAGAGCAACACCCCAGATAGCAAGGATAACTTGCCACACATTTGTGGCAGCGTTGAATTGTAAGTCTGTTAACATGCTGCACATTTTCACTCGCAAGTTGTACACTTGCCGAACATTTAAATTTGAAAAGTTCTAGTTGATACTTTTCCAATTTGCAGCAAATTTGTGTGGCAAGTCTCTGGCAAGAGCAAAGTTGCAGTAGTGAGTCTACAGCAATAGCTATGTAAGTCTAAAGCATGACAATTCAGCCATAGCGACCCCTGTGGTGGGATGACTATTGCACAACATAACTGAACCAGAACTTGCAGCAGACTTGCAGAATGTTTGCAAAGAAAGTTGATCTGGAGTCATGCAATGCGGACTTGCAGCAATTGTGCAACAAACATGTGAAGTCTGGCAAGTCTAGCAATAGCTTAGCAAGTCATTTTCAAACTTGCATCTCAATTGCTTGCCATCTGGGACACTGATCTTCCCAGTAAAGAGCTGTGGCAGGAGGGGGGAGAAGGGTAGAAGGGCATATCAGCACAAATCTTGGCAAATGGCGGACAGGCAGGTTCTGCTCCCAGCACAGCCAGAAAACTGACCACACTGGGCAGGTTGTGCCCTCATGTCTAGTATCATCAGGTTAAAATATGAATGCTAGGAGGGTTGGCAGGATCACCAGGTACTTCACAAAAGGAAGCAATGCAAAGAAAACAGGATACTTTTTAACATATGGTACATACATGGTGCAACAGACACATATCAGGAATACGAAATGTTGAGGTAACCTTTTCTTCAAAGAATGATGTCAGGGGACATTTACAGATGGTAATTTTAATACTCTTGCAGGTTTTTTTTTATTTTTTGCCATCTGTGTCTAATTGAGGAAAATTCCCTTTACTATCTGTCCTATGGGTTCTCATTTAAAGTGTAACTCCACTTTTGTTGAGAAAAAAAACATTCCCCTCTGGGTGATCTATGTACATTGCAATGATTATAACAACCTTTGTTGCAGATTCCTACCTTTTGTTATTCTGAAGAAATCCCTGGGCTGAGTGAGTCTTAGACCCCCTTCACACTTGGGCACGGGCTGCGTTAGTGACGCTAGTTTTAGTGGCGCTTTACTGCTGTTTTAGCGGCACTTTTCGTTTTTAACCCTGTTAGTGGCCAAGGAAAGGGTTAAAACCGCCGGCAAAGCTCCGGTGCCGAATTGCTTTGCAGGCACATCTGCAGCACTGCCCATTTATTTTAATGGCAGAGGCGGTATACAGCGCTCCTGCACTGCCCCAAAGATACTGCTTGCAGGACTTTTTTTTTCGGTCCTACAAGCGCACCGCCCCAGTGTGAAAGTAACTCGGCTTTCACACTGGGGAAGCTTGAGATGCACTTTTCTTGTGCTTTTTTTAGAGCTAAAATGCCTAAAAAGCGCCTTCAGTGTGAAATGGGTCTAATGGGAGTAGTTTAATAATTATCAGTCAGCTGTGGCAGCTGCAGGGCACTAATGAGGAAAGCTACTGGGCCTGCATCCCTTTAGACGTGTTCCTATTGGAAATATCTCACCAAAAATGACATTTTTGTTGCAGGGGATGCCTGAAATGTGACTTGCATCTTAGGCAGGCTTCTGGGAAAATTGGTGAGCCAATCACACAAGCAGGAAATTATGTTTCCTAGAGTGTGTTCAGTACACATTTTGTGTACAGAACAACTCCATGTAACCATATTGCTTTGCATTTATAGAAAATTTTAACGGCTGCAGATTGAAAAGGAAAGGTAATTTTTAATAACGTTCAATCACAATATGACTTGTATCGCAATGGTACACGCTATATTATTTTTTCTTTATTTGCTTTTTTTTCCCCCACGAAAGTGGAGTTACCCTTTAATAATTTTATTTCTTCTTGTTCTGGTGACAACTCAAAGACAAAGACAGCAATAAAAAAAAAAAAAAAACAGAATTTAGTAAATAAAAAAGGCTTACTGGAAGGTCACTGATGGTGGTGTTTGTAAGCTGTTGTTGAATATATTCTGCAGGTTTGGCGTTAGCTAAAAAAAAAAAAAATTACAAGTAAGATATCCTAAGACATAGTAAAAGTATTACAACATAGATACTCTCCTTCAAATATCAGTTAGGTGCAAGCGGTTCTATAAGCTTAAATAACTATTTTATTCAGACGAAAACAGATACTGTTTTTATCCCCTTGTGATAAAAAAAAAAAACAACACACCAGCATGAGTGTACGAGGGTTCACATTTGATACATTCATGGAATGTTCACCGTAAGTCTGTGATAACAGAGCTAAAGTTTCACTTGCACTTTTGAGAAGTGTGATGTTATCCGCTGCTCCAGACCCCAGTCACTCATTTTCCACAATCAGCGCAAAGCACACACACTTGTTATTTCTTCTACTACCCTAAAGACTGAGTTTGTGACGCTGGTGAGTGCAAGTTAGAGCATACACATACATATATACATACACGCACTATATTACCAAGAGTATTGGGACACCTGCCTTAACACACACATGAACTTTAATGGCATCCCAGTCTTAGTCCATAGGGTTCAATATTGAGTTGGCCCACCCTTTGCAGCTATAACAGCTTCAACTCTTCTGGGAAGGCTGTCCACAGGGTTTAGAAGTGTGTCTATGGGAATATTGGACACGAAGGCCTGGCTCGCAGTCTCTGCTCTAATTCATCCCAAAGGTGTTCTATCGGGTTGAGGTCAGGACTCTGTGCAGGTCAGTCAAGTTCCTCCACCCCTAACTCGCTCATCCATATCTTTATGAACCTTGTTTGTACACTGGTGTGCAGTCATGCTGGAACAAGAAGGGGCCATTCCCAAACTATTCCCACAAAGTTGGGAGCATGAAATTGTCCAAAATGTCTTAGTATGTTGATGCCTTAGGAGTTCCTTTCCATGGAAATAGGAGCCAAGCCCAACCCCACATCATAATCTCCCCTCCACCAAATGATTTGGACCAGTGCATAAAGCATGGTCCATAAAGATATGGATGAGCGAGTCTGGGGTGGAGGAACTTGACTGGCTTGAACAGAGTCCTGACCTCAACCTGATAGAACACCTTTGGTATGAATTAGAGTGGAGACTGTGAGCCAGGCCTACTTGTCCAACATCAGTGCTTGACCTCACAAATGCACTTCCGGAAGAATGGTCAAACATTCCCATAGACACACTCCTAAACCTTGTGGACAGCCTTCCCAGAAGAGTTAGAGCTGTAAAGCAGTGGTCATCAACCCTGTCCTCAGGGCCCACTAACAGGCCAGGTTTGCAAGATAACTGAAATACATCACAGGTGATATAATTTGCTGCTCAGTGATTGCAGTATTCTAGTCTGCATCTCCCCAAGGTAATACATAAAACCTGGCCTGTTAGTGGGCCCTGAGGACAGGGTTGATGACCACTGCTGTAAAGGATGGGCCAACTCAATATAGAACCCTATGGACTTAGATTAGGATGCCAATAAAGTTCACGTGCGTGCAAAGGCAGGCGTCCCAATACTATTGGTAATATAGTGTTTATATATCTATATATATATATATATATATATATATATATATATATATATATATATACACACACACATACACATATGTGTGTGTATATGTGTGTATATATATATATATATATATATATATATATATATATATATATATATATATATATATATATATATATATATATATACATACACATATGTGTGTGTATATGTGTGTGTATATATATATATATATATATATATATATATATATATATATATATATATATCGGAGGGGTGGACAACTGGCTCAGAGACAGTCCATTAAAACGAAATTCAGCAAAATGGCAAAATAAACATAAGATAAGACAGACTTGTCTTGTCACACGGTTGTGCACACAGATACAGCTCACAGTTCAGCAGCACACAGGCTTATAGGTAATAGTTCATGGCTCCAATCAGAGTCTTTATGTGGTTAAGCTCACCCAGCAGGTACACCATCCAGCAATGGACATTTTCACACAGCGTGCTGCTGTCTCGCTCTCTCCTACTCAACAGCTCCTCTCTGACACTCTCAGCCCAGCTGACAATAAGCAGGTCTGAAGGGGAAATACCTGCCCTCTTCAATTAACCCCTTCTTAACCCTGCCCCAGGCTGACCCTCTACATATCCCCCCCTCTGTTCTAGGCCAGGGGTCTGGACACCATGAACCCAGTGGCAATAGACCCGGGAAATGGCATCCGCATTCTGATGTACCTTTCCTGGTCTATGTACCACTACAAACCTGAAGTCCTGTAGAGCAAGGAACCACCGGGTGATTCTAGAGTTTTTATCTTTATTTTGGGCCATGCACGTAAGGGGCACATGATCTGAAACTAATTTGAAGGGTCGGCCCAACAAGTAGTAGCAGAGTGTCTCCAAAGCCCTTTTTTTGCGAGACACTTCCTTTCCACAATGGAATAATTCCTCTCAGCTGGGGTACACAATGGGGTGCTCACCCCCCAATTATCTGGGACAGTACTGCACCCAGACCCAACTTTGAGGCATCTGTTTGTACCAGGAACTCTTTTTGGAAGTCAGGAGCTACCAACACTGGTTCCTGGCACAAAGCTTGCTTCAACCGGCAGAACGCTGTTTCTGCACTCCACTGAACAATAGTTGCGTTCTTTCCCTTGGTGAGATCAGTCAGAGGCGCTGCTAGACTGGCAAAGTTGGGGACAAACCTCCTATAATAGCCCACAATGCCAAGGAAAGAACGCACCTGTTTTTTTTTGTGAGTGGACGGGGCCATTTCTGAATAGCCTCCACCTTGTTTAGTTGGGGTTTAATCATGCCCCTGCCTACAACATACCCCAGGTAGCGGGCCTCCTCCAACCCAACCTTGCTCTTTTCTGGGTTCACTGTGAACCCCGCCCTTCGGAGTGCATTCAAGACCAACTGGACCTTCGGTAAGTGACTCTCCCAGTCCTGACTAAAGATGACAATGTCTTCAAGATAGGCTCCTGAAGATCTATGAGGTCTAAGGACGAAGTCCATGGCCCTCTGGAAAGTGGCTGGGGCCCCATGTAACCCTAACGGCATTCGAGCATACTGCCATAACCCCTCTGGTGTGGCAAATGCAGTTTTTTCTTTAGCCTCTGGGGAAAGCGGGATCTGCCAGTATCCCTTGGTTAAGAGTGGTGATGTACCAGTCAGTCCTAATCTCTCGATTAACTCATCCACCCGGGGCATGGGATACGCGTCTGGCTTGGAGGCTTCATTTAATTTGCGAAAGTCATTGCAGAACCGCCAGGTTCCATTCGGCTTGGGTACAAGGACTATAGGGCTGGACCAGCCACTTGAAGACTCCTCAATGATCCCAAGGTCCAACATACTCTTTGGCCGAGACAATATTCCGGCCAGCTTCGGGTATGCAGTAGGGTTTGAGGTTTACTCGAACGCCAGGGTCTGTGATGACATTATGTTCAATTACCGAGGTTAGGCCCGGCAGGTTTGAAAAAATGTCTCTATTCCACTGCAAATACTCCCAGGACTTCTCTTTTTGAGAAGGGGACATAGCCTCTGCAATCCCTACGTTCTTAATCTGAGCTTTAGGGTCTTCCAGGACCATCAGACTGACTGTCAAAACCTGTCTATATTTCCATCGTTTGATCAAGTTGACGTGGTAAATCTGGTAGGGTTTATGTTTGGTGGGCTGATGGACTTTATAGTTGACCCTGCCCACCCTCTCAACTATCTCAAAGGGTCCTTGCCAGTTGGCAAGAAACTTACTCTCCATGGTAGGCACTAAGACCAGCACCCGACCCCCAGGTTTAAACTCTATAACCTTGGCAGATCCGTTGTATACACGACTCTGGACGTTTTGCGCAGCCTGCAAATGTTCCTGTACTATGGGCATAACTTTTGTTATTCGGTCCTGCATTTAAGAGACAGGTTCTACCACACTCCGATACGGGGAAGCTTCTTGTTCCCTTGTCTCTTTCATTATGTCCAGTAGTCCACGGGGGTGTCTCCCATAAACCAACTCAAAGGGGGAGAATCCCATAGAGGCCTGGGGTACCTTTTTTATGGCAAACAACAAGGGAGGCAACAAGCAATCCCAATCCCGACCATCCTCCTCAACTGCTTTCTTTAGCATTTCCTTTAAGGTTTTGTTGAACCGCACCACTAACCCATCAGTTTGTGGGTGATACACTGAAGTCTGCAAGTGTTTAATCTTAAACAGTTTACAGAGTTCCTCCATCACTTTTGACATGAACGGGGTACCTTGGTCTGTCAAGATCTCGGATGGGAGCCCTGTTCTCATGAACATCTGAAACAACTCCCGTGCGATGACCTTGGATGAGCAATTTCTTAAAAGGAACCACTTCCTGATACCTGGTGGCATAGTCGAGGACAACTAAAATGTATTGGTGTCCCCTAGCTGACTTAGGTAAGGGACCCACCAAGTCCATGGCTATGCAATCAAAGGGAACCTCGATAATTGGAAGCGACTGCGAAAATGACTGCAAAAATGGGGTGTTGGAGCGGTTCTTTGACAGGTAGGGCAGGACTCACAGTAGTCCTTAATTTCTCGATATACACCGGCTCAAAAAAAACGCTGTAAAACCTGTTCCTGAGTTTGAGCCGCTCCAAGGTGATCCCCAAGTACATGACTATGAGCCAAATGCAACACCCTAAAAGGTTTGGGAACCACCAGTTGTTCCAACACTTCATTATTGACTTTAGTTACTCGGTACAAGTCATGATTCACAGCAAAATGGGGGAACTGCACGTCTGCCCCAGGGTGCTGTGGTTCACCGTTTAAGACGGGGGCCTGTTCCCTGGCGAGGATCAAAGTGGGGTCCCTCATCTGAGCACTCAGGAAATCTTCTCAGGAGCCCCCGAGATCTGGCATATCTGGCTCAGAGGAGGTAGTTTCTGCTTCCAATCCCGCAAACACCTCCAGGGAACCGGGCTCACTTCCTGCAGGTTCAGCAACCTGGTACTGATCCTTAGTAACAATCTCCTGCAACACAGCATTATTTACCACCTCTGTGGGTTCTTGCTTTTTGGTGGAACCCCGGAACTTTTGCTCATACAAGTCCCAAAACATGGGGCAGTCTAGCCTGATTAGTAAGTCATGAGGTAATCCTGGGACCACCCCAACTTTTAGTGTAGCTGTACCTGCTGGTGTACACAGGGTCACACAGGCCACCGGATACTTTTTAACATCACCATGCACACAGATGACCCCAACCTTTTCCCTTGCTACCAGCTTTCTTGGCAACCCGTCCGATCGGAGCAGGGTAACGACACTCCCAGAGTCAAGGAGCACTACCACCTTCTGTCCATTGACCCGCACCACACACTCATGTGGATTTAGGCTGGTTGCAGCACATGGGCATACATGGAGTGACGGCGGCCCATGTTGCACTCCATTGGTTCTTCCCGACTTGGGCCATCAGATGATCCAGTTGATGGCAGGACCAACAGTGAACCTCACAGAGTTCCCCCTCTCGGTTCCCTGGAATCTTTGGTCCTGGGGTGCTCCTGGTAGTTGTATTATACCTCTGAGCAGCCACTATGCGATCACCGGGAGCCACACTGGTGCTGGAACGCACTTCTTTGAAATGGGTCAGCTCTCTTGTGACAGAGGAACTCTCCTGGAACTTTTCTGCACAACTGTAGCACTCAACAGCTGCAGCCATCTCATCCAGGGACTGAGGCTCAGACTGAGCCACCCATCGGTGGAGTTCCCTGGGTAGCCCATGCAGGAAACTGTCAAGTGAGACTCTTTCCACAATCTGAGTGGGTGTCTTTTCCTCAGGTTTCAGCCAATATTGAAACAAGTGCATCAGGTGGTAGAGCTGCCCACGGGCAGGCTTAGTCTTGTCAAAGTGCCAGCCATGGACTCAGTTTGCCCTTAAAGTGACAGTCACTCCCAGCCTTGCTAGGATTTCTGCTCTTACCAGGGCCTGCTGGGCCTCCTGATGGCGGGCCTGCGCTTGTGTATTAGCCAGTACCAGCTGCTAAACCATGTCCTCCATGGCTTGTTCAGAAGATTTCACCGTCTGTGCAGCTTTAACCCTGGACATGTGATTGGACCGGACCCCTCAAACTGCCCAATGCACGCTCCACCAATTGTAGGGGATCAGAGGGGTGGACAGCTGGCTCAGAGACAGCCCATTAAAACAAAAGTGGCTTTATTCAGCAAAATGGCACAATAAACATAAGATAAGACAGACTTGTCTTGTCACACGGTTGTGCACACAGGTACAGCTTACAGGTAATAGTTCATGGCTCCAATCAGAGCTACAGTCTTTATGTGGTTAAGCTCACCCAGCAGGTACACCATCCAGCAATGGACATTTTCACACAGTGTGCTGCTGTCTCTCTCTCTCCTACACAAAAGCTTCTCTCTGACACTCTCAGCACAGCTGACAATAAGCAGGTCTGAAGGGGAAATACCTGCCCTCATCGATTAGCCCCTTCTTAACCCTGCCCAAGGCTGACCCTCTACAATATAGATAGATAGATAGATAGATAGATAGATAGATAGATAGATAGATAGATAGATAGATAGATAGATAGATAGATAGATAGATAAAAACTAAAACCTACCACTTTTGAAGAGTATGGTTTTAATTAAAGGAGCACATGAGTTGCCCTTGTTAATAAGAAGACAGATAAACAGATGCAACATTACATGCGGAAATATTATAGCGTGTTGCATTTTGCCAAAATTACCCTTGTCTTGGCTAATAAGCCAAGCAACAGAGGCACTGTAAGGGGGCACATGGTTACTACCTTTTCTGAAACAGAATGTAGCCTAAACTATTCCAAGGGAGGTGTTTTTTTCCAAGTTTTGTACTCAGAGTCCAAATATCTCTAGTTAATGGCCTGTATAACAAATACAATGTGGGTTCCTTCCATTATTGTAAAAATCAGCATTTGACACATAACAGCCAGGGTTTGATTGGCTGCTAAGGTCAACACTGCCATGTTTATATTAACTATGCGTTTCACAATACTGTATTAGTGGGGCTCAAGGGCCAGATATTTCACTTGAAGTGTAAATGTTTTCATGCATTCACAGTTAGACACTAACATTCACAATGTTCTTGTAAAATAATAATGCAAATTTAAAAGAGATTTACTGCTGCATATCAGGCATTTTAAAAGAACCCTTTCTTACCCTTACCTGATGTCCCCACTGCTAAGATCCACCCCATGCAGTCCCTGTCTGCAAATACCCAGTATTATTGGTTATTGGGTGTGTAACCTCTTCGCCTCCCACAATAGAGTTCTAGGTTCCTTAGCAGCCAAATACCTTGCTTGGGCACTGTTGTAGTGAGGCAGGGGGCTGTCTTATATCTGCAGATAGGAAGTTAAAGTGCTCCAGTGGCAGATCACTAAAGTAGAGGAGTAACTCAAGGTCAGATCAGGTACCTCATGTGTTTTTCTTCCCCTCCGCTATTTAATTAAAGGGATGGACTGCCTTTCTTTCCTATGCCATAAAACAGAACACCTGAGATTCAGGCAATGATACTGATTCCAAAATATGAATCACACAGGACATACCAAATTCAGAAGACTATTTTGGAGGGCGACGGCTTCCGATGAAGACATATTGGACAGACTTGATATGTAGTTTTGTATAAGTGTGAATTTCACTTGCACAACGGCTACAATGAAGGAAAGAAAAACAATATGTAATGAATAGTTTAAACACATTTTTGTTATATATTTCCTCCTTCTTGAAGTAGATCTAAAACCTGAATGGACAATATTTCATTTGCTAAGCACTATTTGCTATAAACAAATACCATGTTTTCACCTTGTTTTCATCCATCTCTGCATTTCAACACTGCTGATCTCCCCGAGCCGCTTTCCTTTTTTTCTACATGTACTCTCCCAGTGACTGTTGCACATCATTGCTCTGAACCGGCTTCCTAAAAGTGACAATGGCCAACCAAGCCTGGGAAATGTATGTTCACAGGACCACTTATAATTGAATTCTCCTAGAGTGGTTGTAAAGCTCAATCATGGAATTTGAGAAAAGCACATGCTGAATATCTGCGGTTTACTTATCTCTCTCAAAAGCTCTACTTGTTGTTTCTCTCTGGTGCTTTGTTCCTCTGTTATCAGCATGAGTCCCTTCTGAGAATATTTCCCGTCACATGAGATAAACTTGTGTCGGGAGGGAGATTTGCACAGAACTAATCTATTCACAACACAGTTCTTCTGCTCTGTGTGTGTGTGTGTGTGTGGTGTGTGTGTGTGTGTGGGGGGGGGGGGTGGGGGGTGCCTTTCCTCCAATCAGTTCTGCACTTTTGAAGGGGTGTAGGCAAGAGAAGACTGCAGATAAACCAGTAAAACTTATCTAGGAGGATTTGTTTCATCTCTGTGTATCATCTGAGGCAATTAACCTCACTGGGAATATGTGAGGGTTTACAACCACTTTAAAAGGGATTGTAAAGGCATTAAGATAAAAAGCCTTCTGTGTGCAGCAGCCACCCTGAGCCCCCTAATACTTACCTAAACCCCATCTCTATCCAGCGTCGTTGTAGGATTGTCTCGGCTGGCTGGGACTCCCCTCCTCATTGGCTGAAACAGCAGTGCAGCACCATTGGCTTCCGCTGATGTTAATCAAAGTCAGTCAGCCAATGAGAAGAGTAAGGGGGCAGGGACGCAGCTCAGTGTCTGAATGGATACACCGAGCTGCAGCTCAAGTGCCCCCATAGCAAGCTGCTTGCTGTGGAGGCACTAGTCAGGAGGGAGGGGCCAGGAGAGCCAAAAAGGGACCCGAGAAGAGGAGGATCTGGGCTGCCCTGTGCAAATTCACTACACAGTGCGGGTAATTATAACATGTTTATTATTTTTAACAAAAAAAAACTAGACTTTTCAATCACTTTAAGGTGTGCATATGACTAGATGACAGTGCAGGAGCACAGTTGGAAGACAGTTGTCAAACGGTAACAGGAAGTGCCCGAACAATGACCTTTAGGGCAGGTTCTCCAGATATTTATAATTGAAATATGCAGATCTAAAAAGATTGTAAGCAATGCTTAAAATTATAGTCACAAGTTAAAGCTTATAGCTTTTAGGAAATCTTTGTGATTGGGTGTACATAATGTAATTTAATTCATAATTAATAATAATTTAGCATTTATAAATGAATAGAATATATATTTTATATAATAATTTATATACCGGTAATTATAATAATGTATATTACATTAATAATACAATTTAACAATTAATCTGTGGAGAAACGAATAAAATAGCTTTAGCTTACCACAATGAGCATGTAAACTATTGTTATATGATATGAAATTATGCATGCATGACATCTGTAGTGTCATGCTTAATGTGTCATATTGCATCATACATTTACTATGTAATGTAACAATCAGAAAGTGTACCTAAGGTCTAAAATAGGAATACATAATCTATAAAAAATTCTGAAAAACTGATAGTGCAGGTTTGGATATTTCAAATATTTCCCCAATGTTCTGTTGATATTACAGAGATAAAAATGGCAGCATGTTTCAAAGGCTATAAAGAACTCAACACGAACCACTATACAGCAGATACTGTATAAGCTGGGTAAGACAAATATTTAGAAGTCTTGACCCATTCCGAAAATGTGGGTACTACTGATGTAACCCAGACAGGAAAGCTGGTGATTTTTATGATTTCCCCATTTTTTTTTCTATAAATTGCTCAACATGTTGGCCATTCTAGGGTCGTAAATGCTGCAATATTCTTCCCATAAAGCTTTATTTATTGTAGTGTTTATGGGCAGTAATTACTTGTGGGTAAAGCTGAACTTTGGGATAAGCAAATATTACGTAACGCCTTGTGTATTCTTACTTGAATGGTGTGCTTTGTGTATTTCTTCCAGATCTGTGCTGTAAATTGAGTAAAACTTACCTTTACAGGATCTTCCTATACTTTTTTGCAGGCAGCCTTTAGTAAATGATGCCTGCTGGGTCACTTCCCACAAATCTGCTCTCTGCACCGGCTATATACAGTGATAATGTCACTGCTATCTTTACAAAGTAATATCTGGGATCGCAAATGTATTTGGTGTACAGAAAGTTCATTTATATTATTTGTGGCTAATGAGAAATATATTTAAATAAAATGTTTGAGCCCAGAGTTCACCTTTTAATTTTTTATTTTTTTTATATAATACGTGCTATTACTGTATTACTCATTTCCATGTCTCACCTGTGGGATCCAGGGAAAAGAGGTCCAAAACAATACTCCTGTTGCTGAAAATGGCCCTGTTATTTATAATGCGCTTGACAACTGAAGTCTTGGTTATTGAGACATTTAGGAAGTACAGGTCCACAGATGCTGTTACAGGGAGTGGATCATTGCTGTAAGGGAAACAGAGTGTTAAGTGTTATGGAAAATCTTGGGAAAGAAAGGTAACGACTGGTGGAAAGCACAGGGAAAAATAAGGATTGGATGTACTAGACCGTGTCTGTGCCATTCTATATATGAGGACAACATGGTAGAAACAAAATGGTATTGTATAGCCTGATAAATCATACAAAAAAAAAGGACTAAAGAGTTTAGAACACCAAATGATAGGTTGTGATGGGATTTGTAGCTTCTCAATAAAATTATAAGAAATGCTGGCTGTAGATGGGATTGGTATAGAAAAATTGTATGCTTTAGACCAGGGGTCTCCAAACTTTCCAAAGGGCCAGTTTACTGTTATTCAGATTTTTGGAGGGCCAGTGGAAGTAGACAATGCCTCAGTGTCAGTAAACAATGTCTGCACTTAGTAGGTGGAGGAATTGTGCCCCATCATTGGTGTCAGTACTAGGAATAGTGTCCCATTGTTGGTGACAGTGGGAGAAATAAAGTTCCAACATTTATATCAGGGGGAGGAATGTTGAACCATCTTTGGTGTCAGTGGGAGTAATAGTGCTCCATTGTCGGTGTCAGTGGGAGGAATAGAGTTCCAACATTTAAAGTATATCAGTGGGAATAATGGTGAACTCTCATTGGTGCAAGTGAGAGGAACGTTGAACCATCATTGGTGTTGGTGGGAGGAATAATGCCCCATTGTTGGTGTCAGTGGGAGGAATAGTGCCCCATTGTTGGTGTCAGTGGGAGGAATAATGCCCCATTGTTGGTGTCAGTGGGAGGAATAATGCCCCATTGTTGGTGTCAGTGGGAGGAATAATGCCCCATTGTTGGTGTCAGTGGGAGGAATAGTGCCCCATTGTTGGTGTCAGTGGGAGGAATAGTGCCCCATTGTTGGTGTCAGTGGGGGGAATAGTGCCCCATTGTTGGTGTCAGTGGAAGGAATAGTTCCACATCATTGGTGTCAGTGGCATGAATTATGCCTTATAGGTGTTGTCTGTGATGCGAATAGTGCCTTGTATCAGTGGGAAGAATAGCACCAGGGAAGGATTAAGGCAAACAAAGGGCTGCATCTGGCCCATGGGCCACACTTTGGAGGCCACTGCTTTAACCCAACAGGATGGAAATGAGCATTATAGATTATGAATGCACATGGGGCATCTGTAAAAGTGCCTCTGAATGCCAGAACTCCTGGCAGGAAAATGCTGCTGAAAAAGGCATTACAATTTGCATATCGCACTTGCGTTTAGGCATGTCTATCGTTTGATCATTAATGCATTTTATTGGCCAGAATATTAATTTATTCTGGCCATTGGAATGCATTAACATGTGTAGTAGTTATGCGCATTTAGGTATGTTCCATTTTTTTCCTGCTCTTCGGCTCCTCTCCTGAATGCGCCTTTGGTGTGTTTTTTTTTTTTCAAGCCTATAAACGATCCTCTTCTAATACATCTGTAAACACCTCTGTGTACATGGACACATGGGGCTAACATAGAAGTGCTTTTACAGGCTTAAAAAAAAAAGATCAATGCTTATAAAAGTGGCATATTTTGAAGCTCTGTGTGCATGAGCCTTTGAGTAGATGAAAAATAAATATACATTTTATATAAAAAAAATAGTGACATTTTATACATACAAATCAAATGCAACATGCAAATCAATTTGGTAAAGAAATACCTCTGAGTTAATTAAAAAGAAGTTTTAATAAAATTTCTCCTTACGTGAATGTGTTTACAACTGGTCCCACATCCTCAGGTTGTTGCCCAAATATGTCTGTGAACTGTAAAGTAAAATGAGAGGAGAGATGGAGTCCCATAACTGATATTTCCTGAATATTAGGATATATACAGCAGAGGAGAGATCTAACACAAGGAGCAATTAGGGTTACAGCAATAGGATATGACAGAGTCTGGTTAAAGTCCAGTGGCAGACACTTAGGACTGCTATCATTAGGCACACATATATAAAAGGAGGACAAAACCTGTGAGTGGCATGAAAGCATAGTAGGTCCTCAACAATGTGAAAACCAAACATGTCACATTGGTGTACCTCTATAGGTTTTATAGTATTTTTTTTTTTTATTGCATAATTTAGACACTTGCAACACCCTAAAATTGTATCAAAACCAAATACTAGTAGTCACTCACTGATATAAGTTTATACTTACCTGAACCCAAAACCCAATCCAGTCCAGTTATGTGAACGAGAGCAGCGGCTCTCACTGATGTCTCCCTCCTCCCTGGGCAGATTGATAGCAGCGAGACCCAGTGGCTCCCGCTGCTATCAATCAAATGCTGTGTCGAGCGAGCGAGGGGGGGGGGCCCGAGTTTACAGAGCTCAATAGAGTCAAATGAGTCAGAGCAATGACTCATCCCCCTCTCCTCTTTTTCCTGAGTACGATTCCTTCTACAGAGTTTCCAAGCACAGTTCATCTCCTTAAAGCTGTATTAAACCCAAGACCAACAATTTTTTATTTGCAGTTTACCAATCATTAGATGTGGTGGTTGCATTCATTTTTTTGTTTTTGTTTTTTTCCCTTTATTTATACCTGGTGATCTAGTCTGTTATTTTTCAACTTACTTTAACAGACCAAGATTTCCAGCAAAAGTGCTAGAGGGTTGAAACAAGCCATTTAACCCCGACAGGGGTACTTACAATGGTTAGCTGTTAGTAAATTATGTAAAACCTTTATCCCAAAAGAAATAAAATCTATTTGCTGTGACGACTTATAAAGAGTTAGCTGGAGTTCAACTTAAATTTGCTAGTCAAGTCTATCTAAATCTGTTAGCCTAACATTACTCTCCCCCCAGACTGACAATTTTGCTGTCCAAAGGTATCGCTGTTGCTGCCCCATGGAGTGGGGACACCCTAAAGCTGGCCATAGACTGTGTGAACCTTGGCTGGTTCAGCAGGGACCAGCTGAGATTCAAACCATGTATGGGCAGGCTGAATGTACCCAAGTAGGGCCGCCCATACATGGTGCGAATTGCTTTCCTGCAACCAGGACATTTGCACGATTCCCCCACCAAAACAGACAGTGTTGACAGGGGAATCAGTAATGGTCTTCTCCCGGGGTGGGGGGAGGGGGACCACAGCGATTATTGCTAGGGGCTGTAGCAGCCGCCAGAGGCAATTGCATGAGAATCCTGCAGGCTGGTTGTTTAAGTTGATTGATCAACTTGGTACATTCAGCCTGCACATTAACCACTTGCCGACCAGCCGCCACAGTTTTACTGCGGCAGAATGGCACGGCTGGGCGATCGCTCGTGACACACCGAGACCCGGAATCTGTGTGTGTACACACACAGTTTCCGGTTCTCTGAGGGGAGAAGAGACTGATCGTCTGTTAATATAAAGTATAAACAGCGATCTGTCATCTCCCCTAGACAGTCCCACCCCCCCCTTCAGTTAGAACAAGGAGAGGGAACACAGTTAACCCCTTGATCGCCCCCTCGTGTTTAACCCCTTCCCTGCCAGTGACATTTTTACAGTAATCAATGCATTTTTATAGCACTGATCGCTGTATAAATGACAATGGTCCCAAAAATGTGTCAAAAGTGTTTGCCATAATGTCAAAGACCTGATAAAAATCGCAGCTCGCTGCCATTTCTAGTAAAAAAATAATAATAATAAAAATGCTATAAATCTACCCCCTATTGTGTAGACGCTATAACTTTTGTGCAAAGCAATCAATATACGCTTATTGCAATTTTTATTACCAAAAATATGTAGAAGAATACATATCGGCCTAAACTGAGCAAAAATTAGCTTTTTTTTTAAAAAAATGGGCATAGTTATTATAGCAAAAAGTACAAAATATTGTGATGTTTTTCAAAATTGTCGCTCTTTTTTTGTTTATAGCGCAAAAAAATAAAAACCCCAGACATGATAAAATGCCACCAAATGAAAGCTCTATTTATGGGGAAAAAAGTCAATTTTGTTTGAGTGCCGCACGACTGCGCACTTGTCAGTTAAAGCGACGCAGTGCCCAATCGCAAAAAATAGGCCTGGTCATTCAGCAGCCAAATCTTCCAGTGCTGAAGCGATTAAAGATTTTGCATTAGTGTATGGCCGGCCTTCACGAATCGATCAACATGGGTACAATCAGCCTGTCAGATTTTACATGTGATTATTGCTAGCTTCGATTATAGCCTCTAGCAGTAAACACTGTGTTCTCTCGGCAGGGTCGGGTTCCCCTGCCCCCCACCTCCGGGAGAACACAATGACTCCACAGTAGGGATTCATCCATAAACACTGACTGTATTTGCAGGAACAAAAATCTTTTCGTCTATGGCAGGCTTAAGACAAAAAGCGAGTTACTGGCTGGATCACCAGGTGAGATAAAGGGGGAAAAAAGCCTAAGAAAGTAAACTAATGCAGCCACCACATCTAAGGTTTGGTAAGGTTAGGTTGGACTTGGTTGGACTTGATGGTTGGACTTTTACTATGCAACTATGTAAGCCTCTATATACATGACAATTTTGTTTTCGAGTTTAATATTTCTTTTGCTAAACCTGTACTCTAAAATTATCCCTAAGCCTCAGGAAAACAGCTTACTGTCATGTCAATACTATTATTATCATAATGAGAAATACAGTACTATCAAAGCAATACAAGCGATGAAAGGAAATTGATAAAAGATTGGTGCACATGTATTTTGCTCCTGGATTACATAAGCTATTTGATTTTGCCTGGACGATAACTCTGAGGCTAGTCTCTCTTTTATGTAACCAGAATTGTACCGGAGTCTGTTGTTCTTAAGGATTCAGTACAATGTTTTCTATATGCTTATAAATAAAGATTTAAAAAAAAAAAGGGATTGGCGCACATGGCAGGGAATAGCACACCTAGCACCAGGAAGAGGGATCTTGGAGAAGAAGTAATTGCCATGTGGGAGGTAAGCAATGGCAACTCATTAAAGGACTTCTGGTAATTATCTATCTTATTACTGGAATTTCAAAGAGATGTAAGAATCCAGGATGTGACGGAATTCATCACCACTAAAATATGAAAAAATAATTATATCTTACAGAGTTTCTAATGGCCGCAGCATTTGTCTGAAAAGCATTGCTGGATTTCACAATCAGGTCTGATGAAGGAGATAGGTTCAGTATTCCCAGAGACAGGCTGGTTATATTTAAGGTCAGATTCTTTCCTGGAATAGTAGAATTAAAAACAACAACTCTATAAAATACAAATAAAAATAAATATTAGACATCTATAATTAATTGATCCACTGTTGAGACTACATTCCATTTTTGTTATGTAAGATGACAACTAATAGAAGAATAATACAACTTTTCTGTAAAGAATCTATGTAAAAACATTCAAATATTTCCCCCTACCAATGTCTTAGATTAGTGGTCGCCAACCATTGGTCCGTGGACCACTTTTTCTCTATGAGAAAATTTGGGTGGTCCCCAGGGCTTCTGCAGCAAATTAACATTGTGGCAGATGTATACCGCCTAATGTTGTTACCAGTGTTGTTCTCAATGCGTGCTGACATTCAATACTGTCAGTGCGCATTGATGCCTGATACCTCCTCTGCAGTTCCGGTTCCTGTGAACTCAGAGGGAGGCGCCGGGAGTAGTACAGAGATCGGGAGGTGAAGGAGGGGACTTCCAATGACAGCGCTGATCACAGACTGTGGGAGGGAGCACAGAGTGCAAGCACATGGCTGGATAAGGAGGGAAGATCCAATGCTGAGTCTGGCTGAGTCTGTTTAAGGCAGCAGCGTGATGCAAAGTGCGGGAGGCAGAAAGCCGGATATTTATGTGTATAAGGCATGTAAGATTCAAGTTAGTGGTCCACAGCAGGGGCGTAACTACCACCATAGCGGCCCATGCGGGCGCTATGGGGCCCACAGCCGAGTGGGGCCCAGTGAGGATAAGAGCACCGCCGGCACAGTCTCCCAGCCAGGCGAAGAGAGAGGAAGGGAAGAGGCGAGCTGTCCGTATCAGCAGAGAGCTGAATTGCTCGATGTAAGAGCTTTCATTAGAACTTCCAGTGTTCCCGGGGCTCACGTCACATAGCTCCAACTTTCGGCCCGGTGCCTTTGATAGACAGAACGCTGATCCAATGCGGGACATGTGACATCATCAAAGGCGTCAGGCCAAGAGGTGGGGCTATGTGACGATGAGCCCCGGGAAGACGGGAAATTCAAATGAAAGCTATTACAGCGGGCAATCCCGCTCTCTGCTGATCTGGGTGGCTTGCCTCTTCCTCTGCTTAGGTGGGGCTGTATGGGGTACAGGCAGACCAGGCTGTATTCGGCACAGGTCACGCTGTATTGGGCACAGGTCACGCTGTATGGGGCACAGGTCACGCTGTATTGGGCACAGGTCACGCTGCATGGGGCACAGGTCACGCTGTATGTGGCACAGGTCACGCTGCATTGACACTAGGGCAGCTGTGGGGGGGGCTGTTTGCAGGGGGGCCCCATACAACATTTTGCTATGGGGCCCTGCTATTTCTAGTTACGCCCCTGGTCCACAGGATTCATAATTGTGAGTTTAGTAGTCCGTGAGGTCTGAAAAGTTGGCGAATAGGGCAGCCATTCATTAGGGAAGCCATTCAGAATGAGTAGCACCACACTGCACATACAGCTGTCCTCAAAGAAGAAGAACCTGTGTTACTAATAACAACTCAGAATTTTCACACTTTTAATGTGTGTTCATTCAAAATCTGTCAAGAATCAGATCCGTTGCTATAAAAACAAAAACAATTTTTCTGAACCTTTTAAATTTGGTCTCACGTGTAAAATCTGTGATTTACCGAAAGCTCATGTATGACCTACACCATCCATTTAAAGTAGTACAAAAAGGCAAAACTTTTTTTTTTTTGGCTAGAGTAAAAATAACCCCTTTCAGTTTTTTTTTGGTTTTCGGTGTCGCATTAGGGAGATTTTCCCTTACTTCCTGTCCCATAGCCAAAACAAGAAGTGAGAGGAAATCCCTTCAAAGTGAGAGGATCACTGGTTGTCACCAGAACTAGTGGGAAGATTTCCCATCTATTCTAGGGACAACCGAAAATTTGAGATTTTCTTTAACTTTCAGTAATAACGCTAATCGGAACATATAGGGTGAATCTTTCACATTCCATAATAGTAAACATGACAGAGAGGGCGAATCTCCCCAACGGGCACACAGACAGAATTAAAAACCTGATAGGTGTTTTAATACCTCTCCACACTATCTGAATCTAAAAAAAAAATTGGTTTTGCCTTTAGTATATATAATGTATACTAATATATATTAGGTATGTCTACAAAATAGTTGACAATAAATCTAAAGTAGATTGTATTTTGTGTGGGAAATGTTAAAATATATGTTTGTATGAAAGCATGTTACCCCACCAGGTCTCCAGGAGGCCCGTCTCAATTGGCCTCATGGGCAGCACAGCCCTGTTTATAGATATTTAAGTTCCAAAAAGTTCTGAAATTATAATGCAGTCTTTACCGTCAACCGTCAATGTGCCTGGAACAATGGAGAATCCAGCATTCCCTCTAGCTGCTATGAGATTATTCAGGGCTGTGGTTTTATCCAGTAAATTGGTAGAATTTATAAAGAAATTAGCCGTGGTATATGTCCAACCTCCATTGTCGCTGAAATATAGATCAAATATAGGTGAGACATGGCATAGGTAAGTTACTGTAACTTAAAATGGTAAAGAACACAAAACTGTAGTATATTACAGCTTACCAATTCTTAAAAGTGGTGGCTGCATTTGTTTTCTTTTTCCATCAGTTTTTGTTATCACCATAGACATGCACACAGGGTGTACCGGGTGTGCCTGGGTACACCCTAATCCCTGTTTGTGACACAGATTCCCCTTGCTGCCTGGCCATCCCCCCCATTTCAGGATGGGGAGCAGGGGAGGGGGCCAGTAAATACATACATTTACCGGCCCCTTCCTTTTTTTGAATGAACACAAAGAGTGATCAGTACCGATCACTCACTGTGTTCATATATAACTGAAGCATAATAAACCATGTTTACTATGCTTCAGTTTGTGAATGAACAGGAAGCCGCTCAGCACAGAGCACTTCCCATTCATTCACTGTCCTGTGCAGCTGAGGCTATAGAGAAAGGGACTGAATCTCTGTCCTCAGTTCCTTTCTTTGTCTCGAAACAGAGATTGTTTGAGCTTTGAGGGGCACACCCTAATACAATAGGCTACGCACACCTATGGTTATGGCCTTGTGATTTGGCCAAAAACACACTAGCTGTCTAAGGGTGTCTCCACTCTGGATAGAGGAGCAACAGAGACACCTTTTAGACCAGTGGTGGTGCGTCCATTAGGGGCGCTCGGACGCTGCCCCCTCTATCACGCCACCTCCTTCTGTGTAGTATAGATAGAGTCATGCATAGAATGAACCTATCCATCGCCGCCGCCACCCCCTATTCAGGCGCCGGCCCCTTTTCGGGATCCTGGGCTCCTGAATTCCAGCGGGGGGGGTTGTTTTTGAAGCACCTGATTAGAGTCATAGGCTCTAATGGGTTTCAAAAAAAGTGAACTTGTGGCACAGAGCATTGTGTTACGAGCCCACCCAGATGTGTTAGAAAAGAAAATGAATATTCGCTTCTCTATCACTGAACAACCTCTCAGCCAATCAGGAGGCGCGGATCTAATAACCATCACCTGATTGGCTAAAGGCAATGGCGCTGTAATTGGACGCCTAGCAGAAGGAAGACGAGGCAAATAGAGGACGCAGGAGCCGCCACTGTCACACCCGCTGCTCATCCCACAGCTCGCTGCCTGCCTTACCTGCTGCCTTATCCCCTACCAAGATAAGGTAAATGCCGGGCAGTCAGCGGGCGAGCGGGGGGGTCACAGTGGCAGCATTTGACAGGCACAGTGGCGGCATATGACGGGCTTAGTGGCCGTATTTGAGGGGCACAAGTGGTTGCATTTGATGGGCACAGTGGCAGCATTTGACGGGCACAGTGGCTGCATTTGAGTTTTTTTCAGTATCTTTCCGAATTTTGCGCCCCCCCCATATATATTTTCACATAAGCCCCACTGTCAGTGTTAAATGGGTTGTCTAATCTCTCTAACTGCCACCTTTGCTGGGCAGCTGGGTCTGTTAAAGGAAGTTGAAAAATAACAGGACTGATCACCAGGTGGAATAAATTAAAAAAAGGCCTAAAAAAGGAAAACAAATGCAGCCTCCCATCTAAGAATTGGTAAGCTGAGTTATATTTGTTGATTTTGTTTTGGGTTTATTACTACTTTACCTTTCTGATATCTGTGGATATAACTTTAAAAGTAACCAAAAGCAAAACAGTTTTTTTTTTAGTACAGTGAAGGGGTTTTCTTTCACTTTCTATGATAATAGTAAATGTGACAGAGTGGGTGAATCTCCCCAACAGGGGGGCACAGACAGCAATAAAAACCTCACAGGTGCTCTAAACCCTCTCTACTATGGCTACTGTAAAGCACGATTATTATTATTATACAGGATTTCTACTGCACCAACAATTTGTGCAGCACTTTACAACATGGGGGCAGAACAGCACTGTTACATTACAATTCAATACAGGAGGAATCAGAGGGCCCTTCTCGTTTCAGCCTACAATCTAAAAAGGGAAAGTCTATGACTATGGTCTATAACTGTGTCTAGTATATCTACAAGGCAATCAAAGTAAATAAAAAAAAATTAAAAAAATTCCTTTACTTACGTGAATGTAATATTTGGCTGTGCTGCCTCTATACCATTCAGAAGCCCCAATAGGACATTTTGCACCTATAAAGATCACACACATATAATTATATATAGAGATACAAAAAGATAGGTAGATGGACACACTAAAAGCTTTCTCATTAGAGATCGTTTTTAAAAAAAAATATTATAACCTACCCAAGCAATTGTCTGATTTCTGAGTTTTTCACTGTCAGATGGATTATATGGTGCCATAATAAGAAAGTTTACAGATATATTGAGTGGAGGAAGGTTGGCCTGGCTAATATCTGTAAATAAAATAATGAAAAAAAAAAAAAGATAAAGTATTGTAACATAGATCATGACTAAAAATAATAGATTATATAACAGCAGCATAAATGTATTTTTAAATTAGTGCAGGCCCTTCCCCCGCAATAGCTAGACAACTCTGGAAGATTTACCCCCCTTTCTGACCAGACCATTTTTTGCGAAAAGGCAGTGCATTATTTTAACTGACAATTGCGCAGTCGTGCAATGCTGTACCCAAATAAAATGTATGTCCTTTTTATACCACAAATAGAGCTTTCTTCTGGTGGTATTTGAACTCCTCTGCGTTTTTTGGGTTTTTTTTGCACTATAAACAAGACGACTGACAATTTTGGGAAAAAAACAACTATTTTTTACTTTCTACTATAAAACATATCCACTAAAAAAAAAATAAAAAAAAAAAATCGAATTTCTTCATCAATTTAGGCCAATATGTATTCTGCTACATATTTTTGGTAATGAAAATCCCAATAAGTGTGTATTGATTATAGCATCTACAAACTATGGGATATTTTTATTTATTTATTTATTTACTAGTAATAACAATGATTAGCGAGATATAGCAAGACTGCGATATTGTGGTGGACAAATTGGACACCTAACTGAAACTTTTGACATTTTTTTTGTGAACCAGTGACACCAATACAGTGATCAGTGCTAAAAATATGCACTGTCACTGTACTAATGGCACTGGATGGGAGGGGGTTAACATCAGGGGCGATCAAAGGGTTAAATGTGTGCCTAGCTAATGATTTAATGTAGTATGTGATGTGCTTTTACTAGTGGAAGGCATGGATCGGTGTTTGTGCATTACAGGAACACAGGATCCATGTCTTCTGTACAGACAGAATGGCAATCTGTCTTGTTTACATAGGAAAACTGCTATTCTGCCTGTGTACAGAACGATCAGTGGGTGCCGGCAGACATCGGGTGTGTGGGACCCGCTGATCAGCTCCTGTTGTGTAAAATCACAGCAGGAGCAAGCCGCCGGCAGCGCACACTTGCGCCCGATACCAATAAGTGCAGGATCCCGTATATATACACGATCCTGCACAACATGGCCATCCTGTAGCTGAAATGCTCCATACACATGATCGGACATTGATCGGACATTCCGACAACAAAATCCATGGATTTTTTCCGACGGATGTTGGCTCAAACTTGTCTTGCATACACACGGTCACACAAAGTTGTCGGAAAATCTGATCATTCTGAGCGCGGTGACGTAACACACGTACGTCGGGACTATAAAACGGGGCAGTAGCCAATAGCTTTCATCTCTTTATTTATTCTGAGCATGCGTGGCGCTTTGTGCGTCTGATTTGTGTACACACGATCGGAATTTCTGACAACGGATTTTGTTGTCAGAAAATTTTATAGCCTGCTCTTAAACTTTGTGTGTCGGAAAATCCGATGGAAAATGTGTGATGGAGCCCACACACGGTCGGAATTTCCGACAACCAGGTCCTATCACACATTTTCCGTTGGAAAATCCGACTGTGTGTACAGGGGATAAGTCTACTATGGGGTGGTCGGAAAGTGGTCTTTACCTTAGTGCTAACACCTTTGATGGTCTTTACCTTAGGTCTGACACTTTGATGGCCTTTACCTTAGTGCTAACACCTTTAATGGTCTTTACCTTAGTTCTAACACCTTTGATGGTCTTTACCTTAGTGCTAACATCTTTAATGGTCTTTACCTTAGTTCTAACACCTTTGGTGGTCTTTACCTTAGTGCTAACATCTTTAATGGTCTTTACCTTAGTTCTAACACCTTTGATGGTCTTTACCTTAGTGCTAACATCTTTAATGGTCTTTACCTTAGTTCTAATACCTTTGATGGTCTTTACGTTAGTTCTACTAAAAAATAATACAACTCAGAAAGTTGCAACGGTTATTTCCTGAACATGTCTTGTTTGCTACTTCTAACGAAAGGTATAAACATGAGATAATATTGCCCAATCTGGCCAAATCAGGCATTTTTAGAAAAGCAGCCAATCAGGCATGTTAGAAAACCTCCTCCAAATGCTATTGAGTGCCCCTAATATAATAAATCAAGAAGGAAGCTGCCTCTAAGGCATGCTAGCTATGATGATTTATGATGACCACCAGAAAAATGAGCCAAAGGTTCACTGATCCTTGCAGGTCTTTGTCAGAAACCTTGACAAGTTTTCAATTGTGGCATATTAGTATTCATAAACGGTAGGTATATTATTTGATGGAGGAATCAATATCGAGCCAGATATCACAACTCATAGGAAAACATACATGCGTACATAAAATTGTATATTAGTGAATGAAGATCCATTTGGACAGAAATCTAAAATTTACGAAGAATAACAAAGACCCCTAAATGTTGTAGTATATATAGTGTAAAACCAAGTATACATACAGAGCAAGAAATGAGGATAATTAACTTTACAGCTATGTAAGTAATGAGGCAGTGATGTAAGGAAGAAGACATTTAAATCAAATCAAAATAATAAAAAGTTCTAATGATCAAAACATAGTGGAAAGATAGCCTGTTACAATAATCATCATACACCAATGAACATGTGCTGATGTTTGTCTGTCACTTACTGTTGGAACTGATGCTGTTGGGTGCCAGCTCAAAGCCCCCAACACTATTATTACTTTGCAGGCTGCTGATTAATGCACGTACAGTGTTGTCGCTGGAAGGCGCTGGAGTGGTATTGTCAAATTCAAGTACTGATTCAACAACCACAGAACCGTTACTGCAACACAGGAAAATGGACAAGTCAAATCTTTGTTTTAGTGCATAGCAGGCGTATTTTAGTGTGGCTGACTTGATCGCATTATTTTCATCTCCATTTTATATGTAGTAGAAGTGGAGATAGATAATAACAACTGATTTATTGTCAATAGCATTCTAACAGGTTTGCAAGAACTCTTATCGGCTTCTATAAGCTACTCTACTCTAATTTTCTGTACTACATATAAACCATAAAATAGAAAGTATACTGAGAACATAAATTTAAAACAACATTGTTAAAACCCTTTACAATTAAAATAATTCATAATCTGTACTTAAAAAACTTGAGAAGACCAGAAAATGCAGGATAATGACTAATGGGGACATGAAATAGAGAGACGCTCTCTCTAAAATAGCCAACTTAACTATTTATAGCAGTGTCAATACGTGCTTGTCAGCATTTTCAATTAAATTATTTTAGGATCACACTGGGCCTTTATCCACTTGCCTACTGTTTACCCCCCTCCTGCCCAGGACAATTATCAGCTTTCAGCGCTGTCGCACTTTGAATGACAATTGCGCGGTCATGCAACATTGTACCTATATGAAATTTTTATCATTTTTCACACAAATAGAGCTTTCTTTTGGTAGTATTTAATCGCCACTAGGTGATCACCACAAACGAAAAAACATTTGAAAAAAAATCCCAAACATTTTTCATAGTTTGTTATAAATATTTTCTCCTTCACTAATGTGCGCTGATGAGGCTGCGCTGATGAGGGGGCACTGATAGGCATTGGTGAGCCTGCCCTGATAGGTGGCACTGAAAGGAAGAAGCAGTGATAGGTGGGCACTGAAAATCTGTGCCATGATTATCAGTGCACATGTCCCTAACACAAGCTGGTTACCGACTCTCTTCTTTTCTTCTCGCTGTAAGCATGAAGAGAGAAAATCCAATGACTGGCTTGTGTTTACATCATGTGATTAGCTGTCATTGGCTGACAGCTAATCACGTGGTAAAGGGGCACTGTGATTGGCCCTTTACCTTAATCTGTGTTAAGCTGAGTCAGAAGAACACGGCGATAACAGAGCACGTCGCCCGAGCACGGCAGGGGGCACGGGCAGCGCAATCACAGGAGGACGTCCATTGACGACCTCCTGGCATTGCAAGACCGCGCTGTAGCCACCTTTCAGCTATTGCATGGGTGGCAAAGAGATTAAGCATGGCATGACACAACTGTGGGGGGAGCAGACAGACCAAGGTGTCCAATGGAGCGTCAGTTCCCATTTAGATCAAACAGACAGAGGTCCCTGCCCCCCCCCCCCCCCCCCTTATTATTGTTACTTTTTTTATCTCTGTTTGTTTTGTTGTTTGTGCACATTTATACATTTACAGAAAAAAAGAAAATAATAAAAAAATAAATACATTGGAATGATTGTTTTTCCCCCTTTCCATTGGTCTTCTGGTTTTACATTTGTTTGTTTGCTCATGTTTTATGCTTGTGTGTGCAATGTGAATTTCTTATTTGTCTGTAGTATGTGTGCCTTGGCTGATTGAGATGGCAATAAAATGGCTGGCAGAGTGCCCCAGCTTAAAGGGTATTGATGAGGGCAAAAACTGGGTTTTTGGAACGACTGAAAGCCCTTGCAGCTTCTGAACTAGAATATGCAGTTGGAGGCAGCATTGGCTTCAGGCATAAATACGTGTTCCAGCCTGCTGCCTCCTTCCTCTTCTCCTGTAGTCTAACGTGAGCGTGAGCTGTGAGACCCTGGGAGCCGAGACCTGGAGCCAGACTGCAGCGCAGTCCATCCTCACCACTAGGGGCTCTGGTGAACACCTGCTGGTTCTTAGACTCCGCGCCCTGGGGAATCTATGCTCTAGCTCCCAGTGGGATCTGTGTTAGTGATCCAGTAGACCTGCTTCCTGAACTTCCCAGGGTTCCGCAGCAGTCAGTCATAGGGTCCACTACCTAGCGGTGCACTTCCGACTCCTACAGAGTGCATCTGTCACCTAGCCTCAAGGTGACCTGACAATACGTTTATGTGGTTTATGGTAGAATCAAGCAATTTTTGGTAAAATCTCAGATCAGCCAAAAAGGGATTGTTTTTTGTATTTGTATGTTTTTGACATCAATGTCTATTGTGAGTTATCTTTTGAAGCTGTGGCCAATATATACATTTACATAAAATATAGATCATTCCAACATAAAAATCTGTGTAAGTGCTGTTTGTTATTGGGGTTTTTAAGGTCAATGGGAGTGAGTTGTGGTTATTGAGGGAGTATAGATCACCACTACACCAGTCAAGTAAATGCTGATTGTAATAGTAGCCAGTAAGTTTTAGTGACATTAAAACATTGATCATAAATAACCAAGTCTGGATACATACCAGAATAAACCTTCTTATTATTATTTCTTGATTTTTATGGATGTTTAACCACTTCAATCATGTGCACTTTCACACCCTTTATGCCCAGGGCAATATTCAGCTTTTGCCTCTGTCACACTTTGAATGAAATTTGCACGCTCATGGAACATTGTACCCATATGGAATGTTTTCTTGTTTTTTTTACATATAGAGCTTTTTAGGGTGGAATTAAATTACCACTGGGTTTTACATTTTTTTCTAAACAAAAAGGCTGAAAATTTTGAAAAAAAAACACGCATTTTTCTTTATTTATGTTTTAAACTTAGGCTAACTGTATTCTACTACATTTCTTTGGTGAAAATGACCCAAATTGGTGTTTATTATTCAGTCTGCTGGAAAGTTATAGAGTCCACAAACTATGGTGTACTTCAAAAAAACTTGACATGCCTCCTACTAAATACCATGCACTGTCTACTTTCCAAAAAGGGGTAATCTGGGGTATATTTGTACTGTCTAATCAAGACATTTGATATGCTTTCAGTACATCATGATTGAGCGATGTATAAATATATATATTATATATATATATATATATATATATACATACACATACACACACACACACACACACACACACACACACATACATACAGTATCTCACAAAAGTGAATACACCACTCACATTTTTGTAAATATTTTATTATATCTTTTCATGTGACAACACTGAAGAAATGACACTTTGCTACAATGTAAAGTAGTGAGTGTACAGCTTGTATAACAGTGTAAATTTGCTGTCCCCTCAAAATAACTCAACACAAAGCCATTAATGTCTAAACCTCTGGCAACAAAATTGAGTACACCCCTAAGTGAAAATGTCCAAATTGGGCCCAATTAGCTATTTTCCCTCCCCAGTGTCATGTGACTTGTTAGTTTTACAAGGTCTCAGGTGTGAATGGGGAGCAGGTGTGTTAAATTTGGTGTTATCGCTCTCTCTTTCTCATACTAGTCACTGGAACCTCATGTCAGAGAACTCTCTGAGGATCTGAAAAAAAGAATTGTTGCTCTACATAAAAATGGCCTAGGCTATAAGAAGGGGGTTCTTTGGGGTTAAACCCCAAAAAAACTCCATTGTTGCGGCGCTTCCGAAGCAATTCGAATGGGCAGGGCATTTCGGGAGCGCTAAATACAGCACTCCCAAACTGCCCCAAAGATGCTGCTTGCAGGACTTGTCGGGACCACCTGCAAGCGCACCACTCGAATGTGAAAATACACACATGAATGAATGGGAGGCGGTTTTCAGGCACTTAGAGGAGGCTATTTCCAGCGCTAAAGCACCCAAGAACCGCCCCGGTGGGAAAGGGGTCTAAAAAATTGGCACAGCGGGCTCATTCCAGGAGGGCGTCATATGACATCCACCTATAAAGAGGAAAGTCCCTACCCAGCCATTATTGTACTATAGGCAAGGTGGGAACTGGTTAAAGTATATCTCCAGTTTTAGTTTTGGATAGAGTAAGATTAGGGCCCCTGTCAAGTGCTTTTTCTGTCTATGGCCTCATTTTGCAGCCTTTTCCTTGCTTCCTTTCTTGGTGACAGCGTTTACACTGGTACAGGAAGCAAGGGGCATTCTCTCTATAGGGACACAATGGTAATATGAACAATTTTTGGGCTGTAGAACCCTGTTGACAGTGGGTGACCTTCAATGGCAAGACCAGAGGGCCACGTGTATAGTTTGGGGGGGTAAGAATTACACACACATGCCTTCTTCTTCTTCTTCTTCTTCTTCTTTCATAACACCTTTCAGGGCAACAAACTTAGCCACTGCACCCAAGCTGCATCTCTCAAAGTACTCTGACCACTGATAACTTGAATTTCTGATCCACAGATTCCGTTGATACTGCTGCTAGATACAATGAATGTTCAAATGTCTAACCGCTCAGTAACTTTACTGACAACTCCTTATGTGCATCTTGATCAGAAGACCATGCACAAAACTTTAACAACTATAGTAACAATAGTACTCTAAATAGTTGGTCCACTGCTTTGCTGCTGACAAGGTCAATAAACTATGGTTCTGAGCCGAGTACTATGCTGGAGTCTCCTACATTTTATTCTTGAACATAAAAAATGAAAACTAGCTCACTCAAGCATGTGCATTAATGCAGAGAAAATGAGTAGAGTTGGAGGACATCTAAGATGCTAGTCAAGAAACCTATGGATAAACAAAATAGATGGAATATATTTCCTGTTGTGGGCATTGATCAATGGCCACAGCACTATAAGGCAAGAGTGCTAACCATTCAGCTATCATGTTCCCTACTAGGTGGAAGGAAGGTCCCTTAACTGTTACTTATCTGGCAAATATTTTGAAGTCTTTAACAAAGCAAATATTTTAAAGTCTACCTACATCACACCTATAAAAACACAAGGAAAGCTGATAGCCTTATCTAATAAGTTCAATCAATGTGCAAAGGGCAGTAATCCGTGGAAACAGAAATCATCTTTTATTGTTCTGACTGCTTTAAAATTATGAAATTTAACTTACTGCACCATGTATGTTATTATGCTATTAGTCTATAATTTGTGGTTTCTATACAGTTAGTCCAATAAAAGAAACATGGGGTATTTCAAGCTGCCAAAATCTTTAATTAATGTCTTTCAACTGATTGATTTACTCTATAAAAAAGGACAGATACATTGGAAGAAAATGTTTGTTCACAAATCTACTATCGGTAATGGTTACAACATGTTACCAGCAAATGGCCTGTCAAAATTGTTGCTATGCAGTCTACATCTAAGTCACTTACTAAAATAAATGTTCTAAAAAGGAATTATTCACTTACCTGAAACCTGTCACTGTTACTTTCTTGAAATTATTAAATTTAGCCTTATAAACTTTTGTCATCTGTGAAAGAAATATTAAAATAAAAATGACTATACAATTTAGCTGAATGGTAATTTACTCCATAGGAGTTGTAAAATATACACAATACTGTGCACAATGTAGAAATGTGATATTGTCTTTTTTAAGATGATGGTAACACTGCCTGCTAAATGGAACAATATTGCAGGTTGCCACATACACTATATTACCAAAAACATTGGGACCTGCCTTTACACGCATATGAACTTTAATGGCATCCCAGTCTTAGTCCATAGGGTTCAATATTGAGTTTGCCTACCCTTTGTAGCTATAACAGCTTCAACTCTTCTGGGAAGGCTTTCCACAAGGTTTAGGAGTGTGTCTATGGGAATGTTTGACCATTCTTCCAGAAGCGCATTTGTGAGGTCTGGCACTGATACGTACATGAAGGCCTGGCTCGCAGTCTCCACTCTAATTGATCCCAAAGGTTTTCTGTTGGGTTGAGGTTAGGACTCTGTGCAGGCCAGTCAAGTTCCTGGCAAACTCACTCATCCATGTCTTGCTTTGTGTACTGGTGCGCAGTGATGTTGTTATAGCGTGGGCCAACTCAATATTGAACCCTACGGACTAAGACTGGGATGCTATTAAAGTTCATGTGTGTGTAAAGGCTGGCGTCACAATACTTTTGGTAATATAGTGTAACATACAAAATAACAGTTAAAATGCAATTCCTATGGGAATTCCTATGGTAGTGCAATCCCTATGGGAAACTCTTCTGCTTTTCCTCTTTCCATTTGATTCAAATAATTTCAACATTCAATTTCAACATTCAAGCAATTCAGCAACAGGTGTGCCCACATAATAGGTGTGTTAACATAAGTCACACTTTTTTTAATCTCTTTCTCTAAAAAAAAATATTTCCAGCACATTATGACTAACATATAGGTCTAGTAACAGTAAAGCAAGGAACCTGCTAGTGTGAGACAAATTTTATTATGTACTGTAGTAGAGGAGGCCATTTTCAGGGCAAGCGCCTACATTAAAATAATTTAAAATACATTTAAAACAAATAGATTAATGCGTGATCTTTCTCAGCTTGGTATTTTATGTCTTCATTTTTTAAGCAATTCAGAAATTTTTACACGGAACTCACTCAAACTGTTCCCACAAATTTCCTCAAAATTCCTCCACCAAATGATTTGCTATAGTGTGGATGAGCAAGTTTGGGGTGGAGGAACTTGACTGGCCTGCACAGATTCCTGATAGAACATTTTTGGGATGAATTAGAGTAGAGACTGCGAGCCAGGCCTTCTTGTCCAACATCAAAGCCTGACCTCACAAATGCGCTTCTGGAAGAATGGTCAAATATTCCCATAGACACACTCCTAAACCTTGTGGACAGCCTTCTCAGAAAAGTTGAAGCTATTACAGCTGCAAAGGGTGGGCCAACGCAATATTGAACCCTGCGGACTAAGACTGGGGTACCATTAAAGTTCATGTAAAGGCAGGCGTCCCAATACTTTTGGTAATACAGTGTATGTGCATGTTAAGAAAATATCTTCATTTTCCCACTGCCATGTGAAGGTCTTAATTAGGATTACTTCTAGTACCTGTTGCTGACATCTTTATAATGAATCCACTATTCATAAATGGTAGTTGTGCAGTTTCACGAATTACTCAAATCATTTCAGATGAAAAAAAAAATTCACAAAATATTCAGACACATAAAAAAAAAATTAAGCAGTCAGCAATTCTCCTATTTCAATTGTCACCATCTGCAACCTATACTGACATTTCATGTAAGATTTGCTACTACCCATCATTTACAGGTGTATAAAAAACCTGGTCATAATGGAAAATGCTACTTTTAAAAAGTAACTCTACACTTGGGCTAGAGATTTTGATGTCCAGTGACAAAAAAATAAATAAAAATAAATTATATCAAGTATCCTTACCTCAACCTCTACCTGAGTCTTCAGATTGATGTATTTGCTAGATGATTGGTTCTGCAGTTCATTATCAAAAACTTTATTGACAATCTTAAATTCCAAAGGCACAGTGGCAATAGGTGTGGCAGTGGTTGTTTGCATGTTGTTTGTGCTGTATGTGTTGATGGTAGTGGAGATTGACTGTGCCAATGATGAAGTAGTGTTAGTAGTCACTGCAGATAATGTGGAAACACTAGTGGATGTGGTGATAGAAGAATTTAATGAGACTGGCAGTGAAGTAGTGTCATTTGAGTTTGCTGTGGCTGGTGCTAATGTAGTTGCTGTAGTGTCTAATGAGATTGGTAGAGAAGCGGTAGCCTTTGAGACTGATGAAGCCGGTGCTAACGTAGTGGAATTGGATTGTAATGAGACTGGTAATGAAGATGTAGAATTTGTTACCGATGAAGCTGGTGCTACTGTAGTGGCATTGGATTCTAATGGGACTGGTAGTGAAGATGTAGAATTTGTGACCAATGAAGTTGGTGCTAATGTAGTGGCATTGGATTCTAATGGGACTGGTAGTGAAGATGTAGAATTTGTGACCGATGAAGCTGGTGCTAATGTAGTGGCATTGGATTCTAATGGGACTGGTAGTGAGGAAGTGGAATTTGTGGCCGATGAAGTTGGTGCTAATGTAGTGGCATTGGATTCTAATGGGACTGGTAGTGAAGATGTAGAATTTGTGACCGATGAAGTTGGTGCTAATGTAGTGGCATTGGATTCTAATGGGACTGGTAGTGAGGAAGTGGAATTTGTGGCCGATGAAGTTGGTGCTAATGTAGTGGCATTGGATTCTAATGGGACTGGTAGTGAAGATGTAGAATTTGTGACGGATGAAGCCGGTGCTAATGTAGTGGCATTGGATTCTAATGGGACTGGTAGTGAAGATGTAGAATTTGTGACCGATGAAGTTGGTGCTAATGTAGTGGCATTGGATTCTAATGGGACTGGTAGTGAAGATGTAGAATTTGTGACCGATGAAGCTGGTGCTAATGTAGTGGCATTGGATTCTAATGGGACTGGTAGTGAGGAATTGGAATTTGTGGCAGATGAAGTTGGTGCTAATGTAGTGGCATTGGATTCTAATGGGACTGGTAGTGAAGATGTAGAATTTGTGACGGATGAAGCCGGTGCTAATGTAGTGGCATTGGATTCTAATGGGACTGGTAGTGAAGATGTAGAATTTGTGACCGATGAAGCTGGTGCTAATGTAGTGGCATTGGATTCTAATGGGACTGGTAGTGAGGAAGTGGAATTTGTGGCCGATGAAGTTGGTGCTAATGTAGTGGCATTGGATTCTAATGGGACTGGTAGTGAAGATGTAGAATTTGTGACCGATGAAGTTGGTGCTAATGTAGTGGCATTGGATTCTAATGGGACTGGTAGTGAGGAAGTGGAATTTGTGGCCGATGAAGTTGGTGCTAATGTAGTGGCATTGGATTCTAATGGGACTGGTAGTGAAGATGTAGAATTTGTGACCGATGAAGCTGGTGCTAATGTAGTGGCATTGGATTCTAATGGGACTGGTAGTGAGGAAGTGGAATTTGTGGCCGATGAAGTTGGTGCTAATGTAGTGGCATTGGATTCTAATGGGACTGGTAGTGAGGATGTGGAATTTGTGGCCGATGAAGTTGGTGCTAATGTAGTGGCATTGGATTCTAATGGGACTGGTAGTGAAGATGTAGAATTTGTGACCGATGAAGCTGGTGCTAATGTAGTGGCATTGGATTCTAATGGGACTGGTAGTGAGGAAGTGGAATTTGTGGCCGATGAAGTTGGTGCTAATGTAGTGGCATTGGATTCTAATGGGACTGGTAGTGAAGATGTAGAATTTGTGACCGATGAAGCTGGTGCTAATGTAGTGGCATTGGATTCTAATGGGACTGGTAGTGAGGAAGTGGAATTTGTGGCCGATGAAGTTGGTGCTAATGTAGTGGCATTGGATTCTAATGGGACTGGTAGTGAAGATGTAGAATTTGTGACCGATGAAGTTGGTGCTAATGTAGTGGCATTGGATTCTAATGGGACTGGTAGTGAGGAAGTGGAATTTGTGGCCGATGAAGTTGGTGCTAATGTAGTGGCATTGGATTCTAATGGGACTGGTAGTGAAGATGTAGAATTTGTGATGGATGAAGCCGGTGCTAATGTAGTGGCATTGGATTCTAATGGGACTGGTAGTGAAGATGTAGAATTTGTGACCGATGAAGCTGGTGCTAATGTAGTGGCATTGGATTCTAATGGGACTGGTAGTGAGGATGTGGAATTTGTGGCCGATGAAGTTGGTGCTAATGTAGTGGCATTGGATTCTAATGGGACTGGTAGTGAAGATGTAGAATTTGTGACCGATGAAGCTGGTGCTAATGTAGTGGCATTGGATTCTAATGGGACTGGTAGTGAGGAAGTGGAATTTGTGGCCGATGAAGTTGGTGCTAATGTAGTGGCATTGGATTCTAATGGGACTGGTAGTGAAGATGTAGAATTTGTGACCGATGAAGCTGGTGCTAATGTAGTGGCATTGGATTCTAATGGGACTGGTAGTGAGGAAGTGGAATTTGTGGCCGATGAAGTTGGTGCTAATGTAGTGGCATTGGATTCTAATGGGACTGGTAGTGAAGATGTAGAATTTGTGACGGATGAAGCCGGTGCTAATGTAGTGGCATTGGATTCTAATGGGACTGGTAGTGAAGATGTAGAATTTGTGACCGATGAAGCTGGTGCTAATGTAGTGGCATTGGATTCTAATGGGACTGGTAGTGAGGAAGTGGAATTTGTGGCCGATGAAGTTGGTGCTAATGTAGTGGCATTGGATTCTAATGGGACTGGTAGTGAAGACGTAGAATTTGTGACCGATGAAGCTGGTGCTAATGTAGTGGCATTGGATTCTAATGGGACTGGTAGTGAGGAAGTGGAATTTGTGGCCGATGAAGTTGGTGCTAATGTAGTGGCATTGGATTCTAATGGGACTGGTAGTGAAGATGTAGAATTGGTGACTGATGAAGCTGGTGCTAATGTAGTGGAATTGGGTTGTAATGAGACTGGTAGTGAGGATGCGGAATTAGTGGCCGATGAAGTTGGTGCTAATGTAGTGGCATTGGATTCTAATGGGACTGGTAGTGAAGATGTAGAATTTGTGACGGATGAAGCCGGTGCTAATGTAGTGGCATTGGATTCTAATGGGACTGGTAGTGAGGAAGTGGAATTTGTGGCCGATGAAGTTGGTGCTAATGTAGTGGCATTGGATTCTAATGGGACTGGTAGTGAAGATGTAGAATTGGTGACTGATGAAGCTGGTGCTAATGTAGTGGAATTGGGTTGTAATGAGACTGGTAGTGAGGATGTGGAATTAGTGGCCGATGAAGTTGGTGCTAATGTAGTGGCATTGGATTCTAATGGGACTGATAGTGAAGATGTAGAATTTGTGACGGATGAAGCCGGTGCTAATGTAGTGGCATTGGATTCTAATGGGACTGGTAGTGAAGATGTAGAATTTGTGACCGATGAAGCTGGTGCTAATGTAGTGGCATTGGATTCTAATGGGACTGGTAGTGAGGAATTGGAATTTGTGGCAGATGAAGTTGGTGCTAATGTAGTGGCATTGGATTCTAATGGGACTGGTAGTGAAGATGTAGAATTTGTGACCGATGAAGTTGGTGCTAATGTAGTGGCATTGGATTCTAATGGGACTGGTAGTGAGGAAGTGGAATTTGTGGCCGATGAAGTTGGTGCTAATGTAGTGGCATTGGATTCTAATGGGACTGGTAGTGAGGAAGTGGAATTTGTGGCCGATGAAGTTGGTGCTAATGTAGTGGCATTGGATTCTAATGGGACTGGTAGTGAAGATACGGAATTTGTGACCAATGAAGTTGGTGCTAATGTAGTGCCAATGGATTCTAATGGGACTGGTAGTGAAGATGTAGAATTTATGACTGACGAAGCTGATGCTAATGTAGTGGCATTAGATTCCAATGGGACTGGTAGTGAAGATGTAGAATTTGTGACCAATGTGTTGGGTAGTATAGTTGTTGAATCACTGTTGTTGGTGATTTCTGTAGTAGATAGGGAAGTGGGGTCAGTGGTGGGACTTGATGTGGAATCAGTTAAAACATATCCAAATCTGGAAGCTGAAAGAAAGGAAATGTGCCATAATTACTGCATTTTTAATGACAATCAGTGAGTGTGTGTTTAAACAAATGAAACAATCCATCAAAAAAGGTTTACAGTAACTCACTCTCTGTAGAACAAAAGCATGCCACATTGTGCCACAAATCCATTACCCTTTAATTCAACACCTTTAATAGGATATAATAAAATTGCAGATCACAATTGGAACACTTGGGTTTGGAGGGACTGGTTATTAATAATTCTTTTACAGTAGTTACAAAATGGCAAGTAAAATAGGGCTATTCTACTAATAGAAACTGTAATAAATGCTATTTATTAACTAATTTTTCATATGTGTTTTTACTATAAGTTTACAGTCTTTGTATTCCAAAAAGATTTTTTAAAACATGATGGGGTTCCCAAAGCTGTGCTTGTATTCTAAAGAAGCAGCACAGCAGTGACAGTCTGTGTCACAGTTGGCTTTGTCTGACAAACTTTGGATTTAAAAAATAAGGGACAAGTATCTAAAGAAAGAAAATGTTATGTATTATGGCTTAGCAGTCTTTGGATGCTGTAGCTGTGTGGGTTTTCTTGTTTCATGCCTTTTTCTTTTATTTTCACCTGCTGATCCTAATAACACATTCCTTGTCCTATGGGGACAATGCTCATTCACTGTACTGTACCTATGTATGTATGAGCAGCATGGGATTGCATACAGCCCACGCCCCAAAACCTAACATTATTCCCCCAAATACAATCAAAATGAAAGAAAAGCACCACACGAATTATTGGCATATATAATGGCCGCAAAACACTTTATTGGTTTGCAATAGATCATAAATATTTATTAATTTTTTATTCAACCAAAAATATTCAAGTAAATATTAATATCTGTCTATAAGCTCAGTTATTGGAACTCGAAATCGAGGGTGACCAACCACATAAGTGCCAGAGACAAAAGGGTGGGAAGGGAGGGTAGCTCTTTTGCCAAGGCTTGACCAATTGAGAAAAACCTGTGGAATTCTTCCATATTTATAGGGCTCTAGAAACTTCCATGACTTCTTATTGGCTAAAAACTCTCCTCATAAAATGTAAAGAGACAGTAACCTAATTACATACAAACCTATTGCCCATAAAACTTGTATGAAAAGTTGAGTGGGAGGGGGTAGGGCCGCAATAAGCCCATGAAGGCGGGCCCAAATAGATGTTCCCTCCTTTTACATGCTCACCCTAGGACAGGAAATGTTTTAGTACTACAAAACACCATGCCTTCTCCTAATGCACCACCTCAATGTACTGATAAGCAGCAATACTTTACATTTTTGTTTTGGATTTAGATATTCAAGATTGTAAGATTGTATTTTGTGCAGTGTGGAAAACATATTGAATTGTACTAATACAGTTGGGAATGCATGTATCATGTTTGTTTAAAGTCTGTATGGATCACATTTTTTGTCAGGTAATTATGTAAAGCATATTAATATTGCTTATTTACATTTCCAGACAACAGGTGTAGCTCTAGACTGCTTTTCCATGTTTACCAGGCCCTCTTGATATCTCTAATTAAATAGAATTCAGTAGCTCAAGCTCAAATTTACACACAAAACTGAATGGGTGAGGGGAGTGACTTACCCCTTCCCCCCCTTCCCCTGTGTGCTCTGTTCACATGGGCCTACAAATTTGTTTTAGGCTGCATGCACACCTGTGCGTTTCATAAACATGCAAAAAAAACATAAAAATTTGCGTTTTGCCATGTATTTTAGAAAACGTGCTGCAATCATGGGTTGCGCGTGCAGTGTCAATAAATAATAGAACCCCAAGCGCATATAGCAAATGCACATTTTGTTGTGTGAAAAAATGCACTACAGATGTGTAAAAAAAAAAAAGAATCTGCCAACTCTTTCTGATTGAAACGTTTTTGGAGCTACATTGGAGCAGGTAGGAAAGTGCTCTAGACGCAACGTGTGCTAATGCGTGAAAAACACTCAAAAAAACACAAGCAGGAATGTGCATTCCTGCTACGCTCAGGTGTGATTGGGGCCTTAGAAATTTTGAAAGCAAATAGTTTCTGCTGTGTTATATTTTTAGAAAATTCATAATGCTTCGTAGATCCTGGGACAGACAGGTAAATTAAATTGTTAGCAAGTGGATTTTTTTTTTAAAGAAACGCCATATGTCTATTTTTCTTAAAATACCCTTTACCTGTTTGCTATTAACTTTTTTTTGTACGCTCTTGGCATCATTTAGTATGGAGCTGGAGAATAATGTTATCACAGGAGTCGCATCATAAGGGGCACCCAATGGTCAAAGAAGGAGAATCCCAGGTCCAGAAGAACAGGAGAACGTTGAGATGGCAAAGATGGAACAGGGCAAGGCACAAGGATCTTACATTGCTGGAGGATACCAACACAGAAGTAAGCATGCCATAATCTGCAAGTTGTCCATTATGGAGAACGCTTCTGCAGACTCTCTCCCCTCCCACACACACAAAAAACATGTTATATAAATGGCTTAAAAGATATAAAAACATCAGTTTTAAAAGTGCACGTGACACATTATATTTTTAAGTGGAATAGTTGACTGCTTATTGTGATGGGTTAGAGCAGTGGTTCTCAACTCCTGTCCTCAGGACCCACTAACAGGCCAGATTTTAAGTATTACCTTTGGGGAGATGCAGACCAGAATACTCAAATCACTGAGCAGCAAATTATATCACCTGTGATGTATTTCAGTTATCTTCCAAACCTGGCCTGTTGATGGGTCCTGATGACAGGAGTTGAGAACCACTGGGTTTGAGGGTCAATTTACACACAACACTAATATTTTAGTATTGGTATTTGTCATTGCATACTAGCATCACATGTAATTGTAATGTAACACATGTAATTCACAACATCGCCCCCATCTACATCACCAACCTCATCTGCAGATATCACCCAAATCGCCCCCTCCGCTCCTCCCAGGACCTCCTGCTCTCTAGCTCCCTTGTTACCTCCTCCCATGCTCGCCTTCAGGACTTCTCCAGAGCCTCTCCCATCCTCTGGAATTCCCTGCCCCAGTATGTCCGATCAGCCCCTACCCTGTCCACCTTTAGGAGATCCTTGAAAACTCATTTATTCAGGGAAGCCTATCCCACACCCACATAACTGTCCCTGAGCCACCCCCATCAAATCATTCTTTGCAGCTATTACCTTTTGTACCACCACCCCCTCCCTTTTTAGAATGTAAGCTCTACGAGCAGGGCCCTCCTGTACCTTTTGTATTGTACTGTAATTGTGTTGTCCCCCTTTTACATTGTAAAGCGCTGAGTAAACTGTTGGCGCTATATAAATCTCGTATAATAATAATAATAATAATAATAATTGCATCACATACTAGCCCAGTATGTGCCGCTGACCTGCAAATGAAGCCCGCGATGTCCCCGCTGGTGGCCACAACCATCTTCACCCCTCTTCCTTCCGAGGCCGTAGACTCCGACTCTGTGACTGGCCAGAGTCACAGAAGCCGACAGTTATGGCATGGGCCCTGTAGAAATGCGCCAATGACGTCGGAGAAAGCGTATATGGTAAATATTTCCTAAACCGTGCAGGTTTAGGAGATATTTCCAGTACCTACAGGTAAGCCTTATCTGTAGGTAAAAGTGGTATGTAAGGGTTTACAACCACTTTAAACCACCTGAAAATTTCTTAACTCTCTTAGGGTCTCAGTTGGTCAAGTTGTAGGTGGGGTGCAGCATGGTATGGCGGCAATAATACATTTAGTCCCAGTGCAATGAAAGAACTTGTATTGAAACAATGCAGAGACAGTTCACAAACAACCCAGTGGGAAGGCAGCCTAGCCAGGAACACTCACAGTTCCAACAGCGTATAGAGAAGAGGATTCAGACAAACAGACAGAGCCTGTAGAGAGAGGGGTAGAATGCGGCCTGGCCATCTCGTGCCCAAGCAGGCAGATGTCCAAAGAAGTTGCGAGCCCTACACTTTCCCTCCTTGTAGGGAACCTTTTCCTGCCACTATTTTTGTCCCTACCAGGTGGGGTACCTGTCCCTACTCTACCAACGTGCAAAATGCATGCCAAAACTGCCAGCCAGGGCCTTAAAAAAGATCTGCCTGATCCAAGATGGCTGCTAGAGTCACATGGTGCAGCAACATGCAAGTAGATCACTTCCCCAGTGACACAGGAAACCATAGAGGAACCATGTTCCTCTTTACTTCCTCTCTAACTGCAGTGCTGCTGCGGAATAGTGCCACCCGCAGTGGAGAAGGTAGACTGCACCTGCCTACAAGGTATCCTTTTTTTTCTTGACTTCCAGTTCACCAGAAATCGCTGCAACACACAAAGGCAGGCAGGAACACCCAAAACATCCAGATAAAAAAAGCACAAAGTCTGGAAATATGGCAGGGAGTTGTAACTGTTGGGCTGTACCTAAAATATGACTTTTTGGTGGATCAACCTTTTAAATTGAAGAGTCATTTGTACGGCAAGCAGATAATGTGTGTGGCAAAACAGGAACTATAACAGCTGCTGTGTAACTGTTGTATCTTAAAGTGACTTTGTTGTCACCCAAAACATTTGACCAAAGCAGTTCCGTGCAAAAGAAGACACAGTTTACTTACCTCTTCAGCTGCCCATGTCTCCTACTATCGATTCGATCAGTGTCATTATTAGACTCATCAGCAATCAGTAATTACAGGAGTTTTGAAAGCCTTTGTTCCCAGGTTCTATTCTCCGACCTCTGCATCGCTACTGTGTCTTGTAGTGAAATAAAGGTTGGAAGATGAAATAACTGCACATTGTGGAAGACGCAGGCATCCAACACTCTTATAATTGTCAAATGCCAAATACAATGGCAGGGGCTTCAGGTCTGGAATTGAGTGAAGGTAGGAGACATGGCCACAAGAGAGACAAGTATACTGTGACTTATTTTGTAGGTAACTCTTTGGCCAAACTTCGCTTTAAATTTTTACACCCAGTTCTGGCTACATTAGCTTATGCACACCAGGGCATAACCATTTCTATGGGTAGTATAGTCTGTAGCCTACAAGAAGTGCATAAAGGGCAGGATAGAATAGCAGCATTCCTCAGTGAAAAGGAACCCTTACATCAGATGTACTGTAGGATAGTAGGCAATTTGCTTTCTAGCTTCTTTTGACTAAAGTATTCGATGATGGTTGAGCCCAGAAGCTTTCACTGTAAGTGAATTCAAAATTAATATAAAAGTTAAAGAAAAAAACTCCAGTGGTGGATATACACATATCACGTGTCTTACCTGTGATTACAAGTGTCACAATAGCCGACTTCCACAGACTCAATATTGGAGGTACAGTATTGCATTTCCAGTTCCTATGAAAAAATATTTAGAATGTTTACATTTATGTTTTACGAAATATTCAGACAGTAATGCTTAACAAAGATGCTTTATAATGTTTACAATAAACAGGATTTGCATGATCTGAAATTTAGATTGTTTAGATAATTTGGCAGTAATTATAATAATTACAAACTGCTATATTAAGTTACATTTTGTGGTAGGTTTGTTTCTTCAGGTTCAGGGTTCAAAAATGTGAGCTGGAAGACTCAAGCTTATGAAAATGACCATTTAATAATGACTTATTACTGACTCTATGAGCCAATACTACCAAAACCACTTAGGAAAAGCACTCACTATAGCTGCATATATTGTATATAGCTAGTAGGTCGTTATTCAAAATGTTTCATTTTAATAACTTGTGTTTGATTTTAAATTGTTAGTGGGGTCAAACTGACATTTGTTTTTGACTACAGCGGCAAGAAAATTTCATTTCTTTTGAACGAATGAATTTTTGACAGTGCGTGTGGTTTTCAATTGGTAAAGTTCATTCACTCCAAAATCGATGTTAAAAGCAAATTAAGTTTTCAACTACGTTTGGATGACATTCATCAAGCTGTTGAATGTATGGAGAATTTTTGTACAAATGTTTGTTCAAGGATCTACTATCGTATTCCCAGCTTTAGTCTCAGGCTCTTTTATACGAGCGGTCCGATTGGGTTCACCTGAAAAACAGACAGGCGACCCGATCAGATCCCCCATTCTCCTCTATAGAGTGGCAGATGTAAACAGACTTTTGTCCGTTTACACCTGACTACCTCCAACCCCAACCCAAGCCGGCAAAAACAAATGGAAGCAGATCTGTGTCCATGTGTCTGCTCTACATAAGCGGAGCGGACATGGACTGGTCATCCGCCCGCTCCGCTCAGCTTAGCAGGGGATTAACTGCTGAGAAAAACAGATCTGGCCCATGTGAAAGGGGCTTTAGAGTAATCTGTTGTTAGTTATACCACTAAACTGGCCACACATAGAAAGCCTTTTTCTGTTAGCATGGATGGATAATACTCCCCCTGCGGCTGTCATCTGATTGTACGCAGGTACCCAACTCCTTCAATTTCTCAGTCGGGTGGGAGGGTGCTAACAGGGACACTCATGGAGTGAATTTCATCTGGTCCATCAGGAACTGGCCGATATTAGCTCTGTGTATGACCAACTTTAACGTATAAGTAGAGGCAAACAGCCGGAGGTTGGGATGCTGGGCAGGCACTTTGCAATTGCTTTCTAAATCTCTAGGAACGTGACATCATGGTTTTTCACAAAGATGATAAAGAGCTGATCAGGAAAAATGTATTGGCTTGAGACTAGAAGTATGCAATACAGAAGAGTAGCCAACATTGTCCTTGAAATTTAGGAAGTTAAAAAGAGTTCTTAAAATGTAAGCTTTACTCAAAAAATATGGAAAACACAACTTTGAGAGCTATGTACACAACTTGATAGATGTCATAGTAGCAACAATACACAATATTAAGATGTATATACCGGTGATGTAGGTTAATTCCCCATACCAACCCTTGGCAAAGATAAGGGAGAAAGCAAACTTCATTTTTCAAAGCATTTTCCTCTATCAACTTTAATCAGATGTTACTTGAAATACAGGTTTTGTTCCCCTGGGCCACCTTTTGGTTAACATTGATGTTGGAATGGTGGAAATGGATTTGCTCTTTCCCTCTTGGGTGCCTTTCCCATATGCCCGGACACAGACACAGGAAGCAGTAAATGGGTGTGTGACCACTTGCCACCTCATGCTGTGTATGTTGAAGAGCTAGAGCAATACATGACTCTCGGCACATTTAGAATGCAAGTGGGAATGAAAACAAGACAATTTTGCAAGTATTTAGACCTCTTTCACACTGGGGCCGCGGGCGCGTTAGGGATAAAGTGCTGCTCGTTTTAGCGGGGCTAAAGCTCTGTTTAAGCTGAGCTTTCTGGCCGCTAGTGCGGCGCTTTTAACCCCAAAAACTCCTGTGTTGCGGCACTTCCGAAGCACTTTTCAGGTGCTTCGGAAGAGCTGCCCATTCATTCCAATGGGCAGGGCATTTTGGGAGCGCTCCCAAACCGCCCCAAAGATGCTGCTTGCTGGTCTTTTCTGAACGTCCCGCAAGCGCACCGCCCCAGTGTGAAAAGTCACACTTGAATGAATGGGAGGCGGTTTTCAGGCACTTAGCAGAGGCTATTTCCAGCGCTAAAGCACCTGAAAACCGCCCCAATGTGAAAGGGGTCTTACTGGTCATTATGCAGGAAATTTTTGCTAGAAAAAAAACCCAAAAAAAACCATGCATAATAAGATCAGTAACATTTTTGTGGCCGTGTGAATGAAGCCTAAAAGGTTGCGGAGTTCTTACTGTCCTGATTAACTAAAAAAATAGCAAATACAGTAAAGAGATAAGATATAAAGCACAAATTCAATTTATAGCTTGTAAGATTCTTCCTCATTTCCTCATCCTCTGGTATGGACCTTAAGGGGAACCCCCTACGCCGAAAAAACGGCATGGGGGTCCCCCACAAATCCATACCAGACCCTTATCCGAGCACACAGCCCGGCTGGTCAGGAATGGGGGTGGAGACGAGCGAGCGGCCCTCCTCCTTCTGAACTGTACCAGGCTGCATGCCCTCAACATGGGGTGGTAGGTGCGGGCCCCCCACCCCAAAAAGCACCTTGTCCCAATGTTGATGAGGACAAGGGCCTCTTCCCGACAACCCTGGTCGTTGGTTGTCGGGGTCTGCGGGCGGGGGGCTTATCGGAATCCGGGAGCCCCCTTAAATAAGGGGGCCCCCAGATCCCACCCCCCACCCTTTGTGAATGAGTATGGGGTACATTGTACCCCTACCCATTCACCTAGGGAAAAAAGTGTCAATGAAAAAACACAGTACACAGGTTTTTAAAGTAACTTTTTACAGCTCCGGGGTCTTCTTCTGACTTCGGGGGTCTTCTTCCAACTCCGGGGGTCTTCTTCCAACTCTGGGGGTCTCTCCGGCGTCTCCTCCTGGTTTCCGGATCTTCTGCCGGCTCCTCCGCTATCTTCTCCCGCTCTTTTGCTAGCGGTGGCCCAGACTTCTGACTTCTTTTTTCTTGTCTTCTTCCTTCTTCTCTTCTTCCGATGTTGACACGATGCTCTCTCGAGCTGGAATGCTCTCTGAGCGCTCCGCAATGGACTTATATAGGCGGATACCCCGCCCCCTTATGAGATCACAGTCCCGGGTGATGTTGACCACGCCCCCTTATGACGGCACAGTCCCAGCATGCCCCGGGACTGTAACCTCATAAGGGGGCGGGGTCACCGCCTATATAGGTCCATCGCGAAGCGCTCAAAGAGCATACCAGCTGGAGAGAGCGTCGTGTCAACATCGGAAGAAGAGAAGAATGAAGAAGACAAGAAGGCAGAAGTCCAGGCCACCGCTAGAAAAAGAGCGGGAGAAGATAGCGGAGGAGCCGGCAGAAGACCCGGACACCGGGAGGAGAGGCCAGGGAGACCCCCGAAGTCGTAAGAAGACCCCGAAGACGGAAAAAGACCCCGGAGCCGCCTACTTTAAAAACCTGTGTACTGTGTTTTTTCATTGACACTTTTTTCCCTAGGTGAATGAGTAGGGGTACAATGTACCCCTACTCATTCACAAAGGGTGAGGGGCCAGGATCTGGGGGCCCCCTTATTAAAGGGGGCTCCCGGATTCCGATAAGCCCCCCGCCCGCAAACCCCGACAACCAACAGCCAGGATTGTCGGGAAGAGGCCCTTGTCCTCATCAACATGGGGACAAGGTGCTTTGGGGTGAGGGGGGACCGCAGGGCGCCCCCCTGCCCCAAAGCACCCACCACCCCATGTTGAGGGCATGCGGCCTGGTACGGTTCAGGAGGGGGGGCGCTCGCTCGTCCCCACCCCCATTCCTGACCGGCCGGGCTGCGTGCTCGGATAAGGGTCTGGCATGGATTTGGGGGGACCCCCACGCTGTTTTTTTGGTGTAGGGGGTTCCCCTTAAGGTCCATACCAGACCCAAGGGCCTGGTATGCTCTTGGAGGGGGAACCCATGCAGGTTTTTTTATTTAAAATTTAGCGCAGAGTTCCCCCTCAAGATCATCTGAGCACAAGTCGCATGCCGAAGTCGGATCATGCGAGACGGCGATCCGACTTTGATCCGACTTCAATGATAGTCAATGGGCTGAAGTAGGATCAAAGTTGGACCAAAGTAGTACAGGGAGCATTTCTAAAGTCGGAACGACTTGTGTCGGACTAGTTAGGATGGCTCCCATAGGGAAACATTGAATTTCACACGTCATGCGACAAGTTTTCCCAATGTCGAAGCGTTTGTCGGACCAGTGTGAACCCAGCCTTAATGCTGAAAAGACGTGCCTCTTCTGCGTTAAAAAAAATGCATGTTCTTAATATTTTTTTATTACAGTTACATTTTAAAGTGTAGGTATACCATAAACTTTTTTAGGACAAAAAAATTTAATCCACTGTCAGGTTTTTTCCTATATGTCTCATTGGGGAGATCTCCTTTTACTTCCTTTCCTGTTTTCTCAACAGGAACTAAGAGAATATCTTTCCAATATGTAGGATATTTCCTCTTATGCCTCGTACACACAAACAGACTTTCCGCCAACAAAACCGTGAAATTTTGTCCGAAGGGCGTTGGCTCAAACTTGTCTTGCATACACACGGTCACACAAATGTTGCCCAACAATTCCGAACGTAGTGATGTACTAGACGTACTACGTGGTTTTTTAGCTCTTTAGCGCCACCCTTTGGGTTCCTTCTGCTAATTTTGTGTTAGTAGAAGTTTGGTGAGTGTTGATTCGCGCTTTTCTTTTCCCATTCTTCTTTAAGCGCTTTTCATTTCGTGCTTTTCATTTCTGGTTGACAAACGGCGGTTTGTCAACCAGACATGTTGCGGTACCGGAGGAGATAACGTGTTATTTATTATTGGCCTTGGAGTTATTGCTTTGACATTATTATTTTTTTGGTTGAATAATGATTTGATTTGGTATATTTTCTATATTTTTGGATGCATAGAATGCACTTTTTTGTTAAGTTCTATTGGCAGATAGCATGTCTAATTTTTCTTTTTTTTTTAATGCACAATAAAAAAAATTGTGGAGAATAATACTTAGCTATGTGTTTTACTTCAAATGACAGTTTGGGAGTAGGCAGTTACATTTTAAAAAATACAATGTAAAATTGACAAGGGACACCAACATAGGGGATAATGGTGTTGTGGTACTTGCACAAATTAAAAAAAATAAAAAAAATAAAAACATAATAATATTATTCTTGATGTCACTAGAAAAAAAAAGCCTTTGAAAATTTGTTTGCAATAACTCCATCAGTATCACCAGCAAAGCAGCTTCATTATTATCCCATTAAAGAAGAAGAGAATTGTGCGCTGCATTTGGAGATTTCATAATTTGCCACGTGACGAATGTTACAGTAACTCTCCATTACAAATGCAAGACCAATCGCTTCTGCTTCTGAGCATGCGTGTATGTACTTTGGACTTTTGTCTGACGGACTTGTGTATGCACGATCGGAAAATCTGACAACACACATTTGTTGGCAGAAAATTTGAAGACATGCTAGCCAACATTTCTTGGTGGAAAGTCCAACAACAATTGTCCGATGGAGCATACACACGGTCGGATTTTCTGCCAACAGCCTGACAGCCAACATTTACCATTGGAAAATACGATCGTGTGTACGGGGCTTTAGACAGTGGTCACAAGTACAAGTGTCCCTATCATAAAATGTATGTGAAAGCTACATAAAGTTGTTAATTATTCAGTGAATCCCATACCTGTGCACAGATCACAAAGCAGTCACACAGGTAATCTAATATGCATTTTTTTGCTTAAAGAGGAACTGTGGTCTGATCACATAATTTGTAATAACATCTTTGCCATTCTGAAGCTTCCCTCCAACCACTTTGCATATTATTTTATATATACTGTGATTCTGTACTTGCCAAAAATGCTGCAGAAATCTCCCTCCACGGAGTCTGGCTGCATCTATTTTAACTGTAGGCAGCTGAAGTTGCTGATTGTTCACTTCCTGGATTTACACAGACACACAGAGTCACACCTCCAACACTGTAGTCCTGCAGGTCTCATTGGCCCTCTTATGACTCATCCCCCCTCCTTTCCTTTCCTGGCAAACACTCATGAGAGTGAGAGAGAGAGAGAGAGAGAGAGAGAGCTGTATATGATGTCATAAGCCTAGACTAATGACCAGACAAGAAATAGGAACTGGGTTGTATAAGGTATTTACTGGCAGAAAAAAAATGCTCTGTGACTGGCCGGAGCAGCGATGACATCACTCCCGTGCATACATGCTGGTGCTGCCACTAACGGCATGATTGCCATCAGAAACGGCACGCTCAGTGCGCCTGCGCCCGATGTCTACGGCGCATGCGTCGTAGACATCGGTGCTGCTATTTCTGCAAATATCTCCTAAACCTTTTAGGTTTGGGAGATATTTCTTGCACCTACAGGTAAGCCTTAATCTAGGCTTACCTGTAGGTTAAAGTGGTTGTAATGGGTTTACAACCACTTTAAAGTAGTTCATACACTACTTTGGTCGGATTTTCATGCAACTTGAGGGCCATAGACTTCAATGTTAACCCTCAAAAGTGGCATAAAAGTCGTACCTGAATGTTATACAATGCAACAGTTGCCCATCATCACTGGTCAAAGCCAAAGTTGTATCCAAGTTGCTCCCATCCAAAGTTGCGTCAAAGTTGCACTCCAAAGTCGGTGTAACTACAAGTGTGAATGCAGAGTAGAGATGGGCTTTGGCGTGTTCGAAATCCCATATGCCTGATCCCGCCAGGAAGCCAACACTGCACACCGCTATTTATATTGTAAAGCGCTACGTAAACTGTTGGCGCTATATAAATCCTGCATAATAATAATAATATTCACAGGAAGTCTGACATTTCCTGGTTCGCAGCTGCACATATCGGGAAATGTCTCACTGCCTGTGATTAGCCGTGTGCAGTGTCGGCTTCCTGGGGGGGGATCAAACACGTGGGATTTTGAACATGCCCTGAGCTCATCTCTAATAGAAAGTCTGTGTGGATTTATGGGCTTTGTGGACTTCAGATCTATGCATGTATGCAGAGGCGGCTCTCTAATTAGGCGAAATAGGCGGTGGCCTCAGGCCTCGCAGTCATAGGGGCCTCGCACAGCTGTCTAGTTTACCTAATTAGAGAGCCGCCTCGTTCAGCAGCAGAGATCTCCGTCCCGAGTCCCCTCGCCCTGCTACAGGGAGAGATAACATGCTGCGAGTGAGACGTGTGTGACCGGAGCTCACATACATCTCCGGATCACAGACAGGGAGGGAGAGCCGCTCAGTAGAGCTCTGACAGATCTCCCCCCTCCCCCTGCTGCCCGCACAGCCAAACAGAAGAGGAGAGAGAGCTTCTGCTCCTCCTCCTCCCGCCCTCTCCTCCTGTGTCTGCCCCGCCCACTCTCCTCGGCTGTGTTCTCTGTTCTGCCTCAGAGAAGGGGATGTGTGGGTGGGAAGATTCAAGCTGAAGAGCAGCAAACCGAAAACGAAAAGTGGAGTCTGATCCATCCAGTCCCTTCTGCCTCCCAGTGAGTACACTGATGTAGGGGATGCTCTTCCTTCCCTTCTTCCTCCATCCCCCTCTCTTTCTTTCCATTCTTTTTGTCTCTTTCCTTCATTCTTTCCACATCCCCCTCTCCTTCTTTCTTTTTCTTTCCTTCTTTCTTTCATTCCATGTTTTCTCTTTCTTTCTTCCTGTCCATCTTTCTTTCTTTCTTTTTCCATCCCCCTCTCTTTCTTTCTTCCTTTATTTCCATTCTTTTTGTCATTCTTTCTTTTTCTCTTTCCTTCCTTCTTCCTCCATCCCCCTTTCTTTCCTTCCTTCCCTTTCTTTCCATCTTTCTTTCCTTCCTTCCCTTTCTTTCCATCTTTCTGTCTTTCCTGTCCATCTTTCTTTCTCTTTCTTTCCTGTCCATCTTTCTTTCCTGTCCATCTTTCTTTCTTTCTTTCCTGTCCATCTTTCTTTCTTTCTTTCTTTCTTTCTTTCTTTCTTTCTTTCTTCTCTTTCTTTCTTTCTTTCTTTCTTTCTTTCTTTCTTTCCTGTCCATCTTTCTTTCTCTTTCTTTCCTTTCCATCTTTCTTTCCTGTCCATCTTTCTTTCTTTCTTTCCTGTCCATCTTTCTTTCTCGTTCTTTCCTGTCCATCTTTCTTTCTCTTTCTTTCCTGTCCATCTTTCTTTCTCTTTCTTTCTCTTTCTTTCTTTCTTTCTTTCTTTCTTTCTTTCTTTCTTTCTTTCTTTCCTGTCCATCTTTCTTTTTCTTTCTTTCCTGTCCATCTTTCTTTCCTTTCCATCTTTCTTTCCTTTCCATCTTTCTTTCCATCTTTCTTTCTTTCCATCTTTCTTTCTTTCTTTCTTTCTTTCTTTCTTTCTTTCTTTCTTTCTTTCTTTCTTTCCTGTCCATCTTTCTTTCTTTCTTTCCTGTCCATCTCTCTTTCTTTCTTTCCTGTCCATCTTTCTTTCTTTCTTTCTTTCTTTCTTTCTTTCTTTCCTGTCCATCTCTCTTTCTTTCTTTCCTGTCCATCTTTCTTTCTTTCTTTCTTTCTTTCTTTCTTTCTTTCTTTCTTTCTTTCTTTCTTTCCTGTCCATCTTTCTTTCTCTTTCTTTCCTTTCCATCTTTCTTTCCTGTCCATCTTTCTTTCTTTCTTTCCTGTCCATCTTTCTTTCTCGTTCTTTCCTGTCCATCTTTCTTTCTCTTTCTTTCCTGTCCATCTTTCTTTCTCTTTCTTTCCTGTCCATGTTTCTTTCTCTTTCTTTCCTGTCCATCTTTCTTTCTCTTTCTTTCCTGTCCATCTTTCTTTCTCTTTCTTTCTCTTTCTTTCTTTCTTTCTTTCTTTCTTTCTTTCTTTCTTTCTTTCTTTCTTTCTTTCTTTCCTGTCCATCTTTCTTTCTCTTTCTTTCCTTTCCATCTTTCTTTCCTGTCCATCTTTCTTTCTTTCTTTCCTGTCCATCTTTCTTTCCTTTCCATCTTTCTTTCCTGTCCATCTTTCTTTCTTTCTTTCCTGTCCATCTTTCTTTCCTTTCCATCTTTCTTTCCTTCCATCTTTCTTTCTTTCCTGTCCATCTTTCTTTCTTTCTTTCTTTCTTTCCTGTCCATCTTTCTTTCTTTCTTTCTTTCCTGTCCATCTTTCTTTCTTTCTTTCCTGTCCATCTTTCTTTCTTTCTTTCTTTCCTGTCCATCTTTCTTTCTTTCTTTCCTGTCCATCTTTCTTTCTTTCTTTCCTGTCCATCTTTCTTTCCTGTCCATCTTTCTTTCTCTTTCTTTCCTGTCTATCTTTCTTTCTCTTTCTTTCCTGTCCATCTTTCTTTCTCTTTCTTTCCTGTCCATCTTTCTTTCTCTTTCTTTCCTGTCCATCTTTCTTTCTCTTTCTTTCTCTTTCTTTCTTTCTCTTTCTTTCCTTTCCATCTTTCTTTCCTTCCATCTTTCTTTCCTTCCATCTTTCTTTTCTTTCTTTCCTTTCCATCTTTCTTTCCTTCCGTCTTTCTTTCCTTCCATCTTTCTTTCCTTCCATCTTTCTTTCCTTCCATCTTTCTTTCCTGTCCATCTTTCTTTCTTTCCTGTCCATCTTTCTTTCTCTTTCTTTCCTGTCCATCTTTCTTTCTCTGTCTTTCTTTCTTTCTTTCTTTCTTTCTTTCTTTCTTTCTTTCTTTCTCTTTCTTTCCTTTCCATCTTTCTTTCCTTCCATCTTTCTTTCCTTCCATCTTTCTTTTCTTTCTTTCCTTTCCATCTTTCTTTCCTTCCGTCTTTCTTTCCTTCCATCTTTCTTTCCTTCCATCTTTCTTTCTCTTTCTTTCTTTCCTGTCCATCTTTCTTTCTCTTTCTTTCCTGACCATCTTTCTTTCTTTCCTGTCCATCTTTCTTTCTCTTTCTTTCCTGTCCATCTTTCTTTCTCTTTCTTTCTCTTTCTTTCTTTCTCTTTCTTTCCTTTCCATCTTTCTTTCCTTCCATCTTTCTTTCCTTCCATCTTTCTTTTCTTTCTTTCCTTTCCATCTTTCTTTCCTTCCGTCTTTCTTTCCTTCCATCTTTCTTTCCTTCCATCTTTCTTTCCTTCCATCTTTCTTTCCTGTCCATCTTTCTTTCTTTCCTGTCCATCTTTCTTTCTCTTTCTTTCTCTTTCTTTCTTTCTCTTTCTTTCCTTTCCATCTTTCTTTCCTTCCATCTTTCTTTCCTTCCATCTTTCTTTTCTTTCTTTCCTTTCCATCTTTCTTTCCTTCCGTCTTTCTTTCCTTCCATCTTTCTTTCCTTCCATCTTTCTTTCCTTCCATCTTTCTTTCCTGTCCATCTTTCTTTCTTTCCTGTCCATCTTTCTTTCTCTTTCTTTCCTGTCCATCTTTCTTTCTCTTTCTTTCTTTCTTTCTTTCTTTCTTTCTTTCTTTCTTTCTTTCTTTCTTTCTTTCTTTCTTTCTTTCTTTCTTTCTTTCTTTCTCTTTCTTTCCTTTCCATCTTTCTTTCCTTCCATCTTTCTTTCCTTCCATCTTTCTTTTCTTTCTTTCCTTTCCATCTTTCTTTCCTTCCGTCTTTCTTTCCTTCCATCTTTCTTTCTCTTTCTTTCTTTCCTGTCCATCTTTCTTTCCTGACCATCTTTCTTTCTTTCCTGTCCATCTTTCTTTCTCTTTCTTTCCTGTCCATCTTTCTTTCTCTTTCTTTCCTGTCCATCTTTCTTTCCTGTCCATCTTTCTTTCTCTTTCTTTCTTTCATTCTTTCTCTCTTTCTTTCTTTCCTTTACATCTTTCTCTTTCTTTCCTTTATATCTTTCTTTCTCTTTCTTTCCTTTCCATCTTTCTTTCCTTCCATCTTTCTTTCCATCTTTCTTTCCTTCCATCTTTCTTTCCATCTTTCTTTTCTTTCTTTCCTTTCCATCTTTCTTTCCTTCCATCTTTCTTTGCTTCCATCTTTCTTTCCTTCCATCTTTCTTTCCATCTTTCTTTCTCTTTCTTTCCTTTGCATCTTTCTTTCCTTCCATCTTTCTTTCCATCTTTCTTTCTGTCCTTTACATCTTTCTTTCTCTTTCTTTCCTTTCCATCTTTCTTTCCTTTACATCTTTCTTTCTTTTCTTTCCTTTACAACTTTCTTTCTCTTTCTTTCCATCTTTCTTTCCTTTCCATCTTTCTTTCTTTTCTTTCCTTTACATCTTTCTTTCTCTTTCTTTCCATCTTTCTTTCCTTCCATCTTTCTCTTTCTTTCCTTTCCATCTTTCTTTCTTTCCTTCCATCTTTCTTTCCTTTCATCTTTCTTACCTTTCTATCTTTCTTTCCATCTTTCTTTCCTTCCATCTTTCTTTCTTTCCTTCCATCTTTCTTTCTTTCCTTCCATCTCTCTTTCCATCTCTCTCTCTTTCCATCTCTCTTTCTTTCTCCCTCCACCCATCCCCCTTTATTTCTCTCTTTGTGACAGCCTACCAGAATAGGTAGGATCTGTGAGAGCAGCTTCCCTGTGCAGCTCTGCTTGAGGAAAATATATCTTTATTATGCCCACTTACCTACCCCCTGTACTGTCCACTCCCCTATACTGTACCCTCCTAATACAGTTCATAATACAGTGGGGCCTCATGTCTAAGTTTTGCCTAAGGCCTCACAAAGTCTAGAGCCGCCTCTGCATGTATGCAATCATTTTGATTTTATATACTGCATAAGCACTGCTTATCCCCCCCCCCCCCCCCCCATTGTCTTTTGGTGGTTGTATATACCATTACTGCAGATTTCTAAGTTGAGCTCTAGGTTATGATTTTATTTCAATTGTATGTAGCAGTCTGTATCACCTGGCTTACGAGGGGAAAAAAAACTGCGTCAAAAAGGTATTTCCCCACAGAGAATGTTTAATCGAAGGCACCGTTCACTGTCGCATTGTGGCGCCTCACTGCCAGAGGTGCGCTGCACAGGACTAACTTGCATTGCGCTGTCAAAAAAGGTACAGGTCCAATTTCTGGACCACTGAGGTGTGTGCCCGCTGATTCATTTTGTGCAAAACAATGCATGCTATAACACTGTGAACCTCAGTAATTAGGTGTGAACCTAGCCTAAAGCCAGTTTCAGACTGAGGCGGTTTTCAGGCGTTTTAGTGCTAGAAATAGTCTCTAAATACCACCTGAAAACCGGCTCTCATTAATTTCAGTGTGACTTTTCACACTGGTGCGATGCGCTTGCAGAACGTTAGGAAAAGTCCTGCAAGCAGCATCTTTGGGGCGGTTTGGGAGCGCTGTATTTAGCGCTCCCAAAACCCTGTGCCCATTGAAATGAATGGGCAGCGCTTCAGATGCGCTGCAACACAGACGCTTTTAACCCCTTCTTCGGCCACTAGCAGGGGTTAAAAGTGCTCCGCTAGCGGCCGAAAAGCGAGCGGGGCTTTAGCGCTAATGGCCGGGCGCTGCAGTGTAAGAGTAGCCTTAGGCATCATGGTACTCACTAAGAAATGGCTGAATTATTAATAAAGGGATGCAACTGTCAAAAGAGGACCAGGCCAGGCCACTGAAACATTTTGCCGTATTTAAACTTAGATATAAATTTCCCACTGAAGAACGAGAAAGCCCAGTTTGCAAATGTGACCCATTCCAGTGAAAGCGACAAACTTGCTTTACCTACAAGTGAACAATGGCTGTTGAATCAGTTTACAGTAATTGACATGAAACAGTCATAATCTTGTGTTACTTTTTGTTCAAACAACTGCAATTGCACAGAATAAACAAGATATAAGAATAAACCAATTTGTGTTAAGTTGCATTATCCTTTTTGTCCATTAAGGGGTGCTATTGAGTCTTGTAATATTTGTAACTCTGCTTCATTAATTACCTGACCTTAGGACCCCACTGAGTAAAAGCGGCTGTGTTGTGGAATTATTTAGCTCCTTTCACAAAGCGTGACTTGTCATTCACATTTTACCTGTTAGGGAATCAACACTCTTTGAAGTTACTGGCTGGTGAGTAGAAATTTGAATGATTAAGAGCTGAACAATATTTTTAATTGGTCAAAGGCTTGAGATTTACCTCTTTTTGCAAGCTCCTTTTTGAAATACGTTGGAATCAGTGGGGTTGATTTTCTAAAGCTGGAGAGTGCAAAATGTGGTGCAGCTGTGCATTGTAGTCAATCAGCTTCTAACTTCAGCTTGTTCAATTAAGCTTTGACAAAAAAAAATTTGCTAGGCCAGCATTGCAGATTTTCCTTCATTTCATGACTGGTATCAATGTTGTCACTAGGACAGAAATTAAAAGAAAGCCCTTCCCCACTCTGTCAAAAACTGAGAATTTTTTTTTTTTATGGCGTTTTATATTTTAAGGTTTCATTTAGGAATGGTGTTGGAGACATGTGTATATTAGAGCAGCTCTGCCTTGCTGCCGATGCTCTACATTTACCATCTAAAGCAGCTACACTTAAAAATGATTAGCATTGCTGACACGAGTGTAGATCCATTTTCAATAATGCTACATTATTTAGATATTCATTGCTGAATTTGAAAATTTTCAGAATAGTAAACAGAAAATACAAAAAAGCATAGTAAAAGTGTGTTTTTAACTATAGGTAGTAAAGTTCATTAACATGTTCCAGCTTTTTTCTTTATGAAATGCATAGTGAAAGAACGATGCGTATATTATAGTAGCCCACATTATCTCTAGGGACCCTGCTGTAAGCTGGAGTGTGCTAATTTAAGTTTAGTGTTGGTAGATATGCTGTAGCTGAGCTTGTTTGGTATTATCTGTGTTTGCTGAGATTTGCCTCTGACTGCTACTGGAGAGTGTTCTCCAGTGGATGGAGTGAGAAGATAGTTTGTGGGTTGTGAATTATTTTTTTTCACCCAGGTCAGTTACTGAGGGGTTTATGCGAGTGTTTTGGGCTGGGGAAGGGGATAGTTTGAGATACTTTCTAGAAGGGTCTTTTCTGCCAGGCTTTGCCACTGGAGGTTTTTGGTGGGTCGACCACTCTCCTTCCAGTAGCTAGGTCTGTACCAGCATTTGGCTACCAGCACTATCAAGGGTTTTTGCCTTATTTATATTCTGTTTCAAAGAATATCAGCCTCTTATGCCGCATACACACGGTCGGACTTTTCGTCTACAAAAGTCCGACGGACGCCGACGGACTAAAGCTGGCTGACAATCCGATCGTGTGTGGGCTTCCCCGGACTTTCAGCGGACTTTTCAAGCCTCAAATCTGACGGACTTTAGATTTGAAACATGCTTCAAATCTTTACGTCGTAACTACGCCGGACCCAGAAATCCGCTCGTCTGTGTGCTAGTCCGACGGGCAAAAACCCACGCTAGGGCAGCTATTGGCTACTGGCTATCAACTTCCTTATTTTAGTCCGGTGTACGTCATCACGTACGAATCCGTCGGACTTTTGTGTGATCGTATGTAGGCAAGTCCGCTCGTAAGAAAGTCTGCCGCAAGTCTGCCAAAAGTCCGCCGAAAGTCTGTCGAAAGTCTTCGGACAGGCTGTCGGACTTTTGTAGACGAAAAGTCCGACCGTGTGTACGCGGCATTACTTTCTGATTAAAAATGTTGAAAAAGAGGTTAGCTTACCCATCTGTTCTCCTGCAACTTTGAGGGATCTGAATCTGTTTCCCTCTGCACTTCAGAAAGCATCATTAGAGACATTCCCCTCCCTACTCTCACTCACAAGGTGGTGCTTCTGGTAGCCGTCACCTCAATGAGGTGACTATATTAATTGGTGGCCTTATCCAGCAAGGCAGGATTTTCTGGTTTTGCATAAGGACAAGTTGTTGCGGCCCAGGCATTCCTTTTTACCCAAGTCAGTTTCTGCCTTTCACCTTAACCAGGATAGTGTTCTCCTGTCTCTTTGTCCAGTTCACCAAAAGGACATTTACTTCCATTGTCTTGATATGCCTCGGACTGTGAGAGCCCACCACTTCTTTCAGGAAGACAAATTCCCTTTTTGTAATGTTGGAAGGACCTGCATAAATGTGCACTGGTTTCTTGTTCCATGATATTTAGGTGGCTCAAACAGATCGTCATCTAAGCTCATGGTTTCAAGAATCAGTTTCCATCCCTTCCGTATAAGGCACACACACTATACCTGTGAGTGCTTCTTAGACTATTCAGCATAAAGAATTTGTTTTCCAGAAACTGTTCATATGTTCTCTAAGTTCTGCCAGGTAGATGTTGCAGTCTCCTCTGATGCCGGCTTTGGGCGTAAGGTCATTCAAGTGGTTTTTTTTGAGCTGCAGGTATTCCATCAGATATGGTGACCCGTCAGAATTGGTAATGAAAGTGACGTTTCATCGTCGCCATCTTGCTACACCCCGCACTCAACCCACAGTAAAGATACACAGAGAAGGGGAAAAGTGGACATCTTGTTATATGGTGAAATGCAGTATTTAGAAATTCAACGGACTGTTTAGATGTTGAATTTTAAAAGCAGCAGCAAAACTGCTGATCTCACATGTGACAAAACAGTGCTGCTTTTATAATTCAACAAAACAGTCCAATGAATTTCCAAATACTGTATTTCACCACATATGCTCAGTTTCCTGTTAAAGTGGTTGTAAACACTTACAGACCACTTTGACCTACAGATAAGCCTAGATTAAGGCTTACCTGTAGGTCCAAGAAATATCACCTAAACCTACACGGTTTAGGAGATATTTGCAGAAAGACAGGCACCGCTGTCTACGACGCATGCGCCATAGACAGCGGCGCGCAGGCGCACTGAGCATGCCGCTGCTAATGGCGATATGCCGTTAGTGGCGGCTCCTGTGCGCATGCGCGGGAGTGACGTCATTGCGGCTCTGGCCAATCACAGCGCTGGAGCCATGATACCCAGGAAGAAGATGGACGCTCCGTAGCAGAGGGGACAGCGGTGACATCACAGGCTCCTGCGTCAGGTAAGTGACACATAATGGGCTACTATGCGATGCATAGTAGCCCATTATGCTTTACCTTTGCAGGGATACAAAGAGGAAGCAACCCCATCAGGGTTTACTTCCTCTTTAAAAATAACTGTGAAGTGCAAAACTCCAGTGGATGTAACAAGATGTCCACTTGCCCCCTTCTCCGTGTATCGTTACTGTGGAGGAGTGTGGGGTGTAGCAAGATGGCGACGACGGGACATCACTTCCATTACCAATTCTGATGGGTCGCTTAATCTGACAGAACACCGGCAGTTCCCTGTTAGTTTGTTTGCTGTGTTGCCCACCCTTCAGTTTGACTGATTTTAAGCATCTCAAAGGTTAAAAACTCCCTGTGTCCCTGAATGGGAGTTTTCTACTAGTTTTGAAAACATCCCTCAGTGTTTATGATCATCTGCTTCATACTGCTTTTCAACAAAAGCTGTGGCATATTGATAATAGAGGGGGTTACACTGGCCTAAAGTTGTTTTTTTTTTGTTTACCAGTGTCCAATTTTAACTGTAGACAGCAGTATAACTAGATTAAAGACTCCGTGTTCCTTACTCGATTCCAAGAAAAGGATTTTACTGCAGGTGCAAAAATCCTATTTTTTTAATGTTATGGTTTGTTCTTGGTAATAGCTGTGACAAATACAAAGCAGCAATTTACGCATTTTAACAGTTCAGTTTACGTACTGTAATTATACTAATTTAAAGGGAAAAAAAACATAAATCCAAAGAAACACTCCTAGGGTGTTGCTATGGCTTCAAGCTGAAAAATAACTTAAGGGCAACATATTTGTCCCCCCTACTTTTATTTCTTGGATTTTAGCACACATACAGTATTTTATATTTTGGGATATTTACTTCTATATTATGAAGAACTGCAATGTGCATGTTCTGACAGCAACAGTAATCAACTTTCTGCAGCCACTTTTAGGGCACTTGTTGGTAGCTACTTGTAAACTTTGCCTGCATTGTGCTTGGCTCAGTGCAAGGGGCCCTGCACCGCCCCCCAACAACCAATGCTTTTAGATTTCAACATACCTACACTTCCTAACCCCTTTCTGTCCCAGTCAACTGGGTAGATTTAGCATTGATCTACCAAATATAGACTAGGAAGCAGTTTAGAACCTTTTATTATACATGAGAATTTGTTACTGATAGTTGGCAAACATGTGGGGGGCTGTGTGCTCCCCCTAGCAACCATGCGGCTCTAGATCATGAGCTATGTTAGCTTTACAGAAATGTATCTCTGTGTACCCTAGAAGCAGTGGTCCCCCTGTGTGCATGTGCAGGGCTTTTTTTCTCAGAGAAAAGGTGCAGGAACTAACCCTCTCTGTCCAACTCTACGCCCCACCCATGCCCAAACCCCGCCCCCAAGCAACATCCAAACCCTGCCCCCAGCCACACCTTCCTTAGAGGAGAGATTTAAAATGGCGCCAAATGTATCACATAAGGCAAATTCCCCAAAATCCCCCCCAGCTCTCCTCTCATCACAAATCCCCTCCTAGCTCTCCTCTCATCACAATACCCCTCCTAGCTCTCCTCTCATCACAAAGCCCCCCAGCTCTCCTCTCTGCTGGCCTCGCCCTCCACCTCCACACACATACTTTCTCAGCTCCCTTTTTATCACAAGTTACCCCAAGCTCTCCTCTGTGTACAATACTCTCCCCTCTGCTAAACGCGCATAAACTTTACCTCTCTGCACATATTCCCCCTCCCCTATACACTTTCACAGTGCACTCCTCTCTGAATGAACTCAGTCTCTGCAAAGCTCTCCCTAAAAAAAAAAATCCCTCTTCCCAGCACAAATCTCCTTCCACCCCACAAATCCATATCCCAGCACAGCTCCTCATCCCAGCAAAAATACCCCCCCAACATCCCCCAAGCATAAATCCTCCTCCCAGTACAAAATTCTCTCCACCCAAATCTCCCCTTCCAGCACAACATGTTCCCCATACTGGAACAATTCCTCTCCCCTTGTCCTCATTCCTCCAAGCCCCTCCTACACAAGTCCTCTCCCCAGTTCCATCACATATCTTCCCACCTAAATCCCCCCTGCCAGTACAAACTTTTCCCCCACAAACACAAATCCTTTCCCCCTTTCTAATCCAAATTCAAACCTCCATACTGTCCCAGTTTTAATGGGCCTTTCCTGAGATTTAAACAAAATCCCAGCGTCCCATGAATCCGGGCTGAGTCCTGGGGCCCAGTGCTGGAACAAGTTCTAGCACTAGGCTCCACTAACTTGTCAAACAGGAGCTTGTGTGGGCCTCCAAGGTAAATGTCCTCCATCTCTCGGGGTCCCAGATGCCATGATCATGCCCTCTGTGAGAAGGAGAATATCTGGGAGGGAGAGGGCTAGTGCTGGAAGGGGGGGGGGAGAGGGCTAGTGCTGTAATGGGGGGGGAGAGGGCTAGTGCTGGAAGGGGGGGGAGAGGGCTAGTGCTAGAAGGGGGGGAGAGGGCTAGTTCTGGAAGGAGGGGGGGTAGTGCTGGAAGGGGGAGGGAGAGAGGGCTAGTGCTGGAAGGGGGAGGGGGGAGAGGGCTAGTGCTAGAAGGGGGAGGGGGGAGAGGGCTAGTGCTGGAAGGGCAGAGAGGGCTAGTGCTGGAAGGGAGGGGAGAGGGCTAGTGCTGAGAGGGCTAGTGCTGGAAGGGCAGAGAGGGCTAGTGCTGGAAGGGGGGGGGAGAGGGCTAGTGCTGGAAGGGGGGGAAGAGGGCTAGTGCTGGAAGGGGGGAAGAGGACTAGTGCTGGAAGGGGGCTAGTGCTGGAAGGGGGGAGGGCTAGTGCTGGAAGGGGGGAGGGGACTAGTGCTGGAGGGGGGGGGCTAGTGATGGAAGGGGGGAGGGGACTAGTGCTGGAGGGGGGGGGAGAGGGCTAGTGCTGGAAGGGGGAAGGGAGCTAGTACTGGAAGGGGGGGAGAGGGCTAGTGCTGGAATGGGGGGGGGGGCTAGTGCTGGAAGGGGGGGAGAGGGCTAGTGCTGGAATGGGGGTGAGAGGGCTAGTGCTGGAATGGGGGGTGAGAGGGCTAGTGCTGGAATGGGGGGTGAGAGGGCTAGTGCTGGAATGGGGGGTGAGAGGGCTAGTGCTGGAATGGGGGGGGGAGAGGGCTAGTGCTGGAATGGTGGGGGGGAGAGGGCTAGTGCTGGAATGGGGGGGAGGGCTAGTGCTGGAAGGGGGGAAGGGCTAGTGCTGGAAGGGGGGGGAGAGGGCTAGTGCTGGAAGGGGGGAGAGGGCTAGTGCTGGGAGGGGGAGAGGGCTAGTGCTGGGAGGGGGAGAGGGCTAGTGCTGGAAGGGGAGGGGAGAGGGCTAGTGCTGGAAAGGGGGAGAGGGCTAGTGCTGGAAGGGGGGAGAGGGCTAGTGCTGGGAGGGGGAGAGGGCTAGTGCTGGGAGGGGGAGAGGGCTAGTGCTGGAAGGGGGGGAGAGGGCTAGTGCTGGAAGGGGGGGAGAGGGCTAGTGCTGGAAGGGGGGAGGGCTAGTGCCGGGAGGGGGAGGGGGAGAGGCCTAGTGCTGGAAGGGGGAGGGCTAGTGCTGGAAGGGGGGAGAGGACTAGTGCTGGAAGGGGGGAGAGGGCTAGTGCTGGAAGGGGGGAGGGCTAGTGCTGGAAGGGGGGGGAGAGGGCTAGTGCTGGAAGGGGGGGAGAGGGCTAGTGCTGGAAGGGGGGGGGCTAGTGCTGGAAGGGGGGGAGAGGGCTAGTGCTGGAAGGGGGGGAGAGGGCTAGTGCTGGAAGGGGGGGAGAGGGCTAGTGCTGGAAGGGGGGAGAGGGCTAGTGCTGGGAGGGGGAGGGGGTAGTGCTGGAAGGGGGGAGAGATGGCTAGTGCTGGAAGGGGGAGGGCTAGTGCTGGAAGGGGGGGTTGGAAATGTGCTGGGGCGAGAGGGGGTCAGTGCTGGAAGGGGGGGTTGGAAATGTGCTGGGGAAGAGGGGGGCTGGTGCTGGAAGAGGGGGTTGGAAATGTGCTGGGGAGAGGGGAGCTAGTGCTGGAAGGGGGGGGGGGCTGGTGCTGGAAGGGGGGTTGGAAATGTGCTGGGGGAGAGGGGAGCTAGTGCTGGAAGAGGGGGCAGGTGCTGGAGGGCAGGGTTGGAAATGTGCTGGGGGAGAGGGGAGCTAGTGCTGGAAGGGGGGGCTGGTGCTGGAAGGGGGGGTTGGAAATGTGCTGGGGGAGAGGGGGGCTAGTGCTGGAAGGGGGGAGGGCTATTGCTGGAAAGGGGGTTTGGAAATGTGCTGGGGGGAGAGGGGAGCTAGTGCTGGAAGGGGGGGGGTTGGTGCTGGAAGGGGGGGTTGGAAATGTGCTGGGGGAGAGGGGGGCTAGTGCTGGAAGGGGGAGTTGGAAATGTGCTGGGGGAGAGGGGAGCTAGTGCTGGAAGGGGGGGCTGGTGCTGGAAGGGGGGGTTGGAAATGTGCTGGGGGAGAAGGGAGCTAGTGCCTGAAGGGGGGGATGGTGCTGGAAGGGGGGGTTGGAAATGTGCTGGGGGAGAGGGGGGCTAGTGCTGGAAGGGGGGAGGGCTAGTGCTGGAAAGGGGGTTTGGAAATGTGCTGGGGGGAGAGGGGAGCTAGTGCTGGAAGGGGGGGCTGGTGCTGGAAGGGGGGGTTGGAAATGTGCTGGGGGAGAGGGGAGCTAGTGCTGGAAGGGGGGGCTGGTGCTGGAAGGGGGGGTTGGAAATGTGCTGGGGGAGAGGGGGGCTAGTGCTGGAAGGGGGGGAGGGCTATTGCTGGAAAGGGGGTTTGGAAATGTGCTGGGGGGAGAGGGGAGCTAGTGCTGGAAGGGGGGGGTTGGTGCTGGAAGGGGGGGTTGGAAATGTGCTGGGGGAGAGGGGGGCTAGTGCTGGAAGGGGGAGTTGGAAATGTGCTGGGGGAGAGGGGAGCTAGTGCTGGAAGGGGGGGCTGGTGCTGGAAGGGGGGTTGGAAATGTGCTGGGGGAGAAGGGAGCTAGTGCCTGAAGGGGGGATGGTGCTGGAAGGGGGGGTTGGAAATGTGCTGGGGGAGAGGGGGGCTAGTGCTGGAAGGGGGGAGGGCTAGTGCTGGAAAGGGGGTTTGGAAATGTGCTGGGGGGAGAGGGGAGCTAGTGCTGGAAGGGGGGGCTGGTGCTGGAAGGGGGGGTTGGAAATGTGCTGGGGGAGAGGGGGGCTAGTGCTGGAAGGGGGAGTTGGAAATGTGCTGGGGGAGAAGGGAGCTAGTGCCTGAAGGGGGGATGGTGCTGGAAGGGGGGGTTGGAAATGTGCTGGGGGAGAGGGGGGCTAGTGCTGGAAGGGGGGAGGGCTAGTGCTGGAAAGGGGGTTTGGAAATGTGCTGGGGGGAGAGGGGAGCTAGTGCTGGAAGGGGGGGGCTGGTGCTGGAAGGGGGGGTTGGAAATGTGCTGGGGGAGAGGGGAGCTAGTGCTGGAAGGGGGGGCTGGTGCTGGAAGGGGGGGTTGGAAATGTGCTGGGGGAGAGGGGGGCTAGTGCTGGAAGGGGGGGAGGGCTATTGCTGGAAAGGGGGTTTGGAAATGTGCTGGGGGGAGAGGGGAGCTAGTGCTGGAAGGGGGGGGTTGGTGCTGGAAGGGGGGGTTGGAAATGTGCTGGGGGAGAGGGGGGCTAGTGCTGGAAGGGGGAGTTGGAAATGTGCTGGGGGAGAGGGGAGCTAGTGCTGGAAGGGGGGGCTGGTGCTGGAAGGGGGGGTTGGAAATGTGCTGGGGGAGAAGGGAGCTAGTGCCTGAAGGGGGGATGGTGCTGGAAGGGGGGGTTGGAAATGTGCTGGGGGAGAGGGGGGCTAGTGCTGGAAGGGGGGAGGGCTAGTGCTGGAAAGGGGGTTTGGAAATGTGCTGGGGGGAGAGGGGAGCTAGTGCTGGAAGGGGGGGCTGGTGCTGGAAGGGGGGGTTGGAAATGTGCTGGGGGAGAGGGGGGCTAGTGCTGGAAGGGGGAGTTGGAAATGTGCTGGGGGAGAGGGGAGCTAGTGCTGGAAGGGGGGGCTGGTGCTGGAAGGGGGGGTTGGAAATGTGCTGGGGGAGAAGGGAGCTAGTGCTGGAAGGGGGGGCTGGTGCTGGAAGGGGGGGTTGGAAATGTGCTGGGGGAGAGGCGGGCTAGTGCTGGATGGGGGGGTTGGAAATGTGCTGGGGGGAGAGGGGGGCTAGTGCTGGAAGGGGGAGGGCTAGTGCTGGAAGGGGGGTTTGGAAATGTGCTGGGGGAGAGGGGGGCTTGTTCTGGAAGGGGGGGTTGGAAATGTGCTGGGGGGAGCTAGTGCTGGAAGGGGCTGTCAGGTTTCAAATTAATCCCACACTGATTTCTGGCATATGTCCTTTCTCATACCAAAGCACATATCCTCCTAATCCCCCAATCACTCCACCAAGTGTACATCGTTTTTGTTTCCTCCTTCCCAATCCCAGCCACTCTCCCCCTCCTCCCTGTCTATCTATAAAGCATAGAAAAGTTTGTACAGACCTGAAGTCAGCGCGTGTTCCTGCTCCCCTTCCTCTTGTGTATACAGAGCTGAATGAGAAGTAGGAGGGGGAGGAGACAGCTTCGTTCTGCTGTGTGTGAGACAGGCTGCTGCAGGGACGGGAGACATGCATCTGATGATCGTGCAGACATGTCACTCCCAGGAGAGGAGAGGGCTGCCAGAGGTTCCGGAACGCAGTTCCGGTGAGTTCCGGCTGAAAAAAAGCCCTGTGCATGTGTATTATTCGGTTCTGTTAAAACCATTTGCAGCGCATTTGGGATAACTGTCAAGCACAGCCCATTACAGGGGGAAGCAACACACCTGTAAGCTGTCAGTAAGCGAACATCTGTAAAGGTGCAAGAAACATATGGACAGGGCGGTGCAGTCCAGTGCATGGTGTTTTTTTTTTTGTTTTTTTTCTGCATGGAAAGAAGTAGGTTATATGGTTTCCAATGGAATAATTCACACCAGTGCGGTCACTTCCAGGGCGTTCCAGGAAAAAAAAAGTAGAACATGCTGCATTTTTCCTGCGCTGGACTGTACTGGAATGAGGTAAAATGCATAACAAATGCACCGGAACGCATCAAAAACGTATCAAAAATGCACCGGATCCCATTACAGTGAAAAAAAACAGGAAAAAAGAAAGTATCTGGAATGCATCAAAAACGCACAGGAATGCATTAAAAACATCAGATGACATTTGGTGGAGTAGTCTGTACAAGCGCAGATATAATGCAGAGGTTTCCTTACCATTGCAGCACCTGACACTGAATCCAGCTTTGCAGATTGAGTGCTGTACTCAGTACTACATGTGACAAAAGATGTTTCAAATTTCCTCTAGTTTTTATGGCTCTGTGATAAAAGTTCTGCAAAATTATCTAAATTAAAATGTAATCATAAGGTTTTCGGTTTCAATGATTTTTCTAAATCGGATCTTTCAGTAAATGCCATGTCTATGTTTTCATATTACAAAAATTTCCGACAAGTTGAGGCATCAACTTGTTAGAAAAGCATCAGTGAACTGGTAGGGGGAAGCTATTACCAGCAATGGCATCGTCCAAATCGGTGCAGCGCCACATTTGCGGCACCGACCCGATTTCCAAAAGTCCTTTATGTACTACTTTTGGCGACTTCGGGTTGTGATTTCAATAGACATTTGTGCAGAAACCCGCACAGATGTCTCTGAAGCCACCCCCCAAGTCAGCTGAACTCGCAATTTCAATTTCATTCCCACTGTCAGTGTGAACCTAGGCTAAAGGAGAGTCTTGGGAATACCCTGGCCAGGGTGTTTGGCCATATGCTCATCTGACCTCTTTTTGATCAGAGGGTCCATTAAATTTGGTAAGCTTGCATCTTTGCCGAGGTGGTGGTGGTGTCACAATTTGGGAGACCTGAATGGTGATCGGATGTGCACTACTTTCATCTGAACACTTTTCGTTTTTTGAAAAAAATTTTGCAAACTTTACTGGTGTATTTGCATTTCGATTCTTTTGTACACAGGTGTCACACAATAGATTATATGTTATTTATGTTGTCATTGTAATGTTCAATTGTACTTGGTTTGATTTCTTTTGATTTCTATATTTTGATTATCACTGTTTTATCGCGCGGCTCATTTTTGATATATTAGGATCTATTCTGTGGAAAATATCTTGCAGCAGAGCTGCTGCTTCTCATTATTGTTTATATTATCAATATTTTTTCACTGTGGATAATTATTTTCCAAGCACAGTTTTTGAGTTGGTATAGTATAAGCAATCCAGTGCATCTGAACATGTGATCAACTTGCCCAGTTGGATTTAAAATGATCATCCATGGCACCACTTAACTGAATTAGGAAACCTTTTCATCCCTAACTAACTTGCTTCTACAGTATATCCTACACTTTGTTTTACATTTTTATATGATCTCATCTGGTCACTAAGTGAATTGATCAATAGTACCCTTGATATGGAACTTATTTTTTAAAGGTGCCCTATATCATTATGATAGGGGTAACTTTATTTGAGCTTGGTAAAGGACCAACTTTACCCCTAGCTTGCAAACAAATTGGCTTACCCCATGAAGAAAGTTACTAATGTGAATATCTGTCACTGCACATTGGCCATGTTTGGTTTGAACCTGGATCTAGGTGAAGTAGTTCATTGCAATCAATACATAGGTCATATCATGGTTTTTTTCTCTATGGCACTGCATGTTTGAGAAGAAGACAGAAGCAAAGCATATTTTAAACTCTAAAGATGGTGTAATTATGTTTCTCTTTATGTAAAGGTTTCCCACCTATAAACACCTTCTATAAAAGCTTTGGATGGAAAATTAAAATTCAACAGATCCACGAACATCGCTGAGTAAGGTATGTGAACTTGCGAAACTTTTACTATCAGATGTTTCACAAAAACGAAGTTGCTACACTATGAGTGTAAAAGCTTGTTGACTGGCATCTGTTTGCTTCAAACAGGTTTTGCATTTCCATAAAATCTATAAAAAAAGCAAAAGCTCCTTTTAGCAAGCTAGATGCAGGTCAGAAGGAGGTCAGCTACAGGCAAAATGCACTGTTGATTAATTTTGTCAGGATCTCAAACTAAAGCCCGTAGAGACAGAGCCTAAAGCTGCTGCAAGGAAGTTTTTCAAGCAGTCATCGATCTAGTCAAGACCGACCGGTAGAAGGTATAAAAAAATTTACGGCCAAAACAAAACTCAAACAAGCATTTGGCAACAAGCCTGAAAAACATTTTCACATGCATTTCATGTATAGGGCCTAATATTTTCCAGTACAACAAACTCAAAGAGGCGCTGGGACTTGCATGTGTGGTCAGATGAAGGAAAGCTTCAAACAAGCTCAATAACTCTGGTAATGTGGTTCCCACAAAGCAATGCTTCCAATGATGGGCACCCAAAAGTAACTAAAACCATAGAAAGGGGCGCCAGACCAAAAATGGATGAGGGTCCATAATGATTTTAAAGGATAAGTTCACCTTTCATAATATGCTACATGTTACACCCGTAATCATCATGTTAGTAAATCAACAGCCTCTGTTGTAACAGTGGGCGTGGAATCCTTTTCTCACACCCTCTGTCACAATTTAAAAACAGCACAGGCGTGAAGGGCTCTGACCACCTGGCCGCGTCATTTATTCAGAGTTCTGTGAATGAATAACTACAACTACTGTCAACCATGGTGGCTGATGGCTTGTAGTTCTCAATGAACTACGTAGGCGCTGGTGAGTGTTCTAGAAGAGAGCTTTTACCTGCAATTCAGTAACTGGCTGCCCTACACTGAAAGTCTGCAAGAGCCTGGCATTGCACCCACGATCTACTGGCTTTACAGGCTCCTAATAGAAAATAATAAATGCATTTTTTTTTTTTTACCTACAAAAAGATGTGCATTTTTTTTTTTTTTAAGGTGAACTTAGCCGTTATATTTATGGGTATAAACTGTCAGATATATATATCTCTATCATCCAGCATGTTTCCAAGGCACCCCCCTTCATCAGGGCTCAACACAGGATACAACTTATATGGACCTAGAGAAAACATTTACTTCACAATTCTATAATAAAACCAGTTTTGAACTCTCCACATGAAGTAACAACTTGACAGCAGTTGCTGAGCAGCAAGTGGCATTGATCATTTCTAGTGTCATACTCTTAAAACGGAGCTAGTCTAGAGCTATTAGCAGACGCTGAGTAGATGAAGAGAGTTGTAATTTTAAGGGATTTGCATACTTGTAATAGAAGAAACAATGGGAAATGATATACAGAAGACACGTTCAGCTTCTATACTCAAAAACATTGTCTAGTACTAGTGAGCCAATGCATTCTTATTCATTTCTGCCTTAAAATACCACTGTCTAGGCCTGCTGCTGTATGTTATTGAGAGGCATGTGGCTCAATCCTCCTTCCAGCAGTGATGGCATGATTCATTTTCTTCAGTTAAAGTCGAACTTCAGCCAAATTTTCTTCTTTGTGATTTTAAACAGAGTGGGCAAATGTTGAAACCTGTGTTATCTTTTTATTGCTGTGTGTTCCCATTTAGGATATTTCACTTCACTTCCTGCAGGAAGTGAAAGGAAATCTTCTTTCCAAAGTTAGGAAAAGCACGTGAAACTAAAGCGGATGTCCCACTGGAAGATTATCCCATTTACTCTTGATCCGGTGACAACAGTAAAAGCTTACATTTCTCCTCACTCTCTGTCCTGGTGATGACAGTGGGTGAATGTGAGTAAATCTCTCTAATTGAGTCATGCAGATTAGTAGTATCAGCCCCCAGGACCTGGCTGCAGTATGCTCAGCCTGCAGAAGATTGGGCTATCCATGGTAAAGGCTGACTGAAGGAGATGTCCAGCACTTGAAGTGAATGTCTCTTTTCTGCACCCACATTGAAAGTATTGTCATAAAACCTGAATATTGATGCCAGCACACCCCTTGTATGACCAAATTCTTGCCAATTTGTATCCAAGCTATTCAATGTTAAACATTTTGCCTTACTGTAGACCCCATAAGATACCTGCTATTATCATTATCACCCACAAAGTCTCTTCTTTTCCTCTCCAATTTAGTTTGATTTAATAAGGTCTGAGGAAAAAAGTACAAAGGAGAAAATGTAATGAAGGCACCTTTTGGTGTCTGTTCTTGGGCCCCACTTCAAAACTTTAAAATGGAGAAAAAGTTCACTTTAAAGTTGCAAGATGCATATATGATCCGTTATCAGCACAAAAGATTAAAAGCAACCTTTCTTGGTAGTTATAAGGACCTCTTGATTTTTTAATTCTGGGGCTAAGAAGGATTTGGATCGAATACAGTTCTTATTACGAAATTAAAAAAAATGAACTTAATACGAGATATATACAGTATATAACTGTAAATAAACACACCAAATATGTGCCATTTTTTTGGGGGGGGGGGGGCATTAGGGGTTATTAACTTTTATTAGTGGCTTACAAACTAAGCATATTTGTAATAAAACTTTTTATGAGTTATGGGACAGGTGGATTAAAGCATACTTCAAATGTACCAATCCAAACCCTCCTTTAAGGTAAAAGTCATAGCAGTTAAAATATGGACAATTAGAAACCTTAAGTGAATTTCCTTTAAGCTTATTTCAAGCAATGGAATATTAAAAAGATGGAAGTAACCACATGCATATTTCACAACTACATTGTAAAGAAATACTGACCCTGATGGCATAGTGAGATATATATTACCAGAAGTATTGTGACGCCTGCCTTTACACGCACATGAACATTAATGGCATCCCAGTCTTAGTCTGTAGGGTTCAATATAGAGTTGCCCCCCCCCTCCCATTTGCAGCTATAACAGCTTCAACTCTTCTGGGAAGGCTGTCCACAAGGTTTAGAAGCGTGTCTATGGCAATGTGTGACCATTCTTCCAGAAGCACATTTGTGAGGTCAGGCACCGATGTGGACGAAAAGGCCTGGGGCGCAGTCTCTGCTCTAATTCACCTCAAAGGTGTTCTATTGGGTTGAGGTGCAGGCCAGTTAAAGTCCACCCCCCCCCCCCAAACACACTCATCCATGTCTTTATGGACCTTGCTCGCTGTAAAGTTCGTGTGTGTGTGTGTGTAAAGGTAGACGTCATAATACTTTTGGTAATATAGTGTGTGTAATATATATATTTTACACACACCCGATAATGTTTACAGGACTCCCAAGTCTTGTACATTACATACAATTTTGACAAGTTTTCTGGGACACAAAATATCCAGCAGAAAGTTGTGGTAATCAGGGGCATGCAGCATATTGTTGTGGAGATTCCTTGCCCTGCTTTTTCACTCTTTGATACATCGTGAAAGGTCTCAAATTCAGAATGAGATAAATGTTCTCTCTGTGCATAGAATGGAGGAAGCGATGTAGGCTTTTCACGATTTTTGCCACCAAAGCTGACAAATTGCTTGCCCTTGTTGACCAATCATTCATACATCTAGTTTGAAATTTAAAGTTGACCACTAAAATTTTGCGCAAAACTGTTAGCTTTCAGAAGTTTTAATTTTATGTTGTGTCATAGGGTCAAATTGACATTTGTTTTAACTGTAGCAACAAGAAAATTCGAAGGAGCGGGATGTAATTTTTTTTTTTTCTTGAACAAATTCAATTCTAACTGAGAATGTGTTTATTTGGGAAAAATACTGTAAAGAAACCTGATTATTATGTTTGGAATTCCACCTAAATAGTCGGTTTGGCTGAAATTATAGGGGGTTTCTGAGGAAATTAGTTGATTAAATGATGGCAAAACAGGTCAGATGAGCAATTTTTCATTATTTCAATTCGAACAAAAATCTAACCTTGTATGCCCAGCTTTAGTGAATACCCTTCATTGGATAACTTACATTAATAAAGATGCCAGTTTTTGGGATAACTTGGATCCCTCTTTAGGCTTTATATAAACGCCACTCAATCTCCAAATTTTCTGCATTTCTCTATGTGGCTAACACTACCATACTCTACTACTACTATTACCACCAATAATTCATACAATTGATTATACAAAACTTGAGTTGCTTGCAGCAAAATGAGAAAGAATGGGGAGAGTGAAGCCTGGTACACACAATGAGATTATCGGAGGAATGATCTACTCCTTCTTTTTTTTTTTTCATGCTAGTCTTCATATTGAATGCGACTAGGTTACTAAAGTCCAAAAATTCTCGTACGACAGAAAAAAAAATTCGGAAGTAATGTATTTGTATTGCATTTTCGGACGAGAACTGTATTGATTAAACAAAAATCGACCAATCTGATATCGTACGAGAAATTTTCGTGTTTGTCCCCTCAGAAAATTTTGAACAACAGCTGTGTACTAACAATTGTCGTTGGGGATTGTGTCAAAAGCAGATTTTTTTTTTTGTCCGGTTTCTCATCGTGTGTACTAGGCAAGGAGAACAATCCAATGTAGCAAAACTGAAACTCCAGTAGGTTCTAAAATCTTCTGGATTGTCCTAAATTTTGTGCAGTTCTGTACAAAACTGTGAATTGCATGCTTTGTCAATATATTGACTTTTGCCACATTTTAGTATTCCTTTTCTATTGTGTGAACAACTGTCTGTCATTGTTAAAAGTAGACTCAAGGATCACTAATGTGTCAAAGACAAAAAAAAAAAAAATTTGTTTTCAATGTAAAAGTTTAAAATATGGAAATGTTTATGTGCTGGTATCTTACATATACTAATATATATATGACATATATTCTAAATGCTTTGTCATTTATAGTAGGAAAGTCTATCTTTTTGTATGTATATTTGCTAATTTCACTAATGCCACCATTATTTCACTTAAAAATTTAATGCAAGAAAGTTAACTATAATAGATTCACATGCAATTGTTGTCATCTTACCTCTTTGAATTGATTGAATAGTGCCTAGGCGTCATGTTCTTGTAGGTAGTCCACTTCAATAACTTGCTATGTACAGCAACAGGACAAATGAATTGTAACTCTGCAAGTCTTCAAATATAAACTGTGCAGGTGTATCAATGGCAGGCTTGTAACGCCTTAATAAGGCAGGCGTGGCTCTTATGTAAACAACTACCCTTGTCACTGCAGTACCTGTGATGCCCAAACAATGGTATTAAAGGAAAGCTTATTTCCTTATGTCACTGTTCACGTATTGGGTAAAACTGGATTTAGTAGGGTGCACATTTTAAGAAAATACCGTAATGCCTTGATTTTGCACTTTTGGCAGACTTTTACACAGAGCCATGCTACCTTGGCATGTGCAGAGTTCCAAGAACTGAGCAATATTTATTGAAAATTCCCTGTTTTCATTTTGGAGATAGGTCCACTTTTTTATTTTATTTTTTTTATTTAACAAAATAAAAAAAATGTGATTGGATTAGTATTCTATGTTGTGAAACCCCTACATAGGCCCTGATGCAAACCGGTAATTTAAAACAAACATGATTAGGTGAATGGATTCAACCAATTGAGGTATTAAAGCGGGGTTCCACTCAAATTTTGAACAATATCTGTATGTATTGTCTTCCTTGCCTAGATGCTGACATGCCGTTTAAAAAAATTTAAATCGCCGTAATTACCTTTTATTTTTCTATTCTTCTTTGCACTTCCTGGTTCTCCTCCTGTGGGAGTAGGCGTGTTTCTAGCCTCTCCCAGACTCCTGGGAGCTAGTCTCAGGCTTCCCAGGATGCCACTGAGCATGTGCGGGAACGAGCGGTGAATGCTGGGAGCACAGCATTCACCACATCCAGGAAATAAATGCTTGTGGGCTTCAAATGCCCACAATGAAGATGGAAACCGCCTGCAGTGAATAATATAAGTTATTCTTTCTGACGAAATCTGACACAGGCGGACATATTACACACAATATGTGAGTATGTAATGCTGAGAAGAAAAGTTTGTGAATGAACTCAAAAAAAAAAAAACGATAGATAGGTGGACCCCCACTTTAACCTCAACAAGGAAATTAAACTGTTTTTGGAAACCCCCTTGTTTGGATAAGGGTCAGTAGAAGCACCATGTAGGGCTGGGTTATAAAAATAAAAAATTCCAAATCTTAACATCCTCCCCGAGTGCTGTTAAGTTCATTATTAAAATTTTTGACAAACCATGGATCTGTCTTGAGAAGCAGTGTTAATTTTGACAGCAAATTTCAATTTTAGTTTTTGTCTAAGAAATAAAATGGCATTTTTGTTTTAGTTCCATTTTAATCTTCTGCAATTGTTTTAGTCGACTAAATCTTCAGGACATTTTAGTCAACTAAAATCTCCAGTACATTTTAGTCAACTAAAGTTATTTTAGTCGACTAAAACTCATTATAGTAATCTAAAATCTAATGGGTGTAGTTAAATTGTAATGCATTATTCAAGCATTTCTCTGCATTTTCCAAACTCATTATATACTGCTGGAGTGAAAAATTGAATATATTATTATTTATGGTATTGAGGTATGAACATGCACTATAGACCAGTGTTAATTTTGACATCAAATTTCAATTCAGTTTAGTCTTATGCCCCGTACACACGGTCGGACATTGATCGGACATTCCGACAACAAAATCCATGGATTTTTTCCGACGGCTGTTGGCTCAAACTTGTCTTGCATACACACGGTCACACAAAGTTGTCGGAAAATCCGATCGTTCTGAACGCGGTGACGTAAAACACGTACGTCTGGACTATAAACGGGGCAGTAGCCGATAGCTTTAGTTTCTTAATTTATTCTGAGCATGCATGGCGCTTTGTGCGTCGGATTTGTGTACACACGATCGGAATTTCCGACAACGGATTTTGTTGTCGGAAAATTTAATAGCAAGCTCTCAAACTTTGTGTGTGTCGGAAATTCCAATGGAAAATGTGTGATGGAGGCCACACACGGTGAGGGTTAAAGGCTCGTGAAGTGTAGGAATGCCAGAATAAGGTAATACCCTTCCAGTGGTGCAACCTGGTCACTGGCCTTTTTTCCTCCAAGCTGCTCACAGTGGTGCTCACACATTCGCCCCTCCACATACAATGCAGGGTTAGTAGCCCTGTATTGTAAGAGATAATGCTGAAGGACTACCCATAGCCTGGCGCTTTGGGTAGACAAGGACAGTGCCAAAGCAGTGGTTAATAATACTGCCTATTGTTCTACACACTAGACATAATGTGCATTTAACTCTTGCAGCGCAGGGGACCCTCACTTCAAGAGTAGATTTTGACCAATTCCTGTAGTTGGGCTTTAAAATTAGGGCTATTTTGTTTTTCTTTTTTTGCAACACTAATGTTTTAGTAGCAATTTTATATTTTAATGCGCTCTCTTCTGGTATTATAAATAAAAATCCCCACAACTTGACAGGCACATTCATAGGGTACATTTAAAAATAGAATACAGTACTAAAAAACGCACTCGTAAATATTGCCGGACAAATTTAATTTAGTTTCAATACATTTTTACTCAAAATGTTAGTCAAATAACCGTTTGCTGACATATTCAATATCTTGTAATCAGTATATGTTACAGGAGATTGTGGCACATAGGGGTTTATTTACTAAAGGCAAATCCACTTTGCACTACAAGTGCACTTGGAAGTGCAGTTGTTGTAGATCTGAGGGGGCATGCAAGGAAAATAAAAAAAACAGCTTTTTTTTGTTTGTACATGATTAGATGATAGAAATCAGTAGAGCTTCCCCTCATTTCAGATCTTCCCCTCAGATCTACAGCAACTGCACTTGCAGTGCACTTGTGGTTCAAAGTGGATTTGCCTTTAAATTAACCCCATGGTGTCATACAACATGTAGATTACAGTGATACATTCCTTGAATTGAAACATATTCAATTTTCTAGCAAAAAACAGCTGCAAAGAAAGAATTGCATATGGTCATTAGTAACAGACACAATATATAGGAAATATAAACGCAAAGTATAAACGACCACACCAAAATGTGTGCTATCCTTAATTCACCAGATAATTATTTACAAGAGTATCCACCATACCATACTCTGATTATAGTTTTTGGATAATATGAATGTTATACAATCATATCTACTGTTTCCAAGTAGATCTAAATTGAGTAGTTTGGTGGTTATATGACAAAAAGCATTCATAAAAGCATTGTTGTTGGACCCTTTGTACTAGTGTTTGTTTCCACACAGATGTAATTGTGAGTCTTGCTGCAAACAGGATATGCATGACTACTGTTCAATATTGTTTTGGGAACTGGTCTATGGACAAATTCATTTAACAAGCTGTAACTAGGCTAAATTATAAATATGCTACTATACAGTATTGCAGAAGGCTAAATCCATGAAGTAAAAGAGGTGTGAGAACTTAGTGAAAGAAGATTTAGAAGTATGTAGTGCTCTCGGGTACAAATTCTACTGGTCTAAATTAATAATAAAATATATATATATATATATATATATATATAGGACTACATTGTACCCATACCTTAATAACCTGCATAGGTGGATTGTGTATTAGTGTGTGTGTGTATACCTTAATGCATTATAGCTGTATTGCTTGTTCTCTGTAAACATAAATTCATGGCATTTCATGTCTGTCTCCCTTAAAGTGGATGAGGTGATTGTAGCTGTATAAGTGCATACACACAATTTTTCAGGACAAGTTTTCAGGGTATGTCCCCATCTTCAAAGTCCAAGAGTACTGCCATGGGCGTCCGCAGAACTTTTTTTCGGAGAGGGCATCATTTTAAGGTCACTCACGCTCCGCCCCTTTTCAACGTTGTAACGAATGGGAGGGGCTTAGTCATTATCACAAAAAGCGCAGGCATGCAAAGGTTTGAGAAACCTGATGCAAAAACTTCCTAGAAGGATCAAGCTGCCATTGTCTGATTTAAGTATTTCTAATTTGCACTGGAAGCATATATGTGTTTATATAAGAGATAATTCATCTTCACTTTGTATTGGAAGTTACTCAGGCATATCATGCCCATATAAATAGCCTATAGAATGTAGATCTTTTTATATAGCAATACATATTGTGGGTGCCCATATTTTGATCTTGCTGAAAACATCTATACTGTATGAGTATTGGAGCCAGTGTACTGTATAAACCCGTGGAAAATCAAGCTCATAACCTAGAAACCTGGCTGGTGAAGGGTTAAGGGAATCCCTATGTCCTGGAGCAAACAGTGGCTGACCTTATGCAAAGCTTAAGTGAGCTGAGATAACAAGTGGATAGATAAGAGTTGCAGAGTCTGGAAATGCATACACAATCACTCCATTTAGAATCTGTGTAAACACTAGATGTGCCTAAGAAGTCATCTCCAGCATACCAGACCCGCTCCTTGCCGGTCCACGGCCACTTCCCATTTCCTCTACATGTGTACTTTCTGCTTCTCCCGTACACTTATGCCCGTACACACGGTTGGATTTTCCAACGGAAAATGTGTGATAGGACCTTGTTGTCGGAAATTCCGACCGTGTGTAGGCTCCATCACACATTTTCCATCGGATTTTCCGACACACAAAGTTTGAGAGCAGGATATAAAATTTTCCGACAACAAAATCCGTTGTCGGAAATTCCGATCGTGTGTACACAAATCCGACGGACAAAGTGCCACGCATGCTCAGAATAAATAAAGAGATGAAAGCTATTGGCCACTGCCCCGTTTATAGTCCCGACGTACGTGTTTTACGTCACCACGTTTAGAACGATCGGATTTTCCGACAACTTTGTGTGACCGTGTGTAGGCAAGACAAGTTTGAGCCAATATCCGTCAGAAAAAATCCTAGGATTTTGTTGTCGGAATGTCCGAACAAAGTCCGACCGTGTGTACGGGGCATTACTCTCCTGATGCCGCCAAGTTTCAAAAAGACTGCGTTTCCATCATCCAGAGGCAGGAGACGTGGTCGCAGCTGATCCTTGAAGGCTGGCCACACCCCCTTCCCTTATTCCTGCCCAATCGCTACCTTTCTCCTCACAAAAGGTGCCATTACATAGCAGAGAGTGCTCAATAGTTAAGCTGCGGGGTGGAGGGAGGGATCTGTGCTGTGCCCACATGATTGCTGTTTTTACAGACAACGCTCTTGCCCGGCCAAGCAGCCTAATTTAGAGGGGGACATACGGTGGGGCAAGGGATAACCTGAGCATCACCACTCCACTTGTGGGTGGCGCCGGCCGGATCTACATATTCTCGACTCTCTCTACACAGTGGGGTAGGGACTGGAGGCGGAGCCGAGTGGCCGAGCGAGTGAGTCTGTCAGATCATGTCAGAGAGCAGCAGCAGACTCAGAAAAAGTCTGCGGCGGACCGCGCAGCTCACGGACACACACTTGTCTTGTGCGGACACCTTGCTGATTCCAGGGAGGGGCACTTGACCTCCCTTGCCCCCTGCTGCGGACGCCCATGAGTACTGCTCTTGTCCTGAGAAATTGTGTTAGTGCAAATAAAAAAAACTATCACGGATAGTACTCAATTGTTTCTGCCTTAAGGGGATCAAATTGAAATGACTCATTCAGGTCTACTGTGTTTTGCTCCTCTTGGCTTCTAAACTGGAAAAAGTCATAGGTAATCCTTGGCTCTGGTTGTTCAACTGTTCCCTATTAGCTGCACATAAGGACAATGGCATACTGAGTGGCACACACTTGGCTTCTTCTTGTTTGGTTGAGATCAAGGAGGACATTTAGTTCATTTTCTACACATTTCACTGGTAAGCTAATATTAGGATTGGTTCCTCTCTGGTTGTAGAATATTTATCTAAGCAGAAGGTCTGAAAGTGAAGGTACAGGAGTGATGTGAGGTTAAAGCATGGAACACCGTAAAGATGGCACCTTCCTTTTTGCTCTCCCTTCCACCTGAAGCCGGCAGCAGACTGAAGGGAGGTACATCATGTACAATTCTTTATACTTTATGGACTCTTTTCTACTGTTCCAAAGTAAAGGGCTAGAACAGGCTAAATATAGACCAGCAGTATTGCAAATAATTTTTTTAGGGAAGACATAAATATATAGTGGCAAACAATGTGATCACTATATAAATCACTTGTAAGGCCACATCTACATTATGGGGTCCAATTGTGGGAACTTAATTTGTTAAAAGGACATATAAGATTTTGGTTCAGAGTTTGGCAATTAAAGAAACAAATAAAAGGAATAGAAAAATCGGATGAGAGAGCAGTAAAAATGCTAGGTAGGTACAGTTTTGAGGAAAAAAAATTAGATGCAAAAAGATGAACATATTTAGATATACTTAAGACTAGGAAGGAACTCAGGCGTGTATGTGTGGGGGAAAAAAAAATATTATTATAGTGGTCTTGACCAGGGATGAGATTAGACCTGTCTGAACCCACCTGAGCTATCCCTCCAGGAGGCTGTCAAAGAGGATGGGGGGGCATGCCTCTGCAGCTTATGATTGGCTGAATAGCTAAGGTGGGATCACCTGAGATCATCCCTGCTTAAGACCACTATAAGGCTGGGTTCACACCTAATTCGCATGTGACTCACAGCAGGGGTCCGATGCGTCCCTGTTCTCTATTTCAGGGACAAATCGGGCCCAAATTTTTGCCTGAATTCAGACCTGAAACAAAACCAAAGACGCACTGGACCCTTGTGCAATTCGCTCCGCAGCCGCCACGTAGATGTGTGAACTGGCTCCATTGAGAGCCGGTCACATGCTCCTGTCATGCGAATTGGATGCTGTGAAACCCACATCCAATTCGCATGAGTATAAACCCAGCCTCGAGGTTTGGTAGTTTTCAACCAAGGGCTCCGAAAGGATAGGGGAAATCAGCTGCACGTGACATAATTTTTTTTTTCTATCAGTTTAGGAAGGGTTTCTTCACCATAGGAGTGGCTAAGCCATGGAATTACCACCTCACCCTGGGTAGTAACTATAACATAATTTTTTTTATTGCATAAAGATTTTATTGAGAAAATACAAATGTAGCATATACAGTCACGGCTCGGTGAGCCTGCATAAGTAATACACATCTGTATAAAAAGGTAGTCAGATAGAGCCATGTTGAAGACTATGCCTTTCTAAGTTATAAATAAACAGTCAGGCATGGCTACGATGTATAGAGGTGTGTATTCTCAAGGGGCGATATTACAGAGGAAAAGGAAATGCAAATGGGGCAGATGGTCATATGGGGATGAAGCGAGCAGAGGGAGAGAAGAGAAGGAAAAGAGAAAAAAAAAAGACAGTGGGGAGTGCAGATGATGAGAGGGGGCGAGGTCATCACCAACTACCCTCTCAAGCTTATAAAGTTCATTACCCTTGAATATCCCATAATTGGGATTGAATTTAACTTAGGCTTTGTTAGCAAAGGTGGAGTCACCCTGGTTGGGGATTATTACTAAGTCAACTGGAGATCTTGGTATGATTGGGAACTTTTGAAAGTAATCCAGGGTTCCCAGATGGTTGTAAATTTGGAGATGTTGTCCAAGGCTATATATATATTAGCTCCTCCATCTGGACAACACGATTTATTCTTTTTAACCATTCTGAGACCGAAGGGGGGGATGTGGACCTCCAATGGGTCAGAATGCACATCCTTGCAGCGTTAATCATGTGCATGGCAACTGACTTATAATAATGTTTTTTAGGAAGTTTATTTAGATGCAGGAGATGCACAGAGTAGAATTCCACAGGGAGTAATGACATATGTTTTGTCAGGTCATGAACTCTGCGCCAGAATGGCTGGAGTGCTGGGCAGTCCCACCAAATATGGAGGAATGTGCCCGTCTCCACACCACACCGCCAGCAGAGGTCAGGGACAGAGGGGGAGAATTTGTGTATCAAGTCCGGTGTTCGATACCATCGGGTTTTTAGTTTTATATCCGTTCTCTTGAACCGATACATTCAGTGACCCTTTATGAATGTACAGATGGATGTGGTCCCAGTTCTCCTCGTCAATCTCCGAGCCAAGGGCCGACTCCCAGTAGGAACGTTCCACACGCAGGAGTGTGGAGGATTCATCGAATAGTGAAGGGTAAAGCATGGAGATGACATGGCATTGGGGGGTCGAGCGAGCGCAGAGTGACTCCATGGTTGTGGGGGGTTTTATAAAGTTTTGTTTACATGACGGGTGAGTTAGGTAATGTTTAAGTTGAAGGTAGGGCCAAAATGGAAATGTCCCTGTGTTATAGAGCGTAGTGAGCTCTGTTTGTTGAAGGAAGCGTCCCCTTTGGAAGAAGGGTTTTGCTAACACTTCCGCGTGTGGCCATTCGGCTTTCAAAAAGGAACTTGACGGACCTGGGGGGAAGTCTGGGTTACCTCTGACTGGAGTGATAGGGCAGAATTTAGCTGAAACTGCTTGTACTGTGCATGCCCTTTCGAATTCGTGTAAGGTGGCTCCTACCAGTGGATGGGTTAAGGCTTTTGGTGAAACGTGTCTGTTGGGCAGCCAGGGAGCATAACACAGATCTGAGGTGGTTACCAGGTGTTCTAAAGAGACCCAGTCTTTACAGTGGTTATGTAGGCGCCAATCGACTACTCGCGCTAAATGGACCGCCCCGTAATAGCGTTGGAGATCGGGAAGACCAATTCCTCCACTCATTTTAGGAAGCACCGATTTAGCCCAGCTTATCCGTGGAGTTTTCCCACACCAAAGAAAAGTCCTACACATGGACTTATACAGTCTAAAGAAGGAGGGTGGTAAGCAAATCGGTATTGTTTGCAGTTTATATAGGAGCTGAGGCAGAACTGTCATTTTTAAGAATGGATGGTCTTCCAAACCAGGAGATGGTTGGTTTATCCCACTTTTAGAGATCTTGACGTATGTTATGAAGTTCTAGTTGGATATTTCTGCTATAGAGTTCTGTTAAGTCAGCAGGGAGTTGGATTCCCAGGTAGGTCATGGCTCCCATTTTCCAATGAAAAGGGAAATTACGTTGATATTGCTCGGCCAGTTCCGTGGGTAGGATATATTCAGCGCAAATGACTTAGAGTAGTTTATTTTTAAGTTAGACAGGAGTTTAAAGTGTTCTAGCGTATGTAGGAGATTGGGTTAGAGATGTCAATGGTGAGGAGAGGAAAAGCAGGACGTCAGCCGTAATCTTAAATTCCCGTTCCTTCACCTGGATACCCTTAATATCTGAGTTGGCACGCATGCAGCGTAATAGGAGCTCTAACGTGAGTATATAGAGCAGAGGGGAGAGGGGGCACCCCTGTCTGGTTCCATTGTGGACGGAGAAGGCGTCCGACAGATGGCCATTGACCTTGACTCGAGCTCTGGGATTAGCACATAGTGCGGAGATCAGCGCCCGCATACGAGGTTTAAGCCCTAATGAGATCAAGACGGCGTCCATATAGTCCCGTGCCACTTTGTCGAACGCCTTCTCCGCGTCCATCGCCAGAAAGAAGCCCTCCCATTGAGAGGAGGTAAGCCAGGTATGTAAGTTCAAGGCCTTAATGGTGTTGTCCCTGGCTTCTCTTCCAGGGACAAAACCCACTTGGTCCAAGCCTATCCAAGCAGTTATGTGGTGGGACAAGCGGTTCGCCAAAATTTTTGCAAAGAGCTTGATGTTCACATTAAGAAGGGAGATTGGGCAATAACTAGCTACATTGGTGGGATCTTTTCGTTCTTTGGGAACCACCGAAATATAAGCTTCTAGGAGCCTATCAGAGTTGCAGGGAGTGGTAGAAAGTGAATTAAAAGTTTTAAGAAAATGTGGTGCTAAGATGTCCGGGAGGTTTTATAATAGAGGGCCATGAAGCCATCGGGGCCTGGACTCGCCTGGTTTTGTGGATTTAATGGCCTCTAGAAATTACTCTAAAGTCAGAGGAGCCTCCAGTGCTTGTGAATCATCCACCGACAAGGCAGAGGGGCAGTGTTTTACTCAAAGTCTGTAATCAATTTCCGACGGTTCAATTGTGCGGTATGATCCGTGTCTCCCGAATGCAGGTTGTACAACTTACTGTAAAATGAATGGAACTGGCGAGCAATGTCCTCGTTTTTAGTAAATATCATGCCTGATGGGTCTACAATGTGGTGTATCGTGGTAGCTAGTTTGCGTTGCTGAGTGGCTCTGGCCAATAATCTACCTGGCTTGTTACTTTGTTCATAAAACAGTTTTTGCATCAGGATAGTACGGCGGCGTGCCCTTTTGAAAAGTTCCTCTAACAGAATGGTACGTGTTTCTGCCAATTCCTGCGATGTTGCAAGAGCTAGTGTGCGTTTGTGTTGGGCATCTAGAGTGCGTATTTTGTCAGATAGTGCTCGTGTCAGGGCTTGTCATTCCCTCTTTCTCCATGCTAAAGGCTGACAGTAGTTGGCCTCTGAGAACGCATTTATGAGCCTCCCCCTGTATCATGGGGGAGACATCCGGCGTGTCATTGTGGAGAAAGAAGGCCGTCAATTTCTGTCTAAGATTAGCTAAGTCTGAAGTAGTTCTTAGCAATAATACACTTAAATCTGTCCACCAACAGTCTAGTAGATATGCCGGGTATGATGAAGTTTGAAACACAAAATCATAAATTATAATAAATAAATATACATAATTATTTAAAAAAATAATATAATAATAATAAAAATTTCCCCACAATTCACTATCGCTCAAGTCTGCAAGTGTTCTAATTTACTATCGCTGTTTTCTAGCTGGTCTAAAACCACTTTTGACGTAAAGGGACACTTTTTAGTTTTTTGGGTTCCAGGCAGAAAGAACAGTGTATATAATATAAAAGTGTAGGCAGGGCACTGGACAAAGCACTGGGGACAATAGGGATGTGAAATGGTTTCCTACAGTAATGTAATCTGTAAGATTACAGTGTACTGTATGTGTTATGAATTTTCACTTTTTTGAATTTGCTGCCAGGATAGAGCCCGCAGACACAGCGGGGGGACATCGCAGGATCCTGGGGACAAGGTAAGTACACTGCACCAGGATCCTGAGATGTAATACCGAGTGTGGCTGTATTGTATTGTGATGTCCATACTGATTGATCATATTGTTGGATACAATTTCCCATTGAACCATTACAATTTTGCTGACCAACTATTCTTCATTCTTCTCAGCAGTACATGACTAGGGATGAGCTTCGTGTTCGAGTCGAACCCATGTTCGACTCGAACATCGGCTGTTCGGTCGTTCGCCGAATTGCGAACGATATGGGCCGTTCGCGCCAAATTCGTGTGGCGCGTCACGGCCCATAATTCACTGCGGCATCGCAGTGCATTGCTTGCTGATGATTGGCCAACCATGCACTATGACCCGCATGCTTGGCCAATCACAGCGCCGCCTTAACAGAGAGCCGTAATTGGCCAAAGCCAAGGAGGCTTTGGCCAATTATGGCTCAGGGGATTTAGTACACGCCCCACACTATATAAGGCCGCCTGCACGGCGGCCCTGTGCAGTGTGTTCCGGTGTGCTGAGAAATAGAGAGAGAGAGAGACAGTGTCATTTCATTTGAGTTAGCTAGATTAGGCAGGACAGTCAGTCAGTTAGCTGCACTTAAAGTGTATTGTGTATATATATGCATCCCAGGCGTTGCATATATATATATATACACTGTATTCAGTTTAGCTAGATCCGTTCCTGTTATCTTCTAGACTATTTACATTTAGTGCAGTGCGTCCTGCTCACAGTGTTCAGCTAGATCCATTCCTGTTATCTTCCTACTGACAGGCAGGCTTGTCTTGTTACAGTATATAAAGCTACCTGAAGAAAATTACTGGTGTTCTTTTGATCCTATTAGTACTACAGTCAGGCAGGTAGACTATTTACATTTAGTGCAGTGCGTCCTGCTCACAGTGTTCAGCTAGATCCGTTCCTGTTATCTTCCTACTGACAGGCAGGCTTGTCTTGTTACAGTATATAAAGCTACCTGAAGAAAATTACTGGTGTTCTTTTGATCCTATTAGTACCACAGTCAGGCAGCTAGACTATTTACATTTAGTGCAGTGCGTCCTGCTCACAGTGTTCAGCTAGATCCGTTCCTGTTATCTTCCTACTGACAGGCAGGCTTGTCTTGTTACAGTATATAAAGCTACCTGAAGAAAATTACTGGTGTTCTTTTGATCCTATTAGTACCACAGTCAGGCAGCTAGACTATTTACATTTAGTGCAGTGCGTCCTTCTCACAGTGTTCTGCTAAACCTACAAGTTAGTGGGGTGCGTCCTGCTCACAGTGTTCAGCTAAACCTACAAGTTAGTGGGGTGCGTCCACCTCACAGTGTTCAGCTAAACCTACAAGCTAGTGGGGTGCGTCCTGCTCACAGTGTTCAGCTAGATCCGTTTCTGTTATCTTCTTACTGACAGGCAGGCTTGTCTTGTTACAGTAAATACAGCTACCTGAAGAAAATTGCTGGTGTTCTTTTGATCCTATTAGTACCACAGTCAGGCAGCTAGACTATTTGCAGTTAGTGCAGTGTGTCCTGCTCACAGTGTTCTGCTAAACCTACAAGTTAGTGGGGTGCGTCCTGCTCACAGTGTTCAGCTAAACCTACAAGTTAGTGGGGTGCGTCCACCTCACAGTGTTCAGCTAAACCTACAAGCTAGTGGGGTGCATCCTGCTCGCAGTGTTCAGCTAGATCCGTTTCTGTTATCTTCTTACTGACAGGCAGGCTTGTCTTGTTACAGTAAATACAGCTACCTGAAGAAAATTGCTGGTGTTCTTTTGATCCTATTAGTACCACAGTCAGGCAGCTAGACTATTTACAGTTAGTGCAGTGCGTCCTGCTCACAGTGTTCTGCTAAACCTACAAGTTAGTGGGGTGCGTCCTGCTCACAGTGTTCGGCTAAACCTACAAATTAGTGGGGTGCGTCCACCTCACAGTGTTCAGCTAAACCTACAAGCTAGTGGGGTGCATCCTGCTCACAGTGTTCAGCTAGATCCATTTCTGTTATCTTCTTACTGACAGGCAGGCTTGTCTTGTTACAGTAAATACAGCTACCTGAAGAAAATTGCTGGTGTTCTTTTGATCCTATTAGTACCACAGTCAGGCAGCTAGACTATTTACAGTTAGTGCAGTGCATCCTGCTCACAGTGTTCTGCTAAACCTACAAGTTAGTGGGGTACGTCCTGCTCACAGTGTTCAGCTAAACCTACAAGTTAGTGGGGTGCGTCCACCTCACAGTGTTCAGCTAAACCTACAAGCTAGTGGGGTGCGTCCTGCTCACAGTGTTCAGCTAGATCCGTTTCTGTTATCTTCTTACTGACAGGCAGGCTTGTCTTGTTACAGTAAGTACAGCTACCTGAAGAAAATTGCTGGTGTTCTTTTGATCCTATTAGTACCACAGTCAGGCAGCTAGACTATTTACAGTTAGTGCAGTGCGTCCTGCTCACAGTGTTCAGCTAAACCTACAAGTTAGTGGGGTGCGTCCTGCTCACAGTGTTCAGCTAAACCTACAAGTTAGTGGGGTGCGTCCACCTCACAGTGTTCAGCTAAACCTTCAAGCTAGTGGGGTGTGTCCTGCTCACAGTGTTCAGCTAGATCCGTTTCTCTTATCTTCTTACTGACAGGCAGGCTTGTCTTGTTACAGTAAATACAGCTACCTGAAGAAAATTGCTGGTGTTCTTTTGATCCTATTAGTACCACAGTCAGGCAGCTAGACTATTTACAGTTAGTGCAGTGCGTCCTGCTCAGTGTTCAGCTAAACCTACAAGTTAGTGGGGTGCGTCCTGCTCACTGTGTTCAGCTAAAGCTACCTGTAGAAGGTTGGATGTGTTCTCATACTACAGGCAGGCAGTTGATTTTGCTAGCTGCAGTATCAGTACATATTTTTATATATATATATATATATATATATATATATATATATATATATATATATATATCCCAGCTTAGTGCAGCTACAGGCCATTAGTATGTCTGGAAGGCCAAGAAGGAGAGGCAGACAGTCACAAGCCAATAAGAGAGGGCAAGCAGGCTCTGTGTCTAGTGCTGGTCGTGGAGACTGTGCATCCTCATCAGCACGTGGCCATGGGACACGCTTGGCCTTTTTTTCGGCAGCTGGTCATGTTGAGCCGCAACATGCGGAAGACTTGGTCGAGTGGATGACCAAGCCGTCCTCATCCTCCTCATCCTCTCTCACCCATGCCCAGGGTACTTTGTCTGGCAAAGCAGCGGCCTCTTCCCTCAGCTCAATGTCATCAGTGACTCCTTCCCTAGCCCCACCATGTCCTCCTGAGGAGTCCCTCGAACTGTTTGACCACAGTGTTGGGTACATGCTCCAGGAGGATGCCCAGCGTTTGGAAGGCTTTGATGATGATACTGAGCTCGATGAAGGCAGTAACATGAGCACGGACAGAGGGGGTGCCCAAGAAGGACAGCAATCTGCCAGTCATGCTCCCCCTGCTGCAGCATACTGCCAGGTTTGCTCCAGTGATGAGAAGGGAGGGGATGATGAGGTCACTGACTCAACGTGGGTGCCTGATAGGAGAGAGGAGGAGGAGGAGGAGGAGGCGGCACATCACCAACGAGGCAGGATGCCCTCCAGGGGCCAGCCTATGGGCAGCACATTGACTGCATCACACCCCAAAGCTCCACATGTGCAGGGCGCTGCAGCCTCTGCGCGTTATTTAAAAAAGTTCTTTGGTGTGGGCCTTTTTTGAGACGAGTGCATCAGATCGCACCGCTGCTATTTGCAACATATGTCTCAAGCGTATCTCACGTGGCCAAAACATCTCCTGCTTGGGTACCACATGCTTGACCAGACATATGTTGACCTGCCATGCAGTTCGTTGGCAAGCGTATCTAAAAGACCCACACCAAAGAACAAAGAGGACCTCTCCTTGCTCCTCATCAGCTGAGATTTCCAACCCCACTAGACCTTCAGTCCTCTCTGAGACCTGCACTGAGAGGAATGAAGGTGTAGAATTAGGTGTGTCACAGCCAAGTACTTGTGGGCAATCTGCTTTTGGTACACCAACGTCAGATTGTACCAGGCAAATTTCCCTGCCCCAGCTGCTGCACCGCCGAAAGAAGTTTGCTCCCAGCCATCCACATGCCCAGCGGTTGAATGCTAGCTTGGCAAAATTGCTAGCACTTCAACTGCTGCCTTTTCAGTTGGTAGACTCTGCCCCCTTCCGTGAGTTTGTGGAGTGTGCGGTTCCTCAGTGGCAGGTACCCAAACGCCACTTTTTCTCACAGAAGGCGATTCCGGCTCTCTACCAGCATGTGGAAGGCAATGTCCATGCCTCGCTGGACAGGGCGGTCAGGTGCATATTACCACTGACTCATGGTCCAGCAGGCACGGACAGGGACGTTACCTAAGTTTCACGGCGCATTGGGAGACTCTGCTGGCAGCTGGGAAGGATGCAGGACAAGGTGCAGTAGTGTTGGAGGTTGTTCCGCCACCACGCCTCCAAAATGCTAATGATTGTGACACACCTCTCTCCTCCACCCCCTCCTCTTCTTCTTCCTCCATGGCCTCTTCCTCGGAACCAGCGGTGCTCCGTAGTCGTTCAAGGGGCTACGCAAGTACGCAGGCCAAAAGATGCCATGCGGTGCTTGAGCTGGTGTGCTTGGGGGACAGGAGCCACACTGGGGCAGAGGTTCTGTCAGCTCTGCAGGGGCAGGTTCAGAGGTGGTTGACGCCACGCCAACTTAAGGCAGGAATGGTGGTTTGCGACAATGGCACCAACCTCCTCTCTGCCCTCCGACAGGGACAAATGACCCATGTGCCCTGTTTGGCTCACGTCCTTAACTTGGTGGTGCAGCGGTTCTTGGGCAGGTACCCGGGCTTACAGGATGTCCTGAGGCAGGCCAGGAAAGTCTGTGTGCATTTCCGCCGGTCATATAATGTCAGTGCTCGGCTGACGGACCTCCAAAAGGAGTTTAACCTGCCCAAGAACCGCCTAATCTGTGACATGCCCACCAGGTGGAACTCAACGTTGGCCATGCTGCAGCGGCTGCACACGCAGCAGAGGGCCATCAATGAGTACCTGTGCGACTATGGCACCAGGACAGGGTCAGGGGAGCTTGTTTTTTTTTCCCCACGCCAGTGGGCCATGATCAGGGATGCATGCACTGTCCTGTCACCATTTGAGGAGGCCACGAGGATGGTGAGCAGTGACAGTGCATGCATCAGTGACACTGTCCCTCTTGTCCACCTGTTGGAGCACACGCTGCGTGGAATAATGGACAGGGCACTTGAGGCAGAACAGAGGCAGGAAGAGGAGGACTTCCTTAGCTCTCAAGGCCCCCTTTATCCAGACAGTGTTCCTGTGTGCCCGCCGATCACACAGGAAGAGGACGAGGAGGAGGAGGAGGAGGAAGATTGTGTCAGTATGGAGGTGGAGCCTGGCACTCAGCATCAGCAGCAGTCTTTAAGGGATCAATCCCAAGAAACACATGGACTTGTACGTGGCTGGGAGGAGGTGGCTGCGGACCATGTCGTCCTTAGTGACCCAGAGGACTCCGGATCGAATGCCTCAGCAAACCTACGCTGCATGGCCTCCCTGATCCTGCAAAGCCTGTGTAAGGATCCTCGTATTCGTGGTATCAAGGAGAAGGACCAATACTGGCTGGCAACCCTCCTTGATCCACGTTACAAGGGTAAGGTTGTGGACCTTATCTTGCCATCGCAGAGGGAGCAGAGGATGAAACATCTTCGGGAGGCCTTGCAGAAAGGTCTGTGCAACACGTTCCCAGAGACTGGGAGGTTACAAACTCCTGTTTCTGGCCAACGTGTTGCTGAGGCTTCGGTCAGTCAAAGAAGGAGCGGTGGAGAAGGTGGCCATCTGACCGATGCGTTCAGACAATTTTTTGGTCCGCAGCCCCAAGGTATGATCGGTTCCAGCAACCATCGCCAGCGTCTGTTTTACATGGTGCAGGAATACCTAGGGGCAAGATCAGACTTGGACACCTTTCCCACCGAAAATCCTCTGGATTACTGGGTCTTGAGGATGGATCCCTGGCCAGAGCTTGCACAGTATGCAATTGAGCTACTGGCCTGTCCTGCATCCAGCGTTCTTTCGGAACGCACATTCAGTGCTGCTGGAGGCGTGGTAACCGATCACAGGGTGCGTCTGTCCACTGACTCGGTCGATCGACTGATCTTCATAAAAATGAATCAGTCTTGGATCACCACCAGCTACCAAGCACCTGATGCTGATGTAACCGAATAATTTTTTTTGAAATCTCAGATCCCTTCAAAGACTGCCTATGCTGATGCTGAGTGACTATCCCTGAGTAATTATCCTCTTCCTCCTCAATCATCACGCTGATAGCTTGTAAGAACATTTTTGGTTCTGGGCGCCACCACCAGTGCCTAAGGCACAATTTTTCAGCCCCTGTTTAACAGGGGCGTGTAATTACAATTTTTGATGTAATACTTTGCAGCAGGGCTCGTTCCTGCATTCCAACTAGAGTGTCTGTCTGTGAAGGGTTGCAGTGTTGTGGCACCAGCACCAGTGCCTAAGGCCCATTTTTTCTGCCCCTGTTTAACAGGGGCGTGTAATTACAATTTTTGATGCAATACTTTGCAGCAGGGCTCGTTCCTGCGTTCCAACTAGAGTGTCTGTGAGGGGTTGCAGTGTTGTGGCACCAGCACCAGTGCCTAAGGCCCATTTTTTCTGCCCCTGTTTAACAGGGGCGTGTAATTACAATTTTTGATGCAATACTTTGCAGCAGGGCTCGTTCCTGCATTCCAACTAGAGTGTCTGTGAGGGGTTGCAGTGTTGTGGCACCAGCACCAGTGCCTAAGGCCCAATTTTTCAGCCCTTGTTTAACAGGGGCGTGTAATTACAATTTTTGATGCAATACTTTGCAGCAGGGCTCGTTCCTGCGTTCCAACTAGAGTGTCTGTGAGGGGTTGCAGTGTTGTGGCACCAGCACCAGTGCCTAAGGCCTAATTGTTCAGCTCCTGTTCAACAGGGGCATGTAATTACAATTCTTGTTCTAATATTTCACAGCAGGGCCCTGTGAGGGCTTACAGTGTTGTGGCCACAGCAACACCTAAGGCCCAAATTTCTGAGTATATAGGGCAGGACCCTACTTTCAAACAACTAACTTACAAACGACTCCTACTTGCAAACGGAAGGAGACAACAGGAAGTGAGATGAAATCTACCCCTAGGAAGGGAAATTCTCTCCTGTAAGAGTTAATATGGGAAAAAAAATTCTCCTTTCCACTGATGCTTTCCAATCCTTGTTCCACAAAAAAACCCAAATTTTCAAAAAACATTTTTCATTGGGACAAAAAGTGAGGTGAAATCTTCTGAAGAGGAGGAAAGACAGCAAAACAAATGTCACAGGGGTGATAACCCTTCCCTATGTTTTCCAAAAAGCTTAAAAAAGATTTTTTGGCTGGAGCTAAACACGTTAAAAATGTACCCATTCAAAATTACAAAGAGATTCTACTTAACAACAAACCTACAGTCCCTGTCTTGTTTGCACCGCCTGTATACTGCTGTTCAGAGTATATAGGGCCTGGTGGCCCCACACCTTTCCTTATTTTAATTTGGGTGCGGGGTTCCCCTTAATATCCATACAAGACCCAAAGGGCCTGGTAATGGACTGGGGGGTACCCATGCCGTTTGTCTCACTGATTTTCATCCATATTGCCAGGACCCGACATTACATTAAACCCACAAGCAGTTTTAAATGAGATTTTTCCTTTAAAAATGACATTTGGTGCAGGGACTGTTCTAAACACGGGAAACACGCGTCACTTTACAGGCATACTATAGACACCCCTCAGGTACGATATTTAAAGGAATATTTCACTCTTTTTTTTTACTTTAAGCATCATTAAAATCACTGCTCCCGAAAAAACGTCCGTTTTTAAAAGTTTTTTTTGCATTGATACATGTCCCCTGCGAACGGACCCCTTTCGGTCTGTTCGCAGGTTCTGGTGCGAACCGAACCGGGGGGTGTTCGGCTCATCCCTATACATGACGTGATGTCTTGTGCACATATGGAAACTATTTCTTTCCATGTATATCATTCATTGATTTAAAGCGGCTTTGGTGAGGTTCAGTCTCCTATGCGTCCATATATTTCTATGCCCTTATATTTTGATCATTTTGCTTCTTTATATAATTGCATGTTTCTCTATATATGCAAATATGCATGTTTTTAATGTTACTGCATTAATGCATTTTCAACACGAGACACTTATTTCATTTTTTTTTTATCTATAGCATATAAAGTGCCACACCAGAACCTCCCTGGGGAAGCTCTATTGAGTGAAATATGTGGAGAGTGGTAGTGCCTTGCCTTAATATGGCTGTATAGAGTAATCAATTTTTGATATGAATGAATTCTTGTTCTTGTGTTTTTTTTTTTGTTTTTTTTTAGCCTTTTAAAATAAAAACTATTGATTTTAATGCTATCCAATGAGTTTCAATCTCTCCAGGTTTTAACAAAATGATGCATCGCTCAGAGCAGTGGAGTTTAGGTAAAAACTGGAAGTCGCAATCTGGGTGCCTAAGCTGTGATGTCCTCCCATCCCACAAAAGACAAGACAGTCATTGAGAAAAGACAGCTGGCAACTTCATAGTCCTCACGTATTTTACTTTGCCATATCAGTGAGTACACAGACAGTGGCAGACACGTTTCAGCGATAAGCCTTGTTAACAGCACACATGTGAATAAATATCAAGGATACCTCATCGGTATTGAAATATATACAGGAGTTAGAGTGGAAAAATGGTTACCAGTGGCTTGCATTAGATATAAAATGATTATACTCGTGTGTTCCCCATGACCTTGTAATCAAAGCCCTCCAATACCATTTGACACAATATAGTATGTATGATATAACTCTTATAGTTTCTGGTTATGGCAGTTGATTTCCTTCTTACCTGCAAATATTTCATGTTCGACCGAGTTTTTTATTTGCAGTGTAGGGGGGCCTCCATGGGGGCTCGTTTCTCACCGTCCTTGGCGAACCTGTACATAGGTTGGTGGGAGGAGAATTTTCTCTTCTCTGTTACCCATGTGCAGGTCCTATCCTAAGATATGGCCGATACATAGACGATAGTGCCTCCTTTGTATCTTGGGTTAACGATAATTGCTTTCATTTGGAATTTAGTTCTGACAGCCATACTGGTACTATAAATTTCTTAGACGGAACGTTAATGGGAGATACTGTCCAGGGTATCGTAACTACCCAAACTTATCACAAGGAGTGTGGAGGCAACTCGTTTTTTTGGCTTCAAGTTGTCATCCCACACACACCAAGTGATCGATTCCGATAGGGAAGTTTACTAGGGCCAGACGCTACTGTTCTACTGAAGAAGTTTTAATAAAGAATGTAATACTATTACATCAAGGCTTCAGTTCCGGCAATATGACAAATTGAATGTTGCTAGAGCAGCCAGTCTGGCCTCAGAGAAAAATACATACCTTTTTGGAGAATGCTGGCCGTCGGAGTTAAAACTAGTAAAGTTGACGTGAATACCAGGGAGAGGAGTCCGGTCACATTTGTTACTGCCTTCTCCTTGTAGTTCAACGAAATTAAAAATATTATACAAAAACATTTACCTATACTCTCCACAGATAATGATTTGGCACCAATCATTACGACAGGCTGTAGATTTTCAAGCCGTCGTGTTAAAACATTAGGTAATATTCTATCTCCCAGTCTCTGAGTCTGGCAGACACAATAAAACCTAGCTTAGCACTGTGGGATCATACATTTGTGGTAACAACACATGTCGCTTTTGCAGTAGACACTCAAGACCGCATAGGACAGTTGTTTCGTGTGCTACTTGACGAGAATTTTCCATCCATGATGAAAAAAATTGTGGCACGGACAACGTGGTCTATGCTGTCGAGTGCAGCAAATGCAATAAACAATATGTAGGCTGTACTTGTATACCATTAAGAGCAAGAGTTGGTGAACATTTCCATTGGGCAGCTTATAACAGTGACAAAAATCTATATAACGTATCCAAACATTTTAAGTATGAACTTGGTGGGAATATGTAATCCTTTTTTGTTTATAGGTTTGGAAAGAGTTAAAACTTTTTCTCGCAGTAGGGATACCCACCGCCAAATGAGAATACCCAAGGGAATGAATCACCGTTACGATGTAGGTCTGTTTATCAAATTGTTTTCCCCTTAATTTTTTGCTGTATGTGTATTTGTATATTGCTAGGTATATATTTTGAAAGTACTTTTCTTTGGATGTATTTCTCTTCTCTATTACATATATATCAACATGGGATTACTCTATTTTATTTCACCAGGTGTTGTATTAGCTATTACCTTCTACTCTCCTTCTGTCAGCATTACACCTGCTGACATTTTGTGATTAATCACTTATAGGTCAATCAAATGTGTTAGTAATTGAAGGAGGGGCAGAAACCATTCTTGATGTTAAGTGTTCTTGCATAGCAAGACCACTTACTGTTATCTCACATATATATTATTCTTATTATTATAGCCAAATTTACCACCCTAACTCCTCCCACAGTTTTTACACTACATAGACAAGTAATATACCGAAACGTGCAGATTGTTCCCGAATGGTGTGCTATTACTTTGTGGAACGTTTCGCCGAATTGTTCACGAAATATCGTCGTTTTTGCGGCGAAATTGGTCCCATAGGAATGAATGGGGAAACTAGAGTGGGAGATGACAAAAACTGGAAAATCAGAACATGATTTCTAAACTGCCGCCACTCCTTCATTTTCAAGCCCACCTACACAAATCTTATATCAAAACGTTCAGCTATCCCTGCTGCCACTAAACATGTCCACGGCTAAGCCATAGTCCTGATAGTTTTCACAATATGACCATTTGTTTGCAACTCACGCCGTCCATTGACATTCATTGAAACTACACTCTAGCCCCCTCCAAATTTGAAGGGCAATTTCTAAACTGCGACTGTGCCTTCATTTTTAATATTTCAGAGACATACTATACATCAAAATCTAGGTCTGGGTCTTGTGATTCTCACAATATAAAGATCTTCGCTGTAGGATGTATAGTTTTTAAAATACGGCCATTTGTTTAGAGGTCATTTCAGGAAATTTTAGCCATTAATCAGAGTGTACTGTTAGTGTTTGTTTTGTTGCCATGGTTACCAAAGCTTCTGTTATACACAGGGGGGAAGGTGGCTGGAGCATCTCAGCTGATTACAGAGCCCGGGGGAGGGGACAGACACACCATGTACTGATTTATAATAGAGGAATATGATGGGGCAGTTTTGATGGGGTAATTCTGATGGGGCAGTTTTGATGAAGCAGTATTTGGGAAGCATAAACAGGGCATGAGCGTTGCTAGGAAACAGTGGTTGTAAACACAAGATGCTGAGACACTCCAAATGCATGTGACTTCATCTGCTAGACTTGATAATGCTTGTAGACTCCTCCCACAGTTTTCACACTACAGAGACAAATAATATACCGAAACGAGCGGATTGTTCCCGATTGGTGTGTTATTACTTTGTGGAATGTTTTGCCGAATGGTCCACGAAATGACGTTTTTGCGGCGAAATTGGTCCCATAGGAATGAATGGCGAAATGTTCAAAACTAGAGTGGGAAGTGACAAAAGCTGACAACCCCATGATCAGCCAAAACATTATGACCACCCCATGATCAGCCAAAACATTATGACCGCCCCATGTAAAAAAAAAAATATTTTTGAAAAAAAAAAAAAATTTTTGAAAAAAGTAAAAAAATAATTTTTGAAAAAAAAAAATCATTTTTGAAAAAAAAAAAAAATATTTTTGAAAAAAAATATTTTTGAAAAAAAAAATTATTTTTGAAAAAAAAAAATATTTTTGAAAAAAAAATTTCTTTTAAAAAAAAAATTATTTTTGAAAAAAATATATATTTGAAAAAAAAAATATTTTTGAAAAAAAAAAATTATTTTTGAAAAAAAAATTACTTTAAAAAAAATAATAATTTCGAAAAAAAAATTATTTTTGAAATAAAAAAATTCATTTTTGAAAAAAAAAAATTACCTTTGAAAAAAAAAATTACTTTTGAAAAAAAAAATCATTTTTGAAGAAAAAAAAATAATTTTTGATTAAAAAAAATTCATTTTTGAAAAAAAAAATTACTTTTGAAAAAAATGTTCAGCTCTTTCAGCGAATGATGGAACTTTTTTACTACTATTTATACTTTTTAAAATATTAAGCTTTTTAACACTTTTCACAGTTACTCAAGCCACTCCACCCCACCCAGTTACTCCGCCCACTCCAGTTGTAGAGGCAAGAACACTTTCACAATTTCCCCAGAAATTGTACCTTTTCTAGTTTGTATATGTATTTATGCATGTTCATTTTATTTTTCACATGTGTGCTGTGAACAAGGCTTATTGCCGAAACGTGTCTGTCACTGTCTGTGTACCCACTGGTATGGCAAAAAAAAATACTTGAGGACTATGGAGTTGCCAACTGTCTTTTCTCGATTACTGTCGCTACCAGGTTTTATTGTCAAAGCTTAAAGGGGTTGTAAAGGCAGAAGTTTTTTTATCTTGATGCATTCTATGCATTAAGATAAAAAACCTGTGTGCAGCAGCTGCCCTCCAGCACCCCCTAATACTTACCTGAGCACCATCCCCCTCCAGCGATGTCCACGAGTGCCTTGGCCGTCCAAAACGCTCATCCTGATTGGTTAAGACACAGCAGTAGTGCCGTTGGCTCCTGCTGCTGTCAATCAAAGTCAGTCAGCCAATCAGGAGAGAAAGGAGGGCGGGGCTGGACCAAGGCTCTGTGTCTGAATGGACACAGGGAGCTGTGACTCGGCTCGGGTGCCCCCATAGCAAGCTACTTGCTATGGGGCACTCAACTGGAGGGAGGGGCCAGGAGCAGCTAAGAGGAACCCGAGAAGAGGAGGATCTGGGCTGCTCTGTGCAAATCCACTACACAGAAGAGGTAAGTATAACATGCTTGTTATTTTTATAGGAAAAAAAAGAGACTTTACAATCACTTTATTTAAACAAGCTGGAGATAGAAGCGGAGTGACTACCATGCACAATTTCACCAGATTTTAAATGCACTAGTTATGCACCAGTGTATGTGTTGAAGATGAACACGATAAAAGCTATGCACATGGAACACACCCACAGGAGATATGATTACAAAAAAAAAATGTATTTAAATTACATGCATATGTTCTAGAACAAAACCAATGCATACATGACAAACCCCCTGTATATGCATGAGTGAATCTTTTAGAATTACTGTACTTTTAAAACACATCAGCTCTTTATAAAAATATCAAGGGTTACCAGTAAATGTAATTGAAAACACTGAAAAATCACTAATTGAAAATCACTGTTGAAAAGAGGAGATTAAGGGGGGATATGATCACCATGTATAAATATATAATGGGTCCATATAGTGAACTTGGTGTTGCGTTATTCACTTGTCAACAGTGAGGACAAGGGGGCACTCTTTACGCCTAGAGGAAAAGAGATTTCGTCTTCAAATACGGAAAGGTTTCTTCACAGTAATGCCCCGTACACACGATCGGATACACACAGTCACATAAATGTTGGCCCAAAATTCTGAGCGTGAGAACGCGGTACGACGATCCGAGAAAAAGGAAGTTCAATAGCCAGTGCGGCTTCTTCTGCTTGATTCCGAGCATGCGTGAACTCTTGTGCAACGGACTTGTGTACACACGATCGGAAATTCCGACAACAAGTTTTGTTGGTGGAAAATTTGAGAACCTGCTCTCAAACATTTGGGGGCGGAAATTCCGACCGCAAATGTTCAATGGAGCATACACACAGTCAGATGTAAACGAGGGAGGGTTTTTGAGCGGGATTTTTGGGGGTGCCGAGGTAATTTACAGGACATAGTTAAAGAAAGCTTTTAAAGATATGAGGTTGCACATGTACAAGGATACATCTAGAGTTATAAACAGTTGATGAAATTTGATCACTCCGCAGTAGCATTGGAGTGATTGTCCCGACATGTTTCGCCACTTTGGGCTCATCAGGGGATATTTTAGACACATTTAGATGTAACACTGTATAGAACAGAGCAAAGTAGAATTAAAAACATTACATTGGCTTTAGATACAGTACAAAACAGTTATAAGAAACAAGAATAATGATGGTACGGTAGAGTAGGCTGTCGCATACCATGCCCATCATAAATCGCTCACCCAAATGATGATCGCTGTCCTGCGACTCAGTGACAAATCAGAAAAAAAGTCATCACATGAAATAGTATATCACTAAGCCCTGGTTCACATTGGCGCGATTTGGCATGCGATTTGACATGTCAAATTGCACGCCAAATCGGCGGCAATTGCCGGTAATGGCACCGTCAGAATCGTCGCAACGCCGCATTTGCAGTGCCGCACCGATTCCCAAAAGTAGTTTCTCTACTACTTTTGGTAACTTCAGATTGCGATTTCCATAGACATCTGTGCAGCAACCCACACAGATGTCTTTGAATCGTGACTGACATGCGGGAATTAAATCGTCCAAGTTCAGCTAAACCCACACAATTTCATTCCGCTTTCAGTTTGAACCTGGGCTCAAGGTAACTGGGGAAAAAACTGTGAAAAAATAAAAAAAAGCCATTGTCTACAATAAACATCTGTGTAACAGACGTGCAGGTTCTGTTTATATACGGCTGCTTTCAATTGCACTATCATGATAAATACCCACATCTATGCTCCCCTGTGCAAAGCATATGGAATTTTTGGCAGCTGATGTTTGGCACATGCAACTTGCATACCTTAGTGAGCAATTTGGTGTTTCTTATGTTATACTTTTATCTTATCTGCATATAAAGGTAAAAAACTGCATTATTTCAGACTGCAAAAGGCAATATAAAATGAACATGTGTATGCTTCAGCAAATAATCACGTGTGTGTGTGTGCTCATGCAAACCCACAACACAGACATGCCAATTAACTTTAGGGCAATTTTCCCTGCCCTTTTTCCTTTCCTTGGGGTGGAATCTGTCCAAGCGGATCTGCCTGCTCAGCGGGGGGATCTCTCCACTGAGCAGAGCAGACACAGACACAGCCTGCTGTTCCCTATGGGGCGGTTGGATGTAAAGGGACTGCCTGCCTGTTTCCATCCGATTGTCATCTGGTCCGAGCTGCCAGATGGATAGCGAACATATGACCATCCGGCTGTTTTTAGCGGACCGGATCGGATGCCGGAGGGTGACAGCGGACACATATACACTGACATCCGCCTCCTCAGAGAGAACAATGGGTGGTCAGAAGCGTTCCACTTAAAAAAAAACGGAAAGGCAGACCTGATCAGTCCGCTGGTGTGAAAGAGGCCTTAGGGCCAATGTCTTCATAAATAATCTATATGTTACAATGTACTAATTTCAGTCCTGAGACACTACATCTGAAATACATTAGCACCACCCAGGCTCCATGGAGACTCACTCATTAAAACAGTAATAAACCTAAAAGCAAATATTTATTATATTGCAGTTTACCAATTTTTATATTTGATGTCTGCATTCGTTTTATTATTTAGGCTTTTTTCTTCTGGTGATCCAGCCAGTAGGTTAGTCTTCTTCTTTTTTTTTTTCTTTTGGGGAAAAAAAAAAAAAAAAAAAGCCCTCTTCCAGATGCATCAGTTACATCGATGAGACCAACCATTTAACAATGTCAGGGGTACAATGATCAGCTTTTTTTTTTATTTATTTTTTTATTATTCATTATTCATGTAAAACCTTTGTCCCTAAATGAGAAAAAATGGTTGCTGTAACTGATTATAAATTGTGTGAGCTAGAGTTCAATTTGTTGTGTATTTAAAGCTGCTAGTACATATACAGTCAGGTCAATAAATATTGGGATAGCGACACAATTCTAATCTTTTTGGCTCTATACACCACCACAATGGATTTTAAATGAAACGAACAAGATGCGTTTTAACTGCAAACTTTCAGCTTTAATTTGAGGGTATTTACATCCAAATCAGGTGAACGGTGTAGGAATTACAACAGTTTGTATATGTGCCTCCCACTTTTTAAGGGACCAAAAGTAATGGGACAATTGGCTGCTCAGCTGTTCCATGGCCAGGTTTGTGTTATTCCCTCTTTATCCCATTTACAAGAAGCAGATAAAAGGTCCAGAGTTCATTTCAAGTGTGCTATTTGCATTTGGAATCTGTTGCTGTCAACTCTCAATATGAGATCCAAGGAGCTGTCACTATCAGTGAAGCAAGCCATCATTAGGCTGAAAAAACAAAACAAACCCATCAGAGAGATAGCAAAAACATTAGGTGTGGCCAAATCAACTGTTTGGAACATCCTTAAAAAGAAAGAATGCACCGGTGAGCTCAGCAACACCAAAAGACCCGGAAGACCACGGAAAACAACTGTGGTGGATGACCAAAGAATTCTTTCCCTGGTGAAGAAAACACCCTTCACAACAGTTGGCCAGATCAAGAACACTCTCCAGGAGGTAGGTCTATGTGTGTCAAAGTCAACAATCAAGAGAAGACTTCCCCAGAGTAAATACAGAGGGTTCACCACAAGATGTAAACCATTGGTGAGCTTTAAAAACAGGAAGGCCAGATTAGAGTTTGCCAAACATCTAAAAAAGCCTTCACAGTTCTGGAACAACATCCTATGGACAGATGAGACCAAGATCAACTTGTACCAGAGCGATGGGAAGAGAAGAGTATGGAGAAGGAAAGGAACTGCTCATGATCCAAAGCATACCACCTCATCAGTGAAGCATGGTGGTGGTAGTGTCATGGCGTGGCCATGTATGGCTGCCAATGGAACTGGTTCTCTTGTATTTATTGATGTGACTGCTGACAAAAGCAGCAGGATGAATTCTGAAGTGTTTCGGGCAATATTATCTGCTCATATTCAGCAAAATGCTTCAGAACTCATTGGACGGTGCTTCACAGTGCAGATTGACAATGACCCGAAGCATACTGCGAAAGTAACAAAGAGTTTTTTAAGGGAAAGAAGTGGAATGTTATGCAATGGCCAAGTCAATCACCTGATCTGAATCCGATTGGGCATGCATTTCACTTGCTGAAGACAAAACTGAAGGGAAAATGCCCCAAGAACAAGCAGGAGCTGAAGACAGTTGCAGTAGAGGCCTGGCAGAGCATCACCAGGGATGAAACGCAGCATCTGGTGATGTCGATGTGTTCCAAAATTAAGGCTGTAATTGACTGCAAAGGATTTGCAACCAAGTATTAAAAAGTAAAAGTTTGATGGATGATTGTTAATCTGTCCCATTACTTTTGGTCCCTTATAAAAAGTGGGAGACACATATACAAACTGTTGTAATTCCTACACCGTTCATCTGATTTGGATGTAAATACCCTCAAATTAAAGCTGAAAGTCTGCAGTTAAAGCACATCTTGTTCGTTTCATTTCAAATCCATTGTAGTGGTGTATAGAGCTAAAAAGATTAGAATTGTGTCGATGTCCCAATATTTATGGACCTGACTGCAGACTGACAATGCTGCTGTGCCCCCTGTGCTCATTCATCCAGAGTGGCGGCACTCTAATACAGGAGGTGTCGTTGGCCAGATCACCAGGTGAAAACAGAGGGGGAAAAAAACTTATGCAGCCATCACATCTAATGATTGGTAAGCTGCAATCCCAACCATGGCACTACCTGCCTGGAGTTTGCATGTTCTCCCTGTGCCTGCATGATGACTGATGTGATTTGTAATAAATAAATATTAAATATAGATAGCTAGATAGATACACAGTGCTGTGAAAAAGTATCTGTCCCCTTCCTGATTTTGTTATTATGTTGCATATTTGTCACACGAATTTTAATATTGCACAAAGATAACCCGAGTAAATACAAAATGGAGTTTGTAAATGTTGATTTACTTTAAGCCTGTGTTCACACTTGTCTAATGCAGACACCACATATGATTCGCACAGAAATCGCCCCACATTCCTGTGCACAAAACATGCTATGTCCGTCATCAAAATGGTGCAGGACCCCCCCCCCCCCCCGCACCTGAATCGCATTGCATGGGTATTCACACTCGTGCAATGCGATTGTGGCAATCACATTGCATTTTGCTGTTTGTTTTTCGGGTGTCATTAAGATAACATTGACACCCACAGCAGATCACATGGACACCATGTGATTGCAATGTGGTGCGGGAAACGCAAAGGATTCGCTGCATTTCCCGCATCACATAAGTGTGAACCAGGGCTCAAGGAAAACAGCTGTTGTAGAGGTTCAGCCTGGGGCAGGGTTGGGAAGGGGTTAATCGAAGAGGACAGGTACTTCCCCTTCATACCTGCTTATTGTCAGCTGGGCTGAGAATGTCAGAGGAGCTGTTTGAGTAGGAGAGAGCAAGAGACAGCAGCACTCTGTGTGAAAACGTCCATTGCTGGATGGTGTACCTGCTGGGTGAGCTTAAAGCGGAGCTCCACCGGATTTTATAACATTAGCTCAAGTTGATTCCCTCAATGTGTTAATTTAAAACTGGAACAATTTTTTTTTCTACTGTACCTTAGTTTTGCAGATCTTCATCTGTATTTCCTGTATGTGGAGTTTGCGGATATGGGCGTGTATAGTGCGGCTATTTCGTAATTTCCCTTTAGCCGCACTGACTCTTGTGTCATTGTTCCCAGAAGTCAGTGCGGAGGCCTGGCGCGAGTTATCGCGGGATTTCAATATCAGAAGTGACGCCATTATCACCGTTGCCATCACAACTGGGTGGGACTTCCTACGATGCCGCCCGTTGTGATGGCAACCTGAGCTGTTGACGGCGCTCCGATTTGAGGTTACTGCACATGCACGAGATCGGGGATGGAACGGGCGGTGCATGCTGGTCGATCAGCAGCACAGTATCCTGGAAGAGGATGCCTGTGGGCTTCACATGCCCACAGGCAAGATAACAACTGGCAGTATAAAAAAATGTATAACTTTATTTATTGTGAGAAAACGGACAGCAGAAATCACTAAAAATGGAACAAGTGAGTTATACATTTAAATATCATAATCTTTGTCATTTTGCCAAAAAAAAGTTGGAGACAGTGGAACCCCGCTTTAACCACATAAAGACTGTAGCTCTGATTGTAGCCATGAACTATTACCTGTAAGCCTGTGTGCTGCTGAACTGTGATCTGTATCTGTGTACACAACCTTGTGACAAGACAAGTCTGTCTTATCTTATGTTTATTTTTGCCATTTTGGCTTTATTCAGCACTTTTGTTTTACTGGACTGTCCCTGAACCAGCTGTCCACCCCTCTGATCCCCTACAATGTCAAAACCTGCCTGGCCCTATTTGAAAAAGTAATTGCCCTCCTCTTGCTAAATCATGAATGAACTGTGATTCACCACATTTTTGATTACTACCAGACCTGTTGAATCAAGAAATCACTTAAATAGAAGCTGTCTGACTAAGTTAAACATGCTAAAAGAACTCAAAAAGCAACACATCATTCAAGAACAGATGAGAAACAAAGTAATTGACATGTATCAGCCTGGAAAGGGTTACATAGCCTTGCACACTGAAGGTTAAGAATTAAAGGGCAAGTTCACCTTTACAGAAAAATCTGTAAGGTGAACTTACACAGGACCCCTTCCTCAACCACCCGGTACCGCTGACCTGCAGCGCGGCGATCTCCCGTTCTGAGCCCTGCTGTCGCCGCCTCACCGGACCGGGACTTAGAAATCCCCTCAGCTTAATCTCTTTAAAACGCCCCCGTCAGGGGGGTACATTTTGGAGCATTCCAATTGGTCAGTGCCTCTGCTGTCACATGGGTGGCACTGGCCAATCAGATCCCATGTAGCCCATCCTGTCAGCGGGGAAGAAGTAGAGAGCATGGCGAGGGGATTTCTAAGCCCCAATCTGGTGAGGCGGCGATAGCAGGGCTCAGAACGGGAGATCGCCGCACTGCAGGTCAGCGGTGGGGGTGGGGGGGGGGTCCTGTGTAAGTTCACCTTACAGATTTTTCCGTAAAGGTGAACTTGCACTTTAAGGTAAAAAATCTTTTAGCCTTGAGGGCCGGTTCACACTGGTGTGATGCCAGATATTGCATGTGATTTGCACCGCATTGCTGTGCAGATCACATGCGATGTCTGTGCGATGCAAATTCAGCCATGCAAACTGTATGGCTGAATTTGCATCACATTCGAACCAAAATTGAGCAGGACCCTTTTTTTTATTTATTTTTTTTGTCCGCACCAGAATCAGATCACATGGGTGTTCACATGGGTATTAAAATCAGTGCTCCTGGAAAAATCTTTTTAAAAACTATTTTTCCATTGATACATGTCCCTTGGGGCAGGACCCAGGTCTCCATACACTTTGTATGGCAATAACCTGCATATAAGCCTTTAAAATTAGGCTTTTTGATTTTTCATGTTCGTGTCCCATTGACTTTAATATGTTTTGCATGTTCACTAGAACTTTTTGCCTGTTTGAGGTGTTATGGTGCGAAACTAACCGGGGGGGGGGGGGAGGGTTGGGCGGGGGATACTGGCATACTAGCCTATTATGTGCCACTTACCTGAAAAGGAAGCCCGCGATGTCCCCGCTGGTGGCCGCATCCATCTTCACTCCTCTTCCTTCCGGGGCCGTAGACTCCGGCTCTGTGACTGGCGTGACGTCACTCCCGCGCATGCGCCTGGGAGCCGCCGGTCACGGCACGGGCCCTTCAGAAACGGCACAATCGTGACGTTGGCGCAAGCGTATAAGGTAAATATCTCCTGAACCATGTAGGTTTAGGGAGATATTTACAGTACCTACAGGTAAGCCTTATTATAGACTTACCTGTAGGTAAAAGTGGTGTAACTAGGTTTACAACCACTTTAACAGTGGGGTATGGTTTTCAGATTTGGCGGGCATTTAAGAACAGAAACAAGCAAAACAGCCGGTGGTGTCACTAGGGTTGGTGTCACCTGGTGTGGTAAAACATGGTGTCACCCCCCCTGTCTAGACTGCCCAGCACCCTGCAGGCAGCGTACAGTCATGGGGTGCACCCCAAACTGGCCCCTGTAAATGATAGTATAGGGTGGTATACAGGTTAGGGTAGGTTGGGGTGGTATAGTGGCAGGTTGAGATGGTATGGGGCAGGTTAGGGTAGTATAGAGTGGTATAATGGCAGGTTGGGGTGGTGTAGGGCAGGTTAGGGTATTATGGGGTGGTACAGGGCAGTTTGGGGTGGCACAGGGCTGGTTGGGGGTGGTACAGGGCAGGTTGGGATGGTACAAGACAGGTTTGGATTCTATGTATTGACAGCTAGTTCTTTACAAAGCATAGGAGATGGTGAGTTAAATGTGTTTTCAGAAGTATGTGAGCTGCTAATTCTGACCAGTCCTGGATGTTTCTAGCTCAGAGCTGTTTAGCTAGAGCAGTGCAGATCCAGAGTTCTGACTTCTCTCGCTGCGTTCTTTTGCTGGGTTAGTGATTTAGAAAGAACTTAGTCTAGGTTCACATCAATGCGGCTGTGCTTGATGCGTTTTTTTTCAGGTATGTTTTTCAGTGCATTTTATCTTTTTTAAACCAATGTTTTTTATGCGTGTTTTTTAAACCAATGTTTTTTATGCGTGTTTTCATGCAACTTGTGTTTTACTTTTTTTTTATCTTTAAATGCACTGTAAAACACACTGTAAATAACTGGTTGCTAAGGAGGGGGCTGGGAAGCAGGCCGCCGAATTCGTTGCAAACGATGAGTCATCAGCCTTCAGCGGTGTTCCCCGCTGAATGTAAAAAATAAAAATTTGGCGTCAAAAAAACGGGTCCCCCCAAAATCCATATCAGACCCTTATCCGAGCATGCCGCCTGGCAGGTCAGGAAAGGGAGGGGATGAGCGAAACCCCCTCCGAACCATATCAACAAGTGACGGGGGGTGGGTGCGGGCTCTCCGAGTGAGGTTATCGGATGGCCACGCCCCATTGCTATATAAGAGTCGACAGAGAGCAGACGGCAACAAAACAGATGAAGACATCAACAGAGCAGGAGCGGTTTTTAAGAAAAATGTTAGTGGGTAACCAGCGGCGAGGAAGAAGACAGCAGCGGGAAGAGGCGGCGGGAAGAGACAGCTTGAGGAGAAGACGGCGGGAAGAGACAGCTTGAGGAGGAGACGGCGGGAAGAGACAGCTTGAGGAGAAGACGGCGGGAAGAGACAGCTTGAGGAGAAGACGGCGGGAAGAGAAAGCTTGAGGAGGAGATGGCGGGAAGAGACAGCTTGAGGAGGAGATGGCGGGAAGAGACAGCTCGAGGAGGAGACGGCGGGAAGAGACAGCTCGAGGAGGAGACGGCGGGAAGAGACAGCTCGAGGAGGAGATGGCGGGAAGAGACAGCTCGAGGAGGAGACGGTGGGAAGAGACAGCTCGAGGAGGAGATGGCGGGAAGAGACAGCTAGAGAAGACAGAGCTATTAATAAAGGAATTGTCAAAAAACGGCTCTTGTGTTTTTATTAAATTTCACTGCCTTTTTGGTGAATGGGTAGGGGTACGTTGTACCCGTTACCCATTCACATAGGAGGGGCCGAGATCTGGGGCCAACTTCTTAAAGGGGGGCTTCCAGATTCCAATAAGCCCCCTGCCTGCAGACCCCGACAACCACTAGCTAGGGTTGTCGGGAAGAGGCCCTTGTCCTCATCAACATGGGGGCAAGGTGCACCCACCCCCCATGTTAAGGGCATGTGGTCTGGTATGGTTCAGGAGGGCAGGGCGCTTGCTCGTCACCTCCCTTTTTCTGACCTGCCGGGGGCGGCATGCTCGGATAAGGGTCTGGTATGGATTTTGGGGGGAACCCAACACTTTTTTTTTTGTGAAATTTTTTGCCGCCAAGTTTATTTATTTTTTACATTCAGTTTTCAGCAGGGAACCCGGCTGACAGCTGATGACTTATCGGTTGCTAAGGACATGGCGACTGGCCCCCTGCTCAGCAACCAGCTATATACAGTGGTAAATAGGGATGAGCTTCGAGTTCGAGTCGAACTCATGTTCTACTCGAACATTGGCTGTTCGCAAGTTCGCCGAACAGCGAACAATTTGGGGTGTTCGCGGCAAATTCGAATGCCGCGGAACACCCTTTAAAAGTCTATGGGAGAAATCAAAAGTGCTAATTTTAAAGGCTTATATGCAAGTTATTGTCATAAAAAGTGTTTGGGGACCCGGGTCCTGCCCCAGGGGACATGGATCAATGCAAAAAAAAGTTTTAAAAACGGACGTTTTTTCAGGAGCAGTGATTTTATTAATGCTTAAAGTCAAACAATAAAAGTGTAATATCCCTTTAAATTTCGTACCTGGGGGGTGTCTATAGTATGCCTGTAAAGGGGCGCATGTTTCCCGTGTTTAGAACAGTCTGACAGCAAAATGACATTTGGAAGGAAAAAACTCATTTAAAACTACCCGCGGCTATTGCATTGCCGACAATACACATAGAAGTTCATTGATAAAAACGGCATGGGAATTCCCCACAGGGGAACCCCGAACCAAAATAAAAAAAAAAAAAATGATGTGGGGGTCCCCCTAAATTCCATACAAGGCCCTTCAGGTCTGGTATGGATATTAAGGGGAACCCCAGCCAAAATTTAAAAAAAAAATTGACGTGGGGTTCCCCCTAAATTCCATACCAGACCCTTCAGGTCTGGTATGGATTTTAAGGGGAACCCCGCGCCAAAAAAAAAAAAAAAAACGGCGTGGGGTCCCCCTAAAAATCCATACCAGACCCTTATCCGAGCACGCAACCTGGCAGGCCGCAGGAAAAGAGGGGGGGACGAGAGTGCGGCCCCCCCCCCTCCTGAACCGTACCAGGCCACATGCCCTCAACATTGGGAGGGTGCTTTGGGGTAGCCCCCCAAAACACCTTGTCCCCATGTTGATGAGGACAAGGGCCTCATCCTCACAACCGTGGCCGGTGGTTGTGAGGGTCTGCGGGCGGGGGGCTTATCGGAATCTGGAAGCCCCCTTTAACAAGGGGACCCCCAGATCCCGGCCCCCCCCCTGTGTGAAATGGTAAGGGGGTACTTACCCCTACCATTTCACTAAAAAACTGTCAAAAATGTTAAAAATGACAAGAGACAGTTTTTGACAATTCCTTTATTTAAATGCTTCTTCTTTCTTCTTTCTTCCTTCATCTTCTTCTTCTTCTGGTTCTTCTGGCTCTTCTGGTTCTTCCTCCGGCGTTCTCGTCCAGCATCTTCTCCGCGGCGTCTTCTATCTTCTTCTCCTCGGGCCGCTCCGCACCCATGGCATGAGGGGAGGCTCCCGCTCTTCTCTTCATCTTCTTCTCTTCTTCATCTTCTTCTTCTTCTTCTTCTTCTTCTTCCTTCTTCTCTTCTTCTCTTCTTCCTGTCTTCTCCGGGCCGCTCCGCAATCCATGCTGTGGCATGGAGGGAGGCTCCCGCTGTGTGACGGCGTCTCTTCGTCTGACGGTTCTTAAATAACGGGGGGCGGGGCCATCCGGTGACCCCGCCCCCCTCTGACGCACGGTGACTTGAGGGACTTCCCTGTGACGTCACGGGGAATGCCACAGGGAAGTCCCGTCATGTCACCGTGCGTCAGAGGGGGGCGGGGTCATCGGGTGGCCCCGCCCCCCGTTATTTAAGAACCGTCAGACGAAGAGACGCCGTCACACAGCGGGAGCCTCCCTCCATGCCACAGCATGGATTGCGGAGCGGCCCGGAGAAGACAGGAAGAAGAGAAGAAGGAAGAAGAAGAAGAAGAAGAAGAAGAAGATGAAGAAGAGAAGAAGATGAAGAGAAGAGCGGGAGCCTCCCCCCTCATGCCATGGGTGCGGAGCGGCCCGAGGAGAAGAAGATAGAAGACGCCGCGGAGAAGATGCTGGACAAGAACGCCGGAGGAAGAACCAGAAGAGCCAGAAGAACCAGAAGAAGAAGAAGATGAAGGAAGAAAGAAGAAAGAAGAAGCATTTAAATAAAGGAATTGTCAAAAACTGTCTCTTGTCATTTTTAACATTTTTGACAGTTTTTTAGTGAAATGGTAGGGGTAAGTACCCCCTTACCATTTCACACAGGGGGGGGGCCGGGATCTGGGGGTCCCCTTGTTAAAGGGGGCTTCCAGATTCCGATAAGCCCCCCGCCCGCAGACCCTCACAACCACCGGCCACGGTTGTGAGGATGAGGCCCTTGTCCTCATCAACATGGGGACAAGGTGTTTTGGGGGGCTACCCCAAAGCACCCTCCCAATGTTGAGGGCATGTGGCCTGGTACGGTTCAGGAGGGGGGGGGGGCCGCACTCTCGTCCCCCCCTCTTTTCCTGCGGCCTGCCAGGTTGCGTGCTCGGATAAGGGTCTGGTATGGATTTTTAGGGGGACCCCACGCCGTTTTTTGTTTTTTTTTTGGCGCGGGGTTCCCCTTAAAATCCATACCAGACCTGAAGGGTCTGGTATGGAATTTAGGGGGAACCCCACGTCAATTTTTTTTTAAAATTTTGGCTGGGGCTCCCCTTAATATCCATACCAGACCTGAAGGGCCTTGTATGGAATTTAGGGGGACTCCCACATCATTTTTTTTTTTTTTTTTTTGGTTCGGGGTTCCCCTGTGGGGAATTCCCATGCCGTTTTTATCAATGAACTTCTATGTGTATTGTCGGCAATGCAATAGCCGCGGTAGTTTTAAATGTGTTTTTTCCTTCAAAATGTCACTTTGCTGTCAGACTGTTCTAAACACGGGAAACATGCGCCCTTTTACAGGCATACTATAGACACCCCCCAGGTATGAAATTTAAAGGGATATTACACTTTTATTGTTTGACTTTAAGCATTATTAAAATCACTGCTCCTGAAAAAACGGCCGTTTTTAAAACTTTTTTTTGCATTGATTCATGTCCCCTGGGGGAGGACCCGGGTCCCCAAACACTTTTTATGACAATAACTTGCATATTAGCCTTTAAAATTAACACTTTTGATTATTCATGTTCGTGTCCCATAGACTTTAACGGCGTTCGCGTGTTCGAACGAATTTTTTTCCTGTTCGCATGTTCTGGTGCGAACCGAACAGGGGGGTGTTCGGCTCATCCCTAGTGGTAAAATAAGAACCGCAAAACACATCAAAAATCGCATCAAAAATGCACCACTGGCATTAGATGTGAACTAGTACCATAGGAAACCATGTTAAATGGACTGTAGTGTTTTTCTGCAAACTGCAAAATGCACTAAAAAATGCATAGGTGTGAAGGTAAGGTAAAGCAACAGCCAGTTCAACAGATAGCCTTTTTTACAAGGTCAACAATGGCAGCCTTTCAACAGTGGTTTCCTAAAAAAAAAAATTGTAGTTAAGAAAAATTTTGCGTGTTTCTTAAATTCTGTTACATAATTATATTTGTGCAAGTCTATAGACTTCAAACTGTACAAGTAAATTCTTCCTTGTGTTTTGTCTCTTACGTATGTATGATATGATGTACGTATGTATGATTTTCTGTTTTTTTTATGTACATTAGGTTTCCTCCCACTCCTTACAAACAGACTAAAGTCTGCGGAATGCAAAGTATTTGCTTTTTTATTGATTATTGCTAGAGTTATTTAAACCATGACAGAACAGGTATTTTTAGCTCTATAGGGAACTTTTACAACACAAGTTCTTACCATGATGCTGACTTTGCAGACGAGATTAGGGGCACACCCTCACATCCTCTTAGGTCCCTTTCACGCGGACGGATAGAATTGTGATTTAGCTGCGGATTTTCTAGTTTTCTACCGCAGCTAAAAGCACACAATGCTTTCCTATGGCCCATTCACACACTGCGTTTAGCTGCGATTTAGTTACATGCAGTTTGGTGCATCCAGGAGCGATTTAGCGCAGTTATCTGCAGCTATTTAACAGGAAGCATATCAGAAATGGCAAGAATGTTCCAAACGCAGCTAAACACAGCCGCATGTAAACGCAAGTAAACTAAGGTAATCACACTGTACAAATGCAGCTGATCGCAGTCTTGAATTTCACAGAACATATTATATGCTTTTACTGCGGAAGAACAGCCGTCCGTGTGAAAGGCACCTTAAACATAAGTTTATAGTAATCGTAATAGATAACCTTGTTTTACACAGATCTTTTAGGCTTATTTTAATTTTTTACCTTTTTTAATATATAAAATTTCAAAATACGAATTATGGAAGATGGTTCTATTGTTTCTATTCCATTCTTTTCTATTGTTTTTTTTCTATTCTATTATTTTCTTTTCTATTTTATTCTTTTCTATTTAAATTTTGGAAACCGGTTATAGTGTTCTATTCTTTCTATTTTATTCTGTTCTTTTCTCTTCTATTCTCTTCTATTTTTTTCTATTTTATTCTGTTCTGATTTAATCTATTCAAATTTATTCAATTGGGTTTTTCTGCAGATGGTTATATTCTTTCTATTCCATTCTATTGTGTTTTTTTCTATTACATTCTTTTCTTTTCTATGCTAATCTATTCATTTCAATTCTGTTCAAATTCAAATGTATTTTATTCAAATTTCGGCAAATGGTTATATTCTTTTGTTTTCTATTCTATTCTTTTCTAATTTGAATTTATCCTATTTGATATTCGAATTTCAGAAGATGGTTGTATTCTTTCTATTTTATTATAGTATATTCCTTTATTTTCTATTCTATATTATTCTGTTCTTTTCTATTTTATCCCATTTTTTAATTTTTTTCTATTCTTTTATTATGTATTCGTAAATTTGTTTCTGTTGTGTCAGAAACTATGAAATCAGGCTGAGACAGAAGTACAGTTAAATCACACTTGTTTAATAATAAAAGTAAAAACAACAAACGTAGTCAAAACATAGCAAAAGTTCTGTGACCGGAATAGATAGTCAGCCAAGACAGAAGTCAGGGATCAATGTAGTGTAACAGCAAGCAGGATCTGGAGCCAGAAGGGATGTCGGCAAAGCAAGTCTCGAACAGGATCGCAGGAGATAGTTTCTGTGATGTTGACCAAGGCGAAGGCAGAGATCCTCTGGACTGGACGACTTAAGTAGGCAGGACTGACGAGCAGATTATCATCAACAGCTGAGTAACTGTGGAGAGATAGGAGCTGGCAATTAGCCGACAGCTGAGCGGCCAGCTCAGAGAAGGAAGGGCTGAGCCCAGCCCTGACATATTGTAATTTGGATACATCCCAATTTCCGAATAATGAAAAATGTGTCTAAATTTCAATTCGGAATTAAACGAACCACACATGTCTACTTTATTATGAAGGCACACACACACTGTGCAACTAGAACAACTTCCACGCTTCTAAAAAGGCTTTTTACTGCACCCACACAGCCGCATCATTCATTCACAGTAATCTATGAATAAATTAACTACAAGTCCCATCTGCCACTGCGGTAAATAGCTTGGAGTTCTCAATGAGCTTCGAGAGTGCTGATAAAGGCCCTCACAGTTCATTTACTGTTCCTGCACTTCAGTAACTGTCTGCCCATACAGGAGATACAGGCAGACAGCTGTACGGAGTGACTGCAGGAGCCTGACATTGCATTCGCATTTTACTGATCTCAGGTGCAATGCTTTGCAGGCTGCAGTGTAAAAAAAACTATTTTTACTTGCAAAATCATGTGCAATTTTTTTTTTTTTGCAGAAGCTGAACTTGATTCCAAACATGATTTGACTATTGTGACAAATGCAGATGTCCGACCCCTGCCCTTCTCACCTAATTGTGACAAAGGACTGGCCAATCTCGCTGTCATTTTCCAGTTTGGGTTGATTACAATCTAGGTGCCAGCAGCCTTAGAGTGATTGTCACTGGGTTAAGTTAATTAAGCAATTAACCCTTTAAATGGCCACTTTTTTTTTTTTTTTACAGAGAGGGTGAAAACTCATAATCTTAGCAATAACAACTATGATTTTAGAATAAACGTCGGTAACGCACACTGTCATCACAGACAAGTACATTCAGGTATTTATACGATAGTAGTGTTTTTCAAGAAATGGATATTCTTTTAGTTTGCGTTAAGAACTATAGAGACAATTTCAACACTTTTCAAAATAGGGCTTATTAATAAAAAGGTCAAAGTGGTGCAAATAAAATAATTACAGAAAAAGGGTGTTACAAAGAAAAAGAGAAAACTGAGAAAAAAGAGTTTGAAAATGAAGAATACTTAATAATGTCCTGGTTTGCAGAGTCCAATGAATAAACAAAAAAGGTAAAGTGGCTCTCTGAAGTTTGGTTAGGTGTTCCTTAGTTTGATGGTAAAACCAGAGCTGTCAACTTCAGGAGCAGCCTCCTTTTTATCTGATATTGCAGGGGTGTTGTCAGAGACCATCTGACCAATTAAGTGGCCGAGGAGTGTCCATGGGGGTGTCACCGTGTTTATGACCACGTCCCAGATACAGTTTTCCATAAGTAATCATATCTCTGAATACCTACTGTATAAGACTGCCAACATGCATATTATTGTCCAGCATGATCAGTGCAATAATAGTTGCGACGGGAGGGAGGAGTCTGGTAATGGCACTGCGCTGCACGCCGTGGGAGCCCACGATCTCTCCCTCAGCCTCTGTAATGGAAGATAGGCCGACGAAGGAGCGTTAGCAGCTCTCCTCGGCCTACCCCCCCTGCGGCGTTTGATGCCTCTATTCCCTTCTACTTTCCCCAGCACTACCCCCGATGTAACACACCACGCTGGACGTCCCTACCTGCCGGAAGAGTAAGCGAGAGTGAGAGCGAGAGGGACGGCGAGCCGGTGCTCCATTGGCGGTGGTTCGGGGAGCGGACGGCCCGAACGTGACTGCGGCCGCTGGCTGGCTGAGAAGCGGTGTCAGGTTGTGAGGTGCTAGCGGCGGCTGGGGGCTTTCGGTGGTCGAAGAGGGTGCCGCCGGAGTGAGAGGTCGGCGGGCAGCCCCGAGCCCCGGGAGGTCCCGAATAGAGCCGGAAGCATCTGATCAAACACTCGGAGGAGGCAGCGGGTTGCAAACGGCAAGTGCTGCTGGTCAGACCCCTCTTAAATGCAGCATATCAGTGTCTTTCCTGAATCTTCCTGGACTTTCATGAACTGCTATGAGATAAGTATGCTTTTGATTCTTTTTTTTTTTTCTCTCTTTGATTGAAATGAGGGTGACAAGAAGCAAATAAGCGGCAAGGTTGGGAATAAGAGCAAAGAACTAAAAAACGAGTAAAACAAGAATCTGTGGTTAAAGGAGAAGGCAAGAAGAAGGGGTGAGAAGGCAGAAGGAGAGGAGGAGGAAAGTGAAAGTAAAAGTAAAGGCAGAGAAATGTATTAATCCATTAAAAGACACTGGGAGATTGCAGCCTCTGTAAATTAACAAAACCTGGTAATTAATATTAAAAGGGAAGAGCCCACGGAGGAGAGGTGAAGGAAGGAAGGAGAGAGAAGAAGGAGAAGAAGGAAAGGAAAAGGGACTAATGAAAGACGCTTAAGGGAAATAAGTTGTTATAAAAGGACCGAAATATTTATATTCTATTTGTAGTTCAGCACATAGTAGATACTATTATATTTCATCGCTCAGTGCTATGTAATGGAAGAGTGAGAAGATCCCTTGTGTCTTCGCCATTGAAGGCTGTGGTTTGTTGTGGAAAGTTGGGACATACCGGTTTTTACCTTTTTTTTTTTTTTTCCTTCCCTTCTTCATAGACTGTCGGCTAAAATTTCTTGTTTAGACGAACTCGAGGTGAAGGGAACTGGGATCTTTTTTTTTTTTTGTATATATATCCCTTATATGTCCCTTTTTTCTCCCCCCCCCCCCCCGAACATACTCTTAGGGATAGTATCTTATCTGAAGAGGGAGCCAGAGGTTTCTTCCTTGTCTGTGGGGATGAGGGCTAAAGGGACAAGAAGTGCGGGAGCAGTAGCTAAATCACCCAGGGCCAGTTTAGGCCCAAGTCCTGGCCCCATGAATAGATATGTATTGCAAGGAAATGGGGAAGGAGAAAGACAATCGGGTATAAAGGGCCGGCAGACAGATATAAAAGAGAAGGACTAAAAGGATAAAAAGGGTCAGAATAAAACGGTAGCGGAAACTAGCCATCTCTCAGAAACTAGAGTGGAACAAAAACTGGAAATGGAGGGAGAGGAAGGAGGAAGGGAGGAAGGCCAATATGCACTTCAGTTACCAACAAAATCAGATATGGAAAAAATGTTTGCGGCACTTGAAAACTCCCTGAAAGCGGAGATGACAACATTACACAAAGCTATGGGACATATTCTCTCAAGAGTCGAAGAAGTGGAGACCAAAGTAGATTCGCATCTAAAAATGATAAAAGAGTTGAAAGGGGAAATAAAGATATTAAAAAGGGAACAACAGGAACAATCCTATAAAATAGAAGATCAGGAAAATAGAGAAAGAAGGAAAAACCTCAGAATTTGCGGTTTTCCGGAAGCAGAACAAGCAGAAAATCTAATAGGAAAAATGAATAATTTCTTCAACTATATTTTGGGAAAAGAAGAATCCAATATAATAAAAATAGAAAGAGCACACCGACTAAGAAGACCCCAAGGGCTCTCAACGGAAACACCAAGAGATATAATAGTCAGTTTCGAAAGATGGGAAGAAAAGAATCAAATTTGGATAAATCTGAAGAGAAAATCACCAATTGAATACGCAGAAGCTAGATTACAAATATTTCAAGACCTGTCCAAAGAAATGTTAAGAAGAAGACGAACGTTTATTGAGCATTCTTCAGGAGCAGGAAATTCAATATAATTGGCGCTTTCCTGCATGCTTAATAGCTAAGAAAAACGAAAGAAGTGGTAGACTAAGATTTATAGAAGAGATTCCGGATTTAACAAATTAGAAATCCCACTACCGGTAATCAACAGGAATGTAAATAGACAAGAACAAACAGCACCACGCGAAGACCTTCAATGGCAATTAAGCTCTAGGAATAGAACACAGGAAGTAGAGTCCTGAAAGAAATAAGCACTTGAACAGTAGAGTTAAAGTCTATAAAGACAAGAGGTATAGCCCTTAAAAATTTGGGTGGGGACAGGGGGGGGGGTGGGCTGTGGTGAAGGGCGAATGAAAAGAGAAATAGAAAAAGAGGATAACAGACAAATAAAAAGTTAGAGGCTGGAGGGGAGATAGGGACTCACGTGTGGACAGGGGGTTACCCTTTCTGAGTATAGGAGAAAGGGGCTCAGTGCGTCCAACAGATTTCCACCTCAGATCTAGAGGTGAAGGAGAAGCAGAGGGGGCAGAGTTGCGCCCCATAGATTATTGTCCAGCATAAAATTTAGCTTCTAAATGGCTATAAATATGTTAGGTCTCGGATGCCCAAGTTGTCTAGGGGAGGAATTGGGCCGGTTCTGCTCCCGATATTCCTAGGTTAACTATGTTTGGGCTTAAAACGCTACAAATTAACAGAGGGTGGAAAAAATATGTCCTTGTTCTGGCTGTGCTTTTATTATTTCATGAGTTCTGAAATATGCTAAAGTTTTAGTGTCTTGGCTGCTAACCAGTCTAGCAGAAATGTATATTGACCATTCCCTTCAGCTGAGCTATTTACAACTGGGTATCTGTTAGTTCTCTAGATTGCTCAAGCTTGTGAGTGTGATAGTTTTATTAGGGTTTCCAGACTAATGCCCTGTACACACGGTCGGACATTGATCGGACATTCCGACAACAAAATTCATGGATTTATTCCGACAGATGTTGGCTCAAACTTGTCTTGCATACACACGGTCACACAAAGTTGTCAGAAAATCTGAACGTGGTGACGTAAAACACGTACGTCGGGACTATAAACGGGGCAGTAGCCAATAGCTTAATTTATTCTGAGCATGCATGGCACTTTGTGCGTCGAATTTGTGTACACACGATTGGAATTTCCGACAACGGATTTTGTTGTCGGAAAATTCCATAGCAAGCTCTCAAACTTTGTGTGTCAGAAATTCCTATGGAAAATGTGTGATGGAGCCTACACACTGTCGGAATTTTTGACAACAAGTTCCTATCACACATTTTCCATCGGAAAATCGTGTGTACAGGGCATTAGAGGGTAACGCCACTTCCGTGGGGAAAAAAAAATTGCAAAAAAAATAAATAACAATCGCGACTCAAGTCATATTGTAATTGGATGTTATTAAAAATGATCTTTCCTTTTCAGTCTGCAGCTCCTGTAATTTTCTGTAAAATGCAATATGGATACCTGGAGGTACTCAGAATATGTACAGAACGCCCCCCAGAAACATAATTTCCTGCTTGTGTAATTGGCTCACTGAATTTCCCAGAAGTCTGCCGTAAGATACAAGTCAAATATCAGTCATCCCCCACGACAAAAATGTCACTTTTTGTGAGATACTCCCAAAGGGAAATCGCATCTAAAGGGATGCAGACCCTGCAATTTTCCTCATTAGAGCCATGCAAGTGAAGCAGCTGGTTGATCATTTATGAAACCACTCCCATTAGATCCACTTACCACATGGACACAGAAACGCAGGGATTTCTTCAGAGTAACAAAAGGTAGGAATCTGCAGCAAAGTTTGTTATAATCCTTGTAATGTACATAGATCACACAGAGGGGAAAGTTTTGTTGTTTTTTTTTTTCTCAACAAAAGTGGTTACTCTTGAAATTGTAGATTGGGTAATATAGAGGTCCTTGTGTCTGATCAAAGGATTGGTAACACGGTCTTGGCATTAGATAACAGTTTGCGCTATGCCTTCTTAAGACTAAATGGCATAGGAGACTTGTGACGTGAACGAAATGGCTGCTACACACACACACACCTATTCGTGTGCCCAGTACACACGACCATTATACCCATCAAAAAGATTTAGCCATTAGCAGTCAGGATTGTGCATGGTTAATGACTCAAAAATAACTAAACTGACAGTCAGCCAGGCAACAAGCTTTTTCAAAAGGAGATTAACTATGGCAGCCCCTCAGTAAAGGTTAAAAATTGTTATTATGTTTGAACAAATATGTAGGTTTCAAATGGTCTAAGAAAATTCCCTGTGTTTTGTATTGTATGCATGTTGGGGTTTTTTTTTTTTTTTACCTTCCTCCTATCATTATTTTATTGAAATGCCGTCTAGAATGTGAAAAGTATTTGCGTTTTATTTCTGGTTCTATGTCCGTAAAAGTATTTTTAGATCTACAGTATCTTACAAATGTGAGTACACCCCTCACATTTTTGTAAACATTTTATTATATCTTTTCATGTGACAACACTAAAGAAATGACACTTTGCTACAATGTAAAGTGGTGACTGTACAGCTTGTATAACAGTGTAAATTTCCTGTCCCTTCAAAATAACTCAACACACAGCCATTAATGTCTAAACCACTGGAAACAAAAGTGAGTACACCACTAAGTGAAAAATGTCCTAATTGGGCCCAAAGTGTCAATATTTTGTGTGGCCACCATTATTTTCCAGCACTGTCTTAACCCTCTTGGTAATGGAGTTCACCAGAGCTTCACAGGTTGCCACTGGAGTCCTCTTCCACTCCTCCATGACGACATCACAGAGCTGGTGGATGTTAAAGACCTTGCGCTCCTCCACCTTCTGTTTGAGGATGCCCCACAGATGCTCAATAGGGTTTAGTTCTGGAGACATGCTTGGCCAGTCCATCACCTATCCTCAGCTTATTTAGCAAGGCAGTGGTCATCTTAGAGGTGTGTTTGGGGTCATTATCATGTTGGAACACTGCCCTGCGGCCCAGTCTCCGAAGGGAGGGGATCATGCTCTGCTTCAGTATGTCACAGTACGTGTTGGTATTCATAGTTCCCTCAATGAACTGTAGCTCCCCAGTTTGGGGTCTTTTTATAGCCTAGGCCATCTTTATGTAGAGCAACAATTCTTTTTTTTCAGATCTTCAGAGAGTTCTTTGCCATGAGGTGCCATGTTGAACTTCCAGTGACCAGTATGAAAGAGTGAGAGCGTTAACACCAAATTTGACACACGTGCTCCCCATTCACACCTAAGACCTTGTAACACTAACGAGTCACATGACACCGGGGAGGGAAAATGGCTAATTGGACCCTATTTGGACATTTTCACTTAGGGATGTACTCACTTTTTTGTTGCCAGCGGTTTAGACATTAATGGCTGTGTGTTGAGTTATTTTGAGGGTACAGCAAATTTACACTGTTATACAAGCTGTACACTCACTACTTTACATTGTAGCAAAGTGTAATTTTTTCAGTGTTGTCACATGAAAAGATATAATAAAATAATTACAAAAATGTGAGGGATGTACTCACTTTTGGGAGATACTGTATAGGGGGCCTTTTGCTTCCCATGTTGACTCAGCAAACAAAACATGGACTTTAAGGAGAAGTATGGCCAAAGTTCTTTTGGCCATACTTCTCCTGTGGATTACAGGAGTGCACTTAGTTCTACACTACTACGAGCCAATTTCAGCGGACAGCGTCCTAAAATCCACTGTTGGCTGACGTCAATAATGTTGGGAGCCGTCCAGATTCCTGGACCGGCAGCTGGCTCAGCCTCTTAGCTTGCCACTGACAACCTGAGCCAAGGGCGGACTGACTATTCGGCCACTCGGGCACTGCCCGAAGGCCCCGGGCCACTAGGGGGCCCCATAAAGGTTGCCAGCCTCAGTAAACCAGGGACTGTATGTAAAAATCTGTGTTTTTTTTTTTTTTTACATCTGTCTCTGAAATGTCCCTTACCAACATCCTTTTGGTCTAAAAATCCCGAGATTATAGCTGCCCCACCTCTCCAGTACCTTCTCAGCCAATAGAAACATGTCTGTGTATACTGTGAGTACATGTATGTGTATACTGTGTGATTGTATACTGTGTGTGTGCGTGTGTGTGTACACTGTGTGGCCCCATAATCTCTGATTGCCTGGGGGCCCCATAATCTCCTATTGCCCGGGGACCCTATGAGTTGTCAGTCCGCCACTGACCTGAGCCACTTGCCAAGTCTGTGAAGAAAAGAAAAATTGCTGTTAATGATCATTTACAAGAAACGCCACCACCCTGCAGGTGCATCATTTGGTAAGTTGGGCTCGGTTCATACTTATGCAAATTGATTGCGGGTTTCCCCACATTCAATTCGCATGACAGGAGAGTGAGTCTGGCTCTCAATGGAGCCGGTTCACACACCTGCGGGGCGGCTGCGGGCTGTATTAGGAAAGAGTCCTGTGCGTCTTTGGCTCAATTTCAGGTCCGAATTCAGGAAAAAATTCAGACCTGAAATGGAGAACAGGGACACATGGACCCCCTGCTGTAAGCCATGGCCGCAGCTGGTGTGAACCCAGCATAAAAGCGGAGTTCCACCCAAAAGTGGAACTTCCAGTTATTAGTCTCCTCCCCCCACATTTGGCACCTTTCAGGGGAGAATGAGGATCTGTTTTTGACAGGTCCCCTTCCCAAATTTCGGAGAAAGCTTCCCCCCCTTCCTCCACCGCCGGGCCAATTAGAAAGCGCAGCGCTCTTCGCATGTGCAGTAGAGAACCGGCTGTGAAGCTGAAAGGCTTCCCTGCTGGGTCCCTTACTGGCAATAGCGGCAGCTGCACCCGACAGCTGATCTGAAGATCGGCCGGGGTGCTGACATTGCGGGCTCCCTGGACAAGTAAGTGTCCATATATTAAAAGTCAGCAGCTGCAGTATTTGTAGCTACTAACTTTTAATTTTTCGTGGGGTGGGGACCTCCGCTTTAATGTCACTTTGCACTGCATGTGCAAAGTTGTATTCTCTTTTAAACTAAGATGGAGATATGATGAGGATGAGCAGATCAACCCACCTTTTCAAGGACATCTGAGTGTATTTGAAGAATTTTATCGTCATGTTCTTGGAGGTCATTATCGATGACCCAAAACTCTTCTCTTTGTTCTAAGATGGTGTTCACTGGGTCTCCCCAGTATCTTCGCTCCTCCTCCAACTTCTCCCTTAGAAAAAACTGCTACAGCTATTGCAGCTGCTGTGAGATAAGCAGGAAAAGCAAACATTGCATCCAGGCTGTTAGAGCATAGATTTTTTTTTTGATCAGCTTGAAAACGCAGTATGAAAACGCACCAAATGCATTCAAAATGTGTGTCAATGCAAGTTCAAAAGGAGCATCCACATGCATTGAAAAATGCATCAACCCACAAACACAAAGTTGTGACCCTAGCCTAATGGTACTAAACTAGTTTCACTGTTTTTGAATTTCTATTTAGTATACTGTTAAAAAACCTGCCCTGCCAGGAGCACATACTCTGCTTCCTTTCGCTCCCCCATCGGCAGCACATCCTTATGCCGCGTAAACACGATCGGACATTCCGACAACAAAACCGTGGATTTTTTTTCCGACGGATGTTGGCTCAAACTTGTCTTGAATACACACGGTCGCACAAATGTTGTCAGAAATTCCGATCAACAAGAACGCGGTAACGTACAACACGTACGACGAGCCGAGAAAACTTAAGTTCAATAGCCAGTGTGGCTCTTCTGCTTGATTCCGGGCATGCGTGGAATTTTGTGCGTTGGACTTTGGTACACACGCTCGGGATTTCCGTCAACAAACTTTGTTGTCGGAAAATTTGAGAACCTGCTCTCAAACATTTGTTTTCGGAAATGACAGCAAATGTCCGATGGAGCATACACACGGTTGGAATTTCCGACAACAAACTCACATCGAACATTTGTTTTCGGAAATTCCGACCATGTGTACGCGGCATTTCTGTAGGTTTCTTTCAATCCCCCACTGCTCTGGTCAGCTGCCTCCTGCTTACATTACAACACTGATTCTTGGTATCTGGCAGCTAAAGAGGGAGTCCACCCAAAATATTAAAAGCCAGCAGCTACAAATACTGCAGCTGCTGACTTTTAATACATGGCCACTTACCTGTCCCAGGGTCCAGCGATGTCGGCAGCCGACGCCGATGAATCGCTCGACTCTCGGCAGCTGCCGCCGCCATCCTAGGTGAGGGAATCAGGTTCCCTACTGCGCATGTGCGAGTCGCGCTGCGCGTCGTAACTGGTCCCTGCTATCTCCTGGGACCTGTGTGTTTCCCAGGAGACAGCGCGGAGGGACAGGATGAAGCATAGACTCCCGTGGGAGTCTATGCCGGAAGTGGGTGCAAATACCTGTTTTAGACAGGTATCTGCACCCCCCTGAAAGGTGCCAAATGTGACACCGGAGGGGGGGGGGGTCCGAAAAGCGGAACTTCCATTTTTGTGTGAAACTCTGCTTTAACAGGTAGAGAGTGCTTAGCACTGTGCTAGTTCCCAGTCACAAATTGGATCTCCAGCAGGGCTGTCTTTACTCCCAGTGACTAAATAGAGAAACCGGAAGGTATCTTTGGAGCCAGATTTGCCCTGCATGGGCAAATCATAGGTTCAATTTAAAGTAAATACAGACAGATGAAAGACTTTATTTATTTATTTATTTATTTATTTATTTATTTATTTATTTTTTATAATCCACTCACAATATAAACCATGTGTTCTGGCAGAAAGGAGCTATTGTGATGTGGTATGTACTGAGGTCTGAGAGCCAAAAATGTTTTGCTATGTTGACACGGTTAGCATAAAAAAATGTATAATTGCGCTGTTATTTAAAGCATACTTTACACTTGCTTGTTCAAAACTAGATTCCATCTACACAGGAACACATAGTTTTCTGACATCAATTGTGTGTTCCTATACGATATTTGACGTGTGACAAATCACTTGTTTTTTTAGGAACCTCCTTTGCCCCAGGACAGTTTTAGTCTAAAAGCCTTCCATAAACCTTTGTCCTTGAGATCTAGCAAGCAGTGGTCCAGGGTTACTGATGTTTACTTGTGTCAAGCAACAAGTTTGTTTTAAACAGTTTCAGAGTTACAAGAATAATTTCAAAATGCTTGGGAAGGAGTTAGCTAAAGAAACCAATATTTGTTTTCTTTGTGTGTTTATGAAAATCTTTACAACAGAATGTATGCTCTGTTTGCATTATAGGCTGGGGTTTCGTCTCCAAGCTTGGGCCCAAATGAAAAGCCAAGGTATCTGAAGGTGTCTTCGCCACCACTCGTTACTGACCTTTTGGCTTGTTCCTCCACTATGCTTCTGCTTGATGCCAAACGGCAACCACTTGTTAACAAGCTTTGGCTTGTTTACTGACTACACCTCTGCTGAGTCCCTACCTGCTATATCCAGGGCTGCCGATAAGGGGGTACCTCCGGTCCTCCTGTACAAGCCCTGGGCCCCAATTCAGCAGGGGGGGCCCCAGTGGCGGAGCATGTTTTTCAGGCACAGGCGGCATAATCCTTGTTCTGCGGTCCCAACAATTTAAAGTCCCAGCCCCCTCTTCTATATCAGTCTGCCAGGGCATGTCATTGCTGGGAACCACAGCATGAGAATTACTCTGCCTGGGCATGAAAAACATTAAAAAGTCCCTGGCGGAGTAATCCTTGTGTTGTGGTTCCCGGCAAATACAAGCCCTGGCGGATTGATATAGAAGAGGGGGCCGGGACTTTAATTTCATTGTTGGGATGCAGCACAAGGATTATGCCGCCTGTGTCCAAAAAACATTAAATAGTCCCATTCCTACCCCAGCTGAGCAAAGGGGGTCCATGGAAGTTTTTTTTGTAATTGCTGCAAACCAGGAGATTACCTAGCAATGCCCCAAAGAAAACATGAAGTAGTCCAGTTCCTATCCCCTGAGGGTTTACAACCCCTTTAAGGACCTGTACATGATTTCTTTCTTTGGCTCTGGGGCACGCGTTCACCGCCGGAAACCCCTCTCCCGCTGTCATTGGACACACCCGGAGCCAATCAGCGGGTCCGCCAGAACACGATGTCCGCCAGAAACCCAGCGATCGTTCCGAGAGAGGCAGATCTGCCTGTAAACATAGCAGATTGCCGTTTTTCTAGTAAGAAAGACAGAGATCTTGTGTTTCTGCTAAGCAGGAACATGGATCTCTGTCTTTCTTCAGTTAAACCACCCCCCACACAGAAAGAAAGCACTCCCAGGGAACACACTTAACACTTTGATCGCCCCTGATGTTAGCCACTTCCCTGCCAGTGTCATTAGTGCAGTGACAACGCATTTTTTTTTTTAGCACTGATCACTGTATTGGTGTCACTGGTCCCCAAAAAGCATCACTTAGTGTCAGAATTCACTAAAAATCGCCACCATTACTAGTAAAAAAAAATGTAAAAAAAAATAAATAAAAAGTCCATAAATCTATCCCATAGTATGTAGACACTTTAACTTTTGCGCAAACCGATCAATATATTGGTTTGATCTATGTCATATGTTTTGTAATCAGTCATTATTTTCAATCACTTATATTCAATCATTTGTTTTAAGCCAGTTTTGTTTGTTAATTTTCACTTGGCATTTTACAATTAGTTAGTCCTTTGGCACATGTTTGCACCTACACAGCGCAACACTACCATTTATATATTTATATATTCTCTTATTTTTCTGCCTAGGATCACTTCACAGGTGTTTGCTGCAGTGTACCCCAGTTTTCTTTTCTGACAGCGCGGGAGTCACTTACATATATAACCAATCAATATACCCTTATTGGGATTTTTTCTTACCAAAACATGTAGCAGAATACATATTGGCCTAAATTGATGAAGAAATTAGATTTTTTACATTTAATTATTTGATGTGTTTTGTAGCAGAAAGTAAAACATTTTGTTTTTTTTCAAAAGTCTTTTTTTGTTTATAGCGCAAAAAATAAAAACCGCAGAGGTGATCAAATACCACCAAAAGAAAGCTCTAATTGTAGGAAAAAAGGACGTCAATTTTATTTGGGTACAGTGTGGCATGAACACGTAATTGTCTGTTAAAACAACGCAGTGCAGTATCGCAAAAAAATGGCCTGGTCAGGAAGGGGGGTAAACCTTCCGGAGCTGAAGTGCTTAAATTTGACACCTGCATCCTGCAACTGCATGCATTGCACACTGTTGCAGGAACATGGTAGCCCCTATTAAGTTGAACGGGCCATGACCAGTGTGCATTACTGCCCACCAAACTCAACAATGGGGACAATTTTTGACATGTTGTAATGCAATGCATTTCATCTGTGGCATTTGTACACCCCCTCTGCTGCCATTGCAGCTTAAAGGAAATGATTGGGTGACAGTAAAAATACTGCTTTTTACACTTGTGTTGCCCTCTGAAGAGTGATCCATGCTGGATTGCTTTTTAGAGGTGTTTGACAGGTGGTGAGGAAGTGTTATGTTGCCGCCTCACCACCTGCTTTAACCCCTAAAAAGCCGCACCTTGACACTGCAGCCATTTTTCTGACACCTGCATTTTGTACGTTATATACACAAATTTGATCCCTATGCTATGTACAAGTTTTAAACCCCTATCACTGTTGGCAAGATTTTGTCACACCCTGCTTTCTACAGTGCTCACCACCTCCTTTGTCGCTGCTGGCTGCCTGTGAGCTGGGGGGCGCGGGCTCAGGCCCTGACAGGTAAACTATATGGGGCCCCATGATTTCTAACCGTGGCCCTGGCTATATCTGATACTGGATCCCAGCTTGCTCACCACCCAGTGGTGCGATCCTGAGGACTGTGACCTAGTACAAACACACAGCAAACCCCGTCTCCACCATCAGGAGCTGTGGGCAATACCGTCATCTGCCAGGGTGACCTGCTTGTGTACCTATCCTGCTGGTCCGTAGGAGCCTCTCTACTGCTATAGTTACTGATCTCCCAGCCTGACCCTTAAACGTGACATCAGGCCTGTGACAGTCATGCTTGGGTAGGGGGACATCTCCCTGCAGGTCTCCTAGATAGCAGGGAAAACCAGACATAGGTCCAAATCCTGCTCACCTTCACCCAGTAAAGAAATCAATTTTAAGTAAAGCTGCTTTAAATTAAAGTGATACTAAAGTCTAAATTTTTTTTCTTGTAACAAACGTACACATAACACATAACAAACATGTAATACTTGCCTGCTCTGTGCAGTGGTTTTGCACAGAGCAGCCCGGATCCTCCTCTTCTCGGGTCCCTCTTTGATTTTCCTGGCCCCTCCGCCCCTGTTGAGTGCCCCTACAGCAACAGCTTGCTATGGGGGCACCCGAACCGAGCTGCAGCTCCCTGTGTCCATTTAGACACGGAGAAGTGGTTCAGCCCTGCACCCTCTCTTTCCTGATTGGCTAACTGACTTTGATGGACAGCAGTGGGAGCCAATGACGCCGCTGCTGTGTCTCAGTCAATCAGGAGGGAGAGTCCCAGATGGCCAAGGCACTCGTGCAAAACTGTTGGATCTAGATGGGGCTTAAGCAAGTTTGAGGGGGGCTGCTGCACACAGAAGTTTTTTTTTAATCTTAAAGCGGAGTTCCACCCAAAAGTGGAATTTCCACTCATTTGTCTTGTCATATCTGTCTTTGACTGACGGGTATCCTGTCCCCACGTGGGGGAGTCCAGGCTGTGGCGAATTACGTCGCAGCTTGGCTCCCTCCTCCTTCCCCCCGCCGCCGGGCCCGTAGGAGAGCGCAGCGTTGCCTCACGCATGTGCAGTAGGGACCCGGCATGAAGCCGTAAGGCTACACTGCCGGGTTCCCTTACCCACAATGGCGGCGGCAGCATCCGACAGCTGATGGAAACATCAGCTGTGGTGCCGACATCGCTGGACTCCAGGACAGGTAAGTGTCCTATTATTGAAAGTCAGCAGCTGCAGTATGTGTAGCTGCTGGCTTTGAATTTTTGCAGTGGTGGGCGGACCTCCGCTTTAATGCATTAAGATAAAAAAACCTTCTGCCTTTATAACCACATTAAGGGCCGGTTCATACTGCTGCGTGGTGCGAGATCGCATGGGATTCGCACTGCACTGCAGTGCAAATCACATGCGATGCGAATTCAGTCATACAGATAGCATGGCTGAATTTGCATCGCATTCGGACCAAACTCGCACAGGACACTTTTTTTGGCCCGCAGCAGAATCGGATCGTTCACACCCATGCGATCCAATTCATGTCCGAATTTGCAGATCGCAATAGGGTGTGTTAGAAAATAATATATTACTAAAATTTCATATTTCAGAAGTGTTTATTTAGTGTGACGTTCTAGGGACATTTTTGAGATGTTATTCAGAATCTGTAATACAAAGTTCTTTACATACTCATGTGCTGCTAGGAAAAACAACTGACAAAAAACAAAACAAACTCAGAGCATATGACGCCAAGGCCTGTAATTCCTGTAACTACTAGTAAATATAAGTTTTGGAGCCCAATACACTGTTAGCCTCTCATAAAATGGATACCACCATTATCTTTATACATTGAGGCTAATTTACTAAGGTAGGAGAAAATGTTCACCTATTAACTGGATAATAAGGCAGTGCAAAGAGCAATTAAGATGCACCAAGTGCTATACAGAAAGGAGACCAAGAAAGGAAGTGTGCCCCAAAGGGGATACTATGGGCAGTGTGTCACCGGGCAATGGATGGATTGTGCAGGCATGGAATACACAGATAAGGTTAAAAGTTGTATAACAAAAGTTTATTGAGTAGAAAAATACACACAAATATAAAATATAAAATCGCATGAGCGGAAGAGACAAAAAAACAATGGTACTCAAAATGCTAACATGCTAGGTATACTATCCCAGTAAATACAAATATGACCTGCTGGGCTGAAAATACGGTAGCATATAATCCTCTACATGTTTCGGAAAGTAAAGAGGTTCTATCCCCTCTATATGATGTATTTCCTTCTTCAGGAGTTTCGGGAAAGCAGTTATGATATTTTTCTAGAAAGGCGAGAAAGGGATATATTTGTATATATAGGTATAAGTCAGTTACTGTATTAAGCACCAACAAAGGGTATAAAACCATTATGTCTAAGAGTATGAGAGACTGTTTGGATTACAGACAAGACATGAGGACAGAGCAAAATCTCAGACTGAACGAACATATTTATACAGAGGTACTCACAAGGCATATGACTCTTCAGCATATATACTGTACACAGATATACCACGAGAAGGACTCCCACTTCCTACGGTTCGAAAGGTTATATCACTCGGTTAAAGATCCAAATATTGGATATAATTTTGGGGGATGAAGCCAAGAGGGAGAATATGGAGGGATTTGCAGATACTGGCCTTGACACAGATCCCCACACGGACGACGAGCCAGGGCTCACAAGAGCATTGTAGAGTAGAGTATTATATGCTACCGTATTTTCAGCCCAGCAGGTCATATTTGTATTTACTGGGATAGTATACCTAGCATGTTAGCAGTTTGATTACCATTGTTTTTTTGTCTCTTCCGCTCATGCGATTTTATATTTTAGATTTGTGTGTATTTTTCTACTCAATAAACTTTTTTTATACAACTTTTAACCTTAACTGTGTATTCCACGCCTGCACCATCCATCCATTGCCCGGTGACACACTGCCCATAGTATCCCCTTTGGGGCACACTTCCTTTCTTGGTCTCCTTTCCGTATTTGGGATGTGGCAGTGATCCCCGGGCTAGCCTAAACATTGGTTCCCTTCCGAATTGTTATTTCCAAGTGCTATACAGAAACCAAAACATTTTAGTTTTTTTATAGCATGAGATTAGTGAAAGATTGTTTCTGATTGGATGCTAATGTTTACTGCAACTGGTACATTATAAAACTGACCTTTTTTACACTCCCGTATTCGTGAGCTATGGCTCCCTTGGGAACAATGGTACATAAAAAATCCTACATAAACTATTGACAGGTACAATAAATAGAACTTGTTGTGCTCTCTCTCTTGCTCTCTTCCTCTCTCCCTCCCTTTCTCTCTTCCTCCCCCTTCTCCCTGCCCTACCCCCCCCCCCCCACCCTCCTCTCCAAGCTAGTATATACCCTGCTTCTGTTGCTATACATATTATTGATGTCTGTTCTTATAGTTGAAAACGGCAACCACGCACCCTGTTATGTGCGTACCCTTGTTAATGCGAGTTTATGTTATGCAAAGTTATCTGTATTAATGATTGCCATACGTATACCTGACTTTACACATTAAAACGCCAAAAACTTCAGTAAAAATCTTGGGAAAAAAAAAAAACTGTCCTTTTTTTTTCAAGTTTTCAAAGAGTCCCCCCTTACATCCAGAAGTGCCCATCAGAAAAAAACTTTACCAACATATGTTAGTAAAACCGTACATATCATCACAATTACTTTGTGCATACAGGTAGATTATACCTTGTTTTTTCAGGACAAATTGGGCTTTCATTTGGTGGTAAATGGTAATGGATACAGAGATGCATGTTATCATGCGTCTCATTCAAAGTCCCAAAAAAACCCTGTATTGCATTGGTAATGGATACAGTTTCTCCTGATTTTTTTATTTTTATTTTTATTATTAGCTAAAGAAAACTGGCCCAAAATGGTGAAAAAAAAAATCTAAATTTACCCGTATATTTCTTGCTACTACCATAACCTTTCACCAAAGAACAACCCAAAATAAATTCTCCTGCTCTTGACGATCGCAGTGATACCACATATGTGTATGTCAGTTGTTATTTGTACCCATAGTACAACCTAGAAACAACAGTGCACATTTTGCTTTTTTTTTTATCCAACCTAAACACACTGACACTAATTTATAAAAAAACAAATCCTGTCCAAAAAGCACTGACCATGACCTTGACCTAAACACTAACCCTAGGGCTAACCTAGATCAAACCCACTGGGGCGGGCTTCACAGTGACTGATCACAGTGATCATGTGACCCGGAATCGGACGTTTTGGGTCCCAATCGCTAGAACAGGGTCCGGGGCTCTCTGTGACACCGAGGGCTCTGTGCTGGGTGATACGCAAATATGGGGCTGTACGGAAACAAGCCCAGTCCAGTGGGGCCGCATATTTGCGTAGGTTGGCGCAAAGGGGTTAAGACTGAGCCGATTCATGTCCAACTTCATCGTGGGGCCGTGTGTCTTCTTTATAGACCTTGGAGTATATAATTCCCCCCTCCCCATGATACAGTCAACACTGAAAGATTTCGCCGCGATTTACCGCGATTTGGGAGCAGTACTACTTTGTACGACTTTGCCACATTTTTGGCACTAACAAATGAAAACATGCAGTGGTTGGTATGAATCATAAGGGGGAACTCTACGCCAAGTTTTAAATAAAAAAACTGGCATGGGTTCCCCCCCAGGGGCATACCAGGCCCTTAGGTCTGGTATGGATTGTAAGGGGAACCCCCTACGCCGAAAGATATATGTAAATGTGTATGAGTAAAAAAAATTACAAAATATAATACAATTGAATTAGTATACAGAAAGGCAGGTATACAAACAAAATATATAAGTCAGTACTTACAGATCAAACTGTTCCTCTACAAAAAGATGATACGCAGTGAAAGTGCAGGTAGATGGGTTCCCATGTCCAGGGGTCCTCTTAGTGATTAGTTGTAAACAAGGGGAGGCCCCTATCGTAGAGAAAATCTCATTGCCCTTTTCCCCTGAGGTGCGGTAGATAAAGTATGGGGCAGATGAAGGTCTGTTAGGGGTCTAGAATAGAACCACACACCACAAGAAGGAGGACGCGGCAGGTCAGAGCTCGCAGGAAGCACCCATATAAGTATGGAGGGTACAGATCTAACAAGACAAAAGGAGGGTAAAAAAAAGGGGTATATATGTATGTGTGTGTGTATGTATATGTGTATATGTGTGTGTGTGTGTGTGTGTATAATATATTTTGAAAGCATGTATGTATATCATAAAAACCCTGGCTGACTGCCAAGATTAAATGGATAATGGGAAAACAGATAAGCAAAGAGTCCTGCTACAGAGAAACCGGGTCAATGCTAAAATACGCAAACAAGTATAAAGGGCATGTAACATAGATTGAGTGGTGATCAGCATGAAAAAACATTGTAAGAGAAGAGGAAAGGGGACAAAAAAATGTGTGGTCTCTAACCTCTTTGTAGGCAAGTTTCCACGAGTCCATATCAGGGATGATCACCTTGGCTGTGCAGCAAAGATATGCTGCACAAGCCAGCGCAAGCTTTGGTGGATCTCAAATCTCAATGCCACCTCCCCACCTGGCCTCAATGAAGCTTTTAACCTAAAACCCTTCCTGTCAGGTTTTGTGACAGGAGGCTTTGACCAAGAACTATAGACCTTTATAATTTCTCCAAAAGACCATTGTATGCAGTTTTTAACAATGCTTCTATGCCTTTTTCTCTCTCTCATCTTTCCCCTCCTTTCATCTTGATATTATTGGCTTATTATTATGAATTTGTCCTTTTGCCCTTTAACCGGTTTCCAACCGGCGCATGCCGATGTACGTCGGCGGAATGGCACAGCTGGGCAAATGGGCGTACCTGGGCAAATGGGCGCCGGCCGGAAGCTCCGTGAGTCAGGCCGCGGGTCCCGCGGACTCGATCGCCGCGGGGATACCCGCGATCACCTCACGGAGAGGACGAACGGGGAGATGCTGATGTAAACAGCATCTCCCCGTTCTGCCTAGTGACAAGTGTCACTGATCACAGCTCCCTGTCATCGTGAGCTGTGATCAGAGTAATGACACTGCTAGCCCATCCCCCTACAGTTAGAAATCACTCCCCTAGGACACACTTAACCCCTCCCCGCCCCCTAGTGGTTAACCCCTTCACTGCCAGTGTCATTTACACAGTAATCGGTGCATTTTTATCGCACTGATCGCTGTATAAATGACAATGGTCCCAAAAATGTCCGACATGTCCGCCATAACGTCGCAGTCACAATAAAAATCGCTGATCGCCGCCATTACTAGTAAAAAAAAAAATTATTAATGCTATAAAACTATCCCCTATTTAGTAAACGCTATAACTTTTGCGCAAACCAATCAATAAACGCTTATTGCGATTTTTTTTTTTTTTATTAACCAAAAATATGTAGAAGAATACGATCGGCCTAAACTGAGGAAAAAAAATTTTTTTTATATATTTTTGGGGGATATTTATTATAGCAAAATAATGCGTTTTTTTTTCAAAATTGTCGCTCTTATTTTGTTTATAGCGCAAAAAATAAAAATCACAGAGGCGATCAAATACCACGAAAAGAGAGCTCTATTTGTGGGAAAAAAAGGACGTCAATTTTGTTTGGGAGCCACGTCGCACGACCGCACAATTGTCAGTTAAAGAAACGCAGTGCCGAATCGCAAAAAACGCTCTGGTCAGGAAGGGGGTAAAATCTTCCGGGGCTGAAGCGGTTAATGATGATTACAATATTAAGCATTATCAAATATTTAATGTATAAGATTCTGCTGATCATAATTATATCCATGTTCCTTTTCCTTAAAAATGTAACAGCACGCTCTACTTGAACCCCTGAAGAAGGAAGTACACTTATCATAAAAAGAAACCAATCTATTTGTGTTTTCTGAAACATGTAGGGTAGTTTGTAGCAGCCCTGTCTCTCATCTGACCTTGGGTCTTCAGAGCCAGCGTTTGCTGCAGCATCTAGTAGCTGTATGTTTACATTTGTGGTCATGTTCCTATTATTGTTTTTAGATGTTTATCTTTTTGTATTTGAATAAAATGTATACTTTTTTATATACCTTGTATCATTTTTTCACTATCCTTTGTTGGTTCCCTGCCCATATCATCCCTGGGGGCATTCTTCTCTTTCTACCAGCATACTAACTGTGGGCAACATGCCTGAGCCATGCTGCTCTTTGTGAATGGTCCTGTGGCGATCTGGGACTTCCACTATTTGAATAATAGCTTACGTCCGCATAGAAAGTAAAAAAAAAGAACTCTGCTCTTGTTGAGAAGAAAATATTCTCCTCTGGGTGACCAATATACTTTTCAGAGATTTTAACAAACTTTGTTGCAGGTACCGTTTATTATTCTCAAGAAATACCTGTTTGTTTGTCTATGTCAATGTGCAAAATGAATGCGAATGAGAGTGATTTTATAATTCTCAATCACCTGCTGCACTTTTTGGGTTTTAACTAGAAAAGTTGCAGGGTCTGCATCCCTTTAGATATGATTTGCCTTTGGGAGTATCCCACCAAAAATGACATTTTTGTTGAAGGGGATACACAAAATTTGATTTGTAGCTTAGTGCAGACTTGTGGGAAAATCAGTGAGCCAATCATACAAGCAGGAAAAGATGCCATCTGTGTACAAAATGCCTCCAGATTGCCATTATGGATTGTATTTTACAGAAATTGACAGCAGCTGCAGATTGTAAAGGAGAGGTCATTTTTAATAACATTCAATTACAATATGACGTATGTTGCAATTGTACATGAGGTAGTATTTTTTCTATTTGCTATTTTTTTCCCACGAAAGTGCAGTTACCCTTTAAAAAGTTGATCTGGGAAGAATGGTCTTTTATGTTGGTTACTAATGATATTTTCTATAAATTTTCTTGGATATGGTCCCTTCCTTTCAATGCTTTACATACTATTGATGTTAGACTGACTAGTCTGTAGTTTACAGGTATATACCTTCGTCATTTTTTTGAATATTGGAATATTTGAATATGTTTGCTGGTACCATTCCAGTCATGATTGGACACTGTCATCATGACTTCATCCAATCATGGCTCATTCTCGCACCACAGTATAAAAGTATTCTTTCAATGGCAGCCATTTTCGGTGTGATTTCGGCATAGAGAGAGAGAGAACAGGGCTCTGTTCAGTTTATTAGTTAGTGTGCTATACTGTGCTATTTTGTTTCAATTGTCATTGTAGAATATTAGTTTAGTGTCAGTTTAGGGATATTGTGAGTGTAGTGAGGAGGACCATCATTCAGCTTTGCATGATGTGCAGCTAGAGTAGGCACAGCTCAGATAGTTTCACTGTAGTGTAGTGAGATCGTGTCATTCATACATACATTAGTGTAGAGTAGGGACAGCTCATATAGTTTCAGTATAGTGTAGTGAGACTGTCTCAGTAATCTTTACATTAGTGTATAGCTAGAGTAGGGACAGTTCAGATAGCGTCAGTGTAGTGAAGGTTGAACACCGTGTATTTGATTGCATTACTGCCAGTTTAACGCCATTTACTTCTGTGTGCGCTACTGCCAGTTTAACGCCATATAGTTCTGTGCGTCGCTGTACGTTTGATGTATTATATTGCAGTATATTAGTGTTCCATGGAGTGTGTCTGTGTAATGTGAGTACTCAAATTAAAGTGCACCAAAAACACCTCTTTACATTGAAGTGCATCTACGTACAGAGTTCAACTTCTTCTTCTTTACATTTGCTTATAAGCGCCACCACCACCCCCCTGTCTGGGAGGACAAGGGGAGGCAGACGTTCCCTTGGCACTGTAAGGGGGCCAGCAACAAATGTGTCCACAGGCAAAGGTGGACGTGGTGGTCAGTTCTCAGGCAGGGCATAATTTCCTCTGTTTAGTGAGTTTGCCCGTGCTATCCAGCCACAGCATACAGAGGAGGTGGTGGACTGGCTTACTAAACCTTCCTCATCCTCCTCATTCTATGTCACGCAAGCAGTGACAAGTGTGCAGTCCCCTGCAGTTGCCAGAGTGGATAAACCTGCCTCCTTGTCCACATCTATTTCTGCCATAGCCCCACCATCAGTAGGGATGAGCTTCGTGTTCGAATCGAACGCATGTTCGACTCGAACATCGTGTGTTCGGTCGTTCGCTGAATTACGAACGATATGGGTCGTTCGCACCAAATTCGAGTGGCGCTTCACGGCCCATAAATCACTGCGGCATCGCAGTGCATTGCTGGCTGATGATTGGCCAAGCATGCACTATGACCTGCATGCTTGGCCAATCACAGCGCTGTGTGTACAGAGAGCCGTAATTGGCCAAAGCCAAGGAGGCTTTGGCCAATTATGGCTCAGGGGGTTTAGTACACGCCCCACACTATATAAGGCCACCTCTGTGGCGGCCTTGTGTAGTGTGTTGCGGTGGAGACTGGAGAGAGAGAGATAGATAGACAGAGAGACAGTGTCAGGTCGAGTTAGTTAGCTGCACTTACAGTGTATTGTGTATATATAAATGCATCCCAGGTGTTGTGTGTGTGTGTGTGTGTGTATATGTGTGTATATATATATATATATATATATATATATATATATATACTGTATTCAGTTTAGATAGATCCTGTTCTTCTCTTCCTAATATACTGACAGGCAGGCAGATGTTTTTACAGTATTTCCAGTTACTGTACTGTGTACCCTGCACAGTTGCACTTACAGTATAACTACCTAAGGCCAGGTGCTTGTGTAGTCTCTTGACGTATTTCCAGTTACTGTACTGTGTACCCTGCACAGTTGCACCTACAGTATAGCTACCTGAAGCCAGGTGCTTGTGTAGGCTCTTGACGAATTTCCAGTTACTGTACTGTGTACCCTGCACAGTTGCACCTACAGTATAACTACCTGAAGCCAGGTGTTTGTGTAGGCTCTTGACTTATTTCCAGTTATTGTACTGTGTACCCTGCACAGTTGCACCTACAGTATAACTACCTGAAGCCAGGTGCTTGTGTAGGCTCTTGATGTATTTCCAGTTACTGTGCTGTGTACCCTGCACAGTTGCACCTACAGTATAGCTACCTGAAGCCAGGTGCTTGTGTAGGCTCTTGACGTATTTCCAGTTACTGTACTGTGTACCCTGCACAGTTGCACCTACAGTATAGCTACCTGAAGCCAGGTGCTTGTGTAGGCTCTTGACGTATTTCCAGTTACTGTACTGTGTACCCTGCACAGTTGCACCTACAGTATAGCTACCTGAAGCCAGGTGCTTGTGTAGGCTCTTGATGAATTTCCAGTTACTGTACTGTGTACCCTGCACAGTTGCACCTGCAGTATAACTACCTGAAGCCAAGTGTTTGTGTAGGCTCTTGACGTATTTCCAGTTACTGTACTGTGTACCCTGCACAGTTGCACCTACAGTACAACTACCTGAAGACAAGTGCAGGTGTTATCATACTAATAATACTACAGGCAGGCAGTTGATTCTGCTAGCTGCAGTATAATCGGTATATATACATCCCAGTTTTGTGCAGCTGCATCTCACTGCAGGCCAATAGTATGTCTGGAAGGCCAACAAGGAGAGGCAGACAGTCACAAGCCAATAAAATAGGGCAAGCAGGCTCTGTGTCTAGAGGCAACAGTGCTGGTCATGGACACGGTGCATCCTCGGCAGCACGTGGCTGTGGGACACGCTTGGCCTTTTTTTCGGCAGCTGGCCATGTTGAGCCGCAACATGCGAAAGACTTGGTCGAGTGGATGACCAAGCCGTCCTCATCCTCCTCATCCTCCTCATCCTCTCTCACCCAGGCTCAGGGTACTTTGTCTGGCAAAGCAGCTGCCAATGCAGCCTCTTCCCTCGGCTCAATGGCATCAGTGACTCCTTCCCTAGCCCCACCATGTCCTCCTGAGGAGTCCCCCGAACTGTTTGACCACAGTGTTGGGTACATGCTCCAGGAGGATGCCCAGCGTTTTGAAGGCTCTGATGATGGTACTCAGCTAGAGGAAGGCAGTAACGTGAGCCCAGACAGAGGGGGTGCCCAAGAAGGACAGCAATCTGGCAGTCATGTTCCCCCTGCTGCAGCATACTGCCAGGTTTGCTCCAGTGATGAGGAGGGAGGGGATGATGAGGTCACTGACTCCACGTGGGTGCCTGAGAGGAGGAGGAGGCACATCACCAATGAGGCAGGATGCCCTCCAGGGGCCAGCCTAAGGGCAGCACACTGACTGCATCACACCGCAGAGCTCCGCATGTGCAGGGCGCTGCTGTCTCTGCGCATTCTTCCAAAAGTTCTTTGGTGTGGGCCTTTTTTGAGACGAGTGCATCAGATCCCACCACTGCTATTTTCAACATATGTCTCAAGCGTATCTCGCGTGGCCAAAACCTCTCCCGCTTGGACACCACATGCTTGACCAGACATATGTTGACCTGCCATGTAGTTCTTTGGCAAGCGTACCTAAAAGACCCACACCAAAGAACAAAGAGGACCTCTCCTTGCTCCTTATCAGCTGGGATCTCCAACCCCACTATACCTTCAGTCCTCTCTGAGACCTGCACTGAGAGGAATGAAGGTGTAGAATTAGCTGTGTCACAGCCAAGTACTTGCGGGCAATCTGCTATCGGTACACCGATGTCAGATTGTACCAGGCGAATTTCCCTGCCCCAGCTGCTGCACCGCAGAAAGAAGTTCGCTCCCAGCCATCCACATGCCCAGTGGTTGAATGCTAGCTTGGCAAAATTGCTAGCACTTCAACTGCTACCTTTTCAGTTGGCAGACTCTGCCCTCTTCCGTGAGTTTGTGGAATGTGCGGTTCCTCAGTGGCAGATTCCCAAACGCCACTTTTTCTCACGGAAGGAGATTCCGGCTCTCTACCGGCATGTGGAAGGCAATGTCTTGGCCTCGCTGGACAGGGCGGTCAGCGGTAAGGTGCATATGACCGCTGACTCATGGTCCAGCAGGCATGGACAGGGACGTTATCTAAGTTTCACGGCGCATTGGGTGACTCTGCTGGCAACTGGGAAGCATGCAGGACAAGATGCAGTAGTGTTGGAGGTTGTTCCACCACCGCGCCTCCAAAATGCCACTACTGGTGATTCTGACACACCTCTCTCCTCCACCCCCTCCTCTTCTTCTTCCTCCATGGCTTCTTCCTGTGCTTTGTCCTCGGAACCAGCGGTGCTCCGTAGGCGTTCAAGGGGCTACATAAGTAAGCAAGCCAAAAGATGCCATGCGGTGCTTGAGCTGGTGTGCTTGGGGGACAGGAGCCACACTGGGGCAGAGATTCTGTCAGCTCTGCAGGGGCAGGTTCAGAGGTGGTTGACGCCATGCCAACTTAAGCCAGGAATGGTGGTTTGCGACAATGGCACCAACCTCCTCTCCGCCCTCCGACAGGAACAACTGACCCATGTGCCCTGTTTGGCTCATGTCCTTAACTTGGTGGTGCAGCTGTTCTTGGGCAGGTACCCGGGCTTACAGGATGTCCTGAGGCAGGCCAGGAAAGTCTTGTGCTTTTCCGCCGGTCATATAATGCCAGTGCTCGGCTGGCAGACCCCCAAAAAGGAATTTAACCTGCCCAAGAACCGCCTAATCTGTGACATGCCCACCAGGTGGAACTCAACGTTGGCCATGCTGCAGCAGCTGCACACGCAGCAGAGGGCCATCAATGAGTACCTGTGCGATTATGGCACCAGGACACGGTGAGGGGAGCTTGTTTTTTTTTTCCCCACGTCATTGGGCCAGGATTAGGGATGCATGCACTGTCCTGTCACCATTTGAGGAGGCCACAAGGATGGTGAGCAGTGACAGTGCATGCATCAGTGACACTGTCCCCCTTGTCCACCTGTTGGAGCACACGCTGCGTGGAATAATGGACAGGGCACTTGAGGCAGAACAGAGGCAGGAAGAGGAGGACTTCCTTAGCTCTCAAGGCCCCCTTTATCCAGACAGTGTTCCTGCGTGCCCGCCGATCACACAGGAGGAAGACGAGGAGGTGGAGGATTGTGTCAGCATGGAGGTGAAGCTTGGCACTCAGCATCAGCAGCAGTCTTTAAGGGATCATTTACAGTCCCAAGAAACCCATGGTTTTGTAAGTGGCTGGGAGGAGGTGGCTGCGGATCGTGTCGTCCTTAGTGACCCAGAGGACTCCGGACCGAATGCCTCAGCAAACCTACGCTGCATGGCCTCCCTGATCCTGCAAAGCCTGCGGAAGGATCCTCGTATTTGTGGTATCAAGGAGAGGGATCGTTACTGGCTGGCAAACCTCCTTGATCCACATTACAAGAGTAAGGTTGCAGACCTTATCTTGCCATTGCAGAGGGAGCAGAGGATGAAACATCCTCGGGAGGCCTTGCAGAAAGGTCTGTGCAACGCGTTCCCAGAGACTGGGAGATTACAAACTCCTGTTCCTGGACAACGTGTTGCCGAGGCTTCGGTCAGTCAAAGAAGGAGCGGTGGAGAAGGTGGCCGTCTGTCTGATGCATTCAGACAATTTTTTAGTCCGCAGCCCCAAGGTATGATCGGTTCCAGCAACCATCGCCAGCGTCTGTTTTACATGGTGCAGGAATACCTTAGGGGCAAGATCTGACTTGGACACCTTTCCCACCGAAAATCCTCTGGGTTACTGGGTCTTGAGGATGGATCACTGGCCAGAGCTTGCACAGTATGCAATTGAGCTACTGGCCTGTCCTGCATCCAGCGTTCTTTCGGAACGTACATTCAGTGCTGCTGGAGGCTTTGGATCACCACCAGATACCAAGCACCTGCTGATGTAACCGAATACATTTTTTTTGAAATGTCAGATCCCTTCAAGACTGCCTATGCTGATGCTGAGTGACTATCCTCTTCCTCCTCAATGATCATGTTGATAGCTCGAAAGAATATTTTTGTTTCTGGGTGCCGCCACCAGTGGCTAAGGCCCAATTTTTCAGCCCCTGTTTAACAGGGGCATGTAATTACAATTTTTGATGCAATTCTTTGCAGCAGGGCTCGTTTCTGCACTCCAACTAGAGTATCTGTGAGGGGTTGCAGTGTTGTGGCACCAGCACCAGTGCCTAAGACCCAATTTTTCTGCCCCTGTTCAACAGGGGCATGTAAATACAATTCTTGATCTAATATTTCACAGCAGGGCCCTGTGAGGGCTTACAGTGTTGTGGCAACACCAACACCTAAGGCCACAATTTCTGCAGAGTATATAAGGCAGGCCCCTACTTTCAAACATCCAACTTACAAACGACTCCTACTTACAAACGAAAGGAGACAACAGATGAGATCTATCCCTAGGAAGGGAAATTCTCTCCTGTAAGAGTTAATATGGGAAACAACGTTTCTCCTTTCCACTGATGCTTTATCACCAATCCTTGTTTCACTAAAACCCCCAAATTTTCTAAAAAACATTTGTCATTGGGACAGAAAGTGAGGTGAAATCTTCTGAAGAGGAGCACAGACAGCAAAACAAATGTCACAGGGGTGATAACCCTTCCCTATATTTTCCAAAAAGCTTAAATATAGAGTTTTTGGCTGGAGCTACACTTTAAAAATGTACCAGTTCAAAATTACAAACAGATTCTACTTAACAATAAACCTACAGTCCCCGTCTTGTTTGCACCGCCTGTATACTGCTGTTCAGAGTATATAGGGCCTGGGGGCCCCATGCCTTTCATTTTTTTAATTTGGGTGCAGGAGTTCCCCTTAATATCCATGCAAGACCCAAAGGGACTGGTAATGGACTGGGGGGGGGGGGGGTACTAATGCAGTTTGTCTCACTGATTTTCATCCATATTGCCAGGACCCAACATTACATTAAAGCCGCAAGCAGTTTTACATGACTTTTATTCCTTTTTTTGCATTGATACATGTCCCCTGGGGCAGGACCCAGGTCCCCAAACCCTTTAGGACATTACCATGCAAATTAGCCTTTAAAATTAGCACTTTTGATTTCGAACGTTCAAGTCCCATAGACTTCAATGGGGTTCTAACGTTCGTGCAAATTTTCGGTCCGTTCGCAGGTTCTGGTGCGAACCGAACCGTGGGGGGTGTTCGGCTCATCCCTAACCATCAGCCATTGAGGAGTCAGCTGAGTTATTTGACCACAGCATCAGCCACTTGCTCCTTGATGATGCCCGGTCATTACTGGATTCAGATGTTGGTTCTGAGGTTGAGGATGACAGGAACACAAGCCTAGAGAGAGGGAGGAACACTGGTAGACAAACTGGCATTCATGTTCCCCAAGCCGCAGCGTATTGCCAAGTTGTCTCCAGTGATAATCACGAAGATGGAGATTATGATGATGAGGTCACTGATGCGACCTGGGTGCCAGATAGAGCAGAGGAGGAAACTGAAGGTGAGGCAGCACAACACCAAGGAGGCCGACATCAAGAAAGAGTAGAGAGCAGCCACCCTATTCCATCACATTCTGTAGCGCTTATCTCCCGGCCCACTCCCCAAAGCTCAGCTGTCTGGGCCTTTTTCAGCACATCTGCAGCAGATCGCACTGTTGCTATCTACAAACTGTATCTCAGGCACATCAAACGTGGCAAAAACACCAACCATTTGGGTACCACATGCTTAACAAGGCATTTAACGTCCAACCACTCAGCCCATTGGCAAGAGCACCTAAAAGCAACACAAAAGGGGAACAAATCTGTCCCTCCTCCTCCTTACCCACTTCAGTCTTCCCCTGTGATACCAAGTCATTACCTCTCAGCAGACTCCACTGACAGGGATGATGGTATAACACAGGGTGTCCCAGGTCCTAGCAGCACACCACCAGCTGTAGACTTTACTCTGCAAATTTCTCTGCCCCATCTGCTGCAGTGGAAAATAATACAGTCCCTGCCACCCACATGCCGAGCATCTGAATGCAAGCTTGTCAAAGTTGTTGGCTCTCCAACTTCTGCCTTTCAGCCTGATAGATTCTGCCCCTTTCTGTGAATTTGCACAATGTGCTACTTTTCATGTAAGGCCATTCCATCTCTCTACCATCATGTGGAAGGGAATGTTCTGGCATCGTTGGGCAAGGCAGTCAGCCGTAAAATCCACCTTACTGTTGTCACGTGGTCCAACAAGCATGGGCAAGGATGATATATTTCGTTCATAGCCCACTGGGTAATGCTGCTTGCAACTCGAAAGGATGCAGGACAGGGCTCGGTGCTGCAGCTTGTTGTGTCCCAGCGTCTCCATACAGCTGGTGGTGATGATGCCAGACCTGTGAGCTCTACCCCCTCCTCCTCCTCCACCTCCACGCCCTTCTCTGCAGAATTGTCCTATGAACATCAGGTACCCCCTAAGTGGGCAAAAGGCTATTCGCAGAGTCAGGTTAAAAGGTGCCATGCATTGCTTCAGCTGGTGTGTTTAGGGGACAGGAACCACACTGGAGCAGAGATTCTTGCAGCTCTTCAGAGACAGGCCCAGAGGTGGTTCACACCATGCCAGCTGGAGCCAGGAATGGTAGTGTCCGATAATGGCTCAAACCTCCTGTCCGCCGATAGACAGGGAAAGTTGACACATGTGCCAGGCCTGTCACATGTCCTCAATTTGGTGGTGCAGCTTTCCTAAGTACGTACACAGGGTTGCAAGATGTACTAAAGCAGGCCGGAAGAGTCTGTAGCCATTTCAGGCGGTCATACACAGCCAGTGCTCGGTTTGCTGAAATTCAGTGGGAATTCCACCTGCCCGTAAACTGCTTGATTTGTGACTTGCCCACCAGGCGGAACTCAACTTTGGGAATGCTGCAGCGGCTATACATGCATCAGAGGGCCATCAACGAGTACCTGTGCCAGTACGGCACAAGGACAGATTCAGGCTGCCTCTGCTTTTTTTCCCCATGCCAATGGCTGATCATTAAGGATGCTTGCCCTGTATTGTCACCATTTGAGGAGGCCATAAGGATGGTGAGCAGTGACAGTGCATGCGCCAGTGACACAATCCCTGTTGTGTTCCTGCTGGAGCAGTCTCTGTGTGGCATTATGGTCAGGGCACTGGAGGCAGAGCAGCAGGAGGAAGAGGAGAACTTCCTTTCCTCTCAAGGTCCACTTTATCCAGACACCATCATTCCTAAGTCACAGAACACACAGGAGGAGGATGAGGAGGAGGATTCTGGCACTTTCATAGGCTTCGAAGAAGAGGAAGACTTGCCTCAATCTGTAAGCGATGGCTTTCCAACCCGAGGACCCTTGGGAGTAGTATGTGGCTGGGAGGAGGAAGTTCCAGATGCTGTCATCCTGAGTGACCCAGAGGAGTCTGCTTCTCAAGCCTCGGCAAATTTGAGGCGCATGTGCAACTGTAACGTACCTTACAGCGGAGTCTGAATGCTGAGGGAGGCCTCTCACACGGTTCTGGTCCCAACGCCCCTGGTAGTGAGGACAGGGAGTGCTGGGGCACGGAAGGGTGCAGGTGCCCGCGGCTGGAAGCTGGAACGTGGAGATTCAGGATCCTCTAGGAGGAGATGAGAAGACTGATCACCAGAAATGCTCAGTAGAAGCCAGGCAGGTAGGTATGGCTTCAAGGACAATTGCAATGTCAGGACAGGCAAGGGTTGGCAACTGGTTGGCAGCAAGGTATCCACACAGCAGGCAAGTTCGTAGTCAAGGTCAGGCAGAGGTTGGCAATGGGCGGGCAGCGAGGTACAAAGTCAGGAAGCAGAGCCGTAGTAGAGAATCCAAGCCGGGGTAGGTATGATCAGCAAGGGTAGGTAGCAGACAAGGGAGATCCAAGAGAGTAGTCAGGAAGCCGGGTAGTCAGGAACAAGGTAACAGGTCACACAGGAATCAAGAACTCAGGAACTAGCTGAAGACGATCCAGCACTAGTGTCAGGCAAGGACCTTGTTTATATATGGCGCTGAGCGCCAGGATTGGTGGACGTGCACGTGCGTATGTGAGGATGTACACCCGCTCGTATGGGTCTGCGGGTGCGTGTACACGTTCGTACGGGTGCGTGGGTGTGTACGTTCGATCCGGAACTCGATCGCCTCTGTCGAGAAGACCGCGCATGGCCGTTAGTCACTACTGCACGGAGACGGACGCTAGTACTGTAAGTTCTCTGACAGCAACCTCATGCTTCAAAGCCTGCGAAAAAAAACAAGAATACGTGGCATAAAGAAGAAGGATGATTACTGTTCGGCAACCCTCCTTGACCACCGTTATAAGGGGAAGGTCTCAGAACTCATCCCGTCCCCACAGTGCAGAAAATAAAATCTCTTGAGGACAAATCAAAGAGGATTTTATTGAAAGTTTTTCCCGACTCCAGTAGGTTACAGTGTGGTGGAAAACGTCCTTTTGAGTCTTCTGTTTTTCAAGAGGGGAACGTTGGAGAAGGTGTCCACCTAAGTGGGGCATTTTGGAATTTTCTTAGTCCTCACCGCCCAGGGCTGTCAGCTTCCACATCCCATTGGCAGCATCTGCATCACATGGTGGACGATTACCAAAACCGAGATAGAGAGCTTTCCAGCTGATGATCCACTGACTTACTGGGTCATGAGAATAGATCACTGGCCAGAACTTGCCCAGTATGCTATTGAGTTGTTGGGCTGCCCTGCATCCAGCGGGCATTCAGTGCTGCAGGAGGTTTCATTACTGATCATAGAACGCGTCTGTCCACAGACTCCGTGGACCGTTTGACTTTTTTATAAAAATGAATCAGTCCTGGATTACCAGCTATGAAGCCCCTGATGCCGATGTCACTGATTAAGTCTTTTTGGGATGTGAAATCTCTGCAGGACTTCAAGGCTGCCTAGCTTTGAGAGTGTTCAATCATTTCATCTGGAAGAATGTTTTTAGTATAGGTTTCATGGGCACAATTAACACCCAAAGACCAATTTTTCAGCACCTGTTTGACAGGTGCATATCATTGGAATTTTTTACAGCAAGGCCAATTCTTGCTTTCATCAAGTTTACCTCTATAGGGTTAGGGTGGGAAGGTGCCACCGACACCCAAAGACCAGTTTTTCTGCACCTGTTACTTCTATCCAAAGTCAAAGTGACACCAGAATGTATGTTTGCTCAGCAGTTGCTGAGCAAAATAAAGGACGCTTGCAGGGAAAATGTTTCTTTTTTTTTTTTTTGCTTTATTAATGCAATTATTGCTGCAGCAGATACTAGACATGGTAAAGATCTGCCACTTTACAGGTAGACTAAGGGGACCCCCCAGGCAATATATCGGAAGGAATTTTTCATTTTTATCCTTTCACTTTAAAAATCAAGAAAATCACTGCTCATTTAAAAATGACGTTTTTCGCAAACTTTTTTTTTCTATTGATGCATATCCTCCAGGGCAGGACCCAGACCCCTATAACCATTGTATGCCCAATTACTTGCATATAAGCCTTTAAAATGGGCACTTTTGAATTTTGATGTTCGGGTCCCATTGACTTTTTTAATGGGGTTCGTTATTCGGGTCCAAACTTTCGCGGTGTTCGAAAGTTCTGGTGCAAACCGAACAGGGGTCTGTTCGGCCCATCCCTAATGGGGAACAATGGTCTGACTAGAACATGGCTAAGTTCTTTGAGAACTTACCAGTGTAAGCCATCTGGTCCTGGTGATTTATTCACTTTAAGTTTTTCTAGTCTTTTTTTTTTTTAACACTGGTTCTGTCAGCCACCAGGGTACATTCAATATAATGTTATTAACAAGCTGTCTTGTTTATTCTCCCTGTCACTCATGACCAACTTCCCATTATTATTATTATTATTATACAGGATTTGTATAGCGCCAACAATTTGTGCAGTGCTTTACAACATGGGGGCAGACAGTACACTTACAATACAAATCAATACAGGAGGCATCAGAGGGTCCTGTTCTTTAGAGCTTACAATCTAGAAGGAAGGGTCAAGTGTAACAAAAGGTAATAACTGTGGGAGATGAGCTGATGGAGAAAATGAAAATACAGTTGTTAGGTGTGGGTAGGGTAGGCTTCTCTAAAGAGAAGGGTTTTCAGGGATCGTCATAAAGCTAATAGAATAGGAGATAATCGGACAGATTGGGGTAAGGTGTTCAATAGGATTGCAGAAGCTTTGGAAAAGTCCTGGAGGCGAGCATGGGAGGAGGTGACGAGGGAGCTAGAGAGCAGGAGGTTGTGAGTGGAAGATTGAGAACGAGTAGGTTGGTATTTAGAGACTAGGCTAGAGATGTAGCTGGGGGTTAAGTTTTGGATGGCTTTGTAAGTTGTTAGTATTTTGAATTTAATTAGTTGGGTGAGCAAGCTGGGGGCTAAGGTTTGGATGGCTTTGTAAATTGTTGTTAGTATTTTGAATTTAATTAGTTGGGTGTGCAGAAGCCAGTGGAGGGATTGACAGAGAGGAGTAGCAGACATAGAGTGATTGGTAAGGTGGATGAGCCAATGAGAAGGGAGTTGCAGTAGTCGAGGCGAGAGATGATTAGGAAGTGAATTAGGAGCTTTGTTGTGTCATTGGTTAGAAAGGGGCATATTTTGGAGATGTTGCGGAGGTTGAGGCTCAGCCCACTCCCTCCGTCTCCTCACATATCACTAATTTACTATCAGATATATCAGCCTGGATGTCGTACCACTTCCTCAAACTCAATCTATCCAAACCAAACGTATAATTCTTCTTCCCCCATGTGCCCCTTCCCCTCTCTGTCAAAATCAATGGCACAACTATAAGCCCATCTCTTTATGCCAAGATTTGGACAGTGATCGGACGTGGGGCTTAAAAGAGTTCCGAGTCCAGGACTACACCTAGAACCTTGGCATGTGGGGATGGGCTTATAGTTGTGCCATTAAATTGGACAGAGAGATGGTGGTATTGGAAGCCATGGGAGGCTACCAGCTAACCCAGAGAGGAGGTGTAGTTTGAAAATAGGAGAGATACAAGAACAGAACCTTGGGGGACCCCAACAGAGAGAGGAAGAGGCGAGGAGGAAGTAGAGTTGTAAGAAACGCTAAAGGTGCAATTGGATAAGTAGGAAGAGAATCAGCGAAGAGTAGAGTCATGGAGACCAAAGGCGTGGGGTTTTTTTGAGGAGGAGGGGGTGATCAACCATATCAAAAGCAGCAGAGCGGTTCAGGAGTAGGAGTACAGAATAGTGTCCATTGGTTTTGGCCGTTAGTAGATCGTTTGTTAGTTTTAGGAGGGGCAAATATCTTTTATGGGGCCAATATGTTCTAACCTAGCCTTTTACTATTATTATATTTAAAAACATTTTGTTTTTTTACTCTCCTCAGCAATGTCTCTCTCATAATGAGGCTGCATTGATGTGATTTTGCATTTCTTATTGAAATTGTTTTTGTAGTTTTGAAATGCTGATGATGACCCTTCAGTCTTTTATATTAAAGGACAGCCTTTTCTCATTAATACACCTTTTTACCATAGTAGTTAGCCACTCATATTCAACCTTTGCTATTTTATGTTTGTTGCCCAGTGGAATACACTGACAAATGGCATTGTTTAATGTCCCTAAAGGACTCTGTTTTCTTCAGTGTTCCATGTTGCAAGAATTTGATCCCATTTAGTATCTTGTAGTATGGAGCGCAGCCTAGTTAAGTTGGAAATTTTAACCTCTTACACAAAATGTAAACAATGCTGTGCGAGGCACAGTTACCGGCGGGTAAAGGAAAGCTGCTGCGTTCGGGAGCTTTCCAACCATGTGTCCCCTGTGACAGCGAATCATGTCGCTCAATGACTGAAATGCCTACTTTCTGTCTTCTGAAACCTCTTAAAGTTTTGGGAGGCACCGCCGCTAAGGGGTTAGCCTGTGGTAGGGGCTACAGCTGAAGAAGGGAAATCTGTCCTAATTAAAGATGGCACCAGTGTCAGATCAAAAGAGGAAACAAAGTGGGAAAATTACAGTTTAGGAGGCACTCTCACAAGAATCGTTGTGCAGTTGGTATTTTAATATATGCTAATTTCCATAAACCTAAAGGTCTTTCAGTATTTAAAACCTACTTGAAAACCATACTTGCCAATGGTCCAGATTTTTCCGTGACAATCCCGATTTTATGACCCTCGTCCCGATCAGAGCTTGTCCTGATTAAAATCCCGGAACTGTTTTTGCCAAAAATGGCAACGGACTACAAAAAGATTGCTGCCACCGCGAGGACTGTTTCCCTGTGTGTTCAGTGGAGAGGGGCAGCCATTCAGCTTTTCTCTTCAGTGTACAAGTAGATAATTCTCTTGTACACTGAAGCCGATTGGCTGCACAGATCGGCGACACTTCCCTTCTCCACTGAACACAAGGAAGAGATCTAAATGGAGCCGCAGCCAACCCTTTGCCCCGTGTGTCCAAGGAGCAGGGACACTGTGATGTAAGGACTGGGCTGCACTGGAGACACTAATGTGAGGAGTGGGCTGTGCTGGGGACACTAATGTAAGGACTGGGCTGTGCTGGGGATATTGATGTAAGGACTGGGCTGTGCTGGAGACACTAATGTAAGGACTGGGCTGTGTTGGGGACACTGATGTAAGGACTGGGCTCCGCTGGGGACACTGATGTAAGGACTGGGCTCCGCTGGGGACACCTGATGTAAGGACGGACTCTGTCCTCTGTGCTATGTTTTAACAAGAACGGTTTCTTACATCTATAGAGTACTGTAAATAGTCCAAGATTCATATACATGGTATAGACACTTCTCTTGAATCTGTATAGAACTGACAGATCTGGTGCAAAAAAAAGATCAAATATCAAATCAAAATATCCATTTGTAAAATTGTCTTTTTATAAAATGGGTCTATAATTTCTATTACCAGGAGAAAAAGCTAATTCTAATAGTTATTTGATAAAATGTAGAATAACAATAAACATTTGTTTTCAGATTATGTGTTAAAAATATATAAATGAAGTATTATTAAAAGCCAACCTGTACATACCGTATTTATCTTTCAGGCTGGGTTCACACTATTGCAAATTTGGATGCGAGCTTCCCTGCATGCAATTCGCATAGCAGGCAATTGTGACCGCTCCCTATGGAGCCAGTTCACACATCTCTAGAATGAATTGCACAGGAGTCCTGTGCGTCTTTTGGTCCATTTCAGGTCTGAATTCAGCCAAAAATTTTGGCTGAAATCGGACCTGAAATGATAAATGGTGATGAATGGAGACGCACCGGACCCCTGCTGTGAGATGCTCCATGCTCCAGTCTGTCTCTCCTTCTGTGCCGTGCCAGCATGACGCTGGAGGTGAACCGATTGGCATACTGGGTCCGCAATCCATTCCCGCTTTACCGGTTTTCCACTGCTGAGCTAGTACAGTGTCTACATCCAGACCCTTGTTTTCTTTCAACTTGGCTCCCCACCACCTTTGGACTTACCAAGGTAAACCCATGGTATTTATTCCATGGTATTTATTACCAGGGCCATGGGCTTCTTTTTTATTTTATCTTTAAATTTATCCTATTGACTTACATTGTCATAGATGTATACCACTTTATACACCTTAGAATTCCCAGTTATCTTTGGGGGATAGCGTACGTTTTCCCAGATCTCCGGTTGTGTCCCCTTCTCAGCTCCCAGGCCAGACTCAATTGATCGACCCCCGGCATGTGGTTTTGCACGATCCCATTTGTGGTTATATGTGAGTATATCTTTGGCATGGCTATTCACTTTCAATTCATTCCCCCTTTTTCCCCATAAGGGTATACTAACTAGACCATATGGGTATCCATTTTTCTCTAACAGAACATGGATGCACTTGGCTCCTGATGAGTGGATGGAAGTCCATGAAACGCGTCGAGCCCACCTTGATGCATTTAACATACATCGGTCAATTTTAGAGTTTTACCCTCTTCCCCATTGTACAATGGTTTACACTGGTATATGGAGGATTAGGATGTATAACTTTATCTGTTTAAGCCATGTTGTTACATATGCTGTTTACCATATACTTTAATCTACAATTTTTATATTTAATGTATGCAACACTGTTTTTTATGCCATGTCGATCATTGGTTTTAATAAACATTCAAATGTTTAGACGTATGTGAATTTGATTGGTCCCACCATGCACGCCTCACTCAAAGTCCCAACCTTCCCCCCTCTTACACATGCTCCAGTCTGAACCCAGCCTAAACGTTCACTGTTCACATTGTTATTGCTATATTAGGCCAGTAAGTGTTGCTGCGTGATAGCACCAGCTTTATCTTTTCAGACTCTATGAAAAGTGCCTGAAAAGCTTTGTAAATCTGACTTTTAGCTGTCACTAATAATATAAACAGGTGCTAATAAAAATCATATAAATTTCATTTATGTGGTGCAAGATGCAAGAAAACAGTAATATAAGTGTCCTTGTCGCAAACAGGTAAATGAAACGGACGGAGCCTGGGGCCAAGGTTGGAGCATCCATACTGTACAGTCCTTCATTGCCCCCGCACACACATACTTTCTGCAGCCACTGTACTCATCACACTGAAAGGTGAATGACTGAGGAGTTTTGTAGTGGGGAGGGAACTGAGAGACATTTTCCCTATTAGGTATGACCTACAGTGTATTGACCGTGCACAGCAATGGATAGATCCATAGCTGCTATTCAGTCCAAAAGTCACCTTGATCTCGCCACATCCCAATCAAAAGTACTGTAAGGTGGACTTATTGGCAACTGGTCTCTCAACTAGCCTCTCAATTCTCCATCAATCTCTAATAATCCAGTGAAAAAAAAAGGTGTAAAATGTGCAGCGCTAAAAAATAATATCAATGATATAAAGGAAATCAAAATATCAAACATGTGAAATGTGATATCATAACAAAAATGATGAAGTGAGAGATAAACTTGATGAAAAAGTGAAAAAATTATATATATTGACAAATACTCAAAAAATAGTGTCTATTTGTGATAATGGAAGACCACAGAGGGTCATGGTAAGTCCCAAGAATATGTGATGCAACCCAAATTTGTGACAGTCACTATAATCTTAAATAAACATCAAAGTGAGTGATGAGTGACATGAAGAATCTACCACCAGAAATACTAGTCTCTCACCGGAAAGATTGGACTTGTGCAAGCGTACACCTGACAAGCTAATCAAGCTTATAGGGGTAACCAAAAGGCACCTAATTCCTTGCATGTGTTGCAACCTCCGGGTGGGCGTTCCAAATGATGGATTCAGCAGGATAGATGTAAACTCAATCTAGAAAAGGTCAACCAAACTGTACCCCATAGTTAGTAGGTCCTACACTATGCATAGACTGGGAGCTCCTGCTTCTAATCCAGTGCTACCAGTAGTCTCTCTTGCCCCTTTGAGTACGTTTTTATCTTTTTGCCTCGATATCTCTTGGCCAACAGCCAGCTGGGATGCAGTATTGTGCAGGAAGCTTCCCAGCAGTGGCGGCCTGTCCATAAGGGGCACCACCCCCCTTATCCATGCACCTGGCCCCTAATTTACATGCAGAGTGCCGGACGCATGGATTCCAATAGGTTATTTTATTTTTTTTGAAGCCGTGTTTAGAGCCGGACATGACCCACTCTGAGAACTTTGTCTGTATCTCTGTCTCCGCCTCCACCCGCTGCTGTTAGTAAAATACTAAAATGTTTTAAAAAATCGCTGCCAGCTTTCATTCTGCACTGTGTAATTATTTGTTAGAAACTAAGCCTCTAAATACCTTTTTGTGAGGTATCTTCAGGCCAGTCACGTGACTCCCGGCCGCTCTGCTACTCCGAACCAGGGCTACCGCGGGAGCAGCCGAGCGGGTAGCTTGGTGGTCACATGACTCCTGACTGACGTCAGGGGAGAGCTCAGCTTCTCCTGCTGTAGCCATGGATTGGAGTATTAGAGCAGCTGGGAGTCACGTGACTGGCCTGAAGATACTTACAAAATGGTATTTAGAGGCTTCGATTTTAACAAATATTTACACAATGCAGGATGGAAGCTTAAAATAGGGAGGCTGGCAGAAAATTATAATGTAGGGTTACAAACCCTTTAATTATTGCCAGTTTCCTAAACAGCAAATTTGCAGTAATTCTTTAAGAATCTGTTGAAGCCATAGTACTTAAAGTGGTGGTAGTTAGAACTACCAGAATTACGTGCATTTGTCAGTAATGCTTCTGAAACTGGCGCAATTGCTTGCTTGAATTATTCACAGGTAGTTTTAAAGGAAACTACCACTAAAAATGTCCTTGTAAATTTTTAATTTTATTTGTTTTATTGAATTTCCCTAGTTGACTTCGGTACACCGGTAACATGAAGCTGAATAACTCCAGATTTCTGGTGTAAATATGATTATTAATTTTTCATAACCATTTTTTCTGCAACTGAACTTATTTTTTTTTTTTTTATTTGGCACAAATGGCCTGATTAGCCCCTTTACACTGGCCAAAGCCAGTGCTTTAAACAAGCTCTGGAGCCTGAGGTTGGTGTGAATGGCTCCCAATCCTTCTGCATTGTGATTGGCTAGGTAGCACTGACATCATCTGCAGCCTGTCCTACCATCTCCTGATCATCAATAGGAGACCATGAGCTGTCAGTGACAACTCCTTCACAGTTCTAGGAGTGTCGATAGATTGCACTCCAGGACTACACTGGGCTACAGACAGTATATGGGGCAACTACATGTTAAGACCCTGTTGCCGCATATATGTGATTTAAACGGGTCAATATGCCTCATTAGTGGGACTGCTTCAGCAGTCCTGCTATTGTTGTTCGTTTTTTTATTTATTAATTTTAATTTTATTCCGTACGTTTTTTGGCTCTGTGTAACTTCTGCATACTTTCAGCTATTAAAACCAAATGTTCAGCTCTTTCAGCTAATGATGGGACGTTTTCAACTTTTTTTCTACTATTTATACTTTTTAAAATGTTACGCTTCTTAACACTTTTTTAAGCATTGAAGTGAATGAGAGCATGCCTCAAATCCTTGAAACCTTCTTCCGCTCCCAAAAGTTTCAGCTCCTTCATACTTTCACCTACAGAAGCCAAACACACTTTAAAATGTTCACAAAGTATTCCTCTACCTGGCTATGGGCTCTTTCACACGGGACAGATCCATGATGCTCCGCCGATCCCCGCTGAGCAGGAAGATGACAGGTCCATCGCTGCACACTGTGCAGCGATGGACCTGTCAGAGCGCCGCTCTCCCCTATGGGGGATCGGATGACGACGGACACCCGATCCAAAAATGGAATGGAAAAGTAGGTTTTTCCTCCACTAACTTTTTCGGATCGCAGCGGGTCGGATGTCAGCGGACATGTCACCGCTGACATCCGACACTCCATAGAGGTCTATGGAGGGTCCGTTCAGGTCCGCCTAAAAAACTGACAGGCGGACCTGAACGGATCGTTCGTCTGAAAGAGGCCTTAATCTTTTCTGTTTGATATCTTTTACAGTTTTTGTGAAAAAGCTGTTTAGTGATCATTTTAGGAAATTTTATCGATTTAAACAGAATGTGTATTGGACTGCTTTTGTTGCCATGGTTACCAAAGCTTCTTATACGCAGTGATCGGCAGTGGGGGAGGCAGCTGGAGCATCTCAGCTCTGATCTGGGGGAGGGGACAGACACACCATGTACTGATTTATAATAGAGGAATATGATGGGGCAGTTTTGATGGTGGCAATATGATGGGGCAGTTTTGATGGGGCAATTCTGAAGGGGCAGTTTTGATGGTGGCAATATAATGGGGCAGTTTTGATGTGGGCAGTTTTGATGGGGCAATTCTGATGGGGGCAGTTTTGATGGTGGCAATATGATGGGGCACTTTTGATGGGGGCAATTTTGATGGGGCAGTTTTAATGGGGGCAGTTTTGATGGTGACAATATGATGGGGCAGTTTTGATGGGGGCAATATGATGGAGCAGTTTGATGGAGGCCGTTTTGATGGTGGCAATATGATGGGGGCCGTTTTGATGGTGGCAATATGATGGGGGCAGTTTTGATGGTGGCAATATGATGGGGCAGTTTTGATGGTGGCAATATGATGGGGCAGTTTTGATGGGGCAATTTGATGGGGGCAGTTTTGATGGGGTCAATATGATGGGCAGTTTTGATGGGGTCAATATGATGGGGCAAATTTGATGGGGGCCATTTTGATGGGGCAATATGATGGGGCAGTTTTGATGGTGGCAATATGATGGAGCAGTTTTGGTGGTGGCAAAATGATGGGGCAGTTTTGATGGGGGCAATATGATGGGGCAGTTTGATGAGGGCAGTTTTGATGGGGGCCGTTTTGATGGGGTCAATGTAATGGTGCAGTTTTGATGGTGGCAATATGGGGCAAATTTGATGGGGGCCGTTTTGATGGGGCAATATGATGGGACAGTTTTGATGGGGGCAGTTTTGATGGTGGCAATATGATGGGGCAGTTTTGATGGGGGAAATATGATGAGCAGGTTTGATGGGGGCTGTTTTAATAGGAGCCGTTTTGATGGGGCAATATGATGGGGGCAGTTTTGATGGGGGCTGTTTTGATGGTGGCAATATGATGGGCAGTTTTGATGGGACAATATGATGGGGCCGTTTTGATGGGGGCAATATGATGGGTCCGTTTTGATGGTGGCAATATGATGGGTCCGTTTTGATGGGGGCAATATGATGGGGCAGTTTTGATGGGAGCAGTTTGATGGGGGCCATTTTGATGGTGGCAATCTGGGAGCTTTTTTGATGGGGCATTTTTAATGGTGGCAATCTGGGGGCATTTTTGATGGGGCATTTTTGATGGTGGCAATATGATAAGGGGCAAATTTAATGGGGCAGTTTTTATGGGGCAATATGATGGAGCAGTTTTGATGGTGGCAATATGATGGAGCAATTTGATGGAGACCGTTTTGATGGTGGCAATATGATGGGGGCATTTTTGATGGGGCAGTTTTGATGGTGGCAATATGATGGGGCAGTTTTGATGGTGGCAATATGATGGGGCAGTTTTGATGGGGCAATTTGATGGGGGCAGTTTTGATGGGGTCAATATGATGGGCAGTTTTGATGGGGTCAATATGATGGGGCAGTTTTCATGGTGGCAATATGATGGAGCAAATTTGATGGGGCAATTTGATGGGGCAGTTTTGATGGGGTCAATATGATGGGCAGTTTTGATGGGGTCAATATGATGGGGCAGGGATCCACAAAAGGGAACACTGGGAATATAATTGACCGCTAATGTCATTGAAGGAAGTAGAATATTTCCCTCCGGGGAAGGAAGAGTGGTTTGGGAAATGGCTCCTCGACGAGAATTTGCAATTAAAGGACGTAACAGACAGAGGGAAAATATGCTCAATCCAGGAGCTTAAGAAAAGAGCAGACAAGATAAATATTAATCCATGGCGCTACGGTCAATTAAAACATTTTGTTGAATCTTTGCCACAACCAATTAGAACAATGAAAAATCTACTTCCACTAGAAAAAATATGTATGGAATCAGACGATAAAAGGGGTTTTTCTAGAATATATAAAATACTGGTAGAGCTGAGGAGGGCAGATACCCTGGCTTTTATAAGTAAATGGGAGAAGGAGTTAGGGGTAACACTGGCAGAGATAGAGGTAGATCTGATACTAAAGCGTCTTCTGATCACGTCAGTTAATTATAAAGTGCTAGAGCTAAACTACAAGTGTTTAACAAGAATGTACATGACCCCGGACAAGATGCATAAAATCGATAGGGACAAATCTCGGCTTTGCTGGAGGGGTTGTGGTGAAGTTGGGACGATGGCCCATGTGTGGTGGTCGTGTCCTGAGATAGGGGTCTTCTGGGACGAGATCAGGAAATATATTAAAGAGATTACAGACTATGATATACCAAGGGACCCCAGGGTTCTTCTGTTTCACTTGAGCGAGATGCCCACTAGGGCCTACCTCAGAACACTCCTACCCCACCTCATAGACGCAGCTAAGAGCCTAATCCCTAAAAACTGGAATAGAAAAGAAAGGCCATCCATGAGGGATTGGATTAATAAAATAAACGAGATACAGGATCTGGAGTACCTAAGGTTCAGTGACGGGACAAAAATGGAGGCGTACAGGAAAAAGTGGGGTGAGTGGGAGAAATTTAAAAAATCCATAAGAGCAGCTGAGATATGGTCAACTTGAGTAGGGAAGGGGAGCAAGGGGAAATCAAACGGGGAAAAAAAAAAAAGAGAGAAAAGGAAAAGTAGTCGGGAGGGAGTACGGTCTCAGGAAGGGTGGGGATAGGGGGGGCGGGGGTGGAGGGTAGGGAGTAAGTAACAAATGGCTAATCTTGGATGTAGTGGGGGGGATGCTATTCCCATATTTTTGCTTATGTAAAGAAACATTCCAATCAATGAAAAAGAGTAGAAGCCACAATGATGTGATGAAAATAAAGGGAAGTATTTTTTGAATTTCACTTTGAAAAAACTACTCCCATAGTTTACCTTCTCGCTGATGTGGAACAAAAAAAAAAAAAAAAAAATATGATGGGGCAGTTTTCATGGTGGCAATATGATGGAGCAGTTTTGGTGGTGGCAATATGATGGGGGAGTTTTGATGGGGGCCGTTTTAATGGGTCAATATGATGGGGCAGTTTTGATGGTGGCAATATGGGCAAATTTGATGGGGGCCGTTTTGATGGGGCAGTTTTGATGGGGCAGTTTTGATGGTGGCAATATGATGGGGCAGTTTTGATGGGGGCAATATGATGAGCAGGGTTGATGGTGGCCTTTTTGATGGTGGCAATATGATGGGCAGTTTTGATGGGGCAATATGATGGGGCCGTTTTGATTGGGGCAATATGATGGGTCCGTTTTAATGGTGGCAATATGATGGGTCCGTTTTGATAGGGGCAATATGATGGGGCAGTTTTGATGGGAGCAGTTTGATGGGGGCCATTTTGATGGTGGCAATCTGGGGGCTTTTTTGATGGGGCATTTTTGATGGTGGCAATCTGGGGGCATTTTTGGTGGGGCATTTTTGATGGTGGCAATATGATGGGGCAAATTTAATGGGGCAGTTTTGATGGGGCAATATGATGGGGCTGTTTTGATGGGGGCAGTTTTGATGGGGCAATATGATGGGGGAGGTTTTGATGGGGGCAATATGATGGGGCAGTTTTGATGGGGGAAATATGATGGGGCAGTTTTGATGGGGGCAATATGATGGGGCAGTTTTGATGGGGGCAGTTTTGATTAGGGCAATATTAATGGGCAATATGATGGGGGCCGTTTTGATGGGGGCCGTTTTGATGGGGGCCGTTTTGATGGTGGCAATATGATGGGGCAGCTTTGATGGGGCAGTTTTGACGTGGCAATTTTGATGGGGGCAGTTTTGATGGGGGCAGTTTTGATGGGGCAGTTTTGATGGTGGCAATATGATGGGGCAATTTGATGGGGGCAGTTTTGATGGGGGCCATTTTGATGGTGGCAATATGATGGGACAGTTTTGATGGGGCAGTTTTGATGGGGCAGTTTTGATAGGGGCAGTTTTGATGGTGGAAATATTATGGGGCAGTTTTAATGGGGCAATTTTGATGGTGGCAATATGATGGGGCAGTTTTGATGGTGGCAATATGATGTGGCAGTTTTGATGGTGGCAATATGATGGGGCAGTTTTAATGGTGGCAATATGATGGGGCAAATTTAATGGGGGCTGTTTTGATGGGGAAAATTTGATGGGGCAGTTTTGATGGGGGCCATTTTGATGGGGGCACTATGATGGGGCAGTTTTGATTGGGGCAATTTTGATGGGCCAGTTTTGATGGGGCAGTTTTGATGGGGGCAGTTTTGATGGGGGCAATATGATGGTGCGGTTTTGATGGTGGCAATATGATTGGGAAATCTTGATGGGGGCCGTTTTGATGGTGGAAATATGATGGGGCAATATGATGGGGCAGTTTTGATGGGAGCAGTTTTATGGGGGCCATTTTGATGGTGGCAATATGATGGGACAGTTTTGATGGGGCAATATGATGGGACAGTTTTGATGGGGGCAATATGATGGGACAGTTTTGATGGGGCAGTTTTGATGGGGGCAATATGATGGGGCAGTTTTAATGGGGCAATATGATGGGGCAGTTTTGTTGGGTAAAGTTTCGATGGGGGCAGTTTTAATGGTGGCAATATGATGGGGCACTCTTGATGGGGGCTGTTTTGATGGTGCCAATATAATGGGACAGTTTTTATGAGATCAGTTTGATGGGGGCCGTTTTGATGGTGGCAATATCATGGGACAGTTTTGATGGGGCAGTTTTGATGGTGGCAATATGATGGGGCAAATTTGATGGGGGCTGATTTGATGGGGCTGATTTGATGGGGCAGTTTTGATGGTGGCAATATATTGGGGCAGTTTTGATGGTGGCAATATGATGGGGCAGTTTTGATGGTGGCAATATGATGGGGCAGTTTTGATAGCCTCCATCAAATTTGCCACTATCAAAACTGCCCCATCATATTGCCACCATCAAAACTGCCCCATCATATTTCCACCGTCAAAACTGCCCCATTATATTGCCACCGTTAAAACTGCCCCATCAAAACTGCCCCCATCATATTGCCCCATCAAAACAGCCCCCATCAAATTTGCCACTATCATATTACCACCATCAAAACTGTCCCATCATATTTCCCCATCAAAACAGCCTCCATCAAATTTGTCACTGTTTTGATGGGGCAATATGATGGGGGCAGTTTTGATAGTGGCCGTTTTGATGGGGCAGTTTTGATGGTGGCAATATGATGGGGCAGTTTTGATGGTGGCAATATGATGGGGCAATCTTGATTGGGGCCGTTTTGATGGTGGCGATATGATGGGGCCGATTTGATGGGGGCTGTTTTGATGGGGCAGTTTTTTTGGCGGGCAGTTTTGATGGTGGCAATATGATGGGGCAGTTTTGATGGGGGCCGTTTTGATGGTGGTAATATGATGGGCAGTTTTGATGGTGGCAATATGATGGGGCAAATTTGATGGGGCAATATGATGGGGCAGTTTTGATGGGGTAGTTTGGATGGGGCAATATGATGGGGGCTGTTTTGATGGTGGCAATGTGATGGGGCAGTTTTGATGGGGCAATTTTGATAGCAATTTTGATGGGGGCAGTTTTGATGGGGGCCGTTTTGACGGTGGCAATATGATGGGGCAGTTTTGATGCAGCAAATTTGATGGGGGCCGTTTTGATGGGGCAATATGATGGGGAAGTTTTGATGTATAAAATTCTTCACATTTCCCAGCGAAACGCACAGCCAACTTCTTTTTTAAATCGCTGACATGCCCACATTTTTGAGTTTATCAACATAAATTTTATACCGATATGTTCACAAAGGCCGTGTGTCTCGCTGTAACGGCGAAGTCGCTGTTTCCATAGCATGTACTGTTGTGGACTTATTAAGGCTTGTTTGAAGGGTTCTCTCACACTGTCTCATTAGGTGTGGGGATTAATGATCAAAAAGCTTTTCAAAAAAACTTTAAATATTCCATATCTTTCATACATTAATGGTGGTGTTAAACTTTTTAAATGAAATTCATGTTTATTTTAAAACCATTCCTACTTTTCCAACTATTCTCACTTCAACTTTTTCTTACGGATTTCAGCTATTCATACAGTTAGCTTTAGCAATTCAGCTAATTAGCATTCCCACGCATTTTCTCCAGGAAATGCATTTTCTAGTATTTTTATGCTTTTGCTTTTTGGGTTTCTGACCCCTCCCAGCAAATTTTTAATATACTATATTATGCAGCTCCCATTCAATCTGTGGACTAAATGCACATCATTTTTTCAAAATCTTTCCAGTCCTATACTTGGGGTTGATTTACTAAAGGCAAATAGACTCTTTGCAAAGGAACTTTTCCCAAGGCTTAGTAAACTTTGCAAAGAACACCCAATCACGTGCAAGGAAAAAAAATGCATTTTTGCTTGCACAGGATTGGATGATGGAAGTCAGCAGAGCTTCACCTCATTAATTGATCTATGTGGAACATTCCCTTTGCATTGTACAATTTATCTTGTAAAGTGAACAGTCTATTTGCCTTCATTCAACCAACTCCTTTGTCTATCTGGGCATGCAAAGACAAACATACTCTGACTTTGGTAGAGAGCCATTCTACAGCTTCTGTCATCTGTCTTCTGTTGAAGTCATCAAAAGCAGCATTTAAGGCAAGTATAGTACATAACAAAAATGCTTGTGGAGGGGGATAGGGCCTGGAAGGATAAGTTTGCCAATTCTTTCAAAGTGGTAGTTAAAGAGTAGTCTTCAGTTCCCCCACCCCAAAAAAATAAACAGCAGCTACAAATACTGTAGTTGCAGACTTTTAACAAAAAGGACCGGGGGTCTAGAGCTGTGTCCCTAAAAGTGGTCAGCCTTTTCCATTCCTTCCTTTTCTACATCCTCCAATTTCAAACTGTCTTTTGCTAACCTGTTCCTGACCAGCCGTCGCAGTTTTACTGCAGCAGAATGGCACGGGCAGGCGGATTGACATTGTTACGTTGCTTCCTTAGGCGGCCACTAGGGGAGCGCGTGAGCACCCGATGCGAGTCCCCGGAGCCGATGCGAGTGCCCGGCTGTCTAGATGACCGCCGGGCTCCCGTAATTGCTTATGACACGGCAAGAACCGGGATCTCTGTGTGTAAAAAAAAAAGTATGAACAGCGATCTGTCATCTCCCCTAGTCAGCCCCCTCCCCCTTCAGTTAGAACACACTTGAGGGAACACAGTTAACCCCTTGATTGCCCCCTAGTGTTAACCCCTTCACTGCCAGTGACCTTTTTATAGTAATCAATGCATTGATTAATCAACCATGCAAGTTTCTTCACAGTAAGAGCTGTGAAAATGTGGAATAAACTCCCTCCAGAGGTGGTTCTTGCCAGCTCAGTAGATTTCTTTAAAAAAGGCCTGCGTTCTTTCCTAAACATACATAATATAACTGGGTACTGACATTTATAGGTACAGCTGATCCAGGGAAAATCCGATCAGGAAGGAATTTTTTCCCCTGCTGTAGCAAATTGTATCAGGCTTTGCTGGGTTTTTTTGCCTTCCTCTGGATCCACTGTGGGGGAAGGATTGTGTATATGGGATTGTATGATTTTTTTTTTTTTTTTTGAACTAGATGGACTTTTGTCTTTTTTTTTCAACCTGACTAACTATAACTATTAAGAGAAGGGCAACTAAATTTATAAAGGGACAGGGGGACCTTAGCTATGAGAAACACTTGAATGAAATTACACTTATTCACCTTAGAGCCGATACGAGTGCGACTGCCGGGCTCCCGCGATCACTCGTAACACGGCGAGAACTGGCATCTCTGTGTGTAAACACAGAGATGCCGGTTCTCTGAGGGGAGAAGAGACAGATTGTGTGTTCATACAAAGTATGAACACCAATCTATCTCTTCCCCTAGCAAGTCCCATCCCCCTTCAGTTAGAACACACCTAGGGAACACAGTTAACCCCTTGATCGCCCCCTAGTGTTCACTCCTTCACTGCCAGTGACATTTTTACAGTAATCACTGCATTTTTATAGCACTGATCACTGTATTAATGCCAATCGTCCCAAAAATGTGTCAAAATTGTCTGATGTGTCCGCCATAATGTCGCAGTCATGATAAAAATCTCAGATCGCCGCCATTTACTAGTAAAAAAAAAAAAAATAATAATAATAAAAATGCTATAAATCTATCCCCTATTTTGTAGACGCTATAACTTTTGCGCAAACCAATCAATATAAGCTTATTGTGATTTTTATTACCAAAAATATGTAGAAGAATACATATCGGCCTAAACTGAGAAAAAATTTGCTTTTTTTAAAAAAAAATTGGGATATTTATTATAGCAAAAAGTACAAAATATTGTGTTTTTTTCAAAATTGACGCATTTTTTTGTTTATAGTGCAAAAAAAAAACAAAAAAAAAAACGCAGAGTCGATCAAATACCACCAAAATAAAGTTCTATTTGTGGAAAAAAAGGACGTAAAATTTTGTTTGGGTACAATGTTGCACAACCGCGCAATTGTCAGTTATAGCGACGCAGCGCCGAATCGCAAAAAGTGCTCTGGTCAGGAAGGGGTTAAAATCTTCCAGGGCTGAAGCGGCTTATTGGGCTCAGTCAGACATGATAATAGTTATTTGTTCCAACCCATTAAAGATGACTAAAATGCAGTTCTGTTTTGTGATATAAATCTTTATTGAGTAAAATGCAATCCTCCATCAAATTTATATGCCTTATCTTGAAATAGATCAGCAGTTTGACATCACTAAATGCGCAGAAACCCTTTCACATTTTCTCCCATCTAGCATTAAGGTATTTCATAAACAAACAAATCTATTGCTTTTTGACAAGCGGAAGTACAACTTGAAAATCTAAAAAAAAAACACAAAAAACTGTAAACTCCATTGGCTATATTACCAACATTAAATATTGAGAAAAAAAATAAGAAAAGCCTTTTTCTTTATTTTTTTTCCTTTTAGCAGCTTAGTAAATGCCCCCTATATATTCTTATGTGGTAGTGCAGTGTTAATTTTGATATCAAATTTCTATTTAGTTTTAGTCATAGTCTTTTAACTAAAATGCTATTTTAGTTTTAGTCATATCAATTGTTTTAGTCAACTCAAATAGTATAAATTTAGTTGAGGAAAATATTTTCATAGTCAATATTAACCACTTGACGACCGCCTCACGCCGATGTACGTCGGCAAAGTGGCACGGACAGGCAAAATCACGTACAGGGTACGTGATTTGCCTTCCGCGGGTGGGGGGTCCGATCGGACCCCCCCCCGGTGCCCGAGGCGGTCGTCGTTTGTCCAGCGGCGATCGGTGATGAGGGGGAGACCATCCGTTCGTGGCCCCCCCCTCGCGATCGCCGCCGGCCAATGAGAACACTCCTTTGCTGCTGTATGCTAAACAGCAGCAAAGGAAGTGATGTCATCTCCCCTCGGGTCGGTATTTTCCGTTCCGGCCCGAGGAGAGACGACAAGTATGTGAGTGCACAAACACTACACACACAGTAGAACATGCCAGGCACACAAATCACCCCGATCCCCCCCCCGATCGCCCCCCGATCCCCCCCCAATCACCCCCCCCCCCCCTGTCACAAACTGACACCAGCAGTTTTTTTTTTTTTTTTTTTTTTTTTTTTTCTGATTACTGCTAGTTGTCAGTTTGTGACAGTTACTGTGTTGGGACAGTGTATATTACCCCCCTGTAGGTCTAGGGTACCCCCCTAACCCCCCCTAATAAAGTTTTAACCCCTTGATCACCCCCTGTCACCAGTGTCGCTAAGCGATCATTTTTCTGATCGCTGTATTAGTGTCGCTGGTGACGCTAGTTAGTGAGGTAAATATTTAGGTTCGCCGTCAGCGTTTTATAGCGTCAGGGACCCCCATATACTACCTAATAAATGTTTTAACCCCTTGATTGCCCCCTAGTTAACCCTTTCACCACTGATCACCGTATAACCGTTACGGGTGACGCTGGTTAGTTCGTTTATTTTTTATAGTGTCAGGGCACCCGCCGTTTATTACCGAATAAAGGTTTAGCCCCCCGATCGCCCGGCGGTGATATGCGTCGCCCCAGGCAGCGTCAAATTAGCGCCAGTACCGCTAACACCCACGCACGCAGCATATGCCTCCCTTAGTGGTATAGTATCTGAACGGATCAATATCTGATCCGATCAGATCTATACTAGCGTCCCCAGCAGTTTATGGTTCCCAAAAACGCAGTGTTAGCGGGATCAGCCCAGATACCCGCTAGCACCTGCGTTTTGTCCCTCCGCCCGGCCCACCCAAGTGCAGTATCGATCGATCACTGTCACTTACAAGGCACTAAACGCATAACTGCAGCGTTCGCAGAGTCAGGCCTGATCCCTGCGATCGCTAACAGTTTTTTTGGTAGCATTTTGGTGAACTGGCAAGCACCAGCCCCAGGCAGCGTCAGGTTAGCGCCAGTACCGCTAACACCCACGCACGCACCATACACCTCCCTTAGTGGTATAGTATCTGATCGGATCAATATCTGATCCGATCAGATCTATACTAGCGTCCCCAGCAGTTAAGGGTTCCCAAAAACGCAGTGTTAGCGGGATCAGCCCAGATACCTGCTAGCACCTGCGTTTTGCCCCTCCGCCCGGCCCAGCCCAGCCCACCCAAGTGCAGTATCGATCGATCACTGTCACTTACAAAACACTAAACGCATAACTGCAGCGTTCGCAGAGTCAGGCCTGATCCCTGCGATCGCTAACAGTTTTTTTTGTAGCGTTTTGGTGAACTGGCAAGCACCAGCCCCAGGCAGCGTCAGATTAGCGCCAGTACCGCTAACACCCACGCACGCACTGTACACCTCCCTTAGTGGTATAGTATCTGATCGCATCAATATCTGATCCGATCAGATCTATACTAGCGTCACCAGCAGTTTAGGGTTCCCAAAAACGCAGTGTTAGCAGAATCAGCCCAGATACCTGCTAGCACCTGCGTTTTGCCCCTCCGCCCGGCCCAGCCCAGCCCACCCAAGTGCGGTATCGATCGATCACTGTCACTTACAAAACACTAAACGCATAACTGCAGCGTTCGCAGAGTCAGGCCTGATCCCTGCGATCGCTAACAGTTTTTTGGTAGCGTTTTGGTGAACTGGCAAGCGCCAGCGGCCTAGTACACCCCGGTCGTAGTCAAACCAGCACTGCAGTAACACTTGGTGACGTGGCGAGTCCCATAAGTGCAGTTGAAGCTGGTGAGGTGGCAAGCACAAGTAGTGTCCCGCTGCCACCAAAAAGACAAACACAGGCCCGTCGTGCCCATAGTGCCCTTCCTGCTGCATTCGCCAATCCTAATTGGGAACCCACCGCTTCTGCAGCGCCCGTACTTCCCCCATTCACATCCCCAACCAAATGCAGTCGGCTGCATGAGAGGCATTTTTATGTCCTCCCGAGTACCCCTACCCAACGAACCCCCCAAAAAAGATGTCGTGTCTGCAGCAAGCGCGGATATAGGCGTGACACCCGCTATTATTGTCCCTCCTGTCCTGACAATCCTGGTCTTTGCATTGGTGAATGTTTTGAACGCTACCATTCACTAGTTGAGTATTAGCGTAGGGTACAGCATTGCACAGACTAGGCACACTTTCACAGGGTCTCCCAAGATGCCATCGCATTTTGAGAGACCCGAACCTGGAACCGGTTACCGTTATAAAAGTTAGTTACAAAAAAAGTGTAAAAAAAAAAAAAATATGAAATAAAAAAAAATAGTTGTTGTTTTATTGTTCTCTCTCTCTCTATTCTCTCTCTCTATTGTTCTGCTCTTTTTTACTGTATTCTATTCTGCAATGTTTTATTGTTATTGTTATTGTTATTGATTGTTATTGTTATTGTTATTGTTATTATGTTTTATCATGTTTGTTTTTCAGGTGTGTAATTATTTACACTTTACTGTGCTTTATTGTTAACCATTGTTAACCATTTTTTTGTCTTCAGGTACGCCATTCACGACTTTGAGTGGTTATACCAGAATGATGCCTGCAGGTTTAGGTATCATCTTGGTATCATTCTTTTCAGCCAGCGGTCGGCTTTCATGTAAAAGCAATCCTAGCGGCTAATTAGCCTCTAGACTGCTTTTACAAGCCGTGGGAGGGAATGCCCCCCCCCCCCCACCGTCTTCCGTGTTTTTCTCTGGCTCTCCTGTCTCAACAGGGAACCTGAGAATGCAGCCGGTGATTCAGCCAGCTGACCATAGAGCTGATCAGAGACCAGAGTGGCTCCAAACATCTCTATGGCCTAAGAAACCGGAAGCTACGAGTATTTCATGACTTAGATTTCGCCGGATGTAAATAGCGCCATTGGGAAATTGGGGAAGCATTTTATCACACCGATCTTGGTGTGGTCATTTGCTTTGAGGGCAGAGGAGAGATCTAGGGTCTAATAGACCACAATTTTTTCAAAAAAGAGTACCTGTCACTACCTATTGCTATCATAGGGGATATTTACATTCCCCGAGATAACAATAAAAATGATTAAAAAAAAAATATGAAAGGAACAGTTTAAAAGTAAGATTAAAAAAGCAAAAAAATAATAAAGAAAAAAAAAAAAAAAAAAAAAAACACCCCTGTCGCCCCCTGCTCTCGCGCTAAGGCGAACGCAAGCGGCGGTCTGTCGTCAAACGTAAACAGCATTTGCACCATGCATGTGAGGTATCACCGCGAAGGCCAGATCGAGTGCAGTAATTTTTCCAGTAGACCTCCTCTGTAAATCTAAAGTGGTAACCTGTAAAGGCTTTTGAAGGCTTTTAAACATGTATTTATTTTGTTGCCACTGCACGTTTGTGCGCAATTTTAAAGCATGTCATGTTTGGTATCCATGTACTCGGCCTGAGATCATCTTTTTTATTTCATCAAACATTTGGGCAATATAGCGTGTTTTAGTGCATTAAAATTAAAAAAAGTGTGTTTTTTCCCCAAAAAATGCGTTTGAAAAATCGCTGCGCAATTACTGTGTGAAAAAAAAAAATGAAACACCCACCATTTTAATCTGTAGGGCATTTGCTTTAAAAAAATATATAATGTTTGGGGGTTCAAAGTAATTTTTTTGCAAAAAAAAAAAAACTTTTTCATGTAAACAATAAGTGTCAGAAAGGGCTTTGTCTTCAAGTGGTTAGAAGAGTGGGTGATGTGTGACATAAGCTTCTAAATGTTGTGCATAAAATGCCAGGACAGTTCAAAACCCCCCCAAATGACCCCATTTTGGAAAGTAGACACCCCAAGCTATTTGCTGAGAGGCATGTCGAGTCCATGGAATATTTTATATTGCGACACAAGTTGCGGGAAAGAGACAAATTTTTTTTTTTTTTTTTGCACAAAGTTGTCACTAAATGATATATTGCTCAAACATGCCATGGAAATATATGAAATTACACCCCAAAATACATTCTGCTGCTTCTCCTGAGTACGGGGATACCACATGTGTGAGACTTTTTGGGAGCCTAGCCGTGTACGGGACCCCGAAAACCAAGCACCGCCTTCAGGCTTTCTAAGGGCGTGAATTTTTGATTTCACTCTTCACTGCCTATCACAGTTTCGGAGGCCATGGAATGCCCAGGTGGCACAAAACCCCCCCAAATGACCCCATTTTGGAAAGTAGACACCCCAAGCTATTTGCTGAGAGGTATAGTGAGTATTTTGCAGACCTCACTTTTTGTCACAAAGTTTTGAAAATTGAAAAAAGAAAAAAAAAATGTTTTTTCTTGTCTTTCTTCATTTTCAAAAACAAATGAGAGCTGCAAAATACTCACCATGCCTTTCAGCAAATAGCTTGGGGTGTCTACTTTCCAAAATGGGGTCATTTGGGGGGGTTTTGTGCCACCTGGGCATTCCATGGCCTCCGAAACTGTGATAGGCAGTAAAGAGTGAAATCAAAAATTTTCACCCTTAGAAATCCTGAAGGCAGTGATTGGTTTTTGGGGTCCAGTACGCGGCTAGGCTCCCAAAAAGTCCCACACATGTGGTATCCCCATACTCAGGAGAAGCAGCTAAATGTATTTTGGGGTGCAATTCCACATATGCCCATGGCCTGTGTGAGCAATATATCATTTAGTGACAACTTTATGAAAAAAAAAAAAAAAAAAAAAAAAAGTGTCACTTTCCCGCAACTTGTGTCAAAATATAAAATATTCCATGGACTCAATATGCCTCTCAGCAAATAGCTTGGGGTGTCTACTTTCCAAAATGGGGTCATTTTGGGGGGTTTTGTGCCACCTGGGCATTCCATGGCCTCCGAAACTGTGATAGGCAGTGAAGAGTGAAAGCAAAAATTTACACCCTTAGAAATCCTGAAGGCGGTGATTGGTTTTCGGGGCCCCGTACGCGGCTAGGCTCCCAAAAAGTCCCACACATGTGGTATCCCCATACTCAGGAGAAGCAGCTAAATGTATTTTGGGGTGCAATTCCACATAGGCCCATGGCCTGTGTGAGCAATATATCATTTAGTGACGACTTTTTGTAAATATTTTTTTTTTTTTTTTTTTTTGTCATTTTTCAATCACTTGGGACAAAAAAAAAAAATATTCAATGGGTTCAACATGCCTCTCAGCAATTTCCTTGGGGTGTCTACTTTCCAAAATGGGGTCATTTGGGGGGGTTTTGTACTGCCCTGCCATTTTAGCACCTCAAGAAATGACATAGGCAGTCATAAACTAAAAGCTGTGTAAATTCCAGAAAATGTACCCTAGTTTGTAGACGCTATAACTTTTGCGCAAACCAATAAATATACACTTATTGACATTTTTTTTACCAAAGACATGTGGCCGAATACATTTTGGCCTAAATGTATGACTAAAATTTAGTTTATTGGATTTTTTTTATAACAAAAAGTAGAAAATATCATTTTTTTTCAAAATTTTCGGTCTTTTTCCGTTTATAGCGCAAAAAATAAAAACCGCAGAGGTGATCAAATACCATCAAAAGAAAGCTCTATTTGTGGGAAGAAAAGGACGCAAATTTCGTTTGGGTACAGCATTGCATGACCGCGCAATTAGCAGTTAAAGCGACGCAGTGCCAAATTGGAAAAAGACCTCTGGTCCTTAGGCAGCATAATGGTCCGGGGCTCAAGTGGTTAACACTGCCTGCATGCAGTATAGCTAGCGTCAGATGCGGTAAAGGATAGGTATATTGTGGTTAAGGGTTGGTATAGGTTCAGTCTAGGTTTGGAATAATTAAAAGCACCCACATCACCCCCATACACACCCCCGTTCAAAAATACAACATAATGTGTGGCAAAATTTATGTGTGAACATAAATTTTGCCACACATTAGAGATATCACAGTTAAAGTCAGAGTGAGAGCAACAATTGTGAAAAATAGATAAAAACAGAGGGCGCACTGGCCTAGTGCATTATCCAACATAGATCTGGAGTCCTGAGAATGGTTTCCTCAAACGTGTCAGCCGGCAGGGACCCCCTGGTGAGGTCCAACCTGAGCTAGCTGCCAAAGTTGGAAGATTGCAGCAACTTGCAGTAGCTTGATTAGTGCGTTTACACTTGTGAGTAGTCTATCTGTATTGATTTAAGATGCATGACCGTATACCATGAAGGTTGGTTATTAGTTTTGTCTTTCTGTTGTTAATACTGTATATTTGATTCATATGCTTTCTTGTAGATCATTTTCTGCCTCAATATACTCCTGAAGAAGGGGGTTACCCCAAACATGTAGAGTGTGCAACTGGAAGAATAAATCCCTGTGTGTAACAGCACGGAATCATCATTATATATATATCTGAGTTCTTCCAATTTATGTCAGACAAGTGGATGCTCCATGATTAGTAGCATCCAATGTATATTATCTACTATTGAAGGCTTTTTATGATGTGTATATTTGTGCATAATAAATGTATATCTTTTTGTAAATTTACTGTTGTAAGTTCATATTGTACCACGAGAATCCATGTTGCCTCTAAAACTGTCCAAATTTCTATTCAGTAGGAAAGTTGTTAAAGAAGTTCTGAAGGAATATTTTTTTTAAATAACATGTTCTACTTACCTGCTCTGTGCAATGGTTTCGCACAGAGAAGCTGCAAACCACTTCCTCTGGGGTCCCCTGCTGACGCTCTTGACTCCTCCTCTTCTGAGTGTACCCCCATAGCAAGCTGCTTCTAATGTGGGCACACTTGCGGTCTCACTTCTAAACCTGGTTGTGTGTGTCCATAGACACACACAGTGTGGCTTGGGAGCCCCCCTTGGGACCCCCCCCACTACAGGATTTGATTGACAGCAGCAGGAGCCAGTGGCTACAGCTGCTGCCTCCTTGGTCTGTGTGGAGTGAGAGAGAGACCAGTGCTGCTGGAGATGGGCACAGTGCTTGATCAAGAGTAAGTATTTAGGGGGTGAAGGGGCAATACAAATATAGGGACATTTTTTACCTCAAGGCAGAGAGTGCATTAAAGCGCAACTCCACTTTTGTTGAGCAAAAAACATTCCCCTCTGGGTGATATATGTACATTACAAGGATTTTAACAAACTTTGTTGTAGATTCCTACCTTTTGTTGTTCTGAAGAAATCCCTGTGTGTTTGTCTGTGTCCATGTGGGAAAGTGAGTCTAATGGAAGTGGTTTAATAGTTCTCAATCAGCTGTGCACCTGCAGGGGCTCTAATGAGGAAAGCTGCAGGGCCTGCATCCCTTTATTCATGATTTCCAATTGGGGGATATCACCAAAATCGACATTTTTGTTGCAGGGGATGCCTGAAATCTGACTTGTATCCTCTGAAATACCCATGATCATTCTTGGTGACTTCAACATTCCTGTCAATGTGAACAGCCCAACTACAGCTAAACTTCTTGACTTAACCTCATCTTTTGACCTAACACAATGGACACATACTTCAACTCACTCCAATGGTAATACCCATGACCTTGTATTCTCCCATCTCTGCAACCCTGGCAACCTCACAAACACCCCCTTTCCTCTCTCTGATCACAACCTCTTTAGTTTCACGGTATCCTTGCCTCCAACCACCCATCCTTTCAAGCAGCAAACAATTACTTGTAGGAACCTTCGCCACCTTAACCCTTATCTTCTCTATTCTGCTACTGAACACCTATATGACATAATGTCTCCCCTGCCCTGACCTGGCCACCTCTGTCTACAACAGATCGCTCTCATCATCACTAGATGCACTTGCTCTTCTAACCACACACAGAATCAGGCCCCGACCGTTACAACCCTGGCAAACTGACAATACTAGAGATCTCAAGAGACATTGGGGTTTATTTACTAAAGGCAAATCCACTTTGCACTGCAAGTGCACTTGAAAGTAAAGTCGCTGTAGATCCGAGGGGGATATGCAAGGAAAATAATAAACCGCATTTTAGCTTGCCCATGATTGGATGATAAAATCAGCCGAGCTTCCACTCATTTCAGATCTACCCCTTAGATTTAGAGCGACTGCACTTCCAAGTTCTTTCAAGTGCAGCAAACAAGCTTTGCAGTGCAAAGTGGATTTACCTTTCGTAAATAACCCCCATTGTCATGCTCTTGAACTACTGTGGCGTAAAACTAAATGCCTGCAAAACTTTACCCTATATAAATCTGCCCTTCGAAAATACAATTCCTGCCTCCATGCTGCCAAACAAGCCTTACTCTCGTATTAATACTTTGTCATCCAGTCCCCGTCGGCTCTTCTCAACCTTTAACTCTCTATTTCGTCCCCCACCCCCTCTACCCACTAACTCACTCACTGCCCAAGAGATTGCCAATCACTTCAAAGACAAGATTGATGCAATTCGTGAGGATATCTCCTCTGTGCGTACATCTTCCCCACCCAACATGCCTTGCCTAACAGCGCATTCAACACTCTCCTCTTTTGAATTGGCTACTACTGAAGAGGTTACAAAACTTTTCTCAGATGCCCACTTAACCAATTGTCCCTTGGATCCTGTTCTCTCACAACTACTATGGTCGCCCTTTTCTTCTATCCTATGCTCCCTCACTCACATCTTCAATCTCTCCCTCTCTAGTGGCACCTTCCCCTCCCCTCTAAAATATGCGCAGATCACTCTCATACTTAAAAAGCCCTCACTGGACCCCACCAATCTAAACAACTTAAGACCCATCTCATTGCTCCCATTCACCTCTAAACGTCTAGAACGCTTCATATATAACCATCTTAGCTCCTACCCAGGGCCGTCTTTAGCGCAGGGCAAACGGGGCACTTGCCCTGGGCCCAACCTTTGTTGGGGGGGCCCGCGCTACCCTTGAATTGGGGCCCCGATGACAGCTTTGCAGAGCGCACAGAGTACACGGGAGGATGTATTCCCGTGCTAGCCAGCTGAGTGGGGGCGGGGCCAGGAGCTCCACTGATGCTCTGACCCCGCCTACATGCAGCCTGTATACTTGGAACAGAGCGGCTGTAGTGAGAGCCAGTGATCAATGTGGGAGCGTCAGTGGAGCTCCCGGCCCCGCTCCCTCTATACTGGCTGGTGAATACAGAGGTCCGGGGGCAGGGCCGGGAGCTCCACTGACGCTCCCGCTATGATCACTGCTCTCACTACAGACTGTCTCTTCCGAGTATACAGGCTGCACGTGGGCGGGGTCAGAGCGTCAGTGGAGCTCCTGGCCCCGACCCCCTTAACTGGCTAGCGCGGGAATACATCCTCCCGTGTCCTCTGTATGCTCTGCAAAGCTGTCATAGGGGCCCCAATTCACGGGTAGCGCGGGCCCCCCAACAAAGCATCAGTGGAACTCCCGGCTGTTGTAGTGAGAGCAGAGAGTGAAAGCCCCGCCCACACACCTGAATGCATGTAGTGAGTTTGGCTGGCCAGGTATATCCTTACACCCATAAAATGCTTGACTGTTTAAACCCTGAGCTGTGTTATTCAACTGTAAATCTGTGCGTTACTGAAAGTTCTCTGACCATCACCTGTATAATGTCTGCAGTCTCTGATTGTTTCCTGCAGTATGTCCGCAGTCTCTAGTAATCTCCTGCAGTATGTCTGCAGTCTCTAGTAATCTCCTGCAGTATGTTCGCAGTCTCTGATTGTCTCCTGCAGTATGTCCGCAGTCTCTGGTAATCTCCTGCAGTATGTCCGCCGTCTCTGATGGTCTCCGGCAGTATGTCCGCAGTCTCTGATTGTCTCCTGCAGTATGTCCGCAGTCTCTGGTAATCTCCTGCAGTATGTCCGTAGTCTCTGGTAATATCCTGCAGTATGTCCGTAGTCTCTGGTAATCTCCTGCAGTATGTTCGCAGTCTCTGGTAATCTCCTGCAGTATGTCTGCAGTCTCTGGTAATCTCCTGCAGTATGTCCACAGTCTCTGGTAATCTCCTGCAGTATGTCCGCAGTCTCTGGTAATCTCCTGCAGTATGTCCGCAGTCTCTGGTAATCTCCTGCAGTATGTCCGCAGTCTCTGATTGTCTCCTGCAGTATGTCCGCAGTTTCTGGTAATCTCCTGCAGTATGTCTGCAGTTTCTGATTGTCTCCTGCAGTATGTCCATAGTCTCTGGTAATCTCCTGCAGTATGTCCGCAGTCTCTGGTAACCTCCTGCAGTATGTCCGCAGTCTCTGATTGTCTCCTGCAGTATGTCTGCAGTCTCTGGTCATCTCCTGCAGTATGTCCGCAGTCTCTGATTGTCTCCTGCAGTATGGCCGCAGTCTCTGAAGCTCTCCTGTAGTATGTCTGCACTCTCTGACACTCTCCTGTAGTATGTGTGTAGCAATAACTCTCGGTGGAGCTGCTGGTTTAGGCGAGCTTGTTACCTTCGCTGTCCTTCCCTCTGTTTCACCGGCACCAGGTCTAGGGTTCCGTTGAGTTTACCTCTGGACGACACACACCAACACTTGAGTACGTTTTCAATGCTTTATTAAACCATCAACGAAGGAAGTAGCAGGAAAGAGGCAGAAGCGAAACTGCAGAGGAAAACTCAAATACCTTTTTAGTAAGACTCTTGACAAATGTCCTTTGGGGTTAGATATTTCAGTAGAATGCACTCCCTTGGTGGGATACACTCCTTGCACGCCTGGTTAGGCCTCTCTCACTAGCCTAGCAGCCAGTACGTAGCACGAACAAAAGTCTCTGCCACAGACTTGTTTGGGATGAACCCGTACGATCCTCTGCCACAGGATGTATTGTTTTTTTGTAGTGAAAGTCAGTCACAGTGCTTGAACCTTTAAGCCAACCCGGCAACACTATGCTGTATAATCACTTTAGGATCCGTCCTCCAACCGAGTCACCAGGCCCCTCTCCAGACCAGCACGCTGCATGATTCTTCCATGACGGGTCCTCCCCTGGGATCTCCTCGGTTGTCCAGCATCTTCCCTCTGGATAGACAGCTCAGGACCATTCCTCGGCTGCTGTGGTAGGCCCCAGACAAGCTTCTGGGCCCACCCTTGCGCCGCAGCAACGTGGGCCTTCGGAACGGAGGACCACGAGATAGCTCTCTAACGCATACCTGTCAGCCAGGAGGGCCAGCAGGTGGCTGTAAAACGAAACCCAAGAATATGGCGTCTGTCCCATAAATACCCTCGCCCAGAATGCAAGTCGGAGGACCACCTCCATTGAGTTGTCCCCAGGACAGAAGAGCATCCATATGCTTAGACACATTATTTGGGATTGCTCCCCTGCTCCGTGAGAGGTAATGATGTGCATTAACCTCTAGCAACCAATCAGCGAACAGTAGTGATCTGCTTTAATCTCTAGCAACCAATCAGTAAGTGGTAATGATGTGCTGTAACCCCTAGCAACCAATTAGTGAGCGCTAATAATGTACATTAACCTCCAGCAACCAATCGGCAAGCAGAAATTATGTGTTGTAACCTCTAGAAACCAGCCAGTGAGCAGTAAGGATAGGCTGTAACCTCTGGCAAACAATTGCAATCGCTGCGTGATCTGCTGCAGTAAACCTATTTTGAGTCTACCTGCTATTTTTTGTATGTCTCAGAATGGAGGGGGGGGCCCAAGAAAATGTTTGCCCAGGGCCCAATCAAAATTAAAGACGGCCCTGCTCCTACCTCAGTCAAAATAACCTTCTTGACCCATTTCAGTCTGGCTTTCGCTCGCAGCACTCCATGGAAACTGCCTTACTAAAACTCACTAACGATTTACTAACAGCTAAAACCAGCCAATACTCCATACTCCTACTACTTGACCTCTCTGTGGCCTTTGATACTGTTGACCACCCGCTCCTTCTCCATAAACTACATTCCCTTGGCCTCCGAGGTTCTGCTCTATCCTGGTTCTCTGCCTATCTATCACAGCGTTCCTTCAGTGTCACCTACAACTCTGTCTCCTCCTCCTCTCCATTGCCCCTTTCTGTGGGGGTCCCCCAAGGCTCTGTTCTTGGACCCCTTTTCTTCTCTATCTACACCTCCTCCCTTTGTCACTTGATAACCGCCGACGGCTTCCAATACCACTTATATGGCGATGACACCCACATCTATCTGTCTACTCCTCACCTCACTCCTTCAGTCTCCTCCCGCATTACTAACTTACTAACTGACATATCTTCATGGATTTCGCACCACTTCCTTAAACTAAATCTCTCTAAAACTGAGCTATTAATATTCCCCCTGGCACGTGCCCCCCCCCCATGACTTTTCCATCAAAATCAACAATGCAACTATCAGTCCCTCCCCTCACGCCAGGGTACTAGGTGTAATCCTAGACTCTGACTTGTCATTTCAGCCCCAAGTCCAATCATTGTCAAAAGTTTGTAGAATTCACCTCCGTAACATCTCTAAAATTTGCCCCTTTTTAACAAATGAAACCACCAAGCTCCTCATTCACTCCCTCGTTATCTCTCGCCTTGACTATTGCAACTCCCTTTTCATATACCTGCCTCTCCATAGGCTGTCCCCTCTTCAGTCTACCATGAATGCTGCTGCCAGACTTATCTACCTTACCAACCGCTCAGTGTCTGCCAACCCTCTCCTCCAATTCCTACACTGGCTCCCAATCACCCAGAAAATTAAATTCCAAATACTAACCACAACATACAAAGCCATTCACAACTCTGCCCCGAGCTACATCACCAATCTTGTCTCCAAATATCACCCAAATCGTCCTCTCCGCTCTTCATAAGACCTCCTACTCTTAAGCTCTATCGTCTTCTCCTCCCATGCTCGTCCAGGAATCCTCCAGGATTTCTCCAGAGCCTCTCCCATCCTCTGGAACTCGCTACCTCCACTGGTCCGGCTATCCCATACTCTTGCTACCTTCAGGTGATCCCTGAAAACTCATCTCTTCAGGAAAGCCTATCACCTCTCCAACTAATCTCCTACCACTTCCATCAGCTCATTCCCCACAGTTGCAACCTTTTGTACCACCTGCCCCACCCTATTAGATTGTAAGCTCTTCTGAGCAGGGCCCTCTTAATCTTCCTGTATTTTATTGTATTGTAATTGTATTGTCTCCTTTTATATTGTAAAGCGATGCGCGAACTGTTGGCGCTATATAAATCCTGTATAATAATAATAATAATAACCTTAGGCAGACTTCTGGGAAAATTGGTGAGCCAATCACACAAGCAGGAAATGATGTTTCTTGCATTTTCAGAAAATGACAGAGTTGCAGATTAAAAAGGAAAGGTCATTTTTAATAACATTCAATTACAATATGACTTGTGTCACAATTGTATACACTATATTATTTTTTTTCGTTTATTTGCTATTTTTTTTCCCCACGAAAGTGGAATTACCCTTTCAGGTAAAACTGTCTTACCATTAGAACCACTTTAAATGCTATCCCAGTTGATGGGTTGAATGTGAGTCCAGTAAATAGTTTATTTCACAGATATCTTTAAGGGACATTTCACACCAGAACGAGTGTTTCCTGCACAATGCGATTTGGCTCAGCAAGGCTTATTTATTTATTTGATGTAATGCATGCACTACTTTCCCCATGTTCCAGTAAGATTTCAGCCTATTCAAGTGAACTGGCTGCAAAATCGCACTGCACGGGAATGCAGTATGTGCTCCTGTATGATCCCAATGTGAATCGGCCCTAAAGTGAACTTAATTGATTGTGTTTTAAAACATATAACATTCTTTGCTCTTAATAACTAGCATACATATTATATTGGCTGTACATTAGAAATCTATATTTTTTTCTGTGTTGCCTGGTGTTACCTGATTGCATGGTGTACTTTACATATGAATATTCCTGGATAATATGAAGTGTCACTGACAAAGAGCATAACTAGAGTGCCTCTGAATAGCAGTCTAGTGTTTCCCCACAGGAATTGCAGACCCCAGGCTTTGAAATCTCAGGTAGTTTGGTGTCATAAATATTTTAAACATGTAGACAGCTAATCTCAATGCTGGACGTTTTCTAACCCAGAAGCAGCAAGGGAACATTTTTCCTATATTACTCAACAAAAGGTCAGCATTACCAGAACTATAAACATCTTGCAGCTTTTACGCAACCTGTAGTAGTTACGTATGCATAAAGGTTAAAATATTTGAAGTCGGTGTACTAGAGAAAGAGTCCCAACTGCAAATAAAACATTTGGGCACTAATGAACTGCTTCAGCCCCAGAAGATTTTACCCCCTTCCTGACCAGAGCACTTTTTGCGATTCGGCACTGCGTTGCTTTAACTGACAATTGCGCGGTTGTGTGACGTTGCACCCAAACAAAATTGACATCCTCTTTTTTTCCCCCACAAATAGAGCTTTCCTTTGGTGGTATTTGATCACCTCTGCGTTTTTTATTTTTTGCGCTATAAACAAAAGAAGAGCGACAATTTTCAAAAAGGAATTATTTTTTACTTTTTGCTATAATAAACATCCCCCAAAAATATATAAAAAGAACAAATGTCTTCCTCAGTTTAATCCGATATGTATTCTTCTACATATTTTTGGTAAAAAAAAAATCGCAGTAAGTGCATATTGATTGGTTTGCACAAAAGTTATAGCGTCTACAAAATAGGGGATAGTTTTATGGCATTTTTATTATTATTACTTTTTTATTAGTAATGGTGGCGATCTGCGATTTTTATTGTGACTGCGACATTATGGCGAACACATCGGACACATTTTTGGGACCATTGTCATTTATACAGCGATCAGTGCTATAAAAATGCACTGATTACTGTGTAAATTACACTGGCAGGGAAGGGGTTAAGTGTGTCCTAGGGAGTGATTCTAACTGTGGGAGGGGGTGGGCTTCTACTCACATGACAGCGATCACTGCTGCCAATGACAGGGAGCAGTGATCTCTGTGATGTCACTAGGCAGAACTGGGAAATGGCTTGTTTACATAGGCACTTCCCCGTTCTGCGGCTCCGTGACACGATCGCCAGGAGACATCGAGTCCGCGGGCACGGTCATGCTGTATGCGGCAGCCGCACGCGTGCTCGATATTCCCGCCAATTAAAGGGGACGTACAGGTACACCCATTTGCGCACCACTGCCATTGTCCGATGTATATCGGCGTGCGGCGGTCGGCAAGTGGTTAATAGATAAAAAAAGCACTTATCCTGCAAAGAAGGCAAATTAACCAATTTGCTTGTAGAATGCCCAGGATCTCAAATCCAAGGCACTCGTATGCAAGTGGTTAGCAATTCCGCATAGCAGCAGTAGGGTCGTCGGTTTCAAATCCCAACCACTACACTACCTGCCTGGAGTTTGGATGTTCTCCCTGTGCCTGTGTGTTTCCTCCCACACTCCAAAGACTGGCAGGTTAATTGGATCCTGTCTAAATTGGTCCTAGTATGTGTATGTATGAATGTGAGTTAGGGACCTATGATTGTAAGCTCCTGGAGGGCAGGGACTGATGTGAATGTGCAATATACACTCACCGGCCACTTTATTAGGTACACCTGTTCAATTGCTTGGTAACACACATAGCTAATCAGCCAATCACATGGCAACAACTCAATGCATTTAAGCATCTAGACATGGTGAAGATGACTTGCTGAAGTTTAAACTGAGCATCAGAATAGGGAAAAAAGGGGGTTTACGTGACTTTAAACGTGGCATGGTTGTTGGTGCCAGGTGGGCTGGTTTGAGTATTTAAAAAACAGCCGATCTACTGGGATTTTCGTGCACAACCATCTCTCGGGTTTACAGAGAATGGTCCGAAAAAGAGAAAATATCCAGTGAGCAGCAGTTCTGTGGACCAAAAATGCCTTGTTGATGTCAGAGGACAGAGGAGTTTGGGCAGACTAGTTTGAGATAATAGAAAGGCAACAGTAACTCAAATAGCCACTCATTACAACCAAGGCTTGCAGAATACCATCTCTGAATGCACAGCGCATTGAACCTAGAAGCAGATGAGCTACAGCAGCAGAAGACAACACTAGGTGCCACTCCTGTTGACTAAGAACAGGAAACTGAGGCTACAATATGCACAGGCTCACCAAAATTGGACAATAGAAGATTGAAAAAGTGTTGCCTGGTCTGATGAGTCTCGGTTTCAGCTGCGACCCAGATGGTAGGGTCAGAATTTGGTGTAAACATGAAAGCATGGATCCATCCTGCCTTGTACCAGTTCAGGTTGGTGGTGGTGGTGTAATCGTGTGGGGGATATTTTTTTGGCACATTTGAACCCCTTAATACCAATTGAGCATTGTTTAAATGCCACGGCCTACCTGAGTATTGTTGCTGACCATGTCCATCCCTTTATGACTACAGTGTCCCCATCTTCTGATGACTACTTCCAGCAGAATAATGCACCATGTCACAAAGCTCAAATCATCTCACCACTGGTTTCTTGAACATGACAATGAGGTCACTGTACTCCAATGGCCTCCACAGTCACCAGATCTCAAGCTAATAAAGCACCTTTGGGATGTGGTGAAACGAGAGATTCGCATCATGGATGTGCAGCCGACAAATCTGCAGCAACTGCGTGATGCCATCATGTCAATATGGACTAAAACCTTTGATGTTATACTTACCTGCTCTGTGCAGTGGTTTTTCACAGAGCAGCCCTGATCTTCCTGTTGTCAGGTCCCTCTTCGGCGCTCCTGGCCCCTCCCTCCTGTTGAATGCCCCCACAGCAAGCAGCTTGCTGTGGGGGGCACCCGAGCTGAGCCGCTACTCTGTGTGTCCATTTAGACATGGTGCTGCGGCCCGGTCCCGCCCCCCATCTCTCCTCATTGGCTCATTGATTTTGACAGCAGCGGGAGCCAATAATGCTTCGCTGCTGTCTCAGCCAATGAGGAGGGAGTGTCCTGGACAGCCAAGTCTCTAATGCAACATCACTGGATAGAGATGGAGCTCAGGTAAATATTAGGGGGGCCGAAGGGGGTGGCTGAGCACAGAAGGTTTTTTATCTTCATGCATAGAATGCATAAATATAAAAAAACCTTCTGAATTTACAACCACTTTAAGGCAGTTCTGAAGTCAAAAGGGGGTCCAACCCAGTACTAGCAAGGTGTACCTAATAAAGTGTCCGGTGGGTGTATATGTAAAGTGCTGTGTAAATTGACAGCACTGTATAAGTAATAATAATAAATACAATTAAAATAAATACTAACCAAGTTACTATAGTCATGGGCTCTGCACCTTATTTTCCAGCCTCCTGTAACTCTCCACAGGCCCATTATTGTAATGGGAAGCCTCACTGGCCAATAACGAGGTATAAGAGTCCATGACAATAGATTCCTAGTCAATAATGTCATCCCAGAGTGCATAAAGTTGCAGGGGTCCCAAGACCCTATAGAACAGGGGTGTCAAATCCAATTTCATTGGGGGCCACATCAGCATTATGGTTGCCATCAAAGGGCCAGTTGTATGTGTAAGACTAGATGTCCAGAGCACCCCACCCCCCTTACATCTCATGTCAAGAGCCCCCCCCACCAATAAAGTCAAGAGTCTCCCACCGTCCCTTACATTACAGTGCATCCCATTATCTTGTGCTGTTTCCTGGAAGAATTTGGGGGCCTAGCTGGGAAGAAGAAAGTGCAGCAGGGTCTGGAGGAGGACCAGAGGAGGGCTGGCTGCATGGAGAAGTGCAGAATCTGGTGGAGGAGTTCTGTCCTCCTCTCTACTGCCAACGGACAGAAATGGGGTGCCGCAGCTGCAGGAGAGGTGCAAGGGCCACATGAAATGGCCTAGCGGGCTGGATTCAGTCCGCGGGCCTTGTGTTTGACACGTGCTCTAGAAGAACATAAGTGTCACATGCTGACATCTTGAGGTTTATGCTCTGCAATGAAGGTGAGCCGTGTGTGTTTCTGTATGCAGTAGGTAGGCAGCAAGTGCTCACATGAAAGTAAATTAGGTGATCCATCTGACACGAGCGCAATTGTAACATTTGCTGAATAGCATTAATGGTTCAAATTATTTCAGTATCTCTCTCTTATTTTATTGTACTCTAACTACCTTAAATGTAACATATCTAAAACATTATTTACTACAATCGGGCTGTTCATATGCAGTCCAATCACAGCTGATCAAAGAACTGTTAGCAATAATGGGTATTATATAGGAACAACACTGATGCTCTTTGCTCCATGTAGCAATAACCTCCCCTTAGTACTGCAGTGATATTTAATGCTTGTATATGAAAGAAATTCAGCGCTGATCAAAGAAATCTAAAACTGGCTACACATTATACAATTTTCTTGTACAATTTTCCTTTAGATTTACAAAAATCATATAATATGAGGTTAAACCTAAACACTTTCAAATTGTATGCAATCAGGAAGGCCACTGCACTACATAGTTGAAGGTAAATGTAAAGGAAATTGAATTAGAACATTTAATAATGTGTAGGGTCATTTTTATATTTCTGCCACTAGGTGGCGGTGTTCTTTGTTTTTTATATGCGGCTTATCCTTATCCTATATCCTTGTTCATTTATTGTTTGAATGGGTGGCCAGCAGTTAAAATGGCGCTGCCGCCTTCCATTTAATGCTATATAAATCTGGCGGCCAGTACATAGTTGAAGGTAAATGTAAAGGAATTGAATTAGAAAATGTTATAATGTGTAGCTTGCTTAAGGCATGTTGGAAAACGGATATGAGATTCCACAAAACCGCATTCAGAAGGTAAGTTGTTTTAGCTGAGGTTTGAATGTCATGGTCCAAATAATAAGTCAGTTTACTAGAGATTATACCCTTTTTTTTTATTAAATTACAATATTACTTGTTAAAGTAGAACTAAAAACACAACCTTTTTTTTTAGGGTTATAACTCCTGTCAGCTTTTGTCATCTGTGTCCCATTGTGGGGATTTCTCTTCACTTCCTGTCCCATAGACAAAACAAAAAGTGAGAGGAAATCCCTCCAAAGTGTGGGAATTTCTTAGTTGTTCCCAGAGTGCTTGGACCTAGTGCCGTCGTGGAAAGATTTGCACTATATTCCAGTTTTGGTGACAACATAAATGTTGGGATTTTCTCTAAGCTCTGTGATAAAGATAAATAGGGTGAATCTTCCTATCGGGGGCACAAACGGCCATAAAAACCTGACAGGTGTTCTAATCCCTCACCACACTTATAATTTCAATAAGAACGTTAAGAAAAAAACAAAAAAGGTTTATTTAAAGTTTGTTGGGTAAAAAATAGTCAAGTGTAATGAGGTGCATGCCACCTCTTAGATTGCTAGCTGTACTTTTCAGCCACAATGTGCTTTGTATTCTGTGCATGGTTTCCAGAATACAAAGCGTTCTGTGAATGGACAAATCGAGAAAGTGGGGGGGGGGGGGGGGGACAAACCGTGTGGCTTGAGTTTAAGAGAGTCAATGGAGGGGGCTCCAAAGGAAGGAAAGAGTTTAGGAGAGGTCCTTCGGAGGGGGAATACCAAGAACTATACTTCGTGGCATGAACAAAAGTGTAAAAAAAAAACAAAAAACAGCCAGTGATCCAGGAGAAGATTTCCCCTCTATTACTTTTCTGGGAACAGCCCAAAATGTGTGATTTTCTTTTACTTTCACTTTCATTGATAATGATAAAATGATAAACAGGACAAATAGGGTGAATCTCCCTATCAGGGGTCACAGTGAGCAGTAGAAACTGGCAGGTGTTCTAATCCTTCTTCACTCTATTCAAAACGAAAAAAAAAAGTTTTGCCTTTTAGTTCTACGTGTCTTGTATCCAGCAGATTTTAAATGAACCTGTTTTTCCTGAAGTTCTTCAAAATTCCAAATATTTGAAATTCTGCATTAAACCTGTGCTGCAAGTTTTCTCTAAATTAGAGGGAATGCAATTGGTGGGGGTCTGTTGACCTGGGTGAGGTGTAGTAAAGAATTTCTGTAAACCTGGGCAACTGGAAACTCAGAAAAAAAACATGTCAAAGTTTTGTTTACAAAAAAAAAGAAGCTAAAAATGAAACCAAGATGATAAGATTATTATACTTTTTATCTCAGATCAAGACTTGGACAAGGTAGTCAAGTCGAATGTGACCAACTACTTCTAGATAATGAAGAGGGTATGCCACTGGAAAAAGTAAGCGCTACAGACCACTTTTTTTTTTACAAAATGGTGTAGATTCACCATTTGATCACCTATCATACTCAGGTGTCCCTATATGAAACTGTGAACAACGGTGATCCCGAGAATCACCGCTGACCTCAGCTCATAAACGGTTTATGAAACTGAGATGATTGGGGGGGGGGGGGGAGAACATATTCTCCACCGATCTCCACACGCAGAGAATCCCTCATTGTCTGACACAGAAAGGGACAGTTTATGAAGCTGTGATCTCACAAAAATGAGTACACCCCTCCCGTTTTTTGTAAATATTTTATTTTATCTTTTCATGTGACAACACTGAATAAATGACACTTTACTACAATGTAAAGTAGCGAGAGTACAGCTTGTAAAACAGTGTAAGTTTGCTGTCCCCTCAAAATAATTCAACACACAGCCATTAATGTCTAAACCGCTGGCAAGAACAGCGAGTACACCCCTAAGTGAAAATATCCAAATTGGGCCCAAATATTGTCAATATTTTGTGTGGCCACCATTATTTTCCAGCACTGCCTTAACCCTCTTGGGCATGGAGTTCACCAGAGCTTCACAGATTGCCAAGGGAGACCTCTTCCACTCCTCCATGACATCACAGAGCTGGTGGATGTTAGAGACCTTGCGCTCCTCCACCTTCCGTTTGAGGATGCCCCACAGATGCTCAATAGGGTTTAGGTCTGGAGACATGCTTGGCCAGTCCATCACCTTTATCCTAGCTTCTTTAACAAGGCAGTGGTCATCTCTGAGGTGTGTTTGGGGTCCTTTTGGATTACTGCCCTGCGGCCCAGTCTCTGAATGGAGGGGATCATGCTCTGCTTCAGTATGTCACAGTACATGTTGGCATTCATGGTTCCCTCAATGAACTGTAGCTCCCCAGTGCTAGCAGCACTCATGCAGCCTCAGACCACGACACTCCCACAACCATGCTTGACTGTAGGCAAGACACACTTGTCTTTGTACTCCTCATCTGGTTGCCGCCACAAACGCTGCACAACATCTAATCACCAAATAAGTTTATCTTGGTCTCATCAGACCACAGGACATGGTTCCAGTAATCCATGTCCTTAGTCTGCTTGCCTTCAGCAAACTGTTTGCGGGCTTTCTTGTGCATCATCTTTAAAAGAGGCTTCCTTGTGGGATGAAAGCAAACAAGACCAATTTGATGCAGTATGCGGAGTATGATCTGAGCACTGACAGGCTGACCCCCCACCCCTTCAACCTCTGCAGCAATGCTGGCAGCAGAGGCGTTGCTAGGGGGTGGCTTTTGGGGCTATAGCCCCGAATCTGGGGCCCATAGCCCAGAGTCTCTACAGGGGTCATTAAGGGGAGGGGAGGTTCTCTGGGGACCCTGATATAAGTGGGGGCTCTCTGGGGACCCTGATGCAAGGAGGAGGCTCTCTGGGGACCCTGATTTTAAGGGGGAGGCTCTCTGGGGACTCTGATGTAAGGGGGAGGCTCTCTGTGGACCCTAATGTAAGGGGGGCTCTCTGGGAACCCTGATGTAAGAGGGAGGCTCTCTGGGGACTCTGATATAAGGAGGAGTCTCTCTGGGGACCCTGATGTAAGGGAGGGCTCTCTGGGGACCCTGATGTAAGAGGGAGGCTCTCTGGGGACTCTGATATAAGGAGGAGGCTCTCTGGGGACTCTGATGTAAGGGGGGCTCTCTGGGGACCCTGATGTAAGTGGGGGGCTCTCTGGGGATATACATACACACACACACACACACACACACGTATATTACTGTATATACATGTGTATGCCTGCCCAAGCGTATGACTTTCTTTACTACGCTGCTATGGGCTCTAGCCCCAGATCTTTTGTAGACCTAGCAACGCTCCTGGCTGGCAGCACTGATACGTCTATTTCCCAAAGACAACCTCTGGATATGATGCTGAGCACGTGCACTCAACTTCTTTGGTGGACCATGGAGAGTGAGAGCGATAACACCAAATTTAACACACCTGCTCCTCATTCACACCTTGTAACCCTAACAAGTCACATGACACCGTAGAGGGAAAATAGCTAATTGGGCCCAATTTGAACATTTGCACTTAGGAATATATATATATATATATAATTTTGGAAAGTAGACACCCCAAGCTATTTGCTGAGAGGCATGGTGAGTATTTTGCAGCTCTCATTTGTTTTTGAAAATGAAGAAAGACAAGAAAAAATTTTTTTTTTTCTTTTTTAAATTTTCAAACTTTGTGACAAAAAGTGAGGTCTGCAAATTACTCATTATACCTCTCAGCAAATATCTTGGGGTGTCTACTTTCCAAAATACGGTCCTTTGGGGGGGGGGTTTGTGCCACCTGGGCATTCCATGGCCTCCGAAACTGCGATAGGCACTGAAGAGTGAAATAAAAAATTTACGACCTTAGAAAGCCTGAAGGCGGTGCTTGGTTTTCGGGGTCCCGTACGCGGCTAGGCTCCCAAAAAGTCTCACACATGTGGTATCCCCTTACTCAGGAGAAGCAACAGAATGTATTTTGGGGTGTAATTTCACATATTCCCCAGGGCATCTTTGAGCAATTTATCATTTAGTGACAACTTTGTGCAAAAAAAAAAAAAAAATTTTGTCTTTTTCCCGCAACTTGTGTCACAATATAAAATATTCCATGGACTCGACATGCCTCTCAGCAAATAGCTTGGGGTGTCTACTTTTCAAAATGGGGTCATTTGTGGGGGTTTGAACTGTCCTGGCATTTTATGCACAACATTTAGAAGCTTATGTCACACATCACCCACTCTTCTAACCACTTGAAGACAAAGCCCTTTCTGACACTTTTTGTTTACATGAAAAATTTTTTTTTGCAAGAAAATTACTTTGAACCCCCAAACATTATATATATTTTTTAAGCAAATGCCCTACAGATTAAAATGGTGGGTGTTTCATTTTTTTTTTTTTTCACACAGTATTTGCGCACGATTTTTCAAACGCATTTTTTGGGGAAAAAACACACTTTTTAAAATTTTAATGCACTAAAACAAACTATATTGCCCAATTGTTTGATGAAGTAAAAAAGATTATCTTAAGCCGAGTACATGGATACCAAACATGACATGCTTTAAAATTGCGCACAAACGTGCAGTGGCAACAAAATAAATACAATTTTAAAAGCCTTTAAAAGCCTTTACAGGTTACCACTTTAGATTTACAGAGGAGGTCTACTGCTAAAATGACTGCCCTCGATCTGACCTTTGCGGTGATACCTCACATGCATGGTGCAATTGCTGTTTACATTTGACGCCAGACTGACGCTTGCGTTCGCCTTAGCGCGAGAGCAGGGGGGGACAGGGGTGCTTTTTTTTTTTTTTTCTTTATTATTTTTTTGCTTTTTTATCTTATTTTTAAACTGTTCCTTTCATTTTTTTTTTTTAATCATTTTTATTGTTATCTTAGGGAATGTAAGTATCCCCTATGATAGCAATAGGTAGTGACAGGTACTCTTTTTTTTGAAAAAAAATGGGGTTTATTAGACCCTAGAACTCTCCTCTGCCCTCAAAGCATCTGACCACACCAAGATCGGTGTGATAAAATGCTTCCCCAATTTCCCAATGGCGCTGTTTACATCCGGCGAAATCTAAGTCATGAAATGCTCGTAGCTTCCGGTTTCTTAGGCCATAGAATGTTTGGAGCCACTCTGGTCTCTGATCAGCTCTATGGTCAGCTGGCTGAATCACCGGCTGCATTCTCAGGTTCCCTATTGAGACAGAAGAGCCAGAGAAAAACACGGAAGACGGTGGGGGGGGGCATTCCCTCCCACTGCTTGTAAAAGCAGTCTAGAGGCTAATTAGCTGCTAGGAATGCTTTTACATGAAAGCCGACCGCTGGCTGAAAAGAATGATACCAAGATGATACCTAAACCTGCAGGCATCATTCTGGTATAACCACTCAAAGTCGTGAATGGCGTACCTGAAGACAAAAAAATGGTTAACAATAAAACACAGTAAACGGTAAAGTATAAAAAATTGCATACCTGAAAAGCAAACATGATAAAACATAATAACAATAAAACATTGCAGAATGGAATACAGTAAGAAAGAGCAGAACAATAGAGAAAGAGAATCGAGAGAGAGAGAGAACAATGAAACGACAACTATTTTTTTATGTTATATATTTTTTTTTACGTTTTTTTTTTTACACTTTTTTTTGTAACTGTAACTTTTATAACTGTAACCGGTTCCAGGTTCGGGTCTCTCAAAATGCGATGGCATCTTGGGAGACCCCGTGAAAGTGTGCCTAGTCTGTGCAATGCTTTACCCAACGCTAATACTCAACTAGTGAATGGTAGCGTTCAAAACATTCACCAATGCAAAGACCAGGATTGTCAGGACAGGAGGGACAATAATAGCGGGTGTCACGCCTATATCTGCGCTTGCTGCAGACATGACATCTTTTTTGGGGGGGTTCGTTGGGTAGGGGTACTCGGGAGGACATAAAAATGCCTCTCATGCAGCCGACTGCATTTGGTTGGGGATGTGAATGGGGGAAGTACGGGCGCTGCAGAAGTGGTGGGTTCCCAATTAGGATTGGCGAATGCAGCAGGAAGGGCACTATGGGCACGACGGGCCTGTGTTTGTCTTCTTCTTTGTGGCAGCGGGACACTACTTGTGCTTGCCACCTCACCAGCTTGAACTGCACTTATGGGACTCGCCACGTCACCAAGTGTTACTGCAGTGCTGGTTTGACTACGACCGGGGTGTACTAGGCCGCTGGTGCTTGCCAGTTCACCAAAACGCTACCAAAAAAACTGTTAGCGATCGCAGGGATCAGGCCTGACTCTGCGAACGCTGCAGTTATGCGTTTAGTGTTTTGTAAGTGACAGTGATCGATCGATACTGCACTTGGGTGGGCTGGGCTGGGCTGGGCCGGGCGGAGGGGCAAAACGCAGGTGCTAGCAGGTATCTGGGCTGATCCCGCTAACACTGCGTTTTTGGGAACCCTAAACTGCTGGGTACGCTAGTATAGATCTGATCGGATCAGATATTGATCCGTTCAGATACTATACCACTAAGGGAGACGTATGCTGCGTGCGTGGGTGTTAGCGGTACTGGCGCTAATCTGACGCTGCCTGGGGCGACACATATCACCGCCGGGCGATCAGGGGGCTAAACCTTTATTAATAAACGGCGGGTGCCCTGACACTATAAAAAATAAACTAACTAACCAGCCTCACCCGTAACAGTTATACGGTGATCACTGGTGAAAGGGTTAACTAGGGGGCAATCAAGGGGTTAAAACCTTTACTAGGTAGTATATGGGGGTCCCTGACGCTATAAAACACTGACGGCGAACCTAAATATTTACCTCCCTAACTAGCGTCACCAATGACACTAATACAGCGATCAGAAAAATGATCGCTTAGTGACACTGGCGACGGGGGGTGATCAAGGGGTTAAAACTTTATTAGGGGGGTTAGGGGGGTACCCTAGACCTAAAGGGGGCTAACACTAACTGCCCTACCACACTAACTGACACCAATGCAGTAATCAGAAAAAAAACTGCTTGGTGTCGGTGTGACAGGGGGGGGGTAATTAGGTGGTGATCGGGGGGGATCGGGGGGTAAAGGGGGGTGTAATGTGTGCCTGGCATGTTCTACTGTGTGTGTTTACCATCACTCGGATGTCTTCTCTCCTCGGCGCCGGAACGGAAAATACCGAGCCGAGGAGAGATCACATAATTTCCTCTGCTGCTGTTTACCATACAGCAGCAGAGGAATGATCTCATTGGCCAGGAGCGATCGGGAGGGGGGGGCCATGAATGGATGGTCTCCCCCTCACCTCCGATCGCCGGGGGACAAATGCCGACCGCCTCGGGTACAAGTACGTGATTCTGCCTGCCCGTGCCATTCTGCCGACGTTGTGAGGTGGTCGGCAAGTGGTTAAGCTTTTATTTTTTACATTTCTTCAATTACTTTCTGCTTCCCATGCTTATAAAAATGATGTCATACATCCCAGGAGTCCTCAGGAGGGGAGGAGAGGTTTTCTCAGCTAAGCACACCCTACTGCCTGCCTGCCTGAGCTAAGCACAGATGGATTCCAGGAAGTAACTGCTACATGAATCATCTGCCCTTACTCAAGATGGCTAGAGCCAAAAATGCTAGGGGGTGTTTTTTCAAAGTGCTTTCTCAGCAAAATAAAGCTTTGAGACAAGGATGGATGGGTGAGTTTGCTTTGAATACAAAAATGAATTGAATAGCGTTTTTAGTTTTATGGTGCTCAGATGCAGTGTAGTTCCGCTTTAAGGAATAGATTCACCAAACACACCTACATTTGCAAATTCAGTTGCAGGTCACAGGTATAATTTTAGGGCAAAAACAACGGCCCAAAGCTAACGCTGCGCTAGAAAAAACAATCAAAGGTATAAACACAGCTGCTAGCACCCCAAAGTCTAATACAAACTCAAACAGATATAAATACAAAATAGATGCAGTGCTAGTGATATTGAAAATTTACGTGAAAAGAGACTTAAAATAGAAGACTAAAGCAGAGTCCTAAAATTTCCGTCCATAGATGAAAGTGAAACAAATATCCGTGCTTTGTATAGATGATACGCTGTAGGTAAGGAAAACGTGACACTCCTTCACATTATATGCATCCAGCTCCACACCCAAGTGAAAGTAAGTAGCCTGCTCACAGCTCTCCATGACCACTAGAATAATGGTCTCACCAAGCACAGGGAAATAGGTCTCCCAGGAACCTTAGTAATGTCTGGAAACACTGCTTTACTGGTAAAGTGTGATGACGTCACCATCGTAGGCCCCACCCTACACATTTCGTCACTAGGGGACATCGTCTGGGGATTGGCCAGATGATTGTGTCAACACGCATATCATTTATATAATCCCGCTGTGCCATCTTGACTACTGGCTGCTGGATTTATATAGCATTAAATGCAAGCCAGCAGCGTCATTTTAACTGCTGACCACCCATTCAAACAATAAAAGAACAAGGAAGTAAGAGAGCCACATATAAAAAACAAAGAACCCCACCATCTAGTGGCAGAAATATAAAATGACTTTAGATAAGACTTTACCTGATTGGAGAGGGACGAACATGGTTAGATCAATTTCTAGGCTAGAAACAAGATGGATATTTGACATGAAATCCTATGTGCCTTTCGGCTTGAATGTCGATTGGGACATTAATTGTTTTATAAATAATGCCTAGTGATTAATTTTCTTTATTTTTTATATTTTTATAATTTAAAGCGGGGTTCCACCCAAATTTTGAACAATATCTGTACGTATTCTCTTCCTTGTCTAGATGCTGACATGCCGTTTAAAAAAATCGCCGTAATTAGCTTTTATTTTTCTATTCTTCTTTGCACTTCCTGGTTCTCCTCCCATGGGAGTAGGCGTGTTTCTAGCCTCTCCCAGACTCCTGGGAGCTAGTCTCAGGCTTCCCAGGATGCCACTGAGCATGTGCGGGAACAAGCGGTGAATGCTGGGAGCACAGCATTCACCACATCCAGGAAATAAATGCTTGTGGGCTTCAAATGCCCACAATGAAGATGGAAAACGCCTGCAGTGAATAATATAAGTTATTCTTTCCGACGAAATCTGATACAGGCGGACATATTACACACAATATGTGAGTATGTAATGCTGAGAAGAAACGTTTGTGAATGAACTAAAAAAAAAACAAACCGATAGATAGGGGGACCCCCGCTTTAATATAGTTGGTCCCTAGTTTGCCTTTTTTAGATATTGGATTAATAGGGATCTTGGATCACTGTTTTATTTTCTTATATTGACTAAGATCATTATTAAGATTATTGCTTTGTGTGAAATTTATCATTATCTAATTTACCTGTATATATGCAGCGTTCACACAGTTTCTGGCTTCCTTTCTAAATGTGCTGTTAGATTATTTCTTTATTCGGTCATTTTATATTTCTGCCACTAGATGGCGGGGTTCTTTGTTTTTTATATGTGGCTCTCTTACTTCCTTCTTTTATTGTTTGAATGGGTGGCCAGCAGTTAAAATGGTGCTGCTGCCTTGCATTTAATGCTATATAAATCTGGCGGCCAGTACATAGTTGAAGGTAAATGTAAAGGAATTGAATTAGAAAATTTTATAACATGTAGCTTGCTTAAGGCATGTTGCAAAACGGATATGAGACCTGTTCAACAAAACCGCATTCAGAAGGTAAGTTGTTTTAGCTGAGGTTTGAATGCCATAGTCCAATAATAAGTCAGTTTACTAGAGATTATACCCTTTTTTTTATTAAATTACAATATTACTAGTTAAAGTAGAACTAAAAACACAACCCTTTTTTTTAGGGATAGAACTCCTGTCAGATTTTGTCATCTGTGTCCCATTGTGGAGATTTCCCTTCACTTCCTGTCCCATAGACAAAACAAAAAGTGAGAGGAAATTCCTCCAAAGTGAGGTAATTTCTTAGTTGTTCCCAGAGTGCTTGGAACTAGTGCCGTCATGGAAAGATTTGCACTATATTCCAGTTTTTGTGACAACCTAAAAGTTGGGATTTTCTTTTACTTTAAGTTCTGTGATAAAGATAAATAGGGTGGATCTCCCTATCGGGGGCACAAGCGGCCATAAAAACCTGACAGGTTCTAATCCCTCGCCACACTTATAATTTATAATTTCAATAAGAACGTTAAAAAAAACAAAAAGTGTTTTTTTAAAGTTTGTTGGGTAAAAAATAGTCAAGTGTAATGAGGTGCATGCCACCTCTTAGATTGCTAGCTGTACTTTTCAGCCACAATGTGCTTTGTATTCTGTGCATGGTTTCCAGAATACAAAGCGTTCTGTGAATGGACAAATTGAGAAAGTGGGGGGGGGGGACAAACCGTGTGGCTTGAGTTTAAGAGAGTCAATGGAGGGGGCTCCAAAGGAAGGAAGGAGTTTAGGAGAGTTCCTTCGGAGGGGGAATACCAAGAACTATACTTCGTGGCATGAACAAAAGTGTAAATTGTAAAAAAAAGAAAAAAACAGCCAGTGATCCAGGAGGTGGCATACACTTCATTAACCTTAAACTAGAACTATGGGCAAAACTTTTTTAAAATTTTTGATAGAGTAAGGGAGGAATATAACCCCTGTCACCTTTTTTTTCACCATCTCTGTTTCATTGCAGAGGTTTTTCTTTACTTCCTGTTCCATAACCAAACAGGAAGTGAGGGGAAATCCCCTCAAATTAAGGGATTCTCTTGGGGACCCCCCAGGTCACCAGAACTGGTGCCTTATTTAAAAAAATTTCCACTCTATTACTTTTCTGGGAACAACCCAAAATGTGTGATTTTCTTTTACTTTCACTTTCATTGATAATGGTAAACCAGACAAATAGAGAGGGTGAATCTCCCTATTGGGGGACACAGTGAGCAGTAGAAACTGACTGGTGTTCTAATCCCTCTCCACTCTATTCAAAACGAAAAAAAAATGTTGCCTTTAGTTGTACTTTAACTACGTGACTTGTATCCAGCAGATTTTAAATTAACATGTTCTTTCTGAAGTTCTTCAAAATTCCAAATATTTGAAATTCTGCATAAAACCTGTGCTGCAAGTTTGCTATAAATTAGAGGGAAGACAATTCGTGGGCGGTATGCTGACCTGGGTGGGGTGTAGTAAAGAATTTCTGTAATCTTGGGCAACTAGAAACTCAGAAAAAACATGTCAAAGTCTTGTTAAAAACAAAAAGAAGTTAAAAATGAAACCAAGATAAGATTATTATACTTTTTATCTCAGATCAAGACTTGGACAAGGTAGTCAAGTCAAATGTGGCCAACAACTTCTAGATAATGAAGAGGGTATGCCACTGGAAAAAGTCAGCGCTACAAGACCACTTTTTGTTTTTTTACAAAATGATGGTGTAGATTCACCATTTAAACACCTATCGTACTCAGGTGTCCCTTTATGAAACTGAACAATGGTGATCCTGAGGATCACCGCTGACCTCAGCTCATAAACGGTTTATGGAACAAAGATGAACGAGGTGAGAACATGTTCTCCACCGATGATCTCCACATGCAGAGAATCCCTTATTGTCTGACACAGAAACAGACAGTTTATGAAGCTGTGATCTCATCACTTCACTGGTGATCTGTGTCAGAAACACACTCCCTGATTCAAGAGCTCAGAGGTGGTGAATCGAGGAGTGAAGAGAGAATTCGGAGGGAACTGAGGGGGAAGGAGGAAGATTAACTTCCTTACACCTCGTTCAGACCCCCCTGTAATATTTATGTATATGTGTGTGTTTATATATATATATATTGTAGAGGGTCAGCCTGGGGCAGGGTTAAGAAGGGGTTAATCTGTTTGAGTAGGAGAGAGAGACACAGCAGCACGCTGTGTGAAAATGTCCATTGCTGGATGGTGTAAATTGCTCATCCAAGGTCATAGCACGGGAGTTGTTGCAGATGTTCATGAGAACAGAGCTCCCATCCGAGATCTTGACAATCCAAGGTACCCCGTTCATGTCAAAAGTGATGAAGGAACTGTTTAAGATTAAACACTTGCGGACTTCAGTGTATCACCCACAAACTGATGGGTTAGTGGAGCGGTTCAACAAAACCTTAAAGGGAATGATAAAGAAAGCAGTTGAGGAGGATGGTCGGGATTGGGATTGCTAGTTGCCTCCCTTGTTGTTTGCCATAAGAGAGGTACCCCAGGCCTCCACGGGATTCTCCCCCTTTGAGCAGGTTTATGGGAGACACTCCCGTGGACTACTGGACATAATGAAAGAGACCAGGGAACAAGAAGCTTCCCCATATTGGAGTGTGGTAGAACACTTCTCTCAAATGCAGGACCGAATGACAAAAGTAATGCCCACAGTACGGGAACATTTGCAGGCTGCGCAAAACACCCAGAGTCGTGTATACAACCGATCTGCCAAGGTTAGAGACCTGGGGATCGGGTGCTGGTCTTAGTGTCTACCGTGGAGAGTAAGTTTCTTGCCAAGTGGCAAGGACCCTTTGAGATGGTTGAGAGGGTGGGCAGGGTCAACTATGAAGTCCATCAGCCCACCAAACGTAAACCCTACCAGGTTTACCACGTCAGCTTGATCAAACCATGGAAAGACAGGTTTTGACAGCCAGTCTGAAGGTCCCGGAAGACCCTGATGCTCAGAGTAAGAACATAGGGATTGCAGAGGCTCTCTCTCTCTCCTTCTCAAAAACAGGAGTCCTGGGAGTTTTTGCAGAGGAATTGAGACATTTTTTCAAACCTGCCGGGACTAACCTCAGTAATTGAACATAATGTCATCACAGACCCTGGCGTTCGAGTAAACCTCAAACCCTACCGCATACCCGAAGCTCGCTGGAATATTGTCTCGGCCAAGCTTAAGAGTATGTTGGACTTTGGGATCATTGAGGAGTCTTCAAGTAGTTGGTCCAGCCCTATAGTCCTTGTACCCAAGCTGAATGGAACCTGGCGGTTCTGCAATGACTTTCGCAAATTAAATAAAGTATCCAAGCCAGACGCGTATCCCATGCCCCGGGTGGATGCGTTAATCAAGAGATTAGGACCGGCCCGCTACATCACTACTCTTGACTTGACCAAGGGATACTGGCAGATCCCACTTTCCCCAGAGGCTAAAGAAAAAACTGCATTTGCCACACCAGAGGGGGTATGGCAGTATACCCGAATGCAGTTTAGGTTACATGGGGCCCCAGCCACTTTTCAGAGGGCCATGGACTTCGTCCTGAGACCTCATAAGGAATTCTCTGGAGTTTATCTTGATGACATTGTCATCTTTAATCAGGACTGGGAGAGTCACTTACCGAAGGTCCAGTGGGTCTTGGATGCACTCCAAAGGGCGGGGTTCACAGTGAACCCAGGAAAAGAGCAAGGTTGGGTTTGGAGGAGGCCCGCTACCTGGGGTATGTTGTAGACAGGGGCGTGATTAAACCCCAACTAAACAAGGTGGAGGCTATTCAGAAATGGCCCCGTCCACTCACAGAGAAACAAGTGCTTTTCTTGGCATTGTCCCCAACTTTGCCAATCTAGCAGTGCCTCTGACTGATCTCACCAAGGGAAAGAACGCAACTGTTGTTCAGTGGAGTACAGAAGCAGAAGCAGCGTTCTGCCGGTTAAAGCAAGCTTTGTGCCAGGAACCAGTGTTGGTAGCTCCCGACTTCCAAAAAGAGTTCCTGGTACAAACAGATGCCTCAAAGTTGGGTTTGGGTGTAGTACTGTCCCAGATGATTGGGGGGGATGAGCACCCCATTGTGTACTTGAGCCGGAAGCTCACGCCAGCTGAGAGGAATTATTCCATTGTGGAAAGTTAGTGTCTCGCAATAAAATGGGCTTTGGAGACACTCCGCTACTACTTGTTGGGCTGACCCTTCAAGTCCGTTTCAGATCATGCGCCCCTTAAGTGGATGGCCCAAAATACAGATAAAAACTCCAGAATCACCCGGTGGTTCCTTGCTCTACAGGACTTCAGGTTTGTAGTGGTACATAGACCAGGAAAGGTACATCAGAATGCGGATGGCCTTTTCTGAGTGTATTGCCACTGGATTTGTGGTGTTCAGATCCCTGGCCTGGAACTGATGGGGGCAGCTAGGAAGGGGTTAATTGAAGAGGGCAGATACTTCCCCTTCAGACCTGATTATTGTCAGCTGGGCTGAGAGTGTCAGGGGAGCTGTTTGAGTAGGAGAGAGAGGCACAGCAGCACGCTGTGTGAAAATGTCCATTGCTGGATGGTGTACCTGCTGGGTGAGCTTAACCACATGAAGACTGTAGCTCTGAATGTAGCCATGAACTATTACCTGTAAGCCTGTGTGCTGCTGAACTGTGAGCTGTATCTGTGTGCACAACCGTGTGACAAGACAAGTCTGTCTTATCTTATGTTTATTTTTGCTGAATAAAGCCACTTTTGTTTAACTGGAATGTCTCTCCACCCCTCTGATCCCCTTCTATCTATCTATCTATCTATCTATCTATCTATCTATCTATCTATCTATCTATCTATCTATCTATCTATCTATCTATCTATCTATCTATCTATTTTCATGTGACAACACTGAAGAAATGACACTTTGCTACAATGTAAAGTAGTGAGTGTACAGCTTGTATAACAGTGTAAGTCCCCTCAAAATAACTCAACACACAGCCATTGTTGTCTAAACCGTTGGCAAGAAAAGTGAGTACACCCCTAAGTGAAAATATCCAAATTGTGCCCAAATATTTCAATATTTTGTACGCCCACCATTACTTTACAGCACTGCCTTAACCCTCTTGGGCATGGAGTTCACCAGAGCATCACAGGTTGCCACTGGAGTTCTCTTCCACTCCTCCATGATGACATCACGTTTGGTGGATGTTAGAGACCTTGCTCTCCTCCACCTTCTGTTTCAGGATGCCCCACAGATGCTCAATAGGGTTTAGGTCTGGAGACATGCTTGGCCAGTCCATCACCTTTACCTTCAGCTTCTTTAGCAAGACAGTGGTCATCTTGGAGGTGTGTTTGGGGTCCTTATCATTTTGGATTACTGCCCTGTGGCCCAGCCTCCAAAGGGAGGTTATCATGCTCTGCTTCAGTATGTCACAGTACATGTTGGCATTCATGGTTCCCTCAATGAACTGTAGCTCCCCAGTGTTGGCAGCACTCATGCAGCCCCAGACCATGACACTCCCACCATCATGCTTGACTGTAGGCAAGACACACTTGTCTTTGTACTCCTCATCTGGTTACTGCCACACACGCTGGACACCATCTGAACCAAATAAGTTTATCTTGGTTTCATCAGACAACATGACATGGTTCTAGTAATCCATGTCCTTAATCTACTTGCCTTCAGCAAACTGTTTGCGGGCTTTCTTGTGCATCATCTTTAAACAAGACTTCCTTGTGGGATGAAAGCAAACAAGACCAATTTGACGCAGTGTGCGGCGTATAGTCTGAGCACTGACAGGCTGACCCCCCACCCCTTCAACCTCTGCAGCAATATTACGCGTGGTTTTGGAAAACATAATCAATCCACACATTATGCAAAGTACCATGATAAGATGCTTAAAGGTACCCTTTTTTTGGCTTTAGATAAGACTTTACCCCATTGGAGGGGGACAGACATGGTTAGGTCAATTTCTAGGCTAGAAACAAGATGGATATTTGACATGAAACCTTATGTGCCTTTCGGCTTGAATGTCGATTGGGACATTAATTGTTTCATTAATAATGCCTAGGGATTCATTTTTATATTTTTATAATTTAATATAGTTGGTCCCTAGTTTGCCTTTTTTAGATTTTAGATTAATAGGGATCTTGGATCACTGTTTTATTTTCTTATATCGACTAAGATCATTATTAAGATTATTGCTTTGTGTGAAATTTATCATTATCTAATCTACCGGTATATATGCAGCGTCTACATAGTTTCTGGCTCCCTTTCTAAGTTTGCTAACTGTTAGATTATTTCTCTATTCGGTCATTTTATATTTCTGCCACTAGATGGCGGTGTTCTTTGTTTTTTATATGCGGCTCTCTTACTTCCTTCTTCTTTTATTATTTGAATGGGTGGGCAGGAGTTAAAATGGCTCTGCTGCCTTGCATTTAATGCTATATAAATCTGGCTGCCAGTAGTCAAGATGGCGCTGCGGGATTATATAAATGATATGCGTATTGTCACCTGGCCAACCCCCAGACGATGTCCCTTAGTGACGAAACGCATAGGGTGGGGCCTACGACGGTGACGTCTGTTGTAATATGTTTGCTGATTTATGTGGGACATTATATTATTATATGTATGTACACATACAGCACAATATTGACCAGGCCAGAATTCAGTTGACAATGGTCGATTTGTCCAAGCCAACTCAATTTTTATATAACAGCTGATGTCCCTCTGATATGTTTATCTTATGGAAGTCTACCTACGTGTGTGAGGTATGGCCTGTTAACCTAATTTCAAAGGGTACATTGTTTAAAGGACCATAGAAGAAGTATTTATTGATGGGATTAACAATGGGATCAAGGAGTGTTTTGGGTTGGCCTAGCAGAGGCTCCCCCCTGGGGTGCTAATATATCAGGGGGGACTTGTTGATGTTAATATGCAAGAATACAGATTAGGAATGTAGGTATTCCAGGGCTCAAAAGGGTGTTCAGGTGGTATATGTTAATCTAATCTAATTACACATATCTAAGGGGACTTGATGTTGGTATGCGGGAGTGCAAATTGGGGAGGTTTATGACTGCAGCTGTTCACGGCTGGGGGTTGTTGTCTGTCTGAAAGACTAAAACATATCAAAGGCCTGGATGGAAACGGCCAATCAAATTGCTCAGCCATTCAGTGTCTAGTGAATATAACATGGCGTTCAGTCTATAGTTCAGTTCTGTGTGTGTATTACTATGAAGGCGCAGACCTAGGAAAAATGGGACTCTAAATTATATTTACTCTGTTGGATTTTTTGTCATCTGTGGACTTTGGACCTTGTTCTGTGTTGGAAGTCAATAAAGTGCATCTCTCTGGAAGAATTGGGTTGCTGCGGAAGAGTACTTACATCATCATTATAATAACTACTAATTAATTATTTACCCATGATACTACTATACATCATACTGTATATCACTACACCCAATATAATATATCACTACAACGTCATCACGCTTTTTCCTCTCAGGAGGTTGACAGACAAGCAAACCAGGAAGTGAAGTGAAGCCTGTGGAGACGCCGCGGTTCTTACTACATGACATGCTGCCTTTGATGCCTATATTCTGCTTTTATCTTTTAAGTGCAATCCACTTATTTTATTAAAGTGGTGTTCCACCCTAAAAAAAAAAAAATCATGACTGTGCCTAAAAAAAAAATAAAAAAAAACATTTGGAATTTTTTTTTTTGTTACTTACCTCTAAATGCCTGTTGCTAGGGGGTCCCTCGTAGTCTGCCTCTTCCAGTGCCTGGGCTGGTGACATCACTTCCCCCTTGGCACAGGAAGGGCTCGGCTCTGCTCCCTCCCTCCTGTTAACTTATCTGGGACCCATTACAGGTCCCAGGTGACTGAGCGGCCAATCACGCGCGCGGCCCCGCTCGCGCATGCGCAGTGGGTGCCAGGCTGTGCAGCCACAGCCCGGCGCCCACAGTTGCAATGCCGGCGCCCGGCATCGCTGGACCCTGGGACAGGTAAGTGTCCAAGTAAAAGTCAGCAGCTGCAGTATTTGTAGCTGCTGACTTTTAATTTTTTTTTTTTTTTGATGGGCCCTCCTCTTTTTTATATTTCCGAGTTTTACCAGTAAAACGGAGTTTCCAGACATTACTAAGGTTCCTGGGGAGACCTATTTCCCGGTGCTTCATGAGACCATTATTCTAGTGGTCATGGAAGCTGTGAGCAGGCTACTTACTCTCACTTGGGTATGGAGCTGGATGCATATAATGTGAAGGAGTGTCACGTTTTCCTCACCTACAGCGTATCATCTATACAAAGCACGGATGTTTGTTTCACTTTCATCTATGGACTGAAATTTTGGGACTCTGCTTTAGTCTTCTATTTTAAGTCTCTTTTCAATATCACTAGCGCTGCATCTATTTTGTATTTATAATTTCAGGGTAGTCCTTGCATGTCTATATTTTGTTTCTAAAAATGACTTTAAAGTTAGTGTTACTAAACCCACAACAGTAAAATCAGTCTGTATATGCAATAAAGCATGCTTGTCAGTGGCTGTCCGTCCATTAGGGGTGCCCAGGCCCCGCCCCTCTCTCCACGCCACCCCCTATATGCATAATGGATAGATTCATGCATAGCATGAATCTATCCATGGCTGCTGCGGCCACCCCCTATTCATGCGTCTTGCCCCTTTCGGCGCATGATTTCATGATTTACAGCGGCAAGGGATTATTTTTTTTTTTGAAGCACCTGATTAGAGCCAGAGGCTCTAATAGGCTTCAAAATAGGGTGGACTCAGGTTGCAGAGCATGCGACCGGAGCCCACCCAGGTGTGTTACAACAGCGAATGAATATTCGCTGTTGAAACACTGATCCTCAAACCAGCCAATCAGAGGCGGGTGTGAGACCCATTTTCCGTTTGGCCGAAAAGAGAAGACTCCTGATTGGCTGCCGAGGAGGAGGGAGGAAACAGAAGCTGTCATCGTGGCAAGCAGGAGAACGGGAAGCCGCTGGTGATGAACAGGAGGCTGCCGCCGAGCAGGGGGAAGCCGCCAGTGATGCGGTAAGTGCTACTGACCATTGGGGGGGGGGGGGGCGTGTGGCATACTGTTTGCCACCCCCCCAAAAAAAATTCCACCAGCTGCAACTGATGCTTGTCATACTCACAGTGGGACCTAAGGGGTTAATCCTCTGCATTGTTTAAAAAGGCTGTTTGATCCTGTCTTCTCTGATCCTCCCATTATTTTACTGTCCCCAATCCATCTGCTGATAGAACAGAGCCTTGGAGGCACTCCAGTTTGCTGTGTATTGCTGGAGAGTTTTCTTTTTTGTTTTTTTTTGGGAGAGTGTATGTGATCAGTGCAGGGCCAATCAACACTATCCAGACAAAGTCAGGGGTCGTGCAGCCTCATAGGACAGTCAGAGGAGAATGAAAACTCCTCCTAGAAGCTTTAACTAGTGCTTGGCCAGACACTAATAGAAGTCACAAGATTGCTATATACTGTTCATCAGAAAAAGTATTTAGCAGTTTATACAGTGGGGACGGAAAGTATTCAGACCTCCTTAAATTTTTCACTCTTTGTTATATTGCAGCCATTTGCTAAAATCATTTAGGTTCATTTTTTTCCTCATTAATGTACACACAGCACCCCATATTGACAGAAAAAGACAGAATTGTTGACATTTTTGCAGATTTATTAAAAAAGAAAAACTGAAATATCACATGGTCCTAAGTATTCAGACCCTTTGCTCAGTATTTAGTAGAAGCACCCTTTTGATCTAATACAGCCATGAGTCTTTTTGGGAAAGATGTAACAAGTTTTTCACACCTGGATTTGGGGATCCTCTGCCATTCCTCCTTGCAGATCCTCTCCAGTTCTGTCAGGTTGGATGGTAAACATTGGTGGACAGCCATTTTTAGGTCTCTCCAGAGATGCTCAATTGGGTTTAAAGCAGAGTTCCACCCAAAAGTGGAACTTCCGCTCATCGGATTCCTCCCCCCCTCCGGTGTCACAATTGGCACCTTTCAGGGGGGTGCAGATACCTGTATAATACAGGTATCTGCACCCACTTCCGGGAATAGACTCCCGCGGGAGTCATGCCCCCTCCCGCACTCCCCCCCTGTCTCCTGGGAAAGCCACAGGTCCCAGGAGATAGAGGGGACCATTGGGAACACGCAGCGCGACTCGTGCATTCGCAGTAGGGAACCTGGCAGTGAAGCCGCAACGCTTCAATTCCTGATTCCCTCACTTAGAATGGCGGCGGCAGCACCCGAGGACCGAGGGATGGTTCGGTCTAGGGTGCCGACATCGCTGGACCCCGGGACAGGTGAGTGACCTTATTTTAAAAGTCAGCAGCTGCAGTTTTTGCAGCTGCTGACATCTAAAAAATTTTTGTTGTTGTGAAGCCACTCCTTCGTTATTTTAGCTTTGTGCTTGGGGTCATTGTCTTGTTGGAAGGTAAACCTTTGGCCCAGTCTGAGGTCCTGAGCACTCTGGAGAAGGTTTTCGTCCAGGATATCCCTGTACTTGGCTGCATTCATCTTTCCCTTGATTGCAACCTGTCGTCCTGTCCCTGCAGCTGAAAAACACCCCCACAGCATGATGCTGCCACCACCATGCTTCACTTTTGGGACTGTATTGGACAGGTGATTAGCAGTGCCTGTTTTTTTCCACACATACCGCTTAAAATTAAGGCCAAAAAGTTCTATCTTGGTCTCATCAGACCAAAGAATCTTATTTCTCACCATCTTGGAGTCCTTCAGGTGTTTTTTAGCAAACTCCATGCGGGCTTTCATGTTTCTTGCACTGAGGAGAGGCTTCCGTTGGGCCACTTTGCCATAAAGCCCCGACTGGTGGAGGGCTGCAGTGATGGTTGACTTTCTACAACTTTCTCCCATCTCCCGACTGCATCTCTGGAGCTCAGCCACAGTGATCTTTGGGTTCTTCTTTACCTCTCTCACCAAGGCTAGGAAGGGTTCTGGTCGTCCCAAACGTCTTCCATTTAAGGATTATGGAGGTCACTGTGCTCTTAGGAACCTTAAGGGCAGCAGAAATTTTTTTGTAACCTTGGCCAGATCTGTGCCTTGCCACAATTCTGTCTCTGAGCTCTTTAGGCAGTTCCTTTGACCTCATGATTCTCATTTGCTCTGACATGCACTGTGAGCTGTAAGGTCTTATATAGACAGGTGTGTGGCTTTCCTAATCAAGTCCAATCAGTATAATCAAACACAGCTGGACTCAAATGAAGGTTTAGAACCATCTCAAGAATGATTAGAAGAAATGGACAGCACCTGAGTTAAATATATGAGTGTCACAGCAAAGGGTCTGAATACTTAGGACCATGTAATATTTCAGTTTTTCTTTTTTAATAAATCTGGAAAAATGTCAACAATTCTATGTTTTTCTGTCAATATGGGGTGCTGTGTGTACATTAATGAGGAAAAAAAATGAACTTACCGGTAAATGATTTAAGCAAATGGCTACAATATAACAAAGAGTGAAAAATTTAAGGGGGTCTGAATACTTTCCGTCCCCACTGTATTTACTAAAACGATTGCATTACCATATTCTGTGTACTGTAGGAGACCAGATGTAGTGAATGCAGGCTCCTGGATGTAGTATTACTTTAAATCAGTATTAAACCCAAAAGCAAATATTTATTATAATGCAGCTTACCAACTCTTAGACGTGATGGCTGCATTAGTTTCCTTTTTTAGGTCTTTTTTCTTCTATTTTTTATCTGGTGATCCAGCCATGAAGTCTGTTGTTTCTCAAAAGCACAAGCTCTTCATCAGAATGTATTGGTGTACATGGATAAGACAAACCACTTATTTCTGGCATAAAAAACCAAAGAAGAAAAGCGCCTCTTAAGTATAGCGGATTTATTAATGTGTTAAAAGCATAGTAAACACTCACATTAAGGTAGATGATATACTGCTTCCATGAAGAACTGGTCCCGGTGTCTCTCGGTGGTAATAGGTGATCAGTAGGGAGCCTAGATGGACGCCGTGCGTTGGCCGCGGACCTCCGCTCGGAGGCACCGGCTGTACAAGCGGTGTGGAGGACAAGTCACTTCCGCGTTCCAGCGGATCACGTGGGAGATGACGTCACTGGGACAGTTCAGACTAGCTGGGAACCACTACGCGTTTCAGAGCATGCGCGAAGCTCGTAACGAGCATGCGCACTCCTTTATCAAGTGTCCTTGATAAAGGAGTCCTTGAGACACTTGATAAAGGAGTGCGCATGCTCGTTACGAGCTTCGCGCATGCTCTGAAACGCGTAGTGGTTCCCAGCTAGTCTGAACTGTCCCAGTGACGTCATCTCCCACGTGATCCGCTGGAACGCGGAAGTGACTTGTCCTCCACACCGCTTGTACAGCCGGTGCCTCCGAGCGGAGGTCCGCGGCCAACGCACGGCGTCCATCTAGGCTCCCTACTGATCACCTATTACCACCGAGAGACACCGGGACCAGTTCTTCATGGAAGCAGTATATCATCTACCTTAATGTGAGTGTTTACTATGCTTTTAACACATTAATAAATCCGCTATACTTAAGAGGCGCTTTTCTTCTTTGGTTTTTTATGTTCATACGGAGACTGACTTCACTCAACAGGAAGCTGCCCTTGGTATCTTGGAGAAATAGATTTCCCGGATTCTTAGATTTCCATTGACCTAAGGATCACAGATTTTTTTCTGGCATTATCCATTGACTTTTTTCCTATTTATTTTGGCTGTATCTCCATGGACTTTGGCGCGATTACATTATTTGTCTTATCTCCACTTATTTCTGGCAGGGTTGATTAAAATCATCAGGTTTTATTAATTAATGTAAAACCTTTATCCAAAAAGGAAAACAACTGTTTGCTGTAACTGCTTATAAAGTAATAGCTGGAGTTGGCTTCAGTTTGTTAGTGTAATTAAATCTGCTAATGCTAATGATTAACACTACCCTTCCCCCAGACTGACAGTGCTGCTATCTGGCTATCTTTTCTCTCATTCCCCAATGTTTTCAGACAGGTAAATTGCATTACTAAAGATAAAGAAAAAGGGAGGGGATGCGGTCATGGTGATTACATGAAAATAAAATTACGTGTAGCACTTACCCCATGAGGAGCTGCTTGGTATGATAGGTTCTCTGTTCTCTGCCACGACCCTATAAACTGCTCTGTCCCTTCTGACACACCTGGCTATATGATAGAATGCTGAAAACACCTGTCTGAGTTTAACCACTTGCTTACAGGGCACTTAAACCCCCCTCCTATCCACTTTGATGAGGCACTTTGAATGACAATTGCGCGGTCATACAACACTGTACCCATATGAAATTTTTATCGTTTTTTTCACCACAAATAGAGCTTTCTTTTGGTGGTATTTGATCACCTCTGCAGTTTTTACTTTTTGTTAAAAAAATTTAAAAAACTGAATTTTTTAAAAAAATTATTTTTTTATTTTTTTTATATTTTGTTATAAAAAATTTAAAACAGGTAATTTTTCTTCTTCATTGATGTACGCTGATGAGGCGGCACTGATCGGCACTGATGGGTGGCAATAATGGGCAGTGATCAGTTACACTGATAGGTAGCACTGTTAGGTGGCACTGATTGGCACTAATAGTGGGCATTGATAGCTGGCACTTGTGGGCATTAATAGGTGGCACTTGTGGGCATTGATAGGTGGCACTGTGGGCACTGTTAGGTGGCACTGTGGGCACTGTTAGGTGGAACTATTAGGTGGCACTGATGAGGCAGATGTGCCTCTTCCACTTTGGGACCGATGTCCCTCACATCTGAGCCAGTGATCGGCTTTTTTTTCTACTCACGCTGTCAGAAAATTTGTGTTAAATAAACAATTGCGCAAATATCACGTGAAAAAAAAATTTTGCAACTATCACCTTTTTATTCTACACGGCCTCTGCTCTCAGAAAATATATAAATGTACTAAGGGGGTTTAAGTAATGTTCTTGCCAAAAATTACGATTTTTACATGTATGCGACAAATAAAAAAAATTACTCTGCAGCCGAACTGATTAAGACTGCTATTATGGTAGGCACCAGGGATGGGCGAAGGGTTCGGCCCGAGTATGATTTCGGGCTGAACATTGGCTGAATAATCGGGGCATTTGACCGTTTGTTTGGCCCGCCGACTTACCACAATGCACTGCGCCGCTGCACAGTGCATTGGAATTCCTGATTGGCTGAAGCAATGAAAGTTTTACCCAGTCGGGGTACAGAGCACTGTCAGAGCCATGATTGGACCCTACCACGATGACTCTATCCAATCAAGGCTCATTGCTCTTATGCCTCGTACACACGATCGGACTTTCCGACAACAAAACAGTGGAATTTTGTCCGAAGGGCGTTGTCTTGCATACACACGGCCACACAAATGTTGGCCAACAAATACAAACGTAGTGATGTACTACGTTGTTTTTCAGCTCTTTAGCGCCACCCTTTGGGCTCCTTCTGCTAATTTCGTGTTAATAGAAGTTTGGTGAGTGTTGATTCGCGCTTTTCTTTTCATGCTTTTCATTTAGCGCTTTTCAGTTTGTGTTTTTCATTTCGTGCTTTTCAGTTTGTTTCTGAACGGCTGTTCATCAAGCAGACATGTTGTGGAATCGGAGGAGATAACCTGTTATTTATTATTGGCCTTGGAGTTATTGCTTTGACATTTTTTTTGGTTAAATAATGATTTGATTTGGTATATTTTCTATATTTTTGGATGCATAGAATGCACTTTTTGGTTAAGTTCTATTGGCAGATAGCATGTCTAATTTTATTTGTTTTTCTTTTTTTAATGCACAATAAAAAAATTGTGGAGAATAATACTTGGCTATGTGTTTTACTTCAAATGACATTTTGGGAGCAGGCAGTTACATTTTAAAAAATACAATGTAAAATTCACAAGGGACACCAACATAGTTGTATCTTTGATTTTAAAAACTATGGGATAATGGTGTTGTGTTAACTTGCCCAAATAAAAAGCATAATAATATTCTTGATATCACTAGGAAAAAAAACCCTTTGAAAATTTGTTTGCAATAACTCCATCAGTATCACCAGCAAAGCAGCTTCATTATTATCCCATTAAAGAAGAAGAGAATTGTGCGCTGCATTTCGAGATTTTACATCACAAATGTTAATTCTCCAATACGAATGCTAGTTTACAAGACCGACCACTTCTGGCTCGTCCTTACTTCTGAGCATGTGTGTTTGTACTTTGGACTTTTGTCCGACGGACATGTGTACACATGATCAGAAAATCCGACAACACACATTTGTTGGCTTAAAATTTGAAGATATGCTAGCAACATTTGTTGGAGGAAAATCCGACAACAATTGTCTGATGGAGCATTATTATTATTATTATACAGGATTTATATAGCACCAACAGTTTACGCAGCGCTTTACAATATAAAAGGGAGACAATACAGTTATAATACAATAAAATACAAGAGGATTAAGAGGGCCCTGCTCAGAAGAGCTTACAATCTAATAGGGTGGGGCAGGTGGTACAAAAGGTTGTAACTGTGGGGAGTGGAGCATACACATGATCGGATTTTCTGCCAACAGCCTGATATTTCCCGTCGGAAAGTCCGATCGTGTGTACAGGGCTTTAGTCCCGCCCGCCCACACTATAAAAGTATTCTTTCAATAGCGGCCATTTGTAGTGTGATATCGGCGTGAAGAGAGATGGAACAGGGCTCTGTTTAGTGCTACTAGAGGTTTAGTGTATCTATTGTCAGTGTAGAATATCAGTTTAGTGTGAATATAGTGATAGTTCAGTCATTGTGAGTGTAGTGAACATTCATTTTTACACTAGTGTTAGTTTATTTTGTCAAGGCAGGTTTACCATAGCTCCCAACTGTCCCTGATTTCGAGGGACTGCCCCTGATTTGGAGCAATGTCCCTCTGTCCCCCTCATTTGTCCCTCATTTTGGTCTGATCTATATAGTTGTATATAAAATGCACTTTTTATCTTTCAAAAAGTATTTCCCAGCGCTAAACCTTTCATCCAAGTTCTAAATTGCTGCATTTGTAAATTTTAAAAGCCAATATAAAGGAATAGTAGTGGTAAAAAAAAGCCCTTGTGGATTTCATCTTTTTTTGGGATTAATTCTCCTTTAAGAGGTGTGGCAGGAGGTGTGTCCTATACCTACATTCGTTTGCTAATAGGCGTCCCTCATTCCCATCTCAAAATGTTGGGAGGTATGGGTTTACTGCAGTAAAGTTCAGTGCGTTAGTGCACGTTTAACGCAGTACTTTTCTGTGCATTATGTGCCATTTAACATAGTATATTTCAGTGGGTTACTACAAGTTTAATGCCATATATTTCAGTGCATTACGTGCTGTTTAACACAGTATATTTCAGTGTGTTACTGCAAGTTGAGCGCCGTATATTTCAATACGTTACTTGCTGTTTAACGCCATATATTTCAGTGCGTTACATGCCAATTAACGCTGTATATTTTAGTGCGTCACGTGCCGTTTAACACAGTATATTTCAGTGTGTTACTGCAAGTTTAACGCTGTATATTTCCTTGCATTGCATGCCGTTTACGCAGTATATTTCTGTGTGTTAGTGCACATTTAACGCAGTATATTTCACTGTGTTATTGCACTTTTACCGTCATATATTTCAGTGCGTTGCATGCCGTTTAACGTAGTATATTTCTGTGTGTTTGGGCACGTTTAACATAGCATATTTCTCTGCGTTACTGCCAGGGGCGGATCCAGGGGGAGGGCAACGGGGCAATTGCCCCCTCCGAGAAATTAGTGTGATGAACAGGCCAGTCAGGGCCCAGGGATGAGTGTGCGGGCGGGCCAGTCAGCGGGAGTTGGCAGGTGAGTGAGCTCCTAGTGTGGGGGATGGCGTGACATTTAGGGGGGCGCCAGTATGTGTCACTGGCTGTCTCCTCCTAATTTTATCTTCCTGTGTCCCCGGGCTCCGGCCGCCATGTTCAGTGTCCGGTGTCCTGTGATTGGGCGTATGTGGGTCACGTGAGGCGTAGAGCTGGCCTATCCGTGATTGCTCCTGAAGTCCCACCTCCACACATGACCCCCCATACGCCCAATCACAGAGCGATGCGCCGGACACTGAACATGGCAGCTACAGCGCGGGGGAGAGAAGCATTGTGAGTCCTTCTCCTCCGGACTTATGCAGGCCAGCCAGACACGAAGGTGGGTGAGACTCTCTCGTGACAGTCTTGTTACTGGCCCGTGGGGGGGGAGAGAGAGAAAGTCAGTTAGTGTAGTATGGGGGTCAGTTAGTGTAGTATGGGGGTCAGTTAGTGTAATATAATGGTCAATTAGTGTAGCATGGTGGTCAGTTAGTGTAGCATGGTGGTCAGTTAGTGTAGCATGGTGGTCAGTTAGTGTAGCATGGTGGTCAGTTAGTGTAGTATAGTGGTCAGTGTAGTATGGGGGTCAGTTAGTGTAGTATAGTGATCAGTTAGTGTAGTAAAGTGGTCAGTTAGTGTAGTATGGGGGTCAGTTAATGTAGTATGGTGGTTAGTTAGTGTAGCATGGGGGTCAGTTAGTGTAGTATGGTGGTCAGTTAGTGTAGTATAATGGTCAGTTAGTGTAGTATGGTGGTCAGTTAGTGTAGTATGGGGGTCAGTTAGTGTAGCATGGTGGTCAGTTAGTGTAGTATGGGGGTCATTTAGTGTAGTATGGGGGTCAGTTAGTGTAGTATGGGGGTCAGTTAGTGTAGTATAGTGGTCAGTTAGTGTAGTATGGTGGTCAGTTAGTGTAGTATAGTGGTCAGTTAGTGTAGTATGATGGTCAGTTCGTGTAGCATGGGGGTCAGTTAGTGTAGTATAATGGTCAGTTAGTGTAGCATGGGGGTCAGTTAGTGTATTTTCTGCCAGTGCCCCTCCCGAGACTAGGCTCTGGATCCGCCCCTGGTTACTGCATGTTGGATGCATTATATTGCAGTATATTATATCATCAGTGTATCTGTGTAGCGAGTACTCAAGTTAAAGTGCACCAAACACCACTTTCCATTGATTAAAGTGCATCCACGTACACATTTCCACATCTTTATTAGAGGATACACCCCAACCTGAAAGGAGTGGATTACAAGAAGGACCTGAGAAGAGCGAAGATCCAGGCTGCCCTGTGCAAAACCAACTGCACAGAGGAGGTAAGTATAACATGTTTGCATAGGTGTGCTCAGCCTATTGCCTTAGGGTGTGCACCTCAAAGCTCCAACACATGCGTGTGTGACATATTTACCAGCCTCTTCCCAGCTCTCCATCCTGAAGCAATGGGGGGAGGGGGGAGCAAGGGAGCTCACAGGGGGACCCAGGCAGCAGAAAGGACAGGGGTGGCATATATTGGTATGGTATTGGTATTTCCTCCTGTGGCAGCTGGTCATGTGATTGCAATCTCGGCTCTAAAATTAGGTATTTACAGCATTTATATTTATAAATCATTCACAGGGGTGGAAACTGCAATAGGAGGCAGCAGGAGGGGGAGGGGCAGCTCACACACCAACATAGAGGGAAGGGGGAGGGGGACACAGGAGCAGAGAGCAGAGTAGATAGCAAGTTTCTGATGACAGAGGCACGTAAACTGATCATGGTGTCTGGGTTCAGCAGCCATGATACACTGTGGTCAGTTTACATAGGGGTGGGGAGAAACTAGCAGGATCAGCCAGGTTTTTTTTTTTAGGTGTTATAGGGGGCAAAATGACACAGAACAAGCACTGTGACATATAACAACATGCTTTAAAGGAGCAGGATCCTTTTTTTTTTGGGGGGGGGGTTAACAAACGCTTTAAGGTGGGCCAAGGCACACCTGGCACACCCCCTGCACAATCTTATGAGAATACATTGTGTACAGTATATACACAGAACATAGGTGAAGATAACTCAAAACTCAACTAAGGCCTCATGAACACGGGGCATTTAGCAGTGTTCATTTAGCAGCGAAAAGCGCTGTTATAACAGTGGTAAAGCACCGCTAAATCTAGAGGCGCTTTACCGCTAACGGACCTGCCTCTTCAGTGTGAAAGGGGTCTTAGTCTCTCACTGAATTTAACAGGCCACCAGCAACGGGGCTGGACAGTGCACCTGTACCTTCCTCATTAGTTATGAGCTTCGAGTTCGAGTCGAACTCGAGTCGGGGTGTTCGCGGCAAATTCGAAAGCCGTGGAACACCCTTTAAAAAGTCTATGGGAGAAATCAAAAGTGCTAATTTTAAAGGCTTACATGCAAGTTATTGTCATAAAAAGTGTTTGGGGACCTGGGTCCTGCCCTAGGGCACATGTATCAATGCAAAAAATTTTTTTTAAAACGGCCCTTTTTTGGGGAGCAGTGATTTTAATAATGCTTAAAGTGAAACAAATAAAGTGTAATATTCCTTTAAATTTCGTACCTGGGGGGTGTCTATAGTATGCCTGTAAAGGGGCGCATGTTTCCCGTGTTTAGAACAGTCTGACAGCAAAATGACATTTCAGAGGAAAAAAAGTCATTTAAAACTACTCGCAGCTATAATGAATTGTCAGTCCGACAATACACATATAAGTTCATTGATAAAAACGGCATGGGATTTCCCCACAGGGGAACCCCAAACCAAAATTTTAAAAAATAAATGGCGTGGGGGTCCACCTAAATTTCATATCAGGCCCTTCAGGTCTGGTATGGATATTAAGGGGAATCCCGCGCCAAAATGAAAAAAAAATAGCGTGGGGCCCCCCCCAGACCCTTCAGGTCTGGTATGGATTTTAAGGGGAACCCCGCACCAAAATTTTTTTTAAAAATGGCGTGGGGTCCCCCCAAAAATACATACCAGACCCTTATCCGAACACGCAACCTGGCAGGCAGCAGGAAAAGAGGGGGGACGAGAGAGCGACCCCTCTCCTGAACTGTACCAGGTCACATGCCCTCAACATTGGGAGGGTGCTTTGAGGTAGCCCCCCAAAGCACCTTGTCCCCATGTTGATGGGGACAAGGGCCTCATCCCCACAACCCTTGGCCGGTGGTTGTGGGGGTCTGCGGGTGGGGGGCTTATCGGAATCTGGAAGCCCCCTTTAACAAGGGGACCCCCAGATCCCACCCCCCTGTGTGAATTGGTAATGGGGTACAAATGTACCCCTACCATTTCACAAAAAATGTGTCAAAAAGTTTAAAAAACACAAGAGACGGTTTTTGATAAGTCCTTTATTAATTTCTTCTTCTTCTTTCGGCTTCTTCTTCCATCTTCTTTCTTCTGGTGTTCTTTCGATGTTCTTCTTTCTCCATCTTCTTCTTCATATTCTTCTTCTCCATCTTCTTCTTCCTCCGCTCTTCTCGTCCCGCATCTTCCTCCTGGCTTCTTCTCCGCTCCGTCCACACGATCCGCCTCAGTGAGAATCTTCAGCCGTGTGACCCCGCCCTCCGTTATATATAAGAAATGTCAGAAGAAGCGGCTGAAGACTTCCACTGAGGAGGATCACCCAGGTCACCCAGGTCCCCAAACACTTTTTATGACAATAACTTGCATATAAGCCTTTAAAATGAGCACTTTTGATTATTCATGTTCGTGTCCCATAGACTTTAACGGTGTTCGCGTGTTAGAACTAATTTTTTGCCTGTTCGCAAGTTCTACTGCGAACCGAACCGGGGGGTGTTCGGCTCATCCCTATTCCTCATCACTAAATGCCAGAGCCTCATGCATCGGGGCTACACACCCAAGGTTCATCTGGGTGCATCAATCGCTCCCGCGCCTCCCCAAACAAACTCTCTAAGTTGTTAACAAATTTGCCATAATGTCATCAGGTGACTCTTAAAAGAGAAGTATGGGTTTCCTTTTTTTTTTTTTTTGCTTAATCCTAATCGTTATGAGCTGCTAGAATCTACTAATCTTCCCTGCCCTCTGAGAAGTGTACTCTTTCTGTTAAAATAGAGTTAATTACCTGTGGAGGGGGGGGGGGGGGCTACATACTTTCTTGAAGTGCCATACAGATAATGGGAAGTCTGGATCCACCCCCTTCCTTCTCCTTTCTGTGATTGACATCAGCTCTGGGCTTTCTGCTCCTTCCAGAGACTTCACTCAACACACAGAGCTGCTCCCCTCTTCCTCCTCCGTGTTGCAGACAGAAGGATCTCAGCACACATTCAGGGAAGCAGCAGGCATTAGTGAGTATAGAAGTCAGAGAGAGTGCTCTGTACAGTGTATTATATTCTACTTTCCTGCTAAAATTTTAATGCAAAGAATACATTTTAAAGTAAAATACAACACTTTTGTCAGCATTGCCTGCATTTACTGTAAAACAATTAGAGCTAATATTGTGATTTCATCATTTTATTGGCTATTCAGATTGTTGTATGTGATTGAGGTCATGGAGCCTCCCATGTACATACAGTGCCTTGCAAAAGTATTCACCCCCCCCCCCCCCTGGCATTTTTCGTGTTTTGTTGCCTCACAACCTGGAATTAACATGGATTGTTTGAGGTTTTGCATCATTTAATTTACAGAACATGCCCACAGATTTTATTTTTTTTATTTTTATTGTGAAGCAAACAACAAATAGGACAAAATAACAGAAAAAGTAATTGTGCATAACTATTTACCCCCCTAAAGTCAATAATTTGTAGAGCCACCTTTTGCGGCTATCACAGCTCCAAGTTGCTTTGGATAAGTCTCTATGAGCTTGCCACATCTTACCACATTCTTCCTTGCAAAACTGTTCCAGCTCCTTCAAGTTGGATGGTTTGCACTTGTGAACAGCAATCTTTTTAAGCCTAACCACTGATTTTCTACTGGATTGAGGTCTGGGCTTTGACTAGGCCAGGGATATGCAATTAGTGGACCTTCTGCTGTTGCAAAAGTCCCATCATGCCTCTGCCTCTGGGTGTCATGCTTGTGGCTGTCAGAGTCTTGCTATGCCTCATGGGACTTGGAGTTCTGCAACAGCTGGAGGTCCGCTAATTGCATATCCCTGGACTAGGTCATTCCAACACATTTACATGTTTCCCCTTAAACCACTCAAGTGTTGCTTTAGCAGTGTGTTTGGGGTCATTGTCCTGCTGGAAGGTGAACCTAAGTCCTAGCCTCAAATCACACACAGAGTGGTACAAGTTTTGCTCAAGAATATCCCTGTATTTAGGACCATCCATCTTTCCCTCAACTCTGACCAGTTTCCCAGTCCCGACTGCTGAAAAGCATCCCCACAGCATGATGCTGCCACCACCATGTTTCAGTGTGGGGTGGTGTGATGTGTTGGGTTTGCGCCCGATAGAGCGTTTTCTTTGATGGCCAAAAAGTTAAATTTTAGTCTCATCAGACCAGAGCACCTTCCTCCATACATTTTGTGAGTCTCCCACATGCCTTTTCATAAGCTCAAAACGTGCCATTTTGTTTTTTGCTGAAAGTAATGGCTTTCTTCTGGCCACTCTGCCATAAAGCCCAACACTATGGAGCGTACGGCTTATTGTCGTCCTATGTGCAGATACTCCAGTCTCTGCTGTGGAATTCTGCAGCTCCTCCAGGGTTACCTTAGGTCTCTATGCTGCCTCTCAGATTAATGCCCTCCTTGCCCGGTCCATGAGTTTTGGTGTGCGGCCGTCTTCTTGGAAGGTTTGCTGTTGTGTCTAGTTCTTTCCATTTAGTTATGATAGATTTGATGGTGCTCCTAGGGATCATCAAAGATTTGGATTTTTTTATAACCTAACCCTGACTTGTACTTCTCAACAACATTGTCCCTTACTTGTTTGGAGAGTTCCTTTTATTTTTCATGGCAGTGTTTGGTTAGTGATGCCTCGTGCTTAGGTGTTGCAGCCTCTGGGGCCTTTCAAAAAGGTGTGTATATGTAATGACAGATCATGTGACACTTACATTGCACACAGGTGGACATCATTTCACTCATGTGACTTCTGAAGGTAATTGGTTGCACCAGAGCTTTTTATGGGCTTCATAACAAAGGGGGTGAATACATACGCACATGGCAATTATCATTTTTTTATTTCTGAAAAATAGTTTTGTGTATATATATGTTTCTAATCTTACTTCACCAACTTAGACTATTGTGTTCTGATCCATCACATATAATTCAGATTAAAAAAAATTGAATTAAAGATGACGCCATGGAAACAGAGGCACGCAAAGAACGTGCTCGCTCTAGATAGCAGCTTGGTTGTGCACCTCTTCACCATGCACACACATTGTGAAGCTGTATCCACCCTCTGGAAACTTTTGAACTAAAAGAAAACCATTAGAGGCTGATTCTGGACTCTTCAAAAGACTATTCTGCAAAAACTAAAGTACTGGGAAAAGAAAGAAATGCAATGCAGGTATGAGAGTGTCAGGGCTGGGCTCAGCCCTTCCTTCTCAGAGCTGGCTGCTCAGCTGTCAGCTAATTGCCAGCTCCTATCTCTCCACAATTACTCAGCTGTTGATATCCTGCTCATCAGTCCTGCCTACTTAAGCCGTTCAGCCCAGTGGGTCTCTGCCTTCGCCTTGGTCAACATCGCAAGAAACGATCTCCTGCATTCCTATTTAAAGACTTGCTTTGCTGACATCCCTTCTGGCTCCAGATCCTGCTTGCTGTTTCACTACATTGATCCCTGACTTCTGGCTTGGCTGACTATCCGTTCTGGTTAGTGAAATTGGCTATGTTTTGACTACGTTTGTTCTTTTTACTTTTATTATTAAACAAGTGTGATTTAACTGTACTTCTGTCTCGGTCTGATTTCATGGTTTCTGACAGTAGGCGAAGGCCATGAATTCAGAAGATGCAGTCAATCCACTTGTTGGTAATATTTTTTCCAGTTTGGATGAACTAGATCACCGCATGGATCAGTTTGACATGGCATTACAAACACTCCTAAGTTGCACGGCTCACCTGAAATCTCCCATTGTGGCCGCCCGGTACAATCTATGTTGCAGGCCGACCCTGCCGCTATCGGTCAGAGAACAGCCACTATCGGTCAGAGATAAAACAATTAACGTCAAAATCGACGTTCAGGCCCCCCGGAGTGAGAACCTTGGTCTTGTGAATCCAATGGGATTCCCTGCGACTAAGTTGACGTAGGAAGCTACCCCCCTCCAATGTTTACTTACTCTCTCGATACCCCAAAAACTAAGTCCCCTGGGATATTGGCCATGTACTAATTTGAAATGTTTGGAGACATTATGTGTTTTTAATCCCTTTTTAATGTTGTTGACATGTTCTCCTAAACGGACATGGAGGGGTCGAGAGGTCCTTCCAATGTATTAAAGGCCACACCCACATTGGAGCATGTAGACGACCCCAACTGTTGTGCAAGTGATAAGTTGATCTATTTTATATTCCTTACCTTTGGAAGTGGCCCTAAAACATTTACGTTTTTTATTGTTACATTTAGAGTGCCTGCAGGCTGTGCATCGCCCACAGGCGTAAAAGCCTGAGAGAAAGGAAAACAATCTATTTTCTGATTGTATGGGGGGGGGTCCACCACTCCTGGAGCTAAACAATCTCGTAATGAAGGAGCTTTTTTGTATATAAACAACGGACGCGGTGACAACAGGGGACCCAGCACTCGATCCTGCTTAAGGATCGACCAATTTTTTGAGTCTAATTTCTCAAATTGCTTGTGTTAAACATTATAGTTAAGTACCATTTTAAAGTTGGAGACACTGGAACTAGTGTTCTTAACTTTATCAGAAATCAATGCTGTTCTGTCCATGGCTAAAACTTTCTCTACCTCACTTTTCAAAGTATGTGTATCGTATCCTTTTTCCACAAATCTAGATGTAAGTAACATAGATTGAGCAATAAAGTCACTATCACGTGTACAATTACGTCTTAGTCTAACGAACTGCCCCCTGGGGATGTTACATAGCCATGATTTATGATGGCAGCTCCCCAGAGGGATGTATGAGTTACGATCCGTAGGCTTAAGGTAATTGCACAATCTGAACCCATCACTATCTTTCCAAATCTCAAGATCTAGGAACACAATTTTTTCTTTACTGAAGTTCCAGGACAACTGGATATTCTTGGTGTTACTATCAAGCGTCTGTACAAAGGCATCCAAACTGGGCTGATCCCCTTCCCAGATCATGATAAGGTCATCTATGTACCTTTTGTAACACACTAATTCAGGGGGGCGATGCTTAAACACCACATCTTCCTCCCAGTGGGCCATGAAAAGGTTGGCCACACTGGGAGCGAAGCGGGCGCCCATTGCAACGCCCCTTTTTTGAAGAAAAAAATGGCGATTAAACCAGAAATAATTTCTGGCTAAACCAAAACTCAAACATTTCAAAAGGAACTTTTTGTGTCTCTCTGAGAGATCCGAGAATAAGGATAGGGCCCATTGGACAGAGGATAGAGCATCCTCATGCCCAATGATGGTATAAAGGGACCCTACATTGGCTGTAACCAAGATGCTCGAGGGAGAACATCTAACTGATTCAATGATTTGGATAATGTGTTTGGTGTCTTTGAGAAAAGCATCCGTTTTACATACCAGGGGCTGAAGAAAATGGTCAATGTATTGGCCTAACCTAGAGGAAATGGAGTCAATATCATTAACTATAGGCCTCCCAGGAGGATTGACAATGTCCTTATGAATTTTTGGGAGTAAATAATGGGGGTTCTGCAAAAGAGGGGGTCCAAATAGGATGCCTCCTTCTTATTGAGAATGTTCCCATTCTTCCCCTCCTCTATTAACCAATGGAGCTCATCCTTATACACCAACATGGGATCTTTATTCAAAATTAGGTATGTATCACGGTCTTCCAGTAATCTATGTAGTTCTCCCAAATATTTGGATTTGGCTAGAATCACCAAACCCCCTCCTTTGTCCGCAGGGCGTATTATGATGTTATTTCTTGTTTCTAGAGATTTCATACCCTGCCTGATGTATTGTGGGTCTACTACCTTTCTAACCTTCATTTTGTCCAGATCATTAAATAACATATTCTTGAACACCTCAAGATACTTGTTGTCAGCATTGAGAGGGTTGAAAGTGGATTTATTCCATAATTTCAAATGTGAACCCCCTGCAGTAGTAACTAGTCTACTGGGATTTGACAAAAAATATTTCTTCATATTTCAATTTCTAACGAATTTATGAATGTTAACATATGTATCGAATTTGTTCAAATTTTGAACGGGAGCGAATTTCAACCCTCTATCAAGGACTTTAATCTCGCTCTCGCTCAACGAACAACTACTCAAGTTGTAAATTCCTGCTCCTAATGGGGTTTTTTCTTTTTGGAATCTCCTACCCCCTCTACTTCCTCTCTCTCTTTTCTTTTTCGGGGTGGACCTTTTGTTTGTGGAGACGGTTGCGACCGGTGTTTCCACCACTCTCCCGGGTTGGGCTGATACATCTGTATCCCCCTCCCCGGCCCGCTCTGGGCCCCTAAAAAATCCCCTCCTTCATTGGTGCCTTGTTGTTGTAACTGAGTAAACCTGTTGTACAAAGGTATTTGTCCCCCACGTGTATGTTGGGGTATATCTCTTCTTCCATCATTATTAGGGTAAGAGTATAGGTCTTGTCTTTGACTTTCCCACTCCTGGGGTGATCTATAATCCGTTGGTAATATGGATAGTAGGAATTATCCCTAACTGGAGTTTTGGGGGGACCCCTCCCCCTACCTCTGTCCCTCTTGAAATTCCCTCTGGTTGCCTGGCCACCTCTAGAGGAAGGGGGGGCAGGTGGGGGATAATTATACGGAGCAGGCACAGCAGGGGGAGGAACTGGCACGCTAATTATATCACTCTGTGAAGGATGGACATTTGACCCAGGTGAATTAGAAGAGGGAGTGGCCTGCCATTTAAATATATTCCCACTCCTAAAATCATCTGAGTCTCACATGTATTTTTTCTTATTCTGGACCTCAGTGTCCCATTTAGTGAGTTTATTACCAAAATCTGCTGATAATTTTAAAAATTCTTTGCTATTTTTAAACGGTTCAATTGTATTCTTAATGTCACGAATCTGTGACTCCAAAAATTCAATTTTCCTTTCTTTGCGTGAAAGCAATAATTGTAGCAATTCAGAACCCTTTTTAATAAAGAAATCTCTCCATTCTATCATAGATGCCTCATCATAGAGACCATCATTTGGTGGAATATCCCACCTAAGCCTCCTTGGGACTAAATTAGAGGACTATTACTATTACTATTACTATTTTTAGTGATGAATATGTTCTTCTTGTGCTTTTAATGTTTGTACTTAATATGCTGTGGAAGATGGATGATCCACGATCTTGAGCTTGAGCGCGGGGTGATTATTACACAATTTTTTATCCTTTATTCTATTTTTGTTTTAGTTTTTTTACCAGTAAACCATCCCATTTGTATACAAAGTTATGGTTATTTGCTAACAGTAATCCTATGATAGGGTTCTCTCAGTTGAACCATTGAAACTGTAGGTTGTATTGTGCCTCTATGTACTTTCTTCCTGGTTGTTATGGAGATTGGTACACACTGGCGCCTATAGGTTATTTCGAGCAGTGAAAATGCACTTAAGCAGGTGTTCTCACGTCTTGCCGTCACCGCTGAGGAAGTCCCGCCCCCTTTAGGGACGTAACGCGTACGGTATCACCACGTGACTGGATCGTGACTTCACCCGCGCCCTGCTCGTATTATCCTCGTGGATCATCCATCCATTCTGACGCTCTTATCCTTCGCACTGGGGTACAGTGCTATACTTGTAAGTGTTCCTACTGTGTTTTTTACAATAAATCTTTTAGCAGTATTCAGAGAGCACTAGATTTCCTTTATATCTTTTCCATGTGATCATTGCAAGCTCACCAGTTGCCGATGTCTGATCAATCTTACATGCATCTCCTCCTGTCATTATCCCTGTGAGGGAACCGCTGTTTTAGACCTGACTGATTTACTCAGGGGTCCATCTGTTGAGGTGAGCGGCTTGTATTACCGAAGGTGGAGGTTTCTTTCACTACAGTCACTCAACTTGCTTTTGATGTCACCTGAGTAACCGGAGTAATTACTGGACTTTTCTGCATTTGCAATTGACATATGGACGTTTATTGAATGTTTTATTAGTATACATTTATGCGCTGTACTGCCTTTTATTTTCATTTATGTCTTGGGATTTGATAAATTCACCCTCAGTACTACAGCTGCTTTTAGTTAGGATTTTATGGTCCGCGCTGGTTGATTTTATTTGTATTGTCTCATTCTTACCCGGTACTAAGAATGTAAGGGCTGACGCTTTGTCACGACAATTTTCCTCCACTTCCAAGATGGAGTCGGTTCCGGTTCCTGTGATTCCTCCTGATCGTATCCTGGCTATGGTTCGCACCAGTCTCACTTCTCCTTTGGGTGACAAAATTCTTGCTGCTCAGGTCCATGCTCCTCCTGAGAAACCTTGTGACCGCTGCTTTGTCCCAGAGAGTCTCCGTACTGCCGTGCTCCAGACTTACCATTCTCCCAAGGCTGCTGGCCACCCTGGGAAGAATCGACTCTTTTTGGGCCATTTGCCAACAATTCTGGTGGCCTAGTCTACGTGCTGATGTAACCGCCTTCGTAGCTGCTTGTTCCATGTGTGCTCAGAGTAAGACTCCATGACATCTTCCAGTGGGCCTCCAACAACCCATACCCAATGTAGAGAGGCCCTGGACCCACCTGTCTATGGATTTCATTGTGGAGTTACCCAACTCCCAACAACACAGTTATCCTTATGGTGGTTGACCGGTTCTCTAAAATGTCTCATTGTATTCCACTTAAGAAGTTGCCCACTTCTAAGGAACTGGCTTGCATTTTGCTCGGGAGATCTTTCGCTTACATGGGCTAACCAAGGTGATTGTCTCAGACAAGGGGTAGTCAGTTTGTGTCCCGGTTCTGGCGAGCCTTTTGTGCACAGTTGGGAATTCAGCTGGATTTTACCTCTGCATATCACCCGCAGTCCAATGAGGCTGCAGAACGAGCCAACCAGTCCTTGGAGCAATTGTTGCCATATTTCTGACCATCATAACAACTGGTTAGACCTCTTACCGTGGGTGCAGTATGCTCACAATAGTGCCTTGAATTCTGCTTCCTGGTTGTCCCCGTTTATAGTGAATTATGGTTTCCAACCTTCCATGTTGCCTGACCCATTTATTCCACAGAGTATTTCTGCGTTAGAGGAGCATCTCCGTGGTCTTCGTTCCACTTGGGCACAAATCCAGGAGGCTTTGAGACATGCTAATGATAGGTACAGACTCCATGCTGACCGCAGACGCCTGCCTGCGCCTTCCTACCAGGTTGGGGACAGGGTCTGGCTGTCATCTCACAACCTCCGACTTCGTGTTCCCTCACTGAAGTTTGCACCTCGGTTTATTGGGCCTTTCCGTATTCTTCACAGGATTAACCCAGTGGCTTACGCATTAGACCTTCCTTCTAATATGTGTATTTCGAATGTATTTCATGTCTCCTTATTAAAACCTTTGGTCTGCAACCACTTTACCACCTAGGCGCCATGTCTTCATCATGTACAGGTTGATAACCATGAGGAGTATGAAGTACAGTCCATTGTTGACTCCCGGAGGTTCCGTGGGCGCATACAGTATCTGGTGCATTGGAAGGGTTACAGTCCGGAGGAACGCTCTTGGGTCTCATCCTCGGACGTCCATGCCCCTGTCGTCCTCCGTGATTTCCATAGATGTTTTCCCCTCAAGCCTGGTGGTCCTCCGAGGTTGTTGAGGAGGGGGTACTGTCAGGGCTGAGCTCAGCCCTTCCTTCTCAGAGCTGGCCGCTCAGCTGTCGGCTAATTGCCAGCTCCTATCTCTCCACAGTTACTCAGCTGTTGATGATATCCTGCTCATTAGTCATGCCTACTTAAGCTGTTCAGCCCAGTGGATCTCTGCCTTCGCCTTGGTCAACATCACAAGAAACGATCTCCTGCGTTCCTGTTTAAAGACCGGCCTTGCTGACATACCTTCTGGCTCCAGATCCTGCTTGCTGTTCCACTACATTGATCTCTGGGTCTTGGCTTGGATGACTATTCATTCCGGTTACTGAACTTTGGCTATGTTTTGACGTTTGTTCTTTTTACTTTTATTATTAAACAAGTATGATTTAATTGTACTTCTGTCTCGGTCTGATTTCATAGTTTCTGACAGAGTTGCATGTACTACCTATTTTTGCATTCCTATACTTCTCCTTTAAATTACTTGAAGGTAACCTGTATTGCTGGGAAATTCCCCTAGACATGTTTTAGAAACTAGAATAGAAATTATTTGTAATACTAGACAATAGATACATATCTGACATTCATTTGAATGTGTGACTTGGTACATGCAGGTGAAAGTTAAAAACTTATATTATAATTTTAAATAAAATGCATACATTTTGCTGTTGTAAATGTTTAATAACAGTGGTAACCAGGGGCGTTGCTAGGTCTACAAACGATCTGGGGCTAGAGCCCATAGCAGCGAAGTAAAAAAAGTCATACGCTTGGGCGGGCATACACATGTATATAATATACCTGTGTGTGTGTGTGTGTGTGTGTGTGTGTGTGTGTGTGTGTGTGTGTGTATATTATCATTACATCAGGGTCCCCAAAGCCCCTCTCATTACATCAGGGCCCCCGTAGAGCCTCCCCCTTACATCACGGCCCCCACAGAGCCTCCACCTGACATCAGGGTCCCCAGAGAGCCTCCCCTTTACACCAGTGTGCCCAGAGAGCCTCCTCTTACATCAGGGTATTAAGAGAGCATACCCCTTATATCAGGGTCCCCAGAGAGCCTTCCTCATGTCATTTTCGCATACAGAGAGGCTAGGGTATACAGAAGACAGGCTAGGGTATACAGAAGACAGGCTAGTGTATACAGAAGGGTATACAGAAGACAGGCTAGGGTATACAGAAGACAGGCTAGCATGTACAGAAGACAGCCTAGGGTATACAGAAGACAGGCTAGGGAATACAGAAAACAGGCTAGGGTATACAGAAGACAGGCTAGGGTATACAGAAGACAGGCTAGGGTATACAGAAGACAGGCTGGGGTATACAGAAGGGTATACAGAAGAAAGGCTAGGGTATACAGAAGACAGGCTAGCGTGTACAGAAGACAGCCTAGGGTATACAGAAGACAGGCTAGGGAATACAGAAGACAGGCTAGGGAATACAGAAGACAGGCTAGGGAATACAGAGGACAGGCTAGAGAATACAGAGGACAGGCTAGGGAATACAGAGGACAGGCTAGGGAATACAGAGGACAGGCTAGGGAATACAGAGGACAGGCTAGGGAATACAGAGGACAGGCTAGGGAATACAGAGGACAGGCTAGGGAATACAGAGGACAGGCTAGGGTATACAGAAGACAGGCTAGGGTATACAGAAGACAGGCTAGGGTATACAGAAGACAGGCTAGGGTATACAGAAGACAGGCTAGGATATACAGAAGACAGGCTAGGGTATACAGAAGACAGGCTAGGGCAGTGATGGTGAACCTTGGCACCCCAGATGTTTTGGAACTACATTTCCCATGATTCTCATGCACTCTGCAGTGTGTTTGAGCATCATGGGAAATGTAGTTCCAAAACATCTGGGGTGCCAAGGTTCGCCATCACTGGGCTAGGGTATACAACAGAGAGGCTAGGGTATACAGAGAGGCTAGTGTATGCAGACAGGCTAGTGTATACAGAAGACAGGCTGGGGTATATAGAGAGGCTAGTGTATATAGAGAGGCTACGGTATACAGAAGACAGGCTAGGGTAGACAGAAGACAGGCTAGTGTATATAGAGAGGCTAGGTTATACAGAAGACAGGCTAGGGTATACAGAGAGGCTAGTGTATACAGAGAGGCTAGTGTATACAGAAGACAGGATGGGGTATACAGAGAGGCTAGTGTATATAGAGAGGCTACAGAAGACAGGCTAGGGTATACAGAAGACAGGCTGGGGTATACAGAGATACCGATCAAAACGGAGTGCACCCCGTGTGAAAGGGGCCTTATGAAAACAGTTTAAATTGTAATAAAGACAGTAAGATAGACAGTATTGGACAGCCAGTTAAAGAATACCTGTGTGGTATTGTGAGGTCCAAATCACTAGCTAGCAGCTTATCTTTAAACAAACAAAACAGTCCATAAACTCTGGTACAAAAAAAAAGTTTTGGTTCACTGGCAACATAAACTTGTCCCACCACAAGGTTTATGGTCTCTACCCCAAGGTCATAGATATCCCAGTAACATCTCAGCAACCAAACAGCCCACAGCTCTATCACAGCTGTGTCCTGGTCCACACAACACCTCATTGATACCTCCTGATTGCTTCCTACCCTTTTCAGGCCCCTCTTGCAGGGGTTAACCCTTTCAGACTCAAGTTATCCATTAATGGTGTTGGAGGCCCTTTGCCATCCAAGATATCTCTGAGCCTCCGGCTTCTGGGTCAGAAAAGAATCAGGCCTAATACAACTGGGAAAACTGCAAATCATTTTTCCCATTTTAACAGGTCAACCCAAAACCCCTCACCCTACAAGGGTGAGAATTTTTAGGTGCTTCTTTTGTCATCCCCCTTTAAGGGACCACAACCTGGACCACAACCCAAACCATGTGGACACATACTGTATCTATTTGCTATCCAGCGCTTATCCCTGACGTCCTGTACACAAGTAATGAGCAAACATTACATTTTTTTTTTCTCCTATCAAAAAAAAATAAAAATACCAAACACTGCAGCACTAACAACAATTTGCTTTCCAGTGGTGTAGTTTTTAACCATTTGTAATCACAAAATATGCTTCTGAATTCAAAAATGGTTTACGTGCCTTGATTATTTTGTTCATTTTTGTAATTAAAAGCCGGTTGAAAGTGGGTGATAATTATTTAAAATTGCCATGTGTACGCGCAGTGCTGATCATCCACATTACAATCAGTAGTTGAAAACTGTTGTGTGTGTAAAGTTGGAAAGGCACATACTGTTCTTTATTAAAAGGGATTACCAGAGCACTATTGTTCAGATAGACAACACAGCAGATCAGGTTGTTTTGCGGCAAAATTTGACTGATTGAAACCTCAGACTGATTTACTAAAGGCATAAATAATGTCCACTCGTGAAGCATTGTACACACGGGCAAAATATCGTCCGGTTCATCGTTTACCGGTTCAACAGAAACCTGTGTACATAAGCCTGTTCAACAGAAGCTGTCCGAACAACGGCTTCTGTTGAAAATCAGTGCTGGCAACCAGGGGCGTTGCTAGGTCTACAAAAGATCTGGGGCTAGAGCCCATAGCAGTGTAGTAAAGAAAGTCATACGCTTGGGCGGGCATACACATGTATATACAGTAATATATGTGTGGGTGTATATATATATCCTCAGAGAGCCCCCCGCTTACATCAGGGTCCCCAGAGAGCCCCCCCTTACATCACCTTACATCAGGGTCCCCAGAGAGCCTCCTCCTTACATCAGAGTCCTCAGAGAGCCTCCCCCTTACATCAGGGTACCCAGAGGGCCCCCCCATTTACATCAGGGTTCCCAGAGAGGCCCCCTTACATTAGGGTCCCCAGAGAGCCTCCTCCTTACATCAGAGTCCTCAGAGAGCTTCCCCCTTCCATCAGGGTACCCAGAGGGCCCCCCCCACTTACATCAGGGTTCCCAGAGAGGCCCCCTTACATTAGGGTCCCCAGAGAGCCTCCCTCTTAAATATGGGTCCCTAGAGAGCCAAGGCCTTAAAATCAGGGTCCCCAGAGAGCCTCTCCCTTACATCACCTTACATCAGGGTCCCCAGAGAGCCTCCTCCTTACATCATAGTCCTCAGAGAGCCTCCCCCTTCCATCAGGGTACCCAGAGGGCCCCCCCCCCACTTACATCAGGGTTCCCAGAGAGGCCCCCTTACATTAGGGTCCCCAGAGAGCCTCCCTCTTAAATCTGGGTCCCTAGAGAGCCAAGGCCTTAAAATCAGGGTCCCCAGAGAGCCTCTCCCTTACATCAGGGTCCCCAGAGAGCCCCCCACTTACGTAAGGGTCACCAGAGAGCCTCCCCTCCCCTTGGGGACACCTGCAGAGACTCGGGGCTATTGGCCTCAGATTCGGGGCTATAGCCCCAAAAGCCACCCCCTAGCAACGCCCCTGCTGGCAACCAATGGTTGGGGGGGTAGTGCCCCGTCAGGACACAACATTCATGCAAACATATGTAAGCACAAATCAATGTTTTTATTTCATTTTCCTTGTGCATGTTTGGGTGTTAAAAGTGAATAAAGCTAACAGGTATTTAAAGTTGCAACATGAACAGTAAATCAATCTCTGAGTCCTTTCAATAGGCTTCTTCAGCACCGCTGAAAAGTTTTTTTTGCCAGTGTTGTGATGCTATAGCTCTACCTGCTGGCTTTATATAAGACTACATGCTGTGAATAAGCAATAGTTCATATTTACCTGATTAAAAGAGAAATATTTTTTTAAACAATCCTGACCATGATAAAAAAGAAAGTACTGTATATACTTGAGTATAAGCCGAGTTTTTCAGCACATTTTTTTGTGCTGAAAGTGCCCCCCTCGGCTTATACTCGAGTCAAGCACTTTTCTGGTGCAAAGAAATACATTTTCCAAACCGACTTTGGGGCCCCATATCTCGGGGCCACTTGGTGCTAGGAACCCCAAATTTGGTGTACAAACCCAGTGGAACTACACTACAACACATCCAAAGCTGGGGTTCCTTGCAGTAGCCCCGAGATATGGGGCCCCAAAGTCGGTTCAGAAAATGTCAATCTCTGGTGCAGAAAAGTGCTTGACATGTCCAAAACCAAATTGGGGCCCGTGTCTTGGGGCCACTTTGGATACGTTGTAGTGCTAGTTCCACTGGGTTTGCACACCAAATTTGGGGGTTCCTAGCACCAAGTGGCCCCGAGATACGGGGCCCCAAAGTCGGTCAACTGTGTCCATCTGCAGCAATGTCATTTCGGGACCCAAATTTTGGCTGCAGCTAGGGGGCATCTAGGAACCCTTAACTACCGAGTTTGAAGTTCGGGAGACCTTTGGCTGCAAATGTTCACAGTGAGGCTGCAAATGGGCATTGTTGACCCTCTTTTTCACTTACAGTAGCTGCGCATTTCTCACCCTAGGCTTATACTCGAGTCCATAATTTTTTGTGGTAAAATTAGGTGCCTCAGCTTATATTCGGGTCGACTTATACTCGAGTATATACGGTAGGCACCTAACCAGTATACATTAATTTGAAGGAAATTTGTAGTGAGAGAAATACAGGGGATGCTATTGCTGACCTATTTCTAAAAGTGTTTGTTGCCTGGCTGTCCCTGGCTTCCAGTCGCTGCTAATTTTGGGCCCCCCAACAACCAATGGGCCTTGGGCACACACCTAAGCCAGCATGTGGATGATCCACATACCTGGGAACTTTTGAAAATGGTAAGTCCTTAGAATGGGGGCAGTGTAGGGTGGGAGGGGGGGGGGGGGCTAATATGGCTCGAGTAAAACACTGTGGTGAATTGTAGGTGTGGAACAATTGCTCTATCAGTGAGAGGGGCTTACGACTTGAGCCTATGTACTTAGTGCAAGAGGCAGGGGTGTTTAATGTACAAAGTGCAGGGGTCCAGGGTGGATACGCACTTAATGTAGGAGTCAGATGTGTGTGATGCACACATCTCGTAACTCAAGGTCCATTGTTAGGGAAACCCAACTGGGACAACCGAACAAGGTTCCACCTGTCTCTCTACTACATCCTTCCTTCAAGGTACACAATTCTCCCCATCCCCTTTATATGGGGTTCTGCCAAAGAGGCAGGAAAAACTGGTCACATCCTACTATGGGAGGGGGCCGTTAACTAGGTAATAAGTTAACCCTTTCCTATGTACTTTCTGATATGCCAGGGGCAGCTAATCCCCCTGGTCCACTTCTGCACAGCAGCTACTTCCCTTTTCTCTCCCTCTATCCTGACAGTCAAAGAATTCAGAGTGCAATGTGCATGCTTACATCTCTGATATCAGAATTATGGAGATGTAAACTAGTGTTTCTCAACCTTCTTTTCATTCATGGCACCCTTTAAAACTGTACAATTTCGAGGCACCCCATTCTAAATGTTGAAAAAAATACGACGAATAGTTTTACATAACGCAGCAACATCCACGCATATAGGACACCCAGCATCAGAGGTGATTTATTCTTTCAAAGCAAAAACACCAAAGCAGGGGAGAGGCAAACAAGGATGCTGTGCATGTGCCTGGCATCCTGCTTATCAACAGATAATGTTACTGGTTGTTAGAAAATTGGTGGCTAGAAGGTTGTAATAATGCACAATGAAAACCTGTGACTTTGTGTAACTAAAAGGCAGGCTTGAACCACCTGCTGACTTATAAACAAATTTTGAGCAATGTTTAGGCATTTTGCCAAGGCACTTGTGAAGAAACCTCAAGGCACCCTGGTTGAAAAAAGGCTGATGTAAATGATTCAGGATATGACCCGGCTGAGTGATGAATCCAGCAATGCCTCTTATAGTTCAATGTTCAACAATATTCAAATATATCAACTAGATAAATAGGAATAATCTGGTCACTTACCATTGCAATACACAAAAGCTGTTACATTTCATGCTAGGGTTCTACTACCAGGTTATTGGTCGTTAAGAAGATTGAGTTCCACAGAAAATCTGTTTGAAAAAAATGCAGATTGTGCAGCAAGCATTTACTAAGCATGTCCAAACTCTCAGCGAGCTTCGAGAAACTATCTTGATATCTTGAAACAGTGCCAGGAAAGAGCCCAGTACAAACATGCCAAACTTCGTGCCCCCCCCCCCAAGATAAATGAGCATTATTTATCAGCAAAAATCCCCCCCCCCCAAAAAAAACACCCCTCCTCCAAGTACAAATCCACCCCCCTGCTGAAATCACCCCCTACTAGTACAAATCCCCCCCCCCCAGCACAAATGCCCCCCCCAAAAAAAAATCACTCCTCCTAACACAAATTCCCCCCCCCCGCAAAAAAAATCCCCTCTTAGCAAAATTCCCCTTTCCCCTCTACCATATCATCTCTTTAAGCATAAATCTCTGATCCTAGCACAAATCCCCTTCCCCCATCCCCCCACCCAACACAAATCCCCTTAAATCACCACTCCTAGCAAAACCCCCTCGTAGAACCATTTTTACCTCTTAACACTCCCAACACAAATCCCCTTGCTCTCAGTCTTCTTACGGCGCTCCTGCACCTCATATGATACCACAGTGCCCCAAGCAGCCGCCCCTCCTGCCCACCCCTTGTCCCTGCCTTGTCTTTTAAAAGACTCTTCAGCTCCATGTTAGTCCAAGATCCTAATGCTCAATGTCACATTAAAGTGACTATCTCACTCTTATAAAAAATCTGAGAGAAAAAAGGTCTTTTTAAATCAAGCCATTACTTCTTGTCCTGTTGCCTGCACCATAGAAGTTCTATAAAGTGAGGAACTCATTTTGCTTGAAAATCTTGTTCACTCAAAACTTCCAGGAGTGTCAGATTACTTTGCACAATGGGAACCAGGCATCTGATGACAACTATGCTGAGGATCCTTCAGCAAGCTTTCCTCTTCATCCCAGAAAAGTTCATAGGCATGGGTAATGGAACAGGTAAGTATTAATTGCTTGCTTTATAGGGGGCTATTTTATTTGAATTTTTTAAAAGCAGCAGCCACTTTAAACAAGCTGTTAACAGGCTTCGGTAAGCTTTCAAAAAACTTCTTAAAGCTTGCTGAAGCCTACTTACAGTTCCTTTAAATAACAGTCAGCTTTCCCTTTAAAATCGGGATTCAACATCCCCAAACTGGAGCTGGAAGCTGCTTCAAAGGCTTCAAGAAAGTAGTACAGTAAAGTTACATAACTGTGTAAAGGTAAAAAAAAACTAGAATCTCCCCTGTCCAAAGTTCATTTTTGGTTTAAATGTATTGGCGTTAACAGTTTTCAGAAGTGCTGATAGAACTGCAATATCATAACGTCAATATCTTGATGAGATAAGATAATGATCACAGTAAATGTTAAACTTTACTTAGGGTAGAGGTGGAGTTACTGGAGCAAAACAAAATCTCAAAAATATCTGGAACAGTGTGGCATTATAGGCTCAAATTCAGCAGCATGGCAACTGTCAAATCACTTTCATTATGAGTGGAGTCTATAAGATTGTTCAAACCAAAACCATCAGTGGGAAAATAAGGAGAATAGTTATATCATCACTTTATGTCTGATTTTCAAGGCAATTCACTCATCATCTGGGCTTACTTAAAAAATATATAAACCCTTTTGCTAAAATTTCACTTTTAACATCTTAAAGTGACGCTATCTGCACAGGGCTTTTATTGGTTGAACTAGATGGACTTGTGTATTTTTTCAACCAGACTAACTATGTAACTAAATGTAAAACATTACAATGTAGCACTCTTCTAGTTAGGATGCTAGGTAAATTTCGTTTTTTGGATCATTCTGTAGTCAAGGGAACAGTCAATGTTTGCTCTGGTCTGTCTGGGGTTTCACGGCCTTGGATTTTGATTGCTTCCCTCTACTTCTAGAATTAGTTTCTTAAACTTGGGGGGGGGGTTCAAATAACCAGTCTGAGTATTGATCAGGAGCTAGCCAATCCCTGGGGAGGTGTGCCCAGATGGTGGCTGGGCAAGCTGATAAATAATCTGCAGTCCTGGAGAGATGGTCTTACTGTCAGGGCTGGGCTCTCAGCAGCTCCCTTCTCTGTGCTCAGGCTGCTCAGCTGTCAGAACTGTCAGCACTCATCATTCCACAGTGGCTCACCTGGTGATTATTTCTTGCTTGTCAGTCCCGCCTACAGCCAGCCCCTTCTGGCTATTTAAACTGCCTTGTTCAGTCCTTTTGTGCCTTCCCCTTGGTCAACATATCTGGAGATTCTTTGCTGTGTTCCTGTGAAAAACTTGCCTGGCTGACGTCCCTTCTAGTTCCTGATCCTGTTCTTCTGCCTCAGACTACGCTGATCTCTGATTTTCCTGATTTACTGGCTTGTCTGACTATCCGTTTTGGCTTCTGATCCAGATGTGTTTTAACTACATTTACTGTTTTGTACCAATTTTACTATTACGTTAAAAGGTGTGATTTTTACTGATTTTCCTGTCTCCGTCTGATTCACGGTTCTCGACACTTACTCAGCGAGGAGAGGTTCCCAGCCTTAGAGGGGGCTGTTGCCCCTCTGAGGCAAGCCTTGGATTGTGCTGCTGTTTAATAAGGTCTTGAAACAGACGATCTGGAAGAGACCTGGAACTGGCTGCAGGGCATTACCAAAGAGATCTGGTCTTGAGAAGAATTTTTCTCACTGACTGGATGGTGTTAGAAGGAAGCTGGAAGGTGGCAGCTGTCCTGTGGACCTGTAAAGACTCTGCACTGAATCTTGGTGACCATGTGCTTTTGGGATATGAGTGTCAGAAAATGCTCTGACTGAGAATGCTCTCATAGGGTGTCAGATACTGGCTATTTGCCTGTTTTCTGGACTGCGTGCTTAGCGTGTCTTTCCTGTACGGTAACGTGTTCCTGAAGATGCAGTGGTTATCTATGGCTGTGCAATTAGGCAGGGTAACCAGGTGCTAAAAAACTGCCTCATGGTCCCCAGCTGTAGGGCTTTAGACTGCTCTGAGATTTACCATATGGTCTTCAGCTGCAAGGCCTTAGACAGTCCCATTTTTCAACAAGTGCTAAGGATAAGATCTTGTATACCAAAGAGGATTGTTTTATGGTCCCCAGCCATGAAGCTTTAGCCTGCTCAGAAAGTCACCTTGTGGTCTTCAGCTGTAGGGAGTTGAGAATTGGGGCAAAGACTGCACTCCAACTGTTATGTGCTAAACCAGGGGTCTCAAACTGGTGGCCCTCCAGCTGTTGCTAAACTACAAGTCCCATGAGGCATTGCAAAGCTGACAGTTACAAGCATGACTCCCACAGGCAGAGGCATGATGGGACTTGTAGTTTTGCAACAGCTGGAGGGCCGCCAGTTTAAGACCCCTGTGCTAAACGTTTTGGAGTTTCCCATGCCCCTAATCCCTCTCCTGCTATGAGTTTTACCAGCAACAAAAAGGCAACCCATAGGCTGTTTATTGGAGCTGGAATATATGGACTGTTGCTTGGGTGGCTGGTGGCCTCTGTACTGTTTGGGGGAGACCCAGTTAAAACTAGTGGCCCCGGTGTCCGTCTTGGAAATCTCTTCCCCTCTCACCTGTAGGAAGGATTAACCTTCTTAAGATGACATTTCTTCCCAAATTCCTTTGTCTTTCGCAACACTCCTATTCCCATCCCCAACTCCATTTTTACAAGGCTAGATCAAATAGTTAACACATTTGTGTGGGGGGGACTAGCCCCTATAGTGGCCCGGAACACCTTACAGCTCCCTCTTTCGCTGGGGGGGGGTCTGGCACTCCCCTGCTTTCAAAAATATTATTGGCCAACGGTTCTGGTAACCGTCTGCTGGTGGTTTTCCCAGCCAAAGTCCAATCCAGCAGTTAACCTAGAGGCCACAATACTGGGATCCTACTTAGCACTGAGTAATTTGGTGTTTATGGACCCCAAGGCACATCCAGATATGACAATTCCCATGCGAACAACGGTTAGAGTCTGGGAACAAATGTCGGTGAAACTTGGCCCAATACCATTTCCCCATACACACCATTATGGGGCAATCCCAAACTAAAACATCTACAGACAGTCCCAGACCCGGCCTTGTGGAATACGAGATCAAGGTAATACAACAAATTATGTCAGGGGCAGAATCCTCCCCTATAATACATTAAAAAACAACTTTCAACTGCCCTCACGAATGTTCTTTCACTACCTACAACTGCGTCACGCAGTACAGGCCCAATAACCAGAAGGGGTTGCCTTGCAGTCACACGGGGTAGAGACCTTCCTGATCTCCAGAAATATAGATCACATTCTCTCCTCCCTGTATCTTCGGATATCAAGTGAGGGACCGACTGGGGGGACCAAGCTCTACGACAAGTGGAAAGAGGATTTGCATGCCCTTGCAGCTGATGATTGGGAGAAAGGAATCCAACAGTATATCCCCCTTATGGTTTCAGTGAGGGATAGATATATTCAGCTCAAATTTCTCCACAGAGCGTATTATACGCCGCAGAGACTCTCTAGAATATATCCGACACAAACAGACAGATGCCCAAAGTGTAATGGGGAGTTGGGTACCTTTATGCATTCTGTCTGGTCATGCCCTTTTATACAACAGTTCTGGTCAGAAGTGGTAGATGTTATCAACTTGGTGGGCAACCTGCATATACACTTGAACCTGATTATCTTACTTCTAGGTGTATGTAATAATGGTATACCTAATACACACAAAAGACTGTTTGTATTTTACACCTTGTTCTTTGCCAGGAAAACTATCCTAATTAAATGGAAGCAACCCGAACCTCCAACGGTCTACCAATGGAAAGCCTTGGTGAACTCCACATTGCCACTTTATAAACTCACATATATAAACAGCAAGTGCCCCAAGAAGTTTACAAAGATCTGGGGAGCATGGTCCAAGCAGTAAGATTCACACAACATGACAGGGCTCCTTTGCTATGTCCTCTCCCCTCCCCCCTCCATTCCCTCCCTCCGCCCCCCCCCCCTCCCCCGTCCCCCCCTCATCTCCTTGATCCTCCATTATCCTACAATTGGATCTCCTGGCAATCAGATAGCATTATAGCTTGACTCACCAGCTAAAGGTACTATCAGATAGAAGATATCACCCGAAATTTGTATAAGTAATAAGGCTTTTCACTTTTTGATGTAATAATCTGTATGTATTATGATTCATACACAACTTTGCAGTACGTTAACTGAAATCTTCTGATATGAAAATATTCACTAAGACTGTGTATATATATATATGTATATATATGTAGCCGCAGTTTGTTTTATGTCCCTATGTTTGTATGTTTAAATCTTTCTCCTTCTGGAGACAAATAGAAACTTTTCTGTTAAAAAAAAAAAACACAGTGGCCCCTGCTGAAGATTGCATACTTTGTCTATATTTGTAAATAGTTTTTGATTATTAACCACTTCAATACAGGGCACTTAGACACCTTCCTGCCCAGACCAATTTTCAGCTTTCAGTGCTGTCGCAGTTTGAATGACAATTGCACGGTCATGCTACACTGTACCCAAACTAAATTTTTATCATTTTGTTCCCACAAATAGAGCTTTCTTTTGGTGGTATTTGATCACCTCTGCGGTTTTTATTTTTTGCTAAACAAATAAAAAAGGCTGAAAATTTTGAAAAAAATAAAAGTTTTGCTTTTGTTCCTGTTAAAAAAAATTGTAAATAAGTAAGTTTTCTCTTTCACTGATGGGCACTGATAAGGCGGCACTGACAGGCACTGATACGGCGGCACCAATGAGCGGGCACTGACGGGCACTGACGATGGCCACTGATATGTGGCACTGATGGGCACTGGTAGGCGGCACTGATGTGTGGCACTCATGCAGCACTGATGGGCATTGATAGGCGGCACTGATGGGTGGCACTGGTTGGCACTGATGGGCGACACTGATGGGGAATGAAAGGCGGCACTGCTGGGCACTGATAGGGTGGCCCTGATAGGCGGCACTGATAGGCGGCACTGCTGGGAACTGATAGGCGGCACTGCTGGGCACTGATGGGCACTGATACGTGGCACTGATGGGCACTGATACGCGGCACTGATAAGCACTGATGGGCATCCCTGGTGGCACTGGCAGTGGTAGGCATTGAAGTGGGCACTGACTGGCAGCTGCCTGGGCACAGATTGGCAGCTGCCTGGGCACACAGTGGCATTTCCCTGGTGGTCTAGGGGCATACCTGGTGGTCCAGTGTGGATCGCTTCCCTGGTGGTCCTGGGCGGCTTCCCTGGTGGTCCTGGGTAGGATCTGAGGGGGGGCTGTGCTGATAAACAATCAGCACAGACCCCCCCTGTCAGGAGAGCAGCCGATCGGCTCTCCTCTACTCACGTCTGTCAGACGCGAGTGAGGAAAAGCCGATCACCGGCTCTTCCTATTTACATCGTGATCAGCTGTGATTGGACACGGCTGATCACGTGGTAAAGAGTCTCCGTCGGAGACTCTTTACCTAGATCGGTGTTGCAGGGTGTCATACTGACACCCCGCAACAACGATCGTCGCGATGCGCGCCCCCGGGGGCGCGCAGCGGCTCGATATTCCTGATCACGTCATATGACGTCCGATCAGGAATATCAAACCACTTTGCCGCCGTCATTCTGTAATAGGGCGGGCGGCAAGTGGTTAATTACCACATAATTAGGTGGTTACAGACAGGTAAACTTGTTGCCCCTGCTAGCTAGGCCAGAAACCCTTATTGGAGGATTGCAATGTTATATAAAGGGGAGTTTCCAGGAAATAGACACAGAACTGAGCCACATGTCTTTGTATACACAGGGGCTGCCGCTATATTTTTACCCAGGCCAGAAGCAGAGACTATTAGGCAAATATTCCTATGTTCTAATAGTTTAACTGCAGCTGCCCATAGCTACTTGAGTTGTATCTTTGTGACAGATGTCATTGATGACAGATGACATTGTTGTCTCATGCAGAGTGCTAGATAGCTAAGTCTGTGCTACTGTACAAACTTATGGGGCTCATTCATATGTGAGTTTGGGGGGGTTAAAAAACCTCAGAATTGAGCCTTATCACCCTCCAAGCACTACCCCATTTAGCTGCAGAGGAAGCTGGGGGTGTACACATGCCACGGCAGGAATTATACCCCTGTTAAATGCAATGCAAATGAATAGCGCTGCTCTTCAAGCACTAGTGAAGGGGTTAAAGCAGGTGGGGAGGTGATACAATGCCTCCTCGCCACCTGTCAAATGCTCTCTGAAGCACACTCCCAATGCAGATCACTTTTCAGAGAGCACAGCAATCTTTGAGCCCTAAAAAGAGTAAGTAAGTAAGGAAATATGGCTAATGCTTTTTTTTTACTAGACTTCTGTTGCAGGTCACAGAAATGGACTTACTTTTCCTTTCCTGTGACCAGGGGTGTCACTAGGGGGAGGCTTTTGGGGCTATAGCCCTGAATCTAGGGCCAATAGCCCTGAGTCTCTGCATGGGTCCCCAAGGGGAGGGGAGACTCTCTGGGGATCCTTATGTAAGTGGGGGGCTCTCTGGGGACCCTGATGCAAGGGAGAGGCTCTCTGGGGACAATAATGTAAGGGGGGCTCTCTGGGAACCCTGTTGTAAGTGGGGGCCCTCTGGGTACCCTGATGAAAGGGGGAGGCTCTCTGAGGACTCTGATGTAAGGAGGAGGCTCTCTGGGGAACCTGATATAAGGGGGGCTCTCTGGGGACCCTGATGTAAGGGGGCTCTCTGGGGACCCTGATGTAAGTGGGGGGCTCTTTGTGGATATATATACACACACACGTATATTACTGTATATACATGTGTATGCTCGCCCAAGCGTATGACTTTCATTACGATCTAGCCCCAGATCTTTTGTAGACCTAGCAATGCCCCTGCCTGTGACCCAGAATCAGCCGACAAAAGGCTAAAACCCGCTGTCAGCTGAAGTGACAGAGCCACTCTAGGCCCTAAAAGGATCCTGGTCATATTGTTGGCATCCACCCTGCTGCCTGATTGACAGCTGGCTCTGGCTCTAAGTGTGTGGTTGTGAGCCGAAGCCAACCATGCCTACTGCTTCTTCAGCTAGGCATTTAAGTGAGTGCTGGAGGGGCAGAGCAGAGAACGGCAACTGACAGTCACTGCTTCACACGCCTTGTAGACTGAGAACTGAGCAATCAGCGATCATGTGATCATTTCGTTCCTGGTTTTAGAGCCATCCAGGGACAGCTTCAGCATCACAGTGATGCTGCAGCATAGACGCTTTTTTTTCTTTTGGAAATCCCAAGCTTTTCCTTTTTAATGATGATTTTTCTTTAATTATATTTACAATTGTATTTTTTTTTTACATTTTTTAAACAGCCCAGTTGAGGCTTGGGGGGAAGCTTTGGTGAATTATCAGGGGTCTAAACAGATTCCTGATGTCTTACTTTTGAGACAGAGAAAGTGATTAAGTACATATACTCCTCATCCCTTTCTGCACTGCAGATGAATGAACAGGAAGCTCTCTGTAAAGAACAGACTGAAGCATAATAAACACATTTTACTATGCTTCAATTATGAATGAACACAGATGTGATCATGTACCAATCATTCACAGTGTTCATCCAAGAAAAGAAGGGGCCTGTAAATCCTTACACTAATATCCCTGTATCCTGCTGCAGCCGGCGGGAGGGAGAGGAAGAGAAGCCTGCAGCACTACTTAGGGGGCACAAAGGGGCATCTGAGCAGTGGGGAGGGAAGATGATTAGAGCAGGGGAGTGCACAAATACTGGAACCGATCCATTTGTTGGTCCCTATGCGGTAGCTGAAAGCTGACAGGAGGGAAAGAAGGAAATCTCCTACATTCTCTACTAGAAATGTTCAAAGCACAAAAATATACTTGGGCTGCATTCACAATACAGCGTTTTGAATCGCGGGCAGATCCATGGCAAATCTGCCCGTGATTTAAAACGCTGTAGTGTGAATGCAGCCTAAGTATATTTTTGACAGCACCGAGGTGTAAATGACAAAACTGTGGACTCGCATTTGAGATGCCATTCTTTTTAATGACACCTCAAATCGTGGTGTGCACCGCAGGTCACTGATTCGCTGATGTGAAACATATATAGGCAGTGGTAAAAAACTAGGGCCACCGATAAGGCAGTACAACCAGTTCTCCTGTACGATGCAAGGGCACTACTTTGAACTGATGGGAGACGAGAACTGGTCGCACTGCCTTATCAGTGGCCCACTTCAGTGAATCAGTGACCATTGAGTTTAAGGCTGAGTTTATTTTATGCAAGGTAATACTTTCATAACAGTTCTGTGATAGACAATGGTTTGCCCCCTCTCCCCTCTCATAAAACATATTTCCTTGTGTCCTAATACCAACTTGTTAATGGCTTATTTTAAAAAAGGGGATCTCTGCTTATCTGCCTCCTCCCCCCCTTCCGGTGCCACATTTGGCACCTTTTGGGGGGGGGTAGCGGGGAAGGGGGGAACGGGTACCTGGTTTTGACAGGCATTCGTTCCTACTTCCAAGTGATCTGGCCACGGCGAGATGACTCGGAAGTTAGGCTCCCCTCCTCCTTCCCCCACTGCCGAGGCATTCAAAAAGCGTAGTGCGCTTTGCGCATGTGCAGTAGGGAACCGGCTGTGAAGCTACAAGGCTTCACTACCGATTTCCCTTGCAATGGCAGCGGCAGCACTCAAGATCCGATGGAAACATTGGCAGGGGTGCCGACATTGCTGGATTCCAGGACAGGTAAGTGTCCTAATATTAAAAGTTAGCAGCTACAGTATCTGCGCATGACTATCCCTTTGTGCATGATTAGGTGTTAAAAGTGAATAAAGCTTTATCTTATTCACTAAGCTAAGAGGTAATTCACCTTGCAAAGTGAACACTGTTTAATCCTTTAGTCAACCTCCAAGTCCTGTAAGCTGACTTCTTTTCAACTCAGCTAAAAAGTGTTTATGTTGATACTATGATGCTTGCGCTCTACCTGCTGGCTTGATAGAAGCCATATTATTTTTTATTGTTATTATACAGGATTTATATAGCTCCAACTGTTTGTGCAACACTTTACATTGTAAAGGGAGACAATACATTTACAAAACAATTCAATACAAGAGTGATTAAAAATAAATAATAATATCCTGATCATGTTAAAATAAAAAATATATTTAACCAGACTACCGTAATTTGAGGGACATTTAAAGTGAGAGAAATACAGGGGCTGTCATTGCTGACCTCTTTTTTAAAATTACTAGTTGCCTGGCTGTTTGTAAATTCCAAATAATGCGTCATTGCTATCTAGAGGTTCCCAGACAACAATGAGCCCTGGATGCATGCCTAAGACTGCACGTGGATGATCTAGTCCTGCCTCTTGTAGTCCAATGTTTAAACTTCTATAACTAGAGTGCTATCTCAGACTTGCAGAGAATATGCAATCACAGCAGGGAGGGTCACTGACACAGAGAGCAGCAGCCTGGCTCTGTTGTTTGATGGTAGGGGACAGAATTTTTACTACGGCTGCTTTACCACCTAAGTGAAAAGTAAGAATCCAGTCCAATCAGTCCAAGTCAATCTAGTAAGTTGTCTTACTAATACATTTTCCAAACTCAACACTTCCATGAGTGTTAGATGCCCTCTCCCCTCTGTGTTATGAGGTTCAGTCAGTGCTACTACAGTGATCTCTGCTGTCTTCCAAGTCCCGTGCTAAGCCGCTGCCCCGCTGCATAGTAACCACAAGGGGCCGATGGCTCAGCATGGGCACCATGCACAGAATATCTTGCATTTTTCCAATGAATAGAAATATTTTTTTTTATACATAATTTTTTATTCAAAAATTCATATACATCAATACAGAAAATCGACAAAACATTCTCTGACTGGACGAGGTTGAGATTGTGATCTCACCACCCCGTGTCTTCACCTCATCCAATCATAGAGCACCAAGCATTCATTGAGAAAAATGCAAGGCGTTCTGTGAATGACACCCATGTGGTTAAAAAGAAACAGAGGAACCATGATGCTCCTGTATCATAACATTACATACAAGTCCCCTGTGGTTACTATGCAGCAGGGCAGCCCAGCCGCTCAGCAATGAACCCAGAAGATAGCAGTGATCACTGTAGCAGCAGGGACCGTGTTTTTCCCCTTCCACAGCTATCCCACAAGTGTGGCATATGCATACTGTACATACATTAGTCTAAGCTGGAATTCAGCTTTAAAGCCTAACTCCAAGTTTACTGTGATTTTAAATAGTTTTTTGGGCCAATCTGGCTGTTTCTTTTGCTAACACATGCCCCTGCTAGCTGTGCTATATTAACTGTATCTAGCGGGTGCCGCTTAGCCCACCTGTGCCCCCACACCTCCTGCCGACCACGCCCAAAACACAGGAACACAGGCAGGCTGGCAGGGACACACAGCCTGTTAGCATCTGCGGGGGGAATTCCCCCCTCCCTCTCCACTCTACAGCGGTGGTTCTCAACTCCTGTCCTCAGGACCCACGAACAGGCCAGATTTTAAGTATTACCTTGGGGAGATGCAGACTAGAATATTGCAATCACTGAGCAGCAAAAGATATCACCTGTCATGTACTCTATTTCAGTTATCTTGAAAACCTGGCCTGCTAGTGGGTCCTGAGGACAGGAGTTGAGAACAGTATGCCTGTGGCGCTCGCACAAGCAGCCGCCCATTCTGTTCCCTTCCCTGCTTCCTCATTGGCAGGGGGAGGGAGCCAATCACCAGCCAGGGCTACAGAGCTGCAGGAACCAAAAGGGAGCTAGCTGAAGACATAAGCCCTTTCTTCTTTCTGAAGGACTACAATCCATTTACCCTCATAGGATTGGTCCTATTGTTTTTTGTGGGACCCGCACCTACACTCAGGACTCCAGTGTTGTGGGAGCGAGTCTGATAGTAAAAGGCCATATGGTTAAGTCAGTGTACCGAACCAGATATTGTGTTTGAATGTTTATTTGGTACTGTGGTGTTGAGGCTGAGGTACAGAAGGAAGAGGTCTGACATAACAAAGGGTCATTCCTCTGCCCTCCTCCTGCCTAGACTCATAGAGCTCAACTTAAGTAGGGCTAGTGATTATCCTATTGAAGTGTTATTGTTCATATTGCAATTTGTCATTTGTGTGTGGTTACCTCTGCTTTCGGGGTTATTTGCCTTGAAGTGTCCCCTGAAAGCAGCAGGGAAGTTGTTCAACCTCTCCTGAACGATTTAACTTGACAGCTAGAAACCTGCGTCTAAAAACGTCCGTTCAGTCGCATTTACATGCCGCGTTTAGTCGAGTTTAGCCGCGTTTGCATTTAGAAGCATATGGAATTTTTTTTTTAATTAGCCAAAAATGAAAAACGCCTGTAAACAAAATGTGAGTTACTGCGTTTAGCCGCCTTTGGCGCTTGAAATGCATCTAAACACAACTTCTGAACGCTTTTTTTTGGGATTCCAAAAAAAGCCTCTAAACACAACTGCCTAGAAATGACTATAAACGAACCAGTGTACATGTACTGTTACGATAACATTGGATGAGTTCAGGAGTAGTTGAAAAAAATGCTCAACTGCTCCTAAACGTCCGTTTACCAGCAGCAGTGTACATGAGGCCTTAGTTTATTCGCTTGAGATATATTTGTCTATTATTCAATAATATTGCTACTGTTTGTTCCATTCCTAATCATTCATCCAACCATCCATTCTCCATCCATCTCTCCCTCCCTCCAACCATTCATCCCTCCATCCATCTAACCATCCAACCATCACTGCACTGCGATCTGTGAACCGATCTGGGGGTGTCATTAACTTTGTATTGACACCTGCAGCAGTTCGCAGAGGGCAGTGTGAACTGCCTGCGCAGAACATGCGATGAGGAAACCGCACTGGAATTGTGCTGGTACATGCATCGCATCTGTGTGAACCCAGGCTAAAGCAGGGGTAGCCCGTCCATTAAAGGCGCATGGGTACCCCCCCCAGCCATCGCCACCTCCCCCTATCCATGCGTCTGGCCCCTTTCAGGATACCAGATGCATGGATTCCAATGCGGAGTGGGTGTTTTTTTGAAGCGCCTTATTGGAGCCAGAGGCTCTAATAGACTTCAAAATAGGGTGAGCTTGGGGAGCAGAGAATGCACTATCTGATGCCTATCCAGATTCAATTCAAGATTTAACAGAGGAAAGCCTGTTCAATACCTGGAAATTATTCTGAGAGGGATGGAGTTCTAGGGAAGTACCAGAGGTGACTCTTCATGGACGGGGGACCCATGAGGTGGCTTGGAGAGCTTCAAGACAGAACTTATCTAAGAGAAGTCAGTATGATGCAGTGAGTAAAACTCAGTTACTATAGGAGACAGCCTATTCTACAAAGTACAGATGTGCTGGTTCAGCTTAAAGGCTCTGTTCCTGTACTGCTGTCTGCCTTATCTCACCTGTCTGCTGATCGATACTATTTTTGACTAAGGGCGTCCTGTGCCCTATCCACTCTCTTCCACATTTTCCTGTTTTGTGAGAAATAAAAATTTTCTTTGTTAAAGCTTAAAAGTGACTGGCGCCCATCTTTCTACCTTGTACATCTCCCACCATGCTTAGTAACCTGCACCCTGAGGAGGAATGTCCGCCCTCCCTGTCTCTGGGGGTCACCACCAGGCTCCTGTAAATTGGGGGGGGAGCAACATTTGTAAGTATTTTTGTATAATCTTTAGAGAATAATAGTCTACAGGATAATGTTCTACAGGATCTAGGCCACATGTGTCAACACAAGACCGAAACCGGCGTCACACCTCTCCTGCAGCTGCAGCATCTCCCTTGTCTCCACCCCCACCTTGACTCAGCAATCGGCAGGACAACAGAACTCCTTCAACAGATCCTGCACTTCTTCATGCTGCTGTGAAGAGGCAGCAGAGAGGAGGACAGAACTGCTCTTACAGATCCTGCGCCTCTCTGTGCAGCCCCAGCACTCCCTCGTCATCACCTCACCTGGTGTCAGCATTCAGCAGACTTTGGTAGCTGACTCCAGCCCTCCTCTGGTCCCCCTCCTGACATTGCACTTCCTGCTTCCCAACTTCGCCGCCAGTTTCTTCCCAGGAGCAGCGCAAGGTAACTGTGATGTAAGGGAGGGTTGGGGACCCTTGACTTCTGATAGTGTGGGGGGGACTCTTGACATCTAGTCATACAGATACATCCAGCCCTTTGAAGGCAAACATAATGCTGATTTCTTTTCATCTGTCACTATACACTATATGGACTATTTTTTTTATTTACTTTGAACTTTATTTAGCACTGCAATTTTTATTATGTATGTTTTGCACAATTGGTTTTGTTGTGATATTGTAAGTAGATTTATTTCACTTAGGTTATTATCACCTGCGCAGTTATATTTTTTACATAATGCTCATTCAGCCCGCAATAAAACTGAGTTTGACACCCCTGATCTAGGCAATCGTGATTCATGGCTCATATGCTTCTCTGAGGATAGGGCTTATGCTCACGAGAATTAAAACACATGCAATTTGCAGATTTACCAAATGCCTGATGTTCAAGGCAATTCACTCATCACCTGGGCCTATTTATAGAATATATAAACTCTGTCACTAGAATTTCAGCTTTAAAGATGAATTTCTGGTATGACAATGTTTACATTGCTCCAGCTTGGATCAAAGTAAGCACGTATGTGCAATACCTGTGGAAGCTGGACTTCACTCTAGTAGGTACCGCTACTACAGTGATCTCCACTAGCTTCTGTGTCCACAATGAGCAGTTGTCTAGAAAAAAACACAGAATGTTGCTTGCTTGACATTGGGACTATTCACAGAACACTTTGCATTTTCACAAGGAAAGCAAAATTTTCTCTGGATGAGGTGAAGATCGTGTTGTCATCCTCTCGCCTCTCCACCATGATTTTTTTTTTTTAACTCCTTTATTTTTATAAATTTTTACAAAAACATATACCACTGATCGAGAGGCACCTCGTATACATAATATTATAACATCTTTACAATGTCGTGTATAAAGTCACACTTAAATAACCTTCAATACATTATTATACCCAGTTCATATTTACTTCCTTTAAAAGGGGGAAAAAAAGGAACATTTAAAAGACACACAACTACTACCTCAGCTCCCTCTCCTCTATGGTTCTCTAACCTTTTGTGACCCCTCTATCCTTTTATAACCCCTCCCTCCCCTCTCCTCCCTCCCTAATATTTTTTTTTTTATCATTCAAGTTTTTTATTATCATCATTGAAAAAATAGTACAGTATAATCAGCATAACAAAAAATTAGTACAATATATTTCACAGCGAATTCAAAATATGTGATCACAGTCTATTGGTTGTCTTATTACTGTGGTAAACAGCACTAACAATATAAAGAAATAAAGTATAAGTAATATAATGTAAACTCTTAACTTTGACTATATCCATTCAATTTCAAATTGTACACCTGCTTATTGTAAGATATGTTGAAGCCTCACTCCCCCTTCGACACCCCAAAGGGGATCACACTGTGTCTAAGGAGGGGTGAGGATTCTCCCTCTCATTAACCATTTTTTTCTCTTATAAACTTTTATTTGAGAGAAGAGAGGAGATATTATTAACAATCTATTATATCCAGCTCAAAGATTATTATGGAATTTATCAGGGGTACAATATAATGTTCCCATTATAATAGATCAAAAATAGACATTCTGACCCTAGTAAGAAAAATTAGTATATAAACCTGAGAATTTCTATGTAACTTTAAGGAAAAATTATACTGTTTCTAAAACATAAAAAGAAGATATTTAAAGGAAAGAGACTAGGGGAGAAGAAAGAAGATAAAGAAATAGTACAGAAAAAGAGTATAGAAAGCCTGTCTTTCCGATGTGAAACTCAAAAATCAGCGATTGGTGTTGCTACCTATGTCCGGTATCAGAGAAATTCCCATAAACCGAGCCCAGGGTTCCCAAGTGACTTCAAATTGTGTGGTCTTGTCCAATAAGGAACTAACCATTTTTTCTTGTTCCATTATCCATGAAATCTTCCTTTTCATGGACAATAGAGAAACCGAAGACTTCTTCCATGCTTTGGCAATAGTCAATTTGGCTCCTGTCAATATAAACAGAATCAATTTACGGGTGATTTTAGAGACATGCGGCAAGAATCCATTCAGCAAGGCAATCGCTGGTGTTTGAGAGATAGCACAACCTGTAACCTTTCGTATGATGTGGAAGACCCTATTCCAAAATCCTCGGATTCTGGGACATTCCCACCATATGTGAATCATAGAACCTATTCCCTGACAGCCTCTAAAGCATAAGGGTGAAGTGGAAGGGAACATCGCTGCCAATCTTGTGGGAACCAAGTACCATCTCGTGAATATTTTAACATTAGCTTCGATGAGTGAAATATTATGTAAACCTTTGGTCGAATGAGAATAGTTCTCATACCAGTCTTCCAGATCCCAATCAGTCTGAAGGTCTTTCTCCCAGGCCAACATGTATGGTAATTTTACAGAATTGGAAGCAAGTGAAGCATAGATCACAGAAATCCCTCCCTTCCGCTCTGTGGCTTGTGCACACCAACCTTCATATGGCGTAAATCTTGGAGGATTAGGTTTAGTTTTCCATAAAGAGTAAACAAAGCTTGAGATCTGGTAAAATCTAGACTTTTCTGTAGAGGGAAGATCTAGTTCATCTATAAAATGTTTAAGGGGTAGTGGGCCTGTGCAAGAAAAAAATTGACCAATGCGGTACACCCCCTTGTCCCTCCACCACTTGAAGGCCTCAACATCCATGCCATGTTGGAATAGAGGGTTTTGGAACAGATGAGCTAATGGTTGTATTTCAGAAACCAGGGAAGGAAGCTTCCTAAGGGAATCCCACAAAGAAAGGGATTGTGAAAGGGTTGGTGACAGTTTTGGAGGCCTGTTCCTGGGAGGACACCATAGTAGATATTCCATGGAGAATGTAGGAGCTGCTTGGCTTTCTATTAATATCCAGTCTGGTCGCTCAGTTTTAAGATATATAACGGACAATTGTGCTAATCGGGCTGCTTGATAGTACCAAAGGAGGTCTGGAAAACCCAATCCACCTTGCTTAGGGAGATTAAATAAGTTACGGTTTGATAGACGTGAACCTTTCTTGTTCCAAATAAATTTATTAAGTTTACCTTGAAATGTTTTTAGATGGTCCCTTCTAATCGGGATAGGAAGGGATCGAAACAAATACAAAAGTCTAGGCAATAAGGTCATCTTGACCGAATTAATTCTACCAATCCAGGCAATATTGTGTGACTCCCAAGTCTTGAGATCTGCCTCAAGTTTTCGATACATTGGGGGGTAATTTGCTTGATACAGATTCTCAATCTTGGGAGTTATATTAATTCCCAAATATTTAATTGATGAATTCCTAATATTTTTTAATAAAGTGCAACTGTCCCTTCCATACACCGTGTCTATTTAAATAACAGATATATTATGTATTCTTATTTCTCTCTTCTCGCTCTTATTTGCCACTTCCCCTCGTCCTCTCCACTCCCCCTTATTTTCCCGAAAATGTCCTCAAAGTCTTTGAATATGATCTCCTCTCCCTAGTCATTCCCTTTAAAGGGGACATCCCATTTTATCTAACCAGGGCTTCCACATCATTAAGAATTTGTCCAGTTTCCTCCGTCTAACAAATACCATTTTTCCCTCCATACTGTGGCTTCCATCACTTTAGTCCATTCTTCTGATGTCCATGGTCTCACTGATTGCCAGTTCTGAGCTATTATGCAATAAACATCTTATTACAGCAATTTTACTATTTTTGGGTACAGTATTTTCCTCTTTTTTCCCCAACAGACATATAGCACCATTCAGGTATAACTTAAGCCCAAAGGTATAATTAATATCCTCCAGTATCTCTGTCCAGTACCTGAATAGTTTTGGGCACCTCCACATCATATGAATCAAATCCCCTATTCCTTGACACCTTGGGCATTTGTCGTCAGCTCTGTATCCGTACCGAAAAAGCTTCTTTGGAGTGTGGTAAACTCTATGTAGCAAAATAGCTGCAATATTTTTCTGTGAAGGGGAGACCGACACCTGGGAGCTCAAGTCCAATATCCTTCTCCATTGTTCTCCTGTTATTTTTTCCTCCAGGTCCTCTTCCCATCCCTTCTTATTTTTAGCCAGTCTTTCCCCATTCATGGTTTTACTACATTTCTGTTCATATATCTCTGATTTTAAGCCTTTGGAGGATCCTGTCATAGCTATTTTTTGTATAAGAGGTACTTTACACCATTCCACCCTTTGTATTTTAAAGTGGGCATTCAATGCGTGTCTAATTTGAAGATACCGGTAGAATAATTGGTTTGGGATACCGTACTCACCCCTCAACTCCTCAAATGATTTCAACGTTCTCCCATCCAGTGGCGGCTGGTGAAGTTTTAGGATGGGGGGGGCGCCAGGCCCCGCCCTTCCTTTTTGACCCCTCCCACTTGGTGAAAATGGGCGTGGTTTCAGCAAAATAGTGGGTGTGGCTCTAAGGTGGTGTGGTTAGTGTCTGAGTTGAACGAGGGATGGAGGGACAATAGGCCCAGATCCTACACAACAATAGAAATATGTGTATTCTAGAAAGTTTAACAATCAGCAGATAAAGATACTCCAAACACCTTGTGTTAGCGCTTCAATCATCCCGGCACCATGGTTGTTATGGGGTCAGGATGATTGAAGCGCATTATTTCTATTATTACATTGTAATATAAAATGAAATCATTCAACTCACCATAATGCAGAATTAGTGGGAGCCCTGAGCATGTCACTAGCCATGTCGTCTGCCACCAGATGCCATCAGGTGTCCCCAGCGGAGTCCCTCCTTACATTCGGTGCCCCCAGCGGAGTCCCTCCTTACATGCAGCCTGTGTCACATAAAATGCAGCCTGTGTCACATAAAATGCAGCCTGTGTCCCACCAAATGCAGCAGCCTGTGTCCCACTAAATGCAGTAGCATGTGTCACCACCAAATTGCAGCAGCATGTGTCACCACCAAATTGCAGCAGCATGTGTCCCGAATTGCAGCAGCATGTGTCACCACCAAATTGCAGCAGCATGTGTCACCAAATTGCAGCAGCATGTGTCACCAAATTGCAGCAGCATGTGTCTCCAAATTGCAGCGTGTGTCACCAAATTGCAGCAGCATGTGTCACCAAATTGCAGCAGGTTGTGTCACCAAATTGCAGCAGCGTGTGTTCCCAAATTGCAGCAGCGTGTGTTCCCAAATTGCAGCAGCGTGTGTCACCAAATTGCAGCATGTATCACCAAATTGCAGCATGTGTCACCAAATTGCAGCAGCGCGTGTCACCAAATTGCAGCAGCGGGTGTCACCAAATTGCAGCAGCATGTGTCACCAAATTTCAGCAGCGTGTGTTGCCAAATTGCAGCGTGTGTTGCCAAATTGCAGCGTGTGTCACCAAATTACAGCGTGTGTCACCAAATTACAGCATGTGTCACCAAATTACAGCGTGTGTCACCAAATTACAGCATGTGTCACCAAATTGCAGCATGTGTCACCATCAAACCCCCCTCCCCCGATTACTTACGTTGCTGTGTGTTGTCCTCTCCAGCGGTGTCTCCTGGAGAGCTTCATTGTTCTCATAATTCCTGCTTCTCACTCCTGGGCGCAATTGGAGAGACACAGAAAGTGACACCATACAGCATGTGTCAATCAAACCGCCCGGCCATATTAATAGATATTAGCGCTGGGCAGAAGCTACTCGGCGCTTCAGAAAGCACCGCAAGGCAGGCTAAACGCCCGCAAATGAAGCGCCACGTATGCAATCTCGTGATTGCATAGACGTGGAGCTTCCCATAAGTGCACTGTGTCCGGCGTCGCACTGTATCCGGCGTCCGAACACAGTACACTTAAGGACCTTTTTTTGTATTTTTTTTTTTTAAAGGGCCAGCTTTAAAAAAAATGTTTTTTTTTTACTTTTTTTTTGTGACTGCCTGAAGGGGGGGCGGCGCCCAGGTGCACCCTATGGACGGGCTGCCACTGCTCCCATCATATAGTTGCGCGAGTTTTCTGATACCACAAACCTCCCACTCATTTATTTTACCCAAGGGGATCAAATCTGGAAATTGTTTGTTGTCCCAAATTGGGGTATATTCTGTTAACCCCCTGTATCCCTTTTACTACCCTGACCGCCTGCCATACTTTTGTTATTAGTTTTAATGTGGGGCATACAGCAAGTAGGGAGTCCGCTTCCAGAGCTTCCACCAAACTGCTATGCAAGACTCATTCGTGCATTTTTATTACTCTCCCCTGGTATGTTACATCCCCTGAGATGCTGCAACAGGGCAGTCAAAAAATAACTGCGCGGGTCCTCCTCCCTCTTTTATTGGTAGCTGCAGTATCTGTAAGCTAATACGAGTCTGCCCCTTCTTCCAGATTAGTTCCCGGAACATTGTTTCAATTTTTTTGAACCATCTCATTCCGATCCAAACTGGAGAATTATGTAGCTGATACAAGAGTTGGGGCATCCAGATCATTTTAATGAGGTTAATTCTTCCAGCTGCTGACAGACTAAGACGACTCCAGACATCACACTTCCGCTTAAATTTAAGCAGAAGGGGAGCAAGATTATCCTCAATATACTGACCTGGGTCCCTTATTAACCATACTCCTAAATACTTCATCTTGTCTACCACCCTTAGTTGCCCGACCGAGGGTGGGAAAAGATCTATTGTGTCTACAGGCATCAGGGCCGATTTCTCCCAGTTAATTACCAGACCTGAAAGCTTCCCAAACTCCTCCACTATGTTCATAACCCCCGCCAGGGATGCGTCTATATCCAAGGAACAACAAAATGTCATCTGCATATAATGCAATCCTTTCTTCTCCCATCTCTATTTTAAACCCCTGTATCCCCCTTGCAGATCTAATCGCAATTGCTAATAGTTCTATTGCTAAAGCAAACAATAGAGGTGACAGGGGACATCCCTGCTGTGTTCCCATCTCCAGCTGGTTCGGATAAGAGTATGTATTATTAATCCTTATCTTAGCGCTTGGTGTCTTATGAAGTGCTTTCACCCAGTCTATAAAAGTGGGTCCGAACCCAAACACCTCCAGAACCCGCCACAAATATATTGGCCTATAGGATATTGGCCTATAGGACGAGGTATCCATTTGATCTTTCCCTTCTTTTGGAATAACCACTATTGTAGCTTCTGCCATTGAGGAGGGCATCCTCCCCCCACGGCCACCTCCCCTAGCATCCTCAATAGCTCTGGAAGCATCACCTCACCATACCACTTATAAATTTCAGTGGGAAGACCATTTGGTCCGGGGGGACTTCTGGTTAGCCATCTCAGCCACTACGCTTTGCAACTCCTCCAGAGTTATGGGGGCTTCTAGCTCGTTTTTTTTCCCTTTGTGAAAGAGCTGGTACCTCAATCCCCCCCCAAAAGAAGCAATCCATATCTCTTGCCACTTCTCCCCTCCTGGATTTGTATAGATTTGCGTAGTACTGTCTAAATGCGTCATATATTTCAGGGGTCCGAGAGGTAATTTCTCCCCCTGGCATCCTAATGACTGCGATTACTGATGGGGAGTTGTTAGTCTTCACCAACCGAGCCAAAAAACGGCCTGCACACTCCCCCTCAGCAAAGGTACGTCTGTTAATGATGTTATGGTATTTTTATTGACTTTTAAGCCACCTCTCTTTTTTTTCCGGGGTTGGATCTAGCACATACTGATTTTCAGACTCCACAGCTTTCCTCCCAGTGACCTCCTCCCACTCCCTGGACCTCCTTTTGATCTTCGCAACCTGTTGTATTATTAACCCTCTGAGGAAAGCCTTCAAAGTATCCCACACTATCCCGACACTTGCGAAGCCCTTATTCAATGTTACAAATTCCTTTAATTTTAGTGTTACCTCTGTTGGTTCCCTCATTAACTTCAACTAAAATGGACTTATACTCCATGCTCTCGGGGGGTTCTGACCTTCCAACTGAATCGTCATTATTAATGGTGAATGGTCAAACACTCCCCTAGCAGCATACACTATGCTTTTTAACAACTGTACCATATCCCCGTTTCCAAAAGCCATGTCTATTCTTGACAATGTTGTATATGAACTAGAGAGACATGAGTATTGCTGCCTCATTGGTTTTCGGGTTCTCCAGACATCACACAGTCCCAGCTCTTCCATAAATTGGGCCAATCGTCCATCAGAAACGTTGTCATATTGTTTCCCCGGGGGGAATCGATCTTTGCTCTTATAAATAACTTTGTTAAAGTCCCCCACCACTATAACCGGTATGTCCTCTTTATCTTCGAGAAACTCTGCCAATTTATATAGAACCTCCATCTTAAAAGGAGGCAGAATATAAAGATTGGCCACAATAAATGGTTTGTTCTCTATCTGGCAGTTCAGAAACACGTACTGTTCCTCTGTTTCTATCTTGTGTTCCCTGCAGGAGAAATGCACACCAGTTCTTATTATTGTACTTACACCCCTAGAATAAGAGTTATGCACTGAGTGGTATTGAAACCGAAATTTCCCACCATACAGGCCTGCAATCGTGTCTCTCGTTAAGTGTCTCCTGTAGGCAGCCCAAATCTATCTGACTCTTCTCAAGTGTGGAGAAAACCGCCATCCTTTTAACCGGGTTCCCAAGCCCCCTAACCTTCCAGGAGGATGTCTAATTAGAGAGTACTTAGCATTAATTAAGAAAATGCAGTGTTTCCTAAATGGTGCCTCTAATGAGCAAGTAACCACCTGTGTTTATAATATAACAAGGCAGCCACTCGGTATGTGACCTGGAAGCTAGTGGAGATCACTGTGTTGTGATTTCCAGTTTCCACAGGGATCTCACCGGTATGGCATATACAGTGCTCAGCATAAATGGGAAGGCTGGCCGCAGGTCAGCCTTCATTTGTAGGAGGAGTCCGGCTGTACTTAAACCTGCTCTCCACCTCCTTTCTCCTGTCGGCTTTCCCTCTCGTATGATGCTTCTGAATTTTACGCGTCATTTCCAGGTGACCGTCTGACGTCATTTCCGGTTTTCAGCACCGTGAGGAAGGCGCTCGGCTGCAGCAGGAGCCAGGTCTCTGCTTGAGTATCGTAAGAACAGGTATCGTTCGGGGGGGGGGGGGTTCCATGGGCGGGCCCGATTTAGTTTACTCAATCCAGACATGGGGGGTCAAAATGGGGAGGCCCGCTCCTCGTGTCATCCGGGGAGGGGATTTCTTTTCATGTTGGGGTTTTTTTATGGGCTTGGGGGGGTCAGCATACAGCTACAGGTGGGGGGGCAGGGGGGAGGTAGGGTGTCTGCCTCATGCAGGTCAGGGTTGCGCGAGCAGGTGCACCAGAGCCAGCCACAATGGGTCAGCAGGCAAGGCTCAGAGCTGCCCTCATGCAGCATGTGCACTTTCCCTGCACGAAGCTCCTCTATGTTCAGAGTTTCAGTGCGTATGGGACATGTTGACTGATGGTGGGCGGCCTCTGAAGGGGGTCAGGCTTTGGTCACCCCATCTGCATCTCTTTGTTGATGTATTTATATTTACAAGTAATGCCTTGTTCAGCAGTCATCTTGGGTTAGCTCTTCATGTTAACATGTTAATGTCACACGTCTGTCATATATTTTTCTTTAGGATACTGGTAGAAGTGTGTATATGTTCTGCCAATCTGTGTTCAGTTCAGAGTGCCCAGTAAGTGATATGTGTCTAGTTATTTATGGTCTGGGTTCACAAAATCCACTCATATTGTTTTACACAGGTTTTGGTTGGTGATGGTCGCATAAGGTGAGGATGGGGTTTGGACTTTAGGCGGGGTGGTGTGGCATTGTAGGATTGGTTGGGGCTTATGTCCGTTAGAGCCGTCAAGTCTCACATTGTTCATGGCCACGTGAGGGGGGGGGGTTGCTGTGGCAGCATGTGGCCGGGTCATCAGCGCAGGGCTCCCTGCCACAGTTGTGGGGTAGTCCTTTTCTTTAGTTGGCACGTTGGGGCAGCACGGCTTCCACCTTCCCTCCATCGACACGGCAGTATCCCATCGCGTCACTGGTTGGCCAGTGGAGGGCACCTGCCAGGTGATCAACAAAGACGCTAAATTAACGTCCTTGTCCTCTAAAATCTCTTTCCTAATATTCCCAGGGAATAAAATGTGCCGGGGTAACGGAGGGAGCACCAGCGCTAGTACCTGAAGCTGAAGCTAGGCATCTCATAGGTCGGTGGCCGGGTCATTTATTACGTCCTATCTGGCCCTCTTCCATTCAGAGGTCACTCACTGTGGTTATATGTTAGTCATGTGATTTGTTGTCGCAATGATGTTTCATTTCCCCCCTGAGCAGTGGCAAGTCTCCTCATCCATTTTTCATATATTCATGTTACTTTCATGCACCATGACATTTCACCACTCGTTACAGTTGCCTGACACGTCTTCAGGGTTTTCGTGGGTTCGGGTTACGTAAATTTGCCTGCTATGCTTCAGGTTGCTCGGTCTCTAAATTCAGGGTTCTGACATGTTTTCAGTCCTGCTCATACGTTGTATGGGTTTCAGGGTTGGCATCGGTCGCCAGGAGCAGGCTTTGTACGTTTAGTGAGGGGAATTTAAGCTCGAAGGTAAGTCATGATTACTTTAAGTATTGTTCTTACTTCATCGTGTTCTGCCTTCACGCTTTAGGTCACGTCTCGCCATTACAATATTTACCAGAAAAATATAAGAAATTACCGCGCTTCACAAACACAGAAAATTATAAAGCTGCAGTCCCAATTTGTGAGGCATACACAAATAAACAAATGATAAAAGTAAAAAATGAACTGCGCTAAACCAAAAATTAAATAATATACTTTGACATATATATAACAACCAATATCAAACAACAAATATCTGACAGTATAAAATGAATATATAATCCTGAAGAGTCAGATAAAGTAATATAATAACAATATTGAAGTGAATAACAATACATGAAAAAAGTCCCAAAAACCCAAATGGTATCCAATGGTGATTAAATTAAAACTCATCAAATGACACCCAGTGAAGAATCCACCACCTGTAGCAATACACGCTTACCAGAGGCATGCTACAAGACAGCTTGTGTTTAACTAGGATATCCGTTCAATGGAGGCATCCCAATCCGACCTCACTGGGGGAGGAGGAGAAGGCAGGAAGGCTCCGTCTGATGGATAGAGGTAATCAACAAGGGGGACCCAGAGGAATAAAAGATAGGATCTCCATAGTGTAAATCAGTAGATACAAATTTATTAAAAAAGGGGGTTTGCACTTATATAGACTGCATTAATAAAAGCATAAACGAAGATAAAAACAGCCGGCCGGCCTGCAGACACCCGTTCGAGAGGAGATGATATTGATGACGTCAGCGAGTCAACCATCCGACATACGTTTCATCCTAGAAGACGTCGTCAAGGGAACGGGCGACACACTGACTCATCGCTAATTATAACGCTCATGGAAAACACGCCTCGCTCTGAAGCTCAAGTGGCAGCACCAAAACATGCTCATTGAGAGTAGGAAGTACGTGAAACCATGATGGATGTATCATAAATAATGAAACTAAACAGAGAAAACTAATAGATAACAAAAAAGGAACAAAAGGAAAATCTGATGGGGCATAAATAGATAAATATATCAAGAAACCGATATAAATTGTGGCGTTATAAAACACCAACCAAATAAATAGATAGATGTCCCGCTATGCCATCTTGTGGAAAAATGGAAGAAGACATCTATAGTAAATAAATAATTAAAAATGTTAAATATATCAAGAAGCACTATGAAAAGGTGTCAAAAGACCCTCCTACAGATGATAATCGTAAAGACTTAGTATTTCAATACAGTGCCCCCCCAAAAAAAATTTTTTATATTTTAAACACAAAAATAATAATAAAAATAATAAAAAAGCCATAATAAAAATAATATACTGAGGAATGAACTAAAAAAAGTATGATATTGCGGTATAGCCACCAAAGATTCACAGTAAGTTTACAAAAATAAATATATTGGGAATAAAATAATCATGAATTATCTAAAAAGGCATTGAGATCTACCTCTACATTAAGCCCAAAGGGGGTGTAGCATTTTAATTTGTATATCCAGGCCATCTCCAGTCTAGAAATTCCACGTATTAGGGAACCCCCCCCTCCAATGGGGGGTATTTCTGTCAATCCCCAGGAAGATAGTCTTAGTAGGATCCCGATTATGAACCTTGAGGTAGTGCCTGGAGACCGGATGTTTAGGGAAGCCTGTTAGAATGTTTGTTATGTGCTCGTTAAGCCTGACATAAAGGGGGCGTTTAGTCCTCCCAACGTATTGTAGCCCACAAGGGCATTGGAGGAGATAGACAACCCGTTCAGTGGAGCACGTATAAACGATTTGATCTCAAATTCTGCCAAGGTACTGGTGGAAACAAATTTATGTGTTCTTCTATGTGTGCAACCACTAAGGGAGCACACCCTACACCTCCTACATTGAAAAAAGCCTGTCATATACACAAAAAACCCCCTCTTCACTGGAGGGGGATCAAGAACGTTCGGGGCCACTCTACCTCTAAGAGAGGGAGCACCCTTATAAATCACCTGTGGCTTTGCTGGAAGGACATTACCTAATACATGGTCATTTGTGAGGAAAGGCCAATGTTTTCTGACGAGTTTGGCCACATTCCTATGTTGTATGGAGTAGGTGGTTATAAAGGGAATGGATGGTACCCTATCCGGGTTAGGTGCTTTACTTTTGAGTAAAACACTCCTATCTAGAGATACAACCTCATCAAGCATACTCCTAAGGAAGGCCTCAGGGTAACCCTTCTCGAGAAAACGCCCTATCAAAACATCAGCCTGAAGTAAGAACTCGCCATGGTCAGAGCAGTTACGTTTCAGACGTATGAGTTGACTTTTTGGCACTGACCTTAACCACCTATCACATTTATAGGTGAGAGCGGGTTGAGACGATCGTTTCTAATTGGCTTGTGCGGTGGCAAGTCTCCTCACCCATTTCTCATTCGGCTTACGTTAGACCATTTAATTCGTTATGCTTCGTTACACTACTCGTCGGACCTGACACGTTTTCAGGTTCCATAGGCCTGAGCAGGTTACTCGGCCTCCATATTTGCTATGGTGTTCACTTTCTTATGAAGGTATGGTTCTTTTGAGGAAAAAGAAGGTAGTTGGAGGGGTTAAAGAGGGTTGTTACGGGACAGGATAGGTTCAGTTGGTGTGTGATGTTTTCTTATGATGGTTTGTGTGGTTATTTATATCATGTCATAGGCAACGGACATTGAAGACTTTGCCTCTATCCCTCCTTCTCTGGCTAGGGGTTCGGAACATGACAGCACGCCCTCTCTGAGGTCCTGGACCCTCCTGAGACTGATGGCGGAGTTATGACTTAGGGGTATTTCATACCCAGCTTCAGCTCACAAGACTGAACTTTTCATATTGTTGTTTCCCAGCGCTTCAGGCTCCAATCTTGAGCAGGTCACCCTGCGATCTGTCGCTACGTCTTACACAAAATTATTCCACCCTGAGCTCTCTGGCATACTCATTTCCGGAGTTGTGGGCCAGATTTAAGTTTTTGGAGAGCCATCTGGGTCCAGCCATGGTGGATCTTGCGATTTCAGGAATTTCAGCAGGTTCTGGGACCCCCGTGGTTCCAAGCCCTATGCCGTTATAGCTTCAAGTACTAGCGCTGGTGCTCCCTCCATTACCCTGGCACATTTTATTAGGAAAGACATTTTAGAGGGCAAGGACGTTAATTTAGCGTCTTTGTTGATTACTGCCCACGATGTGGCTGATAATAAGTCTTATGCCTGTGGTGATGTTTCTGTGATTAAGACCAGGGATCACAGGCTCAACAGCAAGCTCTCTATCCCAGAGTTTGTCTTGGCTTTCAGTTTGTTCAGGGATATTGTTTGCTCAGTGAGCCCCCATAAGAGGGAGGAGATGGATCATTACCTTTATGCAGTGGTAGAGTTGGGACAGAAGTTTGGGAGGATGGCGTTTTACGATTATCATCATTTGTTTTCAGCCAAAGCCATGCCATATTTTCTCAACGTCAGGTGGTCACAGTCTGGAGTAGGGTTAATACTGAGCTGTTTTACTGGCATTTTGCTGGGCTGAGGTCACCAGTTTGTGTGACATGCCAGTCTTCCTCGCATACCACATACTGGTGCCCCAATACTGAACTTCTTGTACTACCAGGGACATCCAGGGCTTTCCCTAGTTCCCTCCCAGCCCTGGCTCATGCTACTGCATTTGATAAATTGGGTCGACCTATTCAGTTTTTGGGAAAATCTCAAATTTTTAATAACTTTAATCATGGCGTATGCAACTATAGTCAGTGCCATCTTTTGCATGTATGCGCCAGCTGTTTCAGGGCTCACCCAAAGTCCGCCTGTTCTCAGGGCAAGAACAGTTGACTAAGCCGTATCAACGTGGCATATTTGCGGGCTTGTTTGACCTCTCATCCTTCACCCAGTTTGCGTCAGTTTTTGGTGGAGGGTTTCACGAGGGGGTTCCATACAGGGTTTATTGCTTTGCCGTTAGGCACGTTCGAAAGTCTAAATCTAAGGTGCAGACATGGAGGCAGTGGACTTGCTGCTCCAGTCTGAACTGGATAAGGGTTTTGTTATTGGTCCTTTTTCTTCACCACCTTTCCAGAATTGGAGGGTCAACCCTCTTGGTTTGGTACAAGGGATGTTTTCTAATAAACTGCATTTAATTTATGACTTGTCCGCCCCTCATTGCTCTAACATACCTAGCCTGAACTCCTTAATTCCATCGGAAGAATTTTCGTTAAAATATGCATCTGTGGATCAGGCGATTCAACCAATCATCAGGGTGGGGGAGGGTGCTTGACTGTCCAAAGCTGATATAGCAGATGCTTTTAAACTCCTTCTGATCATGCCATCACTCTGGCAGTGGCATGCGGTAAAGTGGAGGGGGCTGTATTATTTTGCCACCAAGCTCACCTTTGGTTCTAAAAGCAGCCCCTGGCTGTTTAATACCTTTGCTCAGGCTCTCAGTTGGATACTTGCTCATGTGGAATACAGTCATGAAGTCATTCACTATTTGGATGATTTCCTCCTCCATAGCAGGGGCATCGGGAGGGGATGGCTAGACGTGGCTGAAGCCCCGAATGTGCCCCCGAAAAGCCCCGAGCCTCAGGCATGCAGTTTTTCGTTATAAGCCCCGAGCGGCGAGTGCCAGGACCGATCTGATCCCGAGCACCGCTAAATTTGGCCGAGTTTGGCCGAGTGCCATAGCAGGTCCCGCCTTCTGGAGCCTGCAACGCCTATGATGGACGTCCCCCTGGTCCAATGCTGGGACCGCGGGACGTGTGACGTCCATCATAGGCGCTGCAGGCTCCAGAAGGTGGGAATTACAATGCGGCCGCCGTGCCACTGTGAGATCCCCGCTTAGCGCTCGGGCAGGCAGCTCTCCTCTCCTCCTCGGCTCCTCCTCCTCTGACTGACTGTCTGACTGCCTGGCTGCTGTGACACCACACACCACGGCTGAGCTGAGGGAGGTCAGACAGTGTATGTAAATGTCAGTGTATGTGGGTCGGGCAGGTCAGTGTAGGTAGGTCAGTGTATGTAAATGTCAGTGTAGGTAGGTCAGTGTAGGTAAATGTCAGTGTAGGTAGGTCAGTGTAGGTAGGTCACTACGGTCAGTGTAGGTAGGTCAGTATGGTCAGTGTAGGTAGGTCACTATGGTCAATGTAGGTAGGTCAGTACGGTCAGTGTAGGTAGGTCACTACGGTCAGTGTAGGTAGGTCAGTGTAGGTAGGTCAGTACGGTCAGTGTAGGTAGGTCACTACGGTCAGTGTAGGTAGGTCACTACCGTCAGTGTAGGTAGGTCACTATGGTTAGTGTAGGTAGGTCAGTGTATGTAAATGTCAGTGTAGGCAGGTCAGTGTAGGTAGGTCACTACGGTCAGTGTAGGTAGGTCAGTGTATGTAAATGTCAGTGTAGGTAGGTCAGTGTAGGTAGTCCACTACCATCAGTGTAGGTAGGTCAGGTAGGTCACGGCCCAGCCAAAAAAAAAAGGCCTGCATCACGTGTACACCCCCCCCCCCCCCCCGTTTCTGGCCTCGGACTTCGGGCTGAAGCCCCTGGTCTTTTTGCTACCTAGCAATGCCCCCGCTCCATAGAGAGTTCCAAGCAAGCCCCCGTTAAGTTATTGTCAGTTTTTTCAGCGCTCTACATCCCGTTGGCAGTTTGGAAGATGGAAGGCCCGGTGACAGTACTGACTTTTTTGGGGATCACTCTGCATATGCAGGCAATGCAAACCAAACCAGTCTGCTTGCAGATAAGCTTGATAGGATCAGAGATTGTATTCATGCTTTTACTATCTCCCAAACTTGTTCCAGAGTAGAGTTGCAGTCTTTGTTGGGCATGTTAAATTTTGCCATGTGAATCATTCCCCATGGCCAAAGGAGATCTTGGCTATCTCAGGTTTTACAGAGTCCTCAGCTTTGTTTGAAATCTATCCTATAGTGTCGGCAGCCCAGGTGTGGGGTGGTTTTTAGTCAGGTAAAACTGTTTTCTCCATGGACAATCAAGCTGCTGTGGAGATTATTAACAAGGGCAGATCTAGGTCATTGCTCATCATGTCCTTCATACGCAGGCTGATTTAGCTGTCCCTTCAGTTCCATTTTCACATGCATTGAAGGTCCATCAGTGGGGTAGAAAATATAACCGCAGATGCTTTTTCGTGTCTTAATTACCCGTTATTCTTCCAACAGGTCCCAGAAGCAGACACACCTCCCCCACATTTCTCGCTATTGACAATGGACTAGTTTCCCATTGGGTCAAGATGACGGCTTTGATTAATAAGTCTTTATCGGTCAACACGAGGAAGGCATATATCACGGCCTGGAATACCTTCCAGGTTTTTCAGTCCTGCTATCCTAGATATGATGGTCATGACATTCGATATCTGCTGGCATTTGTTGCTTTCTGCCATTCACAGCTTAAGCTGTTCTATGGCAATATCAAAACGTATCTGGCAGGAGTTCAGCATTATTTGTTCTTGCAGGACCCAAATAGACTGTCCATTTTTTCAGCTCATTCCATCAGGGTCATTCTTAGGGTTATTCGGAGGAGTAGTCGTCCTTCCACAACCAGCAGACTCCCCATCTCGGGGCATATTTTCCGGGGCATGTCAGATTTGCTGGCCAGGTCTCCTTTCGGGAGGCTGCCCAGCTTGGTCCTCAAGGCAGCTATATATTTGGCTTTCTATGGGTTTCTCAGGCCGCGTGAGTTCACTCGTACCGGCACAAGATCCCGTGTTCTCACAATTAGTCAGTTGGTTAGGTACCCGGATCATTTCCAGTTACATTTGGTTGCGTGCAAGACGCAGCAGTTTGGGACCAGTACGGACGTTAGATTTTTCGAGACCGCAGTGCTTGGTGCCCCGTTGCAGTTTTGGACCAGCTCATGGTACTGGTTACAAACAGACCTAGGGATAGTCCGTTGTTACCTTTCCCTAATGCTTCCCTCACGGCAGCACAATTTACTAAGTATTGCAGCATGCTACTGACAGACCTGGGGTTGAACCCTGCATTTTTTTCCTGGTCATTCAGGATAGGGGCGGCTTCCACGAATTCTCGCCAGAGGATCCTGGCTCACATTATTAAAAAATTGGGTAGATGGAATTCAGCATATTTCTCCAGATATATCCCAGATCCACATGCTAAGATGTCACAGGCTTTCATGCATTTGGCTGATTGATGTTCTTACATTTACTTTGAAAAAATCTGTTTGGCTGATTTATCCTACTGTCTTTATTTTTACCCTTTAGGCATACTGACCACGTGACTATGGCACACTCCAGGTCACTTCTCATGTTTTCCTTTATTAAGTTTCCGATATTTACTCGATATTTCATAGACTCCAAGTACAAATGGGAAGGCTGGCTGCAGGTCAACCTGAATTTGTAGGAGTCGGGCTGTACTTAAACCCACCCTCCTCCTCCTTTCTCCTGTCAGCTTTCCCTTTCATATCGCACGCACCCGGTCCCCTTTTTCTTGTCCTTTCCTTTTCATTTCATATTTGAGTATGCCCCTTTAGGCATACTGACCACGTGACTATGGCACACCCCAGGTCACTTCTCATGTTTTCTTTTATTACGTTTCCTACTCAATCTTTCATAGACTCCAAGTACAAATGAGTACATCCTTTTGAAAAGTAACATTTTAATCAATATCTCAGTGAACACAAAAACAATTTCCAAAATTTTGACAAAACTGAGTTTTATAGAACATTTATTTAGCTATCAGGGTTGGGCTCAACCCTTCCTTCTCTGAGTTGGCCACTCAGCTGTCTGCTAATTAAGCTCCTATCTCTCCATAGTGACTCACCTGTTGATGATATCCTTCTTGTCAGTCCTGCCTATTTAAGCCATCCAGTCCAGATGATCTCTGCCTTCACCTTGGTCACATCTCTAGAGACGCTCACCTGTGTTCCTGTTAAAGACTTGCTTGGCTGACATTCCTTCTGGCTCCAGATCCTGCTTGCTGTTCTACTACGCTCGTCTCGGCTCCCTGACATATTGGCTTGTCTGACTATCCGTTTTGGTTCCTGAACTCTGGCTATGTTTTGACTACGTTTACTCTTTTTACCTTTTTTTAATTATTATTAAACAAGTATGATTTAACTGTACTTTTGTACCCCCTTACCATCTCACACAGGGGGGGGAGGCCGAGATCTGGGGGTCTCCTTGTTAAAGGGGGCTTCCAGATTCTGATAAGCCCCCCGCCCGCAGACCATCACAACCACCGGGCAAGGGTTGTGGGGATGAGGCCCTTGTCCCCATCAACATGGGGACAAGGTGCTTTGGGGGGCTACCCCAAAGCACTCTCCCCATGTTGAGGGCATGTGGCCTGGTACGGTTCAGGAGGGGGGCGCTCTCTCATCCCCCCCTTTTTTTCCTGCGGCCTGCCAGGTTGCGTGCTCAGATAAGGGTCTGGTATGGATTTTTGGGGGGACCTCCACGCCATTTTTTTTTTAAATTTTGGCACGGGTTCCCCTTAATATTCATACCAGACCCAAAGGGCCTGGTAATGGACTGGGGGGAACCCATGCCGTTTTTTTCAATGACCTTTATCTGTATTCCCGAGACCCGACAATTCACTATAGCCACTATTACTTTTAAATTACTTTTTTTCCTTCAGAAAAGTCTCTGCACTAAATGACATTTTTAAACACGGGAAAAATGTGCCACTTTACAGGCATACTTTAGACAACCCCCAGGTATGAAATTTAAAGGAATATTTCACTTTTATTGTTTCACTTCAAGCATTATTAAAATCACTGCTCCCGAAAAAACGTCCATTTTTAAAACTTTTTCTTGCTTTGATACATGTCCCCTGGGGCAGGACCCGGGTCCCCAAACACTTTTTATGACAATAACTTGCATATTAACCCTTAAAACTAGCACTTTTGATTTCTCCCATAGACAATTCATTATAGCCGCGAGTAGTTTTAAATTACTTTTTTTCCTTTAGAAATGTCATTTTGTGCAGGGACTTTTCTAAACACGGGAAAAATGCGCCACTTTACAGGCATACTAAAGACACCCCCCAGGTACGAAATTTAAAGGAATATTTCACTTTTATTGTTTTTCACTTTAAGCATTATTAAAATCACTGCCCTGGAAAAATTGGCCGTTTTTAAAACTTTTTTTTGCATTCATATATGTCCCCTGGGGCAGGACCCAGGTCCCCAAACACTTTTTATGAAAATAACGTGCATATTAACCCTTAAAGTGAGCACTTTTGATTTTTCATGTTCGTGTCCCATAGACTTTAATGGTGTTCAAACTAATTTTTTGCCTGTTCGCATGTTCTGCTGTGAACCAAACCGGGGGGTGTTTGGCTCATCCCTATTAGCCACCAAACAATACCTAGCTATGTGACCCCCACCTCCCTTTTTTACAAACAAAGCATTTGAGAGCTGGTATCCCTGCATAGGCCCTTCTCTGAGCATATGGCGATGGAGACTCCCATTGCTGCATAACATTTACACTTTCATTGTCTGAGTATTCACTAGCAATGGACTCATCAGAAGTCTCCACTATCAATGTGTTACTATGCTTGAAAAGATCAGGCTCGCTTTCCATTTCAACTCCTGAATCAATTTCAAGCATAGTTACCGCACTTTTATTTAAATATTCGTAATTCAGATCTCCAACATTGCTTCCCACCATAGCAACACCACTTGCAGCAACACTAGCATTTGGCTTTTCTACACGTTGTCCCAGAGCATCTATCTTTGCTAAGCACTGAGCATGTGTGGAGGAGAACTCCATGGTAGAATGGGCTTCATGTAATTTCTTCCTAAGCAGTATTCTAATACGCTAGTTCTCAGCCTCTCTCTGATTCAAAGAGGCAATTCAACTTTCTCTTTGTTTACACGTTTCCTAAAGCACTCTGAGGTCTAGTAGTAAAAAAATAGTTGAATGAATGTGATGAGCATTTGCCCATCCTTAAAGAATTCTGACTGTATTTTATTTTATACGATTTTTTTTTATGATGGTAAGCTCCACCTTGTGGCCATAATGTGACATTTTTTATTATTGCGTTATTTCAGGCAAATACCACATTATGGCCTCTAGATGGAGCTGGTGCACAAGGGGGATCACTGTATTCAGCAAATTATGGTCAGAATTTGTCAAGGATGGGCAAAGTTTGTAACATTCGTCCAACTAATTTTGTATAAACAGAGTCCTGTGATTTGGTGAAAATAATTACTTCTAATAAAGCCTCTTTCTCTTTTGCTACATTTTTCAGGTTTGTTCCAATTCCGTTGATGTGTTCCCTTTTAACATAAATTAGTTATCTATCTGTATTTACAATACCCTAACTTTTCGTGACTAATTCTTCAAGTTTCCAGTGGACCATTTGGCTGTTAGATCCTTTATATGTGTGGATGCAATGCCTGAGCTACAGACTCTCAATGTGGCATAGGAGGGAATGGTGTACACATTTTAGTATGCCACTTGTTTAAGAATGTACCATAGGCAGTGATGCCAGCCTGCATTTATATATGCTATACGTTTTAATTTTCTAGAAGAAACTGTTTCTTAAAGAGTATGTGTTCACCATTTCACAAAAAATTAAAGGTGACCTAATTCCAAATTCACTGGCCATCCATCTAGACCAGGGGTAGGCAACCTCGGCCCTCCAGCTGTGGTGAAACTACAAATCCCATCATGCCTCTGCCTCTAGGAGTCATGCCTGTGATTGTCAGGGTCTTGCAGTGTCTCATGGGACTTGTAGTTTCAAAAGAGCTGGAAGGCCAAGGTTGCCTACCCCTGATCTAGACCATGGGTGCTCAAACTGTGGCCCTCCAGCTGTTGTGGAACTACAAGTCCCATCATGCCTCTGCCTTTGGGAGTCATGCTTGTAATTGTCAGCTTTCCAATGCATCATGGGACTTGTAGTTCCTCAACAGCTGGAGGGCCACAGGTTGAGTGCACACATCGCCCATGATGCCCTATGCTCCCGGTGTAGTGGGCTGTACATGGCAATACACAGCCCCAGAGCGAGCATTCATATATATATTTATAATGTTTACAGTGGCAAACACTCATTGGTCAGCACAATCACATGACCGCACTGACCAATGAGAAGCTTTTCCTTCATCTGGGATGCCTACTAAAAGAAGTAGTCTCAGATACACTTCTCATTGGTCAGCATGGTCACGTGGCTGCGCTGACCAATGAGTGCTTGCCATTGTGATCAGTATGATGTATACTCACTTTGGGGCTGTGTACATGCTACATTGGCAACACGGGGCAACATGGATTCTATGGTCAGTGGGGTCAGGATATTTGGAGTTGGTTTGCCTTCATTTTTCATTACAAGGTGAACTTACCCTTTATTATGATTTTTTTTTTCTTCTTACATTCATGATTTCTTCTCAAGTGTGATTACCACTACTTTTTATTTTAAATGTATTCTTTGGAATGTAGAGATGTAATAAATTAGATCTGATGCATCTTCTCAAGGTACCTTCTTGAAGATTCTTCCCAGATTTTCTGTATGGCTTCTTTGCCCATATCAAGCAGTGTATTAAAATGTGTCCAGCCAGTTTTAGAGGTTATCATAAGGTACTCTTCATTGGCTGGGCAGAGCAGGACACTGTACCTAGCCATGACTAGAGACTGAGCGAATCTACAGCACACTAAGGTGAAGATGACCTCCTTTTCTTCTTTGGTCAATGGGATGAGGCTTTCAAATCCTGCGAGTACATACCCCCCTACAGGGAGAGGGTCTTTACTTTCAATCATCATGTACATTATTGTGATTGCCACTTCAAAAACATAATAACCATAGCTCATGTCCCCAAAATCCAGAATTCCTGAAACTTGGTACTGTTCCTTAGCGTTTCCATCTGTTGTGTTGGTCTTTTGCAAAAGTATATTGTGGTCATTTAAGTCTCCATGATTTATGCCTAATGAAGAAAAAGAATTGAGACCCATTATTTGTGTTTTTGTAAAATATAAAAAATTTGTATTTCAAATTGTGTAGTGTAGGGCATGCTTGTCAAACTGGTACTTTCAAAGTGTATCCAAACCCTAAAACAAAAATGTAATATATGGAACCTTACCAGTCCTAATACCGGCCATACACGGTTAGAATTTCGAAAATCGTATCAAAGAATTTTCATTTTAATTTCGTACCATTAGTGGGCTGCAACAACGGCCGATTTTCGTGCGGCAATCAAATTTGAGGAATCGGACATGTTGGAAATTTTTTGAAAAACAAACAATTTTCTAATCAATGATGAGAGAATTGTGCGAGAAATGTGATAAGAAAAGAAAATTTAAGGAGAGAAAAGAAGATTCCCACCCACGAAAATTCTTTTCTGTAGCAACATGAGGTGAAATTGAAGGCTTGGATGGGCGAATTTCGAAAATCAATGGTGGCATCATCGGATCACAAAAAAAAACGAACTTTCTGATTTTGAAAAGAAAATTAGTTCGAAATTCGACCATGTATGGCCTGTTTTAGATGTGGTTGCTGCATTTGATTTTGTTTTTAGTTTTTTTTTATTTTACCTTTACTTTCACCTGGTGATCCTGCCAGTTTGTTCACCTGTCTTGTGGCTACACTCACTGCACTATATCCATGGAGAAGCAGCATTGCTACCTTAGGTTGCACACTCTATTTGAACTACAAGCATCTCCCCCTCTCCTTGTCTCCATCACATAGGGAAGAGTGGTTATGTGTTTCCCAGAAGATAGTTGATAGCATTGTTTGAGATTTCAGTGCAGTCTACAGGAAGCTCAGTGTCCAGTTGGATTAGCTCAGAAAATGTATGAACAAAGAAAATGAATGCAGTCACCACATCTAAGGACTGGTAAGCTGCAATATATTACATTGTTGCTCTTGGGTTTAAACATCCTTCAAACCACTTCGACAACACTCTTATCCCTTCCTTGACACCTTAGCAGCCTTAGGAATTTCAGTTGCATGAGGCTCACAACTGTTCTGTGGGAAATTTTTTCAACTGTATAAATATATAAAGTACAAATGTTTTTTTTTGTTAATGCTGGCCATAAAGGTCCCCCTGCTACTTCTTGGCTTACCATTACTACTTCCTGAATAAGCTCCCCGCTCATTGCATAGAGGCAATTATGCTAATTTAAATGGAGCTGCATGCATTCCATCTGCATAAAAATAAGTCTTACATTTTGGTTTTATTTAGAAAGCAGCCATAGATGGATTGAAATTTGGTCGAAACCGGACACATTTTGATTCATCTATGGCGGTTTTTGAACCAGCTTGTTGGAAAATTTTCCTTCGAACATCACTGCAGCACTGATCATTATTATCTTTTGGCAGAGTAGTCTCTGCTGTCAAGATACAATAACACAGCAAAGAGGCTTCCTCCATCTACCTCGTTTGTGTGGATGGGGAATCTGTTTAGTTTTTGATTGAAAAAAACTGATCCATATATGGCCAGCCTTAGAGGAAAATCCTGTCCCCTGCAAGCATGCTACAGAAGAAACCTTGCTCTCCGTTGGTCAGTGGTCTCTCTGCAGAGGTCAAACACAGCCACTGCAAAGCTCTCCAATCACCCAGGAGTTTTGCTGATTGTAAAGCCATAGGTCTGACTCATTATTGAGTTGAACCTCTCCAAATGTAATGTGAGTGCTTTCTAAAGAACTGTAAGATTTTGCTCTGCTTTTTTTATGCAGCTGTGATACTTTTAGCTGATTTGCACTGAAAGTTCAGTTGGGGTTTTACTGTCCACAAGACAGGCCAGAGGTGGACAAGTGACAAAGTGAGTGGGGCCACTCTGCAAGCACCCTGCAACCATGTGCAATGCATGTAGTTGTGGCAGGCTGGTGTTCGATTCAAGGGGTTAAAGTAGGTGTCGAGGAGATGATAAAATGCTTCACTGCCTGTCAAAAATGCTGTTTATTTTATTTGCATGTTTTTGGGAATTCTTTGCAAAGTGAATTTTCAGGTCATTCAAGTGTAACTAAACTGTCTCAGACAACATTAAAAGGGGTTGGTTCACCTTTACAGAAAACTGCCTATGCAAGTAAAGGGCATCCATACCCCCCCAACATTTTGAGATGGGAATGAGGGACACTTTCTAGCAAATGTATGTAGGCATAGGACACACCCCCTGCCACACCCTCTTAAAGGAGAATTAACCAAAACAGAAGGTTAATAAAATCCGCAAGAGCTTTTTTACTATTCCTTTATATAGGCTTTTAAATTTTACAAATGCAGCAATTTAGAAATTGGATGAAAGGTTTAGCACTGGGAAACACTTTTTGAAAGAGAAAAAGTGCATTTTATATACAACTATATGGATCAGACCAAAATGAGGGACAAATGAGGGGGAACGAGGGACAGAGGGACACTTCTCCAAATCAGGGACGTTTCTCCAAATCCGGGACAGTTGGGAGCTATGGGGTATCCATAGATAAAAACAAACTGTGCAGCTCTGGCTACAGTTGAATAATGTCTTTCTATATGTGTAGGACATTTACATACCTTCCAAAGCCTGACTGGAATATCCTAGGATATTGCGTGAGGCCTAGTCATTGCTGCTTACCTCCATCATCACAGGAGTGAGCTTTTTCTCTGATTCAAATCACTAACGTGCACTTTCTCTCCCGTGACGCAGTAGCTCTGGGCTCAGTGTCTGAGAGCTCACTCCTGTGATTGCTGAGGTGAGCAATAATGACTAGGCCTCACGCAACATCCTAGGAGTATTCCAGTGAGGCTTTGAAAGGTATGTCAATGTCCTACACCTATGGCCAGGTCATTATTCAACTCTTGTCAGAGATGCAGTTTTTTTTTTATCTTCAGATGTTCCTTATCTGCACAGGCAGTTTTTTGTAATGGCTAGTCTTCACTTAGCAACATTCCACCAACGCCTGGGAGTACTCCAGTCAGGCTTCAGGAGGTATGTAAATAGCCTACACCCTATAGCAAGGACATTATTTAACTTTTATCAGAACTGGAAAATTTGTTTTTATCTACAGGTGCCCCTTATCTGCTAGGCAATTTGGTAAGGGGGAACTAACCCTTTAACTATTTTTAATTTTTATAATGCTAGCATTAGTAAATAGATAGGAAGGCATATTATATTCACTTGTTTTAGCTTTCTCGGCTAAGCACATCCTCATGTCTGCATGCCTGCGTTAAGGGCAGATGTATTCCAGGAAGTAAACACTACATAAATCATCTGCCCTTACTCAAGATGGCTGTGGCTAGAAATGCTAGGGAGTGTTTTTTCAAAGTGATTTCTCAGCAAGATAAAGAATGGACACATGGATTGATGGGCACATTTGCTTCGAAAAAATATAAATGAGTTAAATAGTGTTTTCAGTATATGGTGCTTAGATACAGCATTCCATTTTAACTAAGGTAAGGGATGGTTCCCTTGCAAAGTGAACAGCCTATTTGCCATTAGTAAATCAACCCCTGATGTCTATTCTTGCAGTTTGAAGAACATCATAGTCACTAGCAGCAAATATTAGAGCGTCCTCACATACTCTCATTAGAGTATATACTCTAATAATAGTTGCCTGGAAGGATCAATTCACTTACATTTGCGAAACATTTTCAGATTTGGCTGCACGGATGTCTCATATTGGTTGATGACTCCATCAATTCTTTTACGTAAACTTTCTTCTGTAACTGCATACAGATACTTCCTCAGCAATGGGGTGTTTGACAAGTTCCACAGGTACTCTCCACGGTTAAAATATTCTTTATATGGATGCTGAAATTTCTGAAATTAGTACAAATTTGCTTTAAGTACTACAGGAAAAGCATGTGTTAACTTTTTATTTTATTACTATTTGGAATACTAAAAATGACATGCAAATGTTCAAAATGGTATGGATAACCCAGCCAACAGGTTGAAACTCAAATTTGAACTGCATTCATGTTAGAAGTTTTGTGACATAATGCACATACCCCTCCTAACTATATGTCTGCATAACATAAACACAGTGAGCCACTGCCAGAGCCTAAAATTCTGTACTTTGGTTGCTTAAAATGACTCTTTCAGTTGCCTAGAATCTCTGGTGTGCTATGTGTTTCTGCATTCGCCCCATGCAGAAGCCTCCTTTTGGTGTGACATACGCTTGGACTTTGTGAGCACATGTCACATGACGTGTATAAATCAATTGTTCCCTATGAGAGCCGCCTTAACTGGTCCAACTTTGAAAAAGGTTCCTGCACTACTTTGGTCCAACTTGGGCACGATTTCAACCCATAGATTTAAATATAAGTCACATCCAAGTCTGATCATCGTCTTAACTGATCCGACTAGTTGCATGCGACTTGTGCTCTAAGGATCTTGAGGGGGGAACCCTATGGCAATATTTAGAAAAAGAAAATGGCGTTGGGTCCCCCCCAAGACCATACCAGACTCGTCTGGTATGGATTTTGAGGGGAAACCCCAGGCCCAAAAAAATGGCATGGAGTCCCTCCGAAATCCATACTAGACCCTTATCCAAGCACGCAGTCCTGCAGGTTAGGAAAGGAGGGGGAGAGGAAGAAGACATCAGAAGCAGAAAGAGAAGAACTGGAGGAAGAACCAGAGGAAGTAGACATCAGCGCAGCAAGAAGAACCAGAGGAAGAAGACATGACCAGAGAGAGAAGAACCAGAGGGAGTAGAAATCAGAGGGTGAAAACACGCTGGAACTACTTTAATAAGGGACTTTGTCAAAAACCTGTGTACTGGTACAATGTACCCCATACTCATTCTCATAGGGTGGGGGGCTTCCCGATTCTGATAAGCCCCCCGCTTGCAGACCCCTTCAACCACCGCCCAGGGTTGTCGGGAAGAGGCCCTTGTCCCCATCAAGGTGCTTTTGAGGTGGGGGGCGCAGAGCCCCCCTGCCTCAAAGCACCCACAGCCCCCACCCACCCCCCTACATTTGCACATTGACCTTGGGGAATCCACAGTGCTCTCTGCTTGTCCACATGTCTCTACCTCAGCTCCCATGCCAGCCCTTTCTAACAGCTCTGATCCTCTGTTCACATCTATGCTGTTGACGTGAGTATTTATAGGGAATTCCATCCTGTCCCTTACACTCATTACTTATTCCTATTATTCAGCTACAATATTATACCATATGGTTATGTTTCTTTATAGATCACCATTGCATTCGCCCCTGAAGAGTTGGTATACCTCAATGAAATATGTCAGGCTTACATAGATGCATGATGTCCATACAGATGGTTTTACAGTGGGGACGGAAAGTATTCAGACCCCCTTAAATTTTTCACTCTTTGTTATATTGAAGCTATTTGCTAAAATCATTTAAGTTCATTTTTTCCTCATTAATCTACACACAGCACCCCATATTGACAGAAAAACACAGAATTGTTGACATTTTTGCAGATTTATTAAAAAAGAAAAACTGAAATATCACATGGTCCTAAGTATTCAGACCCTTTGCTGTGACACTCATGTATTTAACTCACGTGCTGTCCATTTCTTCTGATCATCCTTGAGATGGTTCTTCACCTTCATTTGAGTCCAGTTGTGTTTGATTATACTGATTGGACTTGATTAGGAAAGCCACACACCTGTCTATATAAGACCTTACAGCTCACAGTGCATGTCAGAGCAAATGAGAATCATGAGGTCAAAGGAACTGCCTAAAGAGCTCAGAGACAGAATTGTGGCAAGGCACAGATCTGGCCAAAGTTACAAAAAAATTTCTGCTGCACTTAAGGTTCCTAAGAGCACAGTGGCCTCCATAATCCTTAAATGGAAGACGTTTGGGATGACCAGAACCCTTCCTAGAGTTGGCCATCCGGCCAAACTAAGCTATCGGGGGAGAAGAGCCTTGGTGAGAGAGGTAAAGAAGAACCCAAAGATCACTGTGGCTGAGCTCCAGAGATGCAGTCGGGAGATGTGAGAAAGTTGTAGAAAGTCAACCATCACTGCAGCCCTCCACCAGTCGGGCTTTATGGCAGAGTGGCCCGACGGAAGCCTCTCTTCAGTGCAAGACACATGAAAGCCCGCATGGAGTTTGCTAAAAAAAACACCTGAAGGACTCCAAGATGGTGAGAAATAAGATTCTCTGGTCTGATGAGACCAAGATAGAACTTTTCGGCCTTAACTCTAAGCGGTATGTGTGGAGAAAACCAGGCACTGCTCCTCACCTGTCCAATAAAGTCCCAACAGTGAAGCATGGTGATGGCAGCATCATGCTGTGGGGGTGTTTTTCAGCTGCAGGGACAGGACGACTGGTTGCAATCGAGGGAAAGATGAATGTAGCCAAGTACAGGGATATCCTGGACGAAAACCTTCTCCAGAGTGCTCAGGACCTCAGACTGGGCCGAAGGTTTACCTTTCAACAAGACAATGACCCTAAGCACACAGCTAAAATAACGAAGGAGTGGCTTCACAACAACTCAGTGACTGTTCTTGAATGGCCAAGCCAGTGCCCTGACTTAAACCCAATTGAGCATCTCTGGAGAGACCTAAAAATGGCTGTCCACCAACGTTTACCATCCAACCTGACAGAACTGGAGAGGTTTTGCAAGGAGGAATGGCAGAGGATCCCCAAATCCAGGTGTGAAAAACTTGTTGCATCTTTCCCAAAAAGACTCATGGCTGTATTAGATCAAAAGGGTGCTTCTACTAAATACTGAGCAAAGGGTACTTAGGACCATGTGATATTTCAGTTTTTCTTTTTTAATAAATCTGCAAAAATGTCAACAATTCTGTGTTTTTCTGTCAATATGGGGTGCTGTGTGTACATTAATGAGGAAAAAAATGAACTTAGAAGATTTTAGCAAATGGCTGCAATATAACAGAGTGAAAAATTTTAGGGGGGTCTGAATACTTTCCGTCCCCACTGTATTTCTCTTATATTGTTTTACTCGATATTTTCCAATATCATCCAGCCCTTCCAGTGGCCCATGTTGTGCAGGACTTGTCTTTACCCCATGCCAAGTACCATGGCGTCAATATTTATATGTGGTTTTTAGCATGCCCTGCATTTATGCGATTCTGTTTTATGCCTTTTTTTTTGTGTCATTCAGTATGCTGTACATGATTTCAAGGTATAATAAAATGTTCTTTGCCAAGACTGCTTTTTGGTATACATCTCTCATTCAAAGTCCCCAAAAAACTCCCCCCTTTTTATTGAAACCCAAAAAAGCAATACTGTGGGGGTTATTTACTAATGGAAAATCCACTTTGCACTGCAAGTGCACTTGAAAGTAAAGTCACTGTAGATCCGAAGGGGATATGCAAGGAGAATAAAAAACAGCATTTTAGCTTGCACATGATTGGATGATAAAATCAGCAGAGCTTCCACTCATTTCAGATCTACCCCTTAGATTTAGAGCGACTGCACTTTCAAGTGCACTTGCAGTGAAAAGTGGATTTGCCTTTCATAAATAACCCCATGTGTTTTATATCCCACATGCTTACTCTATATAGTGATTGGCCTCATTCAAAGTCCCGCCGAACAAACTCTCTCTCTTTTTTTACCCCCCCCCCCCCCATGTTGAGGGCATGTGGCCTGGTATGGTCCAGAAAGGGGGAGTGCTCACTTGCCCCCCTCCTTTTTCTGACCTGCCGGGCTGCTTGCTCGGATAAGGGTCTGGTATGGATTTTTGGGGTTTCACATGCTGTTTATTTAAATATGGGGTTTTCCCTCAAAATCCATACCAGACCGAAGGACAGTTATTCTCATAATTGCTTCCCCACAGAGTAAGTAACTGACCCAGAAGAATAGATTGATTTACTAAAGAGAGATAGACTGTGCACTTTGCATAGTGCATTTTCTCCAGAGCTTAGTAAATGAGCAAAAGCTCCACTAACTTCCATTATCCAATCATGTGCAAGCAAAAATGCTGTTTTTATTCCCTTGCATGTGATTGGGTATTTGTTGCAAAGTGAAGCTTTACCGCATTTACTAAGTTCAGAGTGCAACTGCACTTTGCAAAGTGCACAGTCTATTTACCTTTAGTTAATTAACTCCTTTGTGTCTCAGCAATTCTAGCACAAGCATAGAACAGATGTGCTCTGATTAGAATCCAGTCATTGCCAAACAGCCAAACAGCTTCTGTGATAAATGCAACTTTATTATTTTATAATGTAAGTGATCACAATACAGCTTCTACAACTGCTTTTTGATTTAGGGTAGTGTACAATACAGATTTGGCTATAGTGTCGGTCTGACTTTTCGTCTACAAAAGTCCGACGGACGCCGACGGACTAAAGCCGGCTGACAATCCGATCGTGTGTGGGCTTCCCCGGACTTTCAGCTGACTTTTCCAGCCGCAAATCTGACGGACTTTAGATTTGAAACATGCTTCAAATTTTTACGTTGTAACTATGCCGGACCCAGAAATCCACTCGTCTGTATGCTAGTCTGACGGACAAAAACCCACGCTAGGGCAGCTATTGGCTACTGGCTATCAACTTCCTTATTTTAGTCCGGTGTACGTCATCACGTACGAATCCGTCGGACTTTTGTGTGGTCGTATGTAGGCAAGTCCGTTCGTTAAAAAGTCTGCCGCAAGTCCACCAAAAGTCCGCCAAAAGTCCTTCGAAAGTCTGTCGGACGGGCTGTCGGACTTTTGTAGCCGAAAAGTCCGACCGTGTGTACGCAGCATAAGGCAAGTATTCTCCAGAAATCTCTGGAAATTTACGGTTCCTCTAGAGATTGCAAAGGGCTCTTTAAAATGCAACTTCAGGGAAGTACTGCTGGTCCCCCTCCCCTTCCTTTTTCCCTTTTTGCCATTTTTTTGGGGGGGTGGGGGGGGTGAGTACCTATTTTTACGAAGTACCTGATATCGTGTCCGCTGGAATCGCTGAGGTGATCCCTGCGGTTCTCCCCTCTCCCTCCCCGCCCACAACCTTCTGGGACATATCACAGGTCCCAGGAGACTGCAGGACCATTCACAGGGCATAGTGCGGCTTGCACATGTGCAGTGGGAAGCCGTCTGTGAAGCCACAGGGAGTCACAGCCGACTTTCCACAGTAAACATGGCAGCGCTGGGGGCCTAAAGCCTGGCAACGAACCGGCCCGGGTGAGGACAGCACTGGATCCCTGGACTGGTAAGTATCTCTACTAAAAGTCAGCAGCTACAGTATTTGGAGCTGCTGACTTCTATTTTTTTTAAACTTACTTAAGATCTTCTTTAAGCTGTGGCTTATTTTCCCTCCGTTTGATGGTGTCTGCATAGTTTCAGGGCCAATGCCGCTTGGCAGAGCCAGCTCTATTGCACCACTGATCTTTTAAGCTGTCTGTAAGGGGGCATTCTTCCCAATGGCCACCAATATAAGGTGACCTCCCCCAATGTATTGGTTTTTATAAGGGTTCCCTAAGACCCAAAAGTTATTTTAAGGGTTCCTCTGGGGTAAGAAAGTTCCTCTGATCTAAGTACAAAATGGCCACTTGAGTAGATCAGTGAGCGAGGAGTGTGTGAATAACAAAGTAACACATAGTTACATAGTAGGTGAGATTGAAAAAAGAGTCCATCAAGTCCAACCCATGTGTGTGATTATATGTCAGTATTACATTGTATATCCCTATATGTTGTGGTCGTTCAGGTGCTTATCTAATAGTTTCTTGAAACTATCGATGCTCCCCGCTGAGACCACCGCCTGTGGAAGGGAATTCCACATCCTTGCCGCTCTTACAGTAAAGAACCCTCTACGTAGTTTAAGGTTAAAACTCTTTTCTTCTAATTTTAATGAGCGGCCACGTGTTTTGTTAAACTCCCTTCTGAGAAAAAGTTTTATCCCTAGTGTGGGGTCACCAGTATGGTATTTGTATATTGAAATCATATCCCCTCTCAAGCGTCTCTTCTCCAAAAAGAATAAGTTCAGTGCTCGCAACCTTTCCTCATAACTAATATCCTCCAGACCCTTTAATAGCTTTGTTGCCCTTCTTTGTACTCGCTTCATTTCCAGTATATACTTCCTAAGAACCGGTGCCCAGAACTGGACAGCATACTCTAGGTGCAGCCAGACCAAAGTCTTGTAGAGACGGAGAATTATCGTTTTATCTCTGGAGTTGATCCCCTTTATATTGCATGCCAATATTCTGTTTGCTTTGTTAGCAGAAGCTTGGCATTGCATGTCATTGCTGAGCCTATCATCTACTAGGACCCCCAGGTCCTTTTCCATCTTAGATTCCCCCAGAGGCTCTCCCCCCAGTGTATAGATTGCATTCATATTTTCGCCACCCAAATGCATTATTTTACATTTTTCTACATTGAACCTCATTTGCCGTGTAGTTCTTTTTGCAAGGTTTCCACATCCTGCGGAGAAGTTATTGCCCTGCTTAGCTTAGTATCGTCCGCAAATACAGAGATTGAACTGTTTACCCCCATCCTCCAGGTCGTTTATGAACAAATTAAATAGGATTGGTCAGCAGCACAGAACCCTGGGGGACCCCACTACCCACCCCTGACCATTCCGAGTACTCCCCATTTATCACCACCCTCTAAACTCGCTCTTGTAGCCAGTTTTTCAATCCATGTACTCACCCTATGGTCCATGCCAACAGACCTTATTTTGTACAGTAAACGTTTATGGGGAACTGTCAAATGCTTTTGCAAAATCCAGATACACCACGTCCATGGGCCTTCCTTTATCTAGATGGCAACATACCTCCTCATAGAGGGTTAATAGATTGGTTTGGCAAGAACGATTCTTCATGAATCCATGCTGATTACTGCTAATGATACCGTTCTCATTACTAAAATCTTGCATATAGTCTATTATCATCCCCTCCAAGAGTTTACATACTATTGATGTTAGACTAACTGGTCTGTAATTCCCAGGGATGTATTTTGGGCCCTTTTTAAATAATGGTGCTACATTGACTTTTCTCCAATCAGCTGGTACCATTCCAGTCAGTATACTGTCAGTAAAAATTAGGAACAATGGTCTGGCAATTACTTGACTGAGTTCCCTAAGTACCCTCCGGTGCAAGCCATCTGGTCCCAGTGATTTATTAATGTTAAGTTTCCCAGGTCTAATTTTAATTCAGTCCTCTTTTAACCATGGAGGTGCTTCCTGTGATGTGTCATGAGGATAAACACTGCAGTTTTGGTTACTGAAGCCCCCCGATTCCCTCATGCAGACTGAGGAGAAGAATAAATTCAATACCTTCGCCATCTCCCCATCCTTAGTAACCAGATGTCCTTCCTCATTCTTTATGGGGCCAATATGGTCTGTCATCCCTTTTTTACTGTTTACTTAAAGAATTTCTTGGGTTTTTTTGCTCTCCTCCGCTATGTGTCTTTCATGTTCTATCTTAGCTGTCCTTATTGCACCCTTACATTTCTTGTTGCATTCTTTATAAAGTCTGAATGCTGATCCCTCAACCTTGTATTTTTTGAAGGCCTTCTCCTTTGCTTTTATATGCATTTTTACATTGGAATCAAGCCATCCAGGACTTTTATTCACTCTTTTAAATTTATTACCCAATGGGATGCATTGGCTAATGCCCTTATTTAATATGCTTTTAAAGCAAACCCATCCCTCCTCCGTGTTCTTTGTTCCTAAGATTTTATCCCAATTTATGCCTTCTAGCAAGGCTCGTAGTTTAGGGAAGTTGGCTCTTTTGAAATTCAGTGTCTTTGTATTCCCCTTATGTTTCCTATTTGTGTGATTTTATACTGAAGCCAATTGACCTGTGATCACTGTTACCTGAATTGCCCCGTATTTCCACATCCGTGATCAGGTCTGTATTGTTGGTAATCAGTAGATCCAGTAACGCTTTATTTCTAGTTGGTGCGTCTACCATCTGACCCATACAATTGTCCTGCAAGATGTTTAGGAACTGGCGAGCCTTAGATGAATGTGCGGTTCCCTCAGCCCAGCCTATGTCTGGATAGTAAAAATCCCCTATTATGATAACACTTCACATCCTTGCTGCTAATCCAAATTGTGATAGATCTGTCTCCCCTTCCTCCCTCAGGTTAGGGGGCCTATAGCATACTCCGAGTATTATTTTCCCCTTAGCTTCATCCCTTTTGGAGCTCTACCCATAAGGATTCCATCTCCTCCCTAGCTCCCTTAGTGATCTCTCTCATTCACTTGTACATTATTCTTGATATATAGGCATACACCTCCCCTTTTTTTACCCTCTCTATCCTTGCGATAAAGGGTATACCCTTGAATGTTTGCCAGCCAATCATGAGAGCTGTTGAACCAGCTCTCTGAAATTCCCACAAAATCCAAATCCTGCTCGTACAACAGTATCTCTAGTTCACCATCTTGTCCGCCAGGCTCCTGGCATTGGTGAACATTACACGTAGTTTAGACCGGTCGCATATTATCCTCTTATTAGGTGTTCCGAGATTGTAACTAAGACTTGCTACTATACTTACCTTGGGTTTATGTGCTTTGGTCAAGCTACCACTAATGCCCCCAATACTACCCTCTGGAATATGTTCCGCACTGACTATCTCTACCTCTGGACCCTCCCCCCATTGCCTAGTTAACAAACCCCTCTAACTTCTTGGTCATCTTCATTCCTAGCTTATCTGCACCCTCCTCATTTTAGGTGCAGTCCGTCCCTTCTATAGTACCTGTTATCGACTAAGAAGTCAGCTCAGTCCTCCAGGAACCCAAACCCCTCCTTACTACACCAGCTCTTCAGCCACTTGTTTACCTGTCTGATTCCAGCAGTCAATTTTACTGTACAGGTTTATTAATCAGGAAGAATCTTGGAGTTGTGGGTAACACACAAATCTTCCTTTAAAATTTTGATAAATGAAAACCTTTTTAACTGTGTGAAAATAGGCAAAGCAAAGGAATAAGTATATTTAATAGAATAATACACCTTTGCTAATTTCTCATCAAGAGTGGCCGCCATTTTGCCGATGTCATATAATATTTGTGGAGTTGCTGTAATTTGAGCTGCTAGTGTTCCAGGAAGGTATGTCAGAAGTCTCACTGCATGATTCCGTACTACATCGCCATAGTCTGGGGGGAGAAGAATTAAGTATGTTAGTTATGTTTTCTAAAATCACAGACAAACATTTAAAACAATCTAGAAAATAAATGTAGTGCAGGAGCCACTTGGTAATGTGAGTTCTGTGTTCTGTGCCTCGACTCAAAGGACAAATTGATACACCTGGTTGAAGAAAGTTACTGCCAGTGCTTAAAAGAACACAAGTATAGATAATTTTTATATCAGCTGTGAATTTGCACCAGGAAATAGAGACAAAACCGTTTACTGGTAAATGAACTCAGTGTATTGGAACCTGTTAGAGTAAATGGTGGTTTAAGTATAAATGAACACACAGAATGTACGTTCAGACACAATCCACTAGACAGTATATTCACTAAGCCGAGGTAACTTAGAATAGCGTTCTATACCACTAGACTGGGATTAATTTAGGAAAGCAGCATAGTCAGCAATAACCAGTGCATGTAAGCATTAACTGTGTGAATGTAGAACATATGTGGCCTCACAATGCAAGATAAACGGGGTGTATCTTAATGAAATGTACCATCATCCAAATTAATTGAAGGAAATAGTTCAGGAGTATGGGCCCCACCCCAAACTCAGCAAAAGAAAAACGGCAAGTGGACTATTGCAGTACATGTACAGGAAATATAGCTAATAATACAAATAACTGGTAAAATTTCACAAAATTTATTCATACAAAAATATCAAAAGGACAACACAAAAACACATGTAATTAAAAAAGTTCAGATGACATGGAATTTCAACATGTTTCGCGGATTTACCGCTTCATCAGTACAAAACATCTGTAAATATAAATCAAAATACAAAGATAAATACCATATAGGGGATTTTTACACAATTTAGAAAATGGGGAAGGTGACATCAAGGAGTGGAGCTGCTTACCCGAGCCTCGAGGGGTATATGGCAGCGAGGTAGCCCAGCTTGGTCTCCCCCGGCGATTGGGAAGGGGATATAAACCACCGGCCAAGGTCTAGCTAAGGTAATATAGGGATGAAAGATCATATAATAAATGCAAGTACCCATCATAGAAAATAATGTGATAAGTGAACCAAAGGTGAAGGGAACATGCTGAGGTGTGGGAACTCGTGTGGGGTGAAGGATGGGGGGAAGAAAGAGAACAGTCAGGGGAGGGAGAGGGAAGGGGGAAGAGGGGGGAAGAAAGAAGAAGGGAGGGAAGGAAAAAGGGAGGGGTTGTAGGAAAGGAAGGAGTGAATGTCAGCGGGGTGTGGAAAAAACTGGGGTGCAGGACAAAAGGTGGAAATAATCACCAGGGAAGGACAAAAAAAGGGGGATGGAGTAGGATATGGACCATGAAAGCTCAAAACCAATATGCAATGGAGGTGAAATAGCTAATGATTGTGAAAAACCAAACGTGGGGTGTAGAGATAATTCTAATGAAAACTACCGTATATACTCGAGTATAAGTCAAATTTTTCAGCACATTTTTTTGTGCTGAAAGTGCCCCCCTCAACTTATACTCGAGTCAAGCACTTTTCTGCAGCAAAAAATGTCATTTTCCGAACCGACTTTGGGGCCCCGTATCTCAGGGCCACTTGGTGCTAGAAACCCCACATTTGGTGTGCAAACCCAGTGGACCTGGTACAACAACATATCCAAAGCTGAAGTTCCTAGCTCTAAGTGGCCCCGAGATACGGGGCCCCAAAATCGGTTCGGAAAATGTCATTCTCTGCTGCAGAAAAGTGCTTGACATTTTCTGAACCGATTTTGGGGCCCCATATCTCAGGGCCACTTGGTGCTAGGAACCCCAAATTTGGTGTGCAAACCCAGTGGAACTGGTACCATAACATATCCAAAGCTGGGGTTCCTAGCCCCAAGTGGCCCTGAGATGCAGGGCCCCAAAACTGGTTCGGAAAATGTCATTCTCTGCTGCAGAAAAGTGCTTGACATTTTCTGAACTGATTTTTGGGGCCCTGTATCTCGGGGCCACTTGGTGCTAGAAACCCCAGCTTTGGAAATTTTATGGTGCTATTTCCATCCGGTTTGCACACCAAATTTAGGGTTCTTAGCACCAAGTGACCCCAAGATACGGGGCCCCAAATTCGGTCAACTGTGTCTATCTGCAGCAATGTCATTTCGGGACCCTTTGGGTTCAGAAACCCCAAATTTTGGCTGCAGCTAGGGGGCATCTAGGAACCCTTAACTAATGAGTTTGAAGTTCAGGGGACCTATGGCTGCAAATGGGCACAGTGAGGCATGCAAATGGGCACAGTGATGCTGCAAATGGGCATTGTTGACCCTCTTTTCCACTTACAGTAGCTGTGCATTTCTCACCCTCGTCTTATACTCGGGTCAATAAGTTTTTCCCATTTTTTTTGTGGTAAATTAGGGCCTTGACTTATACTCGGAACGACTTATACTCGAGTATATACGGTATGTGGAAACCAAATAGTGAGTGAGGTCCATGAACCAATGAAAAATCAAGATCTGTGAATCAAAAAGTGATAAAAGTGCAAGGCTGAAAGGACTGACATCTACCTAGGTTATACATATATTAGTGTGTAGAGCCAAAGGGGTATACAAACATCACAGGTTTAAGTGGGTATAGTTTGGCTGCATCAAGCATGTAAAATAATACACATAGGGGCATGGAGATTGATGTCCAAGATCTAAAAAGGGTGAAGTTATGACAAAGGCATCATTGGTAACCAATTCAATAAACTCATGAAAGTAAATTGTGGTATAGCGGTCTAGTGCCATCATAAGTGTGGCCAGACATAGATAAATGTAGGTGCAGGTAGGGCTCATCTGTGATGCTGTGTTCCAGGCTCCTCTGGGTCTCCTGTTGGCCGGGGTCTGTGGCGGTATCACAGCGCTGTATAAATCCCCTTCAACCCATGACGTGGAAAGGCGCCGATGTCGGCGTCTCACATCGTCACGGAGTCAAGGGTCCCGCAGTGCGCACACGCGGGTACCGCGCACGCGCCTGCCCACTGGCCTCGGACCCACTAGACTATACGCTGGCGAGGAATGCGCACGGTAAGGTCATACACAGGCCTGCACAGGGGGGCGGGGCCTAAAGGTCCTCAGTGAGGCGAGTGTAAGCAACCAGGGAGGCAGTACCAGAGGGAAAGCCTACACCTGACCACCAGGGAACCTACCAATCTCTGGGAAAATAGACAGAGCCAGGGGGGGTTAACTGCAATACCAACTCAGAGTCAAAGGCAAGAAGTCCAAAAGGCATTGAAAATAAGATAAACACATCAAAAACATTTACAAAAATCATATGAGAAATATGAATATAGGTAATTGAGCATAGAAATTATTAGAAGGGGATGGGGAAAGCAAAGAGGATTAAATGTCCTCAAATCATAGGGTTCCAGGTTAGGGATACAATCATGGATAATAGATAGAGTAAGCTAGGTGACTAGCAGGAGATTAATTGACCCAAAGTGACAGCTGCACATTAAATAGAGGGGAGGTGATGACCGATCTGTTAAAGGAATGGTTTAAAAGAGTTAACTTCATTCAAGCCTGGAGGGACAGTGGCGTTAAGCCTTTCTATCCAAAGGGCTTCTTTTTGTAGTAGTATCTTGTCTCGGTCGCCTCTCCTCACGTCAGCTGGTACCACTTCCAGTGCAAGGAACCCGACAGCTTTGGAGTTATATTTGTGGTATAGACCAGTATGGCGGCCAACGGTAGTAAGTTTGCCGTTAGTTGAATAATAAACATGATCGTTGACTCTCTGTCTAAACTCCCTAATGGTCTTACAAACATAAAATGCTTTACATGTGCAAAGCATAAGGTAAATAACCCCAGTGGTGTCACATTGGGCCAATGTATGGGGAGTAAAAAATTCTCCATTAGGTAACTTAAGAGAAGTGCATGAAAGTATCCATGGGCATGAATAACACTGACCACATGGAAAGGTGCCAAAAGGTTGAGGAGTGTCAACAGAGTTGGGTTTATAATGACTGCTCACCAAGCGGTCTCTAAGGGATTTGGCCCTGCGAAACACCAATTCTGGTGTATCACGTACATGGTGTTTGAGAACATGGTGATCGGCAAGAAGGTGCCAATGTTTAGAGATAATATTCCTCAGTTGTTCATGGTGTGCAGAATATTGAGTAACAATTTTAACTGTATTAGTGTTAGTGCTGCGTAGGGAGGGGTATAGCAGAGAAGTTCTGGTACGACCAGCTGCCTTATTAAAGGCTCTTCTAAGACTAGTTTTGGAGTAACCCCTCAAAAGGAGTCGTTCACGTAAAGCAGCGGATTGAATCTAGAAATCCTCTTCACGTGCGCAGTTGCTTCGTAGATGCAGATACTGCGCATATGGGATGCTGCGCACAAGAGCTTTAGGATGGGCACTTGTGGCATGCAGTAATGTGTTGCCTGCTGTAGATTTGCGATAGATTGGTCCCTAGTGTTCCATCTGGATTTTTGACAATCAACAGATCCAGAAATGGGATCTGTGTATTGTCTGAAGTCACCGTAAAACGCAGATTCATATTGTTGATGTTAATAGCTTCAACAAATTGATTCAACAAGGTTAATGGGCCGGTCCAGACCACAAACAAATCATCTGAACCAGCAGAGTACTGACTCTACAAACGGTGCAAACTGGTCTTTAGAAAAAATGAGTCTCTCCCAGGCTCCAAGGAACAAGTTTGCATATGATGGGGCACATGACTTGCCCATTGCAACCCCTTGTATTTGCAAATAATGCTGGTCCTCAAAAATAAAAAAATTACGTATAAGGATAAAAGTTGGGAGTCATAGGATAAATTCGTCGAGAGGCCATGATGTATGTTCCTGTTCCATCAAGAATGATCTGGCCATCGCGACTCCCTTCTCGTGGGGAATGCTCGAGTAAAGTGACTCGACATCAATAGTCAGGAGGAGGGAATCGCGAGGGACCTGGATACCCTCGATGTGGTTAAGAAGGTCAGAGGTGTCACGAATATGTGATGGGAGATCCAATACCTGAGGTAGTAAAAAACTGTCTACAAACTGGCTGGCGTTGTCGGTCAACGACCCAATGCCAGAGACAATGGGTCTTCCTGGAGGTTGGAAGAGACTTTTATGTGTTTTGGGCAGTGTGTAGAAGGTTGGAGTTCGTGGGTGTTTAGGTACCAAGTAGTTAAGGGTATCTCTGTCGATCAAGCCCTGCCAGAAGGCACCCGTACAGAGTTCCCTGAATTCATTGACAAAACCCATAATGGTGGTAGACGAGATGGGTTGATACTAAGTAGGATTGTTTAATACTTGATAACACATAGTTTGATATTGGGTGTGTGACATTATCAATATGTTGCCACCTTTATCCGATGGCTTGATGACGATGTCACAACGTGTTTGTAAATGTCGAAGGGCTCGTTGTTGGCTGTGGGTCAAATTGGGTGTAAAATCCTGCCAGTTCTTACTTTTGAGATCTTTGATTGATTGGTGAAAAAAGGCCAAGATTGCTGGACAGGTCATCGAGTCAGGGAAATTTTTGGATTTAGGTTTGAATCTGTTAGAGACCTTTAAAGATGTGGATGACAAGGGAGTGGAGGTGATGGTGGTGTCGTGGGAAGCCTCATTCACTTCAATTTGTGAATGTGATGTGTTGTTTATATTGCTCTCATCATAAAGTAACATTAAGTCGCGGAGAGCACAAAATTCCTTCATTGTGAAATATTTAGTACGCTCCGTGAGTTCACGTTCCAAGTTTGTATTCTGACGATTGGAATCAAATAGAAACTTGTACGTTAAGTTGTGTGCAAAAAGATAAAGGTCGTTGATAGTTTCTGTGGTGTGTATAGGATCAAGAGGACAGAATCCAAGGCCTAATTGTAGGACCGAGAGTTCGTCAGAAGAAAGCGAACATGAAGTCAAGTTTATCACATTCAGCTGTGATGAGTGAGAGTGCTGGGTGGGGGTGCCAGGGGGGGTCTCCAATCGAATGTGTCGATTTTTGTTTGTTGGTGTCTTTTCGAATCCACAGAGGTTGGATCTAAAACACCATCAGTAGATGGTCTTCTGGAATTACCAGAGATTGTTTCAAGAACCTTGGGAATATCCTACTCCATCCCCCTTTTTTTGTCCTTCCCTGTTGATCATTTCCACCTTTTCTCCTGCACCCCAGTTTTTTCCACACCCTGCTGACATTCACTCCTTCCTTTCCTTTCCCTTCCTCCCCCCCCTCCCTTTTCCCTTCCCTCCCTTCTTCTTTATTCCCCCCTCTTCCCCCTTCCCCCCCCCTGACTGTTCTCTTTCTTCCCTCCATCCTTCACCCCACACGAGTTCCCACACCTCGGCATGTTCCCTTCACCTTTGGTTCACTTATCACATTATTTTCCATGATGGGTACTTGCATTGATTATATGATCTTTCATCCCTATATCACCTTATCTAGACCTTGGCCGGTGGTTTATATCCCCTTCCCAATCACCGGGGGAGACCCAGCCGGGCTACCTCGCTGCCATATACCCCTCGAGGCTCGGGTAAGCAGCTCCACTCCTTTATGTCACCTTCCCCATTTTCTAAATTGTGTAAAAATCCCCTATATGGTATTTCTTTGTATTTTGATTTATATTGACAGATTTTTTGTCCTGATGAAGTGGTAAATCCGCAAAACATGTTGAAATTCCATGTCATCGGAACCTTTTTAATTACATGTGTTTTTGTGTTGTCCTTTTGATATTTTTGTATGAATACATTTTGTGAAATTTTACCAGTTATTTGTATTATTAGCTATATTTCCTGTACATGTACCGCAATAGTCCACTTGCCGTTTTTCTTTTGGTGAGTTTGGGGTGGGGCCCATACTCCTGAACTATTTCCTTCAATTGTGTGAATGTGAATAATATACCACAGTAAGTCCCCTACATACGAACGTTCAACTTGCAAACTTTCCAAGAGGCGAACATGTGTTTGCATGTCCAATCGCGTAAAGCTGGGTACACCCAGATCACCGTACCAACACAGGCAATGTTGGTGCCCAGATCTCCCCTCCTGTGCTATTGTGTTCTGACAGGGGGGACTCGCACCCCCCCCCACACCAGAACACACTGATCAGCGCTTGCATCCATTGTCTGCAAGCACTCATCTTTGTTGGACTTATGAACAAGTTGGACTTGCAAACGAGCTCCTGGAATGGGACTCGTTCTTAAGTAGTACTACAAATTCTGGATGGACCCTCTGCACACTGCTATACATCCTTTCTAGCAAAATATGCAATGAAAAACAGGGATTTTTAGTTCACACATATTGCAATACATGTTTAAGCTGGCCAACTGCATCAAAGTAATCTCTCTTATGACCAGTGCAAATGCTACAGTGAACATCATGCCAACATGGGGCATAAAGACACAAGGTGGGGGAGAGCTAATAGGTTCAGGTCTGGTCACTGACCTGCGTTACAACAGAGAAAAGATATACCTGTGCTCAAATCCTGATAGCTTGTAAATGTATTCTCTCTCTTCTTTGTAAGTAGGGGACTTGCTGTATAACTAGTTTAGAGTGCACTCTAGGGAGAATGTCTAGGATATAGTGCAATGTCTCCTGAGAGGTACCTCTTAGCATACGCAATAGGTGAAGGTCTCTGCAGCTGTAAAGGGACAGTGATTTGTCCTAACTAATTGTATTGTTGGCACACATGAGAATAGTCTCAGTCTAGCCTGCAGGCAGCAATAAGTCTTCTAGATGGCTGTATGGTCAGTTCCCAAAGGATCAGTCTCTTCCTCTAGCAGCAGACAAAAAAATAATCAGCAGCAGTTCACCAGTCTCAGTGATATTGCTGCTCACCATCTGGTTACACACCGTGATTAGTCCGCTCTCAGCTCTGCAGCTAGGTGACTGTCTGTCAGCACTCCCAAACTCAACACTCCAGATCCCGCACACCCTACCGACATGCAGCAGTGGTGGTGCACACTAGACAATGATGTACACTCTCCAGGCTCTCCCACAGCAAGAGGAACCTGTATCCTGTACAGCCTGAGAAAATACAGCTCTTTCCCCTCCTCCTGGCAGTCTCCCTCTGCGACATACAGTTCAAAAGCTCTTGATCACAGTAGAATTTCTCTCCTCTCTGGTTAACAACAAGGGCCACAGCAAAGCATACCTATTCAAAACACACCTTGTACAGGTGTAGCTTCAGGAAAATAAATTCTTATTAGTTACTATGAGTTATCTCACTCTCTTTCTTGCAATGTTTATTGAATAACCTTGGTTTATGTAATGATTAGAGCCCTTTCACACTGCCAGCGCCCAAAAAACGTCCCAGTGTGAAAGGGGTCTTAAGCGGCGCTTTACCAGCATTTTTCGGGCGCTGGCAGTGTGAAAGGGCTCGGGCTTTCACATTGGGATTGCAGATGAGGCTTCTTTCAGGCGTTTTACAGGCGTTTTTTTAATGCTAAAGCGCCTGAAAAATTCCCGAAAAACGCCCCAGTGTGAAAGGGGTCTTAGTCATTGTCTTCTAGTGGGTGAGCTGAATAAGTCAATAACTACAACTAGAGCAGATATACCTGTTATGGGGTCTAACAATCAAGAAGGGAGGGAGCCAATACTGACAGGATGTATAATAGTTTATATAAGCAGGAACCAGAGTTTTTAAAGCCTTTTAAATAAGATAAACCATGTAATTGCTTTGAAATAAACTAGTACTCTGTAACTATAAAAAACTTTATTTGTTTCACATATAGAATTAGTTTGCAGGTCCTAGAATTGATATGATATTCACATAATTCGATGACTGATGTTTGAAATTACATTTGTACTAGTCTTACCTATAGCTTCTAAGGACATAACATGGCCACTTTTTGTGAATATAGGATATTGGGTAGGAAGACCTTCCTCATGCAAGAATTTCATGACATAGGTTTGTGCTTCAATGAGTTCTGAGATTTTACTACTTTCACCATTTATAATCTTCAAGATAAATTCATTTCCAGCATCTGTTACATCACTTGTGGTCTGGATATAAAAATTTTGGTCATCATAACTTGGCAGGGGCTTCACTTTAATTACTTGTAGGCCATATACGTTCTTCACCAAGGTAATAGCTTGAGATTCACTCAGTGCTGGCTTAGTAGCAATAAGTGCATTTTCCGACTCAGAATTCATCTTTCAGCCTCCTGAAAAGCAAGAAAAAATATCCTTCGTTGCGCATCAAAAATATGGAAAGCACAAAAATGTTTTTGATGTTTGGTTAGAGGTTGGTAAACTTTTTATAAAGCAATTGGAAAGCATCCCAAATACTGGCTAACCACTAACAAAGTAGAAATTAATAAAGTAACTATGGTGTCTACCTTAAAACCACTTGCTAACCAATATCGAATAGGGCAGTTGGAGTGAACACAAGCTGTTATGAGCACTCTATGTATGCCTATGGGGTTAATTTACTAAAACTGTTGAGTGCAACATCTGGTGCAGCAGTGCATGTTAGCCAATCAGCTTCTAACTTTAGCTTGATCAATTAAGCTTTGGTAAAAAAACAAAAACTAGAAGCTGATTGGTTGGTATGCAGAGCTGCCCCAGATTTTGTACTCTCAAGTTTTAGTAAATCCATGCACCATAGGTTCCAGGTGAATCCTGGGTGTTTGAGATTCTTAATCATTGCAAATTTATTTACAGATTTCATTCTGATTTCTGGGGGGGGGGGGATATATTGGGGGTTTAATTTCTTTTGAGAGTATTTTGGTTTTCATTTTATGTTGATTGTGCCTTTTATTTCAGGTTAAACTGCTTTTGTTTTCATTTGTTGTGTGCGTTTTTTTTTCTTGAATTTTATTTTATCTTGATGGGGATTGTTTTTAAGTTTGGAGCATTCTCTTGTTACTGTCCATCCCTTATTGGAGCTTCATTTTGTTTCCCGCATGCCTTTGCATTGTTTTAAAGAAGCAAACAAAGTGCAAGAACAGTGTACATGCTGCTGGCCGAATTTACACTGCTGTATCCTTTGCAGTATCTTTTTTTAATTTTTTTTTTTAGCAAAAATACCTCCCTATATTCTGTCTCTAGTACATTTTGGCAGATTGTCCTTGTTTAAACCTGTCCTGCTGCTGGCTAATTTTACACGGCTGCATACCTCCCAACTTTTTGAGATGGGAACGAGGGACACCTATTACCAAAAGTATGTAGGCATAGTACACACCCCCGCCACACCCCTTTAAAGGAAGTTCTTATTTTTTTTACCAATAGTATTCCTTTTCTACTGGTTTTTGAAATTTACAAATGCAGCAATTTAAATATTGGATGAAAGGTTTAGCACTGGGAAACACTTTTTGAAAAATAAAAAGTGCATTTTATATACAACTATATAGATATGATATATACACATGAGGAGGAAAGAGGAACAGAGGGACTTTGTTCCAAATAAGGGACAGTACCCCAAAATCAGGGACAGTTGGGAGCTATGCTGCTGTACTTTCTGCATTACCTTAATTGTTCTTGTAGAGGCCCAGCCTCTTTGCCTTTGGGCCTAGCCTTGCTATGTAAACCCCCCTGGGTGAACAGTGTATATTGAACAAATTTTAACAAACTTTGTTGCAGATTCCTACGCGTTTCTGCTTTGAAGAAATAGCTGTTTGTTTAACCTTCTACTGTGAGTTATGATTCTGAATGGGAGGGTCTGATTCATTATAATCAGATGGTTCACTCTTAAGTGTTCTTCATCATTTTTAACTAATTAACCCCTAGGGAGTGTTTTATCAAAAATGTAATGTCTTTTGCATAGGATGCCATAAAATATGGCTTACAGTATACCTTAGTGCAGACTTCTAGGAAAATCAGAGAGCCAATCACACTGAAGCCAATGACATTTTTGAATGTGTTCTATCTGCCAACAGTATATAAAGAATGTTACAGAATTATTTTTTTTTATAACGTTCAATTACAATATGGCTGGTTTAGCAATTGTATATGCCGTATGTACCAATCCTGATGACTTCTGGCACTTAAACTGAACTAGTTAACACCTTGACTTCATGTAGAATGCAGTGTGGACACCAACAATACACTCACCACTTTCCAGCATAGGAAGTGGGTCACCCAGTAAGGTACTGGGGGAAACCTCAAGTTTTTCTAGGGCAAAAGATCTTGCAGTCTCCACATGATGTCTAGCAGAGGTCAGATTAAAACACAGATCAACTGAGCGAGCTCCCAACAGCTTGAGGAACTGTCTGTTCTGCAGAATCAGACTTGAAAAGTAGGCAAGAGAATACACCTATTAGAAGAATCCTCCCAGGAAAGGGTAAAGGGATTATTCCCATCCTGGCCCAAATCTAGTACGGTATGAGTGGGAGGTAAATAGTGATCACCTGCGAGGTACTACTGTAGTAGCAGATCATGAATAGGTCCTTCCGCCCCTTTCAAGGATTTCCTGTGCCAGAGGCATCAGAAAATACATTTGTGGACAGAATCAAGTTAACACCATTTCTAAGGCTGCTTTCACACTGGGGCGGTAGGGGGCGTCGGCGGTAAAACAGTGCTATTTTTAGCGCTGTTTTACGGCGGTATTCGGTCGCTAGCGGTGCGGTTTTAACCCCCCGCTGGCGGCCGAAAAAGGGTTAAAACCACTCGTATAGCGCGGCTATAGCGCCGTATTGCCGCGGTATAGCCGCGCTGTCCCATTGATTTCAATGGGCAGGAGCGGTTTAGGAGCGGTGAATACAGGATCTTCTCCTGCCAGCGCACCGCTTCAGTGTGAAAGCCCTCGGGCTTTCACACTGAACAAACAGCAGCGGCTGTTTTGGGTCGGTTTGCAGGCGGTATTTTTAGCGCAATAACGCCTGCAAACCGCCCCAGTGTGAAAGGGGTCTTAAAGGGAAAATTATCAAATATTTGTAAGCACTCCATGCATATAAACAGTCATTATGCCCATGCAAGTTGCAAAGTTAGATACAAGGGTTTGGATTTGAGATCTTTAGGAGATTGGGTCTACAGTGACATGGATTTACAAATCTGAGTCACTGCCAACAGGGGATAAAGAGCCACACCTAGTTATCTCAAATTAACAGCTGTACAGATGTAGAGAGTCCAACTGTCTGTCATAAATATCCATAAAGGTAGGAGCATTATCAACCTGTATGGCATGCTTGTTAAGGTGAATGACTGTTGAGTCCTCAGTGGGCAGAGGCCCTTTATCAATCAATTCCCTTTCAATGGGAAAAAGCTCCTTTGCATTGTCAGTAAGGCCCCATGATTCCAAAGATTGTTTCCAGTCCTAGAGGAAAATTTTACATATGGAATGTATTGGGAAGACCTTTGCAGTCAAGCTATACAAGGAATAGCAGACTGATCCTCCAAATGCAGGGTAGAACATGCTTCTGATTATTAAATCTGAATCATCTGACATTTTCTGAAATACAGCCTCTTTAGAAGTAGACTGTGACGATTTTGAATCTGAGTCAGAGTAAGAAATAGGGGCAGAAGAGGTGGAGGTCCAGTAGGGTATGAACTATATTCTGTTGTGTCGAGCATTAATCCATTATTTGTGCAGAAACAAATCTGTAATGGTTACTGGGGATTTTGTGGACACATGGGGGGTCTCAGCCTGTCCCTGTGGAGCGAAGAAGACACAAACAAGGAAGAGATTATAGTAATATGAGTCCCAGGATCTAGGTTACAGGTGTTGATTCTCTTGTGGGAATACAGAGAAATTGCCCCTAAAAGAAATGGAGGAGTATGAACTGAGGTAACCATATACAGTGGGACTGTCCTGCTTTTAAAAGATATGTTGCACCATGTAGCAGAAAACAACTTGTCCCAAAAGGAGGCAAGGCCTTGTGTACTTGCCAACCTGAGCTGCTGATACTGAAGAGAGTTGCAGACAAATGGATGTGGTCAAGTCACTGTAGGTGGACAGTGGAAAGCGGCCAGAGGCTGGTTGATCCACAAATGACTTCACACATGGAAACAGCAGTAGAAAGGTGCTTCCTCTAGGCTGAATGGTGGGAGAAGGAGCGTGCACTCCTCCTAGTGGATAGAGTTTGTGCTGTTTTCTTAGCCTTAACTGTCACCTCTGTAAAAAGCCAGTGTCAGAAATGTTAAAATAGTGCCAACTGTGAGGTAGCTCTCAGTGCTTGAACCCAACTAGCCATACTCACTATGGGAATCTGCAGAGACTGGGTCACACCAGAGGCTGTGATAAAGCTTTAGGTCTGGAAAGAACTTTGTGGCTAACACAGCACACAAAGGCCTCAAAAGCACCACAATGCAGAGTACAGTTTCCAAAGATCATGTTCCAGGCTAGCACCAGTGGCTGTGCCATAGCTCGAGATCTGAAGAGCACTCTATAGCTAAAACAGTACACAAAGGTTAGGAAAGTGCAGCAATGCAGCATCCAGTGTCTAAAGGTCATATTGTGGACTATACCCAAAATCCTCCAGTCCAGCAGTTCCTGGGTACGGCCTCCAAAGCTATTGCTGTGGAGAAGCTGATCCACATAGCTGCTGTGTAGACTAGCTCAAACAATACTATCAAAATCTTGACTGAAGTCACAAAAAAAAAAAATATATATATATATATAACTTCAACCTCCGCAACATCTCCAAACTACGTCCCTTTCTAACCAATGAAACCACAAAGCTCCTGATTCACTCCCTGGTTATCTCTCGCCTTGACTACTGCAACTCCCTCCTCATTGGCTTACCTTTAAATAAAAGAAACAAAAGTGTGGTGCTATATATCACATCCACAGTCGTGTGTATTACAATAAAGACATATAAAAATGGTGAATACTACCAAAAAATGTATGACCATAAAATGGATAGTGTCAAATAATTAATCAGTGTTGATCACATATAAAGTAAATACACAATAATACTTAATCATCAAATGTGCCAGTGAATAGTAGAAACCCGTGCTGGTTCCATGAGCCAGACACCAAACGTAAAAAACATAAAACTTTAAAAGTCCATAAAAAATGTGTAGAAAAATAGTGAAGAAAAACATCAACAGAGTTCAAAGGGGGTGATGCATGGCCAGATGGTATTCACAGAATTGTAATCGCACCAAATCTGGCGAGTGGGCAGAAGGGAGACCACAAGTGTGCATAGATTGTACATCAGTGCCGGGGCCAACACCAGGAGTAGAGGAGCCTTACCGGAAAAAATTGACCTGAAATGGCGTACGGCAGACAAGTCAAAATAGCATAATAACCACTGGTTCTGGGAAATGTGTCTTGTCAGATGTCATCAGCAGATGGTGGAAAGAAAATGGGGGGGTCCGCACGGCTTCCTCTCCCATAGGTAATCCAGCATAAGCCAAACGTGTAGTTTCATATGCCATGCAAGGAGCAAACAAAACTCACATAGCGTAATAATGTTTTAAAACACTAGTTTATTAAAATAATAAAAAAACAGACTCACATTTTGGAAGAACGAAACAGAGCTCAAATATCAAATAGCGGCGATCGTGAGGGGTCCACCCGACATGTTTCAGCTAAGGAGCCGTCATCTTTTTTTTTTATTTTTACCTTTAAATAGACTATCCCCCCTTCAGTACATCATGAATGCTGCTGCCAGACTCATCCACCTTACAAAGCGCACAGTGTCTGCTACCCCTCTCTGCCAATCCCTCCATTGGCTGCCACTTGCCCAACAAATTAAATTCAAAATACTAACAATAAGTTACAAAGGCATCCACAACTCTGCCCCCAGCTACATCACTAGCCTAGTCTCAAAATACCAACCTAATCACCTTCTTCGTTCCTCCCAAGACCTCCTGCTCTCTAGCTCCCTCATCACCTCCTCCTATATCCGTCTCCAGGACTTCTCCCGAGCCTCGCTCATCCTACCCCAATCTGTCAGACTGTCTCCAAATTTATCCACTTTTAGGTGATCCCTGAAAACTATTCACTTCAGAGAAGCCTATCCTGCCTCCATCTAACAACTGCACTATTTTCTCCATTAGCTCATCCCACACAGCTATTACCTATTTGTATAACTTGACCCTCCCTCCTAGATTGTAAGCGCTAACGAGCAGGGCTCTCTGATTCCTCCTGTATTGTAATTGTACTGTCTGCCCTAATGTTGTAAAGCGCTGCGAAAATGACGGCGCTATATAAATCCTGTATAATAATATATATAGGCATTGAATATCTTGATTAAAAAAATGCTAGGGGAGTGTTTTTCAATGTGATTTCTCAAAACACAATGCATTCCCTGCATTGAGATAAAAAAATACCAGCATTTGTATTACCCCTTCACCCCCACCCCTCCTCCCCATGCTTTCACTCGATCCAGCACTGTGCCCGTCTATAGCAGCTCTCTCCCTGCATTCACAGGACAGAGAGTTAGCAGCAGGACAAACACATCCTGGCTTGGGAGTGAGCCCGCATGTGAGCCCCCATATGAAGCAGCTTCCTATGGTGGCGCACAGAGAAGAGGAGGAGCCTAGACTGCTGGTGGGGGATCCCTGAGTAGGAGGTTCAGAGCTGCTTTGTGTAATGCCATTACACAGAGCAGGTAAGTATAACATGTTTGTTACTTTTAAAAAGAAAATCTGAACTTTTGTAGTTACTTTAATGATCACTGCATAGTACCTAGCCAGCAGCTCCAACCCCAAGTGCTTCTTAGCTACAGCTGTTGTGTCTTCCAAATGCTACTGATCAGGTAATCAGAACACTTGCTGGCCTGTTTTTTCTACTACTCCTGGCCCTTAACACTACAATGACCCACCACTACCACAGCCGGCATCTCTCCCCATGGACCGCCTGTAACAACAATTTACTTCAGAGCCAAGGGAAGCTGTCCCATACACGAGGACATCTCCCATTGCACACTGTATCTGAGGTCTTGGTGGAACAGAATGACCTGGGAGGGGGGTGTGGGGACAAAGATTGGTGCTGCCAGGGAGAAGATTTCTGCTGGGAGGATTGATTTTTAATTTTTTTTTTGGGGGGGGGGGATATATTTGTGCAGGGCAGCAGATTTTGAAGGGGAAGAAGATTTTTAATGGGAGGAGTGATTTGTGTGTGTGTGTGTGTGTGGGGGGGGGTTGTACTGGGGAGGGGGATTTGCGGGAGGAGAAGGATTTCTGCTGGGAAGAGTGACTTTGGGGGGGGGAAGCTTTGTGCTGGGGAGGGGGATTTGAAGGAGGAGGACAATTTCTGCTGGGAGGAGTTGTGGGGGGTGGGGGGCAGGGGCTTTGTACGGGGGGGGAATTTGGACAATTTCTGCTGGGAGGAGTGGTTTGGTATGAAGAAGGCTTTGTGCCAAGGAGGTTGGGTGGGGAGGATTTTTGTTGGAAAGGGGGATTTGCATATATGGTTTAATTTATGATGTATTTCATTTAATGCAATTGATTAAGCACTATTGTATATTATATGGTATGTTTAGCATTGTATATGAGTGAATAGTTATTATAATAACAAATGTTGGCTAACAGGTTCTCAAATTTTCCGTCAACAAAACTTTGTTGTCAGAATTTCGACGCACAAGTCCGACGCACAAAAATTCACGCATGCTCGGAATCAAGCAGAAGGAGCCGCACTGCCTATTGAACTTCCTTTTTCTCGGCTCGTCGTATGTCTTGTACGTCACCACGTTCCCACGTTCGTAATTGTTGGTCAACATTTGTTTGACCGTGTGTATGGAAGACAAGTTTGAGCCAACATCCTTCGAACAAAAATCCACGGTTTTGTTGGTGGAAAGTACGATCGTGTGTACGGGGCATAAGACTTTATACTTGTCCTTGCATAGTCATATGCATAGCAAGGATAGTCAAACTACAACAAGCATCCGTAAAAAAACAAAACATCCTCTCCGAACACTGGATGTGCTCCTTCCATGTGCAGTCTTCAGTCCTCCATTTTTTAAACTCATTAGCTTTTATTTGATTTCCATTAATTTTTAAGTGAATCCAATATAAATATGATGTTTTACAAAAGCAGCGACGGCATTGACATTGCAGCTAGTAAGCATTTTTCTAAAGCTCTGTGAACTTATGTACAGGAAGCCTGAGCCTTGGCCCGTCTCATATTGCTTACATAGGAGAAATGTTGCCAAATGACTCACATAGGAATCTTATGTCCTAAGAAGATTCCAATGCTGGCATTATTTTAATTTTAAAGGGTTCTACAGATTTGCTTTTATTTGTGTTTGGTTAAGAAAGTGCATTTAAAATTGCATATTGATCTACAGTACATCTTGCTTTAAGAGGCAGATCCTAAAATAGCATTTGTTTTATTTTACCTATATACAAGAGCAGCTGTGTACCCTGGCTAATGCAATCTATTCCCCCCTGTCCCTGAAAACTGTAACAAATATCTGTGCAGTTTAGCATTAACAAAATATATAATTGATTTCTGGTCTCGCAATATTTGCTCAGTTATGGAAATGATTTTGTCTGAAAGTATGTGAATGTGAAACTTTTGTAGAGCAATTTGAGGCACTATGACTTTGACCTGTACAGTTTATTAGCTTTAACCTCATATGTTATCATGCTGAAATATAAAAAAGCTTAATGTTATGAATCTTATGTTTTGCTCAAAAGGAATGATCTTGTACAATAGTAAGGATATCAAGACTGCTGTCTTTAGGCACAAAATGAATATTAGCTGTCAATAAGTCTATTATTCTGGCACATTAGGGTTATCACCTCATCCCTTTAAACCCGAACACAGATGAATTACACAGGTTCTGTGGCTAATTTAATGCAGATAAGGCACCAAGTGAGTTTAATTACCACCTTAATCAGCCAGAGAACCTGTGTAATTAATATGTGTTCAGTTTTAAAGGGATGAGGTGGCAACCCTACAGCACATGCCAGTACTAAAAGTATATAATGACATGGCAATTTACACATTCTCTTTTAAAGATATAATTATAATTTACACCCTAGTTTCCATTAAAATCTTCACATTTTGTCTTAATTAAAATGTTATTTTTTTTCACCATGTTTTCACACATGGCATTAATGTCTTTGGTCTGCAGACAAGTCCTAGTATAGAATAAGTGGGCCCTTTTTTCTCCACGTTATGCATTTTTAACCTTTTAAGCTGTGCAGTACATGTCCTAATGACTTCATTTAAAACATTATAACATTTGTGGATTAAAGTTTATAAAAAAAGTAGTTTTGTTGCTCTTTATGTTTTCAATTAGTTTCCTAAGATTTCCTAGGTTGCTAAAGCCTTCGGAGATCTGTGCATCACTAACAGCTGGAGAAGCAATGCAATGTGTATGATCTAACGGTGATACCTAGTGATCGATACAAATACTGAAAGTTGATTTATACATATAAATCACGGGACAATCGATAAAGCCTACCTGAAGCTTCCCATCAGTCGATGTATGGATATGTTGCAGAATGAAGTGTTAAGAAACACCCCGCTGATCTGCTTTAGAGGATCTGTGTCTGGATATGGGAGGCCCAAGAGTTCAATAACAAGGGAGAAAGTTTGGCTAGAAAAGAACTTCAACTGGAGCAGCTGCAGATTTCCTCTCAAGCCGGAGAGTGGAATTGAACTTTGCATACTGATAAACAAGCGAGCCTTTCTGTACTTTAACCTTTCTATACCCTGCTTTTAGAGACCGTTAACTATTCAACTATCTTATTATTATTCTTTGCCATGTACCAAGCTAAGCTGTTGAGTGTAATGAGAATTTATTTCAAACTAAACCTATAATCACTGTATTGAATAACTAGCTTTTCAAGGCAATGTATTTAACAACTTTTTTAACTAAAAAGATCAATTTGATATACATTGTCCCTTCAATGCATGCTATTGTTTATAAAATTGCAATTTACCGAAGTGTTTGTAATTTTATATGTACATAGGGACAGTTGTTTTTACTTGTTACCTATACAGGCTCTGCTTCATGTTTTGCAGTGCAAGCCTCAGCCAACTTGCTCATAACAGTGTGCTTAATAGTAAAATGAAATACATCTCAAAAAACTGGGCTAACAGGTCCCTGGTCCTCTACTTCATTATGCGGGCACTATCAGGAGCTGTATGCCCCTATCAATATATCATGGTCTTAGTCTTGTTTAGTCGGTTGGTAGGCAGAACCTACCCCATCACCAGCGGCTTCCCCTGCTCGGCGGCGGCCTTCTGTTCTCCTGCTCTAATGGGTCATCGTGGTGACAGTGGCTTTAGTTTCCTCCCTCCTCCTCGTGGCCAATCGGGAATCTTCTAATTTTGGCCAATCCGAAAACGGGTCTCACATTCACTTCTGATTGGCCGGATTGAGGATCAGTGTTTTAACAGCAAATGTTAATTCGCTGTTGTAACACACCTGGGTGGGCTCCGGTCACATTCTCTGCCACCCTACTTTGAAGCCTATTAGAGTCTCTGGCTCTAATCAGGTACTTAAAAAAAAACCTTACCGCTGTAATTCATGCGCCCGGTGCCCTGAAAGGGGCCAGATGCATGAATAGGGGTTGTGCCACGGTGGCCTTGGTCAGATTCATGCTATGCATGAATCTATCCATTGCATATAGGGGGTGGCCTGGATAGAGGGGGCGGCTCCCGGGGGCCCCTAATGAACTAGAGCCCCTGGCTCTAAGTGGACCGCTGACCACATTGAGAGACTTGGGGGAGTGGGAGGTGAAGTTAAAATCCCCAACAGGAACAGACAGATGTAAACCTGACAGAGATTGTAAGTATTCAAGACATAAAGGGGTTGATTTACTAAAGGAAAATAGACTGTTCACTGTGTAAGGGAAGTTTCCCTTAGATTAGCTTTATGTTATGAAAACTCACTTTGCAATGAAAACCCAATCAAGTGCTGGGTAAATAAAAAACAGTATTTGTGCTTGCAAATGATTGGATGAGGTTAGTAAGCAGGGCTTCACCACATTCACTAAGCTAATGGGAAATACCCCGCATAGGGCAAATTGTTTTGTCTTCAGAAATAAACCACCACAAAAGTCAGGTATAGTTTTCTAATGGATTGTTGTGCACAGTTCAGTGCGATGAGAGCAAGTTGCGCCGATCAAGCCACCAGTGTTATATGATTACTGCGACAGACCAAACCTGGCTCTACAAGTGTTGCAAAGCTCTGTCTTTGGATTCAATGGAGAATCCAGCAATTTGACATCACACAACGCTAGGTGACATGCTCAGAAGTGAGTATATCACCGATGGCAATGACCAAGGCCAACCTACTGAATCAGATTGGCAATCATGCTAGAGAGATCTGTACAATGCTCATACAGATCTACCACTGGCCAGAAGAGAGGGTGCTCTCCAGATGTCGTCTACCACCATAGCTGTGATAAATATGCTTTTAATATTGTAAGTGTATACTGTGCTGCAATTTATCTAAATTTACTAGTATATGATATATACAATATACAAAGTTAGTAGCCCTGACTTGGTAAGTAAACTGTAACCTGGGGTGGTGGGAGATGTCAGTTAATATTAACAGTGAGAATTGTGTCCTTTGAAGTGACTGATTTTATTATAGGTGGAATTTAGTGGTTTTATTTGTTAATATTTGTTTTATAGTGGGCATTGTGTAAGTGTGTAAATATTTTAGAACACGTACCCACTCTGTCATGAATTATAAAGAAATTTGGCTTCAGTTCCACTTAAAAAAATAGATTCTCAACTTCTGAATCTTTTTGCAGCATACTCCTGTCTCCAAATAAGGTTGATTTTCAAGGTTATACTACAGTATTGAATGGTTTTTAGAGTCTAAAAAATGTAATGCTACCCCCAAAGGAGCAGGCTGGTAATTAGGCTTCTATGTTCTGCCCCTCAACCTCAAGAACAACCTCAGCCCCTCTGACACACCTGGTTGAGTGAAAGTTACTGCAAGCACTTATAGGAACACAAGTGTAGATAACTTTACCCAGAAAATACACAAGACTGTTTTGTGGTAAATTAACTCAATGTATTGGTACGGGTTAGAATAAATGTTTTGAGTGTAAATGAGCACACAGAAGGTAGGTTCAGCTGTCCCTTGAGCCTGTGCTGCCCGCAAATTGGGGTCCCATGATAACACTGCAGGCCACACTGGGTATATCAGTGTATCCCCCAGCCAGCAGGGAGGGGTGGGGTCAGGAGCTCCACTGCCACTCTGACCCCGCCCCATGCAGCCTGTATACTCGGAGGCTCAGAGCTGAGATCTGAGTGGGAGTGCTTAGAGCCCCGCCTCCAGACCTATGAGAGCCCTGCCCCTGGACCTCTGAGAGCTGATGGTAAGCTGGACTGGCTAGGTAGGTCCTTCTCCCCATGGACTGCTTTTGGACTGTTATCCTAACCCCTGACCTGTTTATGAACAGTATAGCTGTACATTGTTGATAGGTAGAATTTAAAGGTGGTCACTTTGTTTATCACCTCCTGTGCTAGATCCGCAGACTCTGGTCATCTCCTGTAGTAGATCCACAGTCTCTGGTCATCTCCTGTAGTACATCTAAAGTCTCTGGCCATCTCCTGTAGTATATCCGCAGACTCTGGTCATCTCCTCTAGTAGACCTGCAGTCTCTGGTCATCTCCTGTAGTACATCTAAAGTCTCTGGTTACCTCCTGTAGTAGATCTGCAGTCTCTGGTTACCTCCTGTAGTAGATCTGCAGTCTCTGGTTACCTCCTGTAGTAGATCTGCAGTCTCTGGTTACCTCCTGTAGTAGATCAGCAGTCTCTGGTCATCTCCTATAGTAGATCTGCAGTCTCTGATTATTTCCTGTACTAAATCAGCAGTCTCTGGTTATCTCCTGTGGTAGATCCGCAGTCTCTGGATATCTCCAGAGACTACCAAGTCCAAGTGTAACCAAAATAAAAAAAAAATAATTAAAAATCCCAATAAATACACCTGCCAATCCATGTACTATCATCATATAACAATAAGTGTAAAAATAGAAATGTGGCATGGCGCTATATCTGATGAAATATATATTGTAAATGTATACAGTGCTAACAAGGAATCATAAAATAATCAATTCATAGGAGTGAAACACAACACTATATAAGGAACAAATGTGCATACATAAATATCAAATAGTGTGCAAAAACCACATAAGATGGATAAAAGTCTTAAAAATAGAAATAAAGAATATTAATGTGATAAATCTAAGTCCAGTGCAAAAATGGTGGTAAGCCAAAAAAAGGTCTCTATCGATATAGACAGTGGGGATGGAAAGTATTCAAACCCCCTTAAATTTTTCACTCTTTGTTATATTGCAGCCATTTGCTAAAATCATTTAAGTTATTTTTTTTTCCTCATTAATGTACACACAGCACCCCATATTGACAGAAAAACACAGAATTGTTGACATTTTTGCAGATTTATTAAAAAAGAAAAAATGAATTTTCACATGGTCCTAAGTATTCAGACCCTTTGCTGTGACACTCATATATTTAACTCAGGTGCTGTCCATTTCTTCTGATCATCCTTGAAATGGTTCTACACCTTCATTTGAGTCCAGCTGTGCTTGATTATACTGATTGGACTTGATTAGGAAAGCCACACGCCTGTCTATATAAGACCTTACAGCTCACAGTGCATGTCAGAGCAAATGAGAATCATGAGGTCAAAGGAACTGCCTGAAGAGCTCAGACAGAATTGTGGCAAGGCACAGATCTGGCCAAGGTTACAAAAAACATTTCTGCTGCACTTAAGGTTCTTAAGAGCACAGTGGCCTCCATAGTCCTTAAATGGAAGACATTTGGGACGACCGGAACCCTTCCTAGAGCTGGCCATCCGGCCAAACTGAGCTGTTGGGGATGAAGAGCCTTGGTGAGAGAGGTAAAGAAGAACCCAAAGATCACTGTGGCTCAGCATCAGAGATGCAGTTGGGAGATGGGAGAAAGTTGTAGAAAGTCAATCATCACTGCAGCCCTCCACCAGTCGAGGCTTTATGGCAGAGTAGCCCGACGGAAGCCTCTCCTCAGTGCAAGACACATGCAAGCCTGCATGGAGTTTGCTAAAAAAACACCTGAAGGACTCCAAGATGGTGAGAAATAAGATTCTTTGGTCTGATGAGACCAAGATAGAACTTTTTGGCCTTAATTCTAAGAGGTATGTGTGGAGAAAACCAGGCACTACTCATCACCTGTCCAATACAGTCCCAACAGTGAAGCATGGTGGTGGCAGCATCATGCTATGGGGTGTTTTTCAGCTGCAGGGACAGGACGACTGGTTGCAATGGAGGGAAAGATAAATGCGGCCAAGTTTAGGGATATCCTGGACGAAAACCTTCTCCAGAGTGCTCAGGACCTCAGACTGGGCTGAAGGTTTACCTTCCAACAAGACAATGACTCTAAGCACACAGCTAAAATAACGAAGAAGTGGCTTCACAACAACTCAGTGACTGTTCTTGAATGACCCAGCCAGAGCCCTGACTTAAACCTAATTGAGCATCTCTGGTGAGACCTAAAAATGGCTGACCACCAACGTTTACCGACAGAACTGGAGAGGATCTGCAAGGAGGAATGGCAGAGGATGACCAAACAAACACAGTAACAATCTCTCCTGCGCTCAGGTGTCCATGAACCAAACATGTGGTGCGACCGCCTAAAAAAGTAATGCCTACTGTCTTGCAGCCCTGCTTTGAACAATGGGTATTCAAGCTAGAAAAAAACAGAAAAGAAGGAGGGCGCACCAACCTAGTGCATTACCACTAATAAACTTTAATGCAGCATAAAAACAGCAGAAATAATACTCACAAACGAGCTTGTATAACCAGCTTTAAAAAGGGCGCAACAGCGCTGTTTCTGTAAATCGACACACCAGGACCTAATTGCCAAGAGGGTCAAACGGCCATTTGCACCGGTTTGACCCTCTTGGCAATTAGGTCCTGGTGTGTCGATTTACAGAAACAGCGCTGTTGCGCCCTTTTTAAAGCTGGTTATACAAGCTCGTTTGTAAGTATTATTTCTGCTGTTTTTATGCTGCATTAAAGTTTATTAGTGGTAATGCACTAGGTTGGTGCGCCCTCCTTCTTTTCTGTTTTTTTCTAGAGGATGACCAAATCCAGGTGTGAAAAACTTGTTGCATCTTTCCCAAAAAGACTCATGGCTGTATTGGATCAAAATGATGCTTCTACTAAATACTGAGCAAAAGGGTCTGAATACTTAGGATCATGTGATATTTCAGTTTTTCTTTTTTAATAAATCTGCAAAAATGTCAACAATTCTGTGTTTTTCTGTCAATATGGGGTGCTGTGTGTACATTAATGAGGAAAAAAAATTTACTTAAATGATTTTAGCAAATGGCTGCAATATAACAATGAGTGAAAACTTTAAGGGGGTCTGAATACTTTCCGTCCCCACTGTAGTGTGATCCAATAAACATGAAATGGTGATTCAAACAGTGCTCAATCCCGACAATCCACCACTGTGTGCAGTGGCTGCTCACCTTATAATAAATGGTAATGCGCTTTCAATAAGGTCAATCATCAACTGGTACAGATTATCTCATGGCAGATGGAATTCAACTCGCACATGGGATAAAAATAGGGTTCTCCATAGTGTAGTAAATTATAAAAACTTTATTAAAACAATGTAGTAACTTACATGTAAAATAGCAGAGATGTACATGGAGTAACCGTGACCGAGGGATCAGGCAGTAATACAGTGTGGAAAAATTTCAAACTTCTGGTCACGGCCATGGACCGGAAGTGACGTCACCTGGATACTCCTGATGTGTTGCGTCACTGACACGTGACTTTATCAAGGGCTGGAGACTGGATGACCATCACTGAGATATATACGCTGGCGGTTGCCATGGGCACCACTCACTAATGAACGGACATGACACTTCATTTAAAATAACAATGCCCAACCGCAAAACCACTCCCATATATCAGGACACAAATAGTTTTTAGGGTTTTAAATTGGAAGATCATAGGCAGTGGTAGAGCATTAATAATGTTAAGTTGATAATGACAAGTTTATGGACATACAACAAAAAAAAAGGTACAGTATAAAGTGGTACCTCGGTTCACAAACTTAATTCATGAAATGACTCTGATCATGAACGGAGGCAAATTTTCCAATAGGGTTTAATGTTAATCGGTTCTGAACTTTTTTTTTTGTTTATATATACAGTAAAATTATGAAATGTATGTACAAAAAAAGTTTTTTAAACATGTATTACATGCTGTATGAGGCTATGGTTGTGTGTGATTCCATATAAAAACTCAAAATCCCCACTCAACTTACATATGTGAAACCAAACACATCAATTATGTGGTGCCAAAAAACATAAGTGAACAAACAAATCGTGCAAACACAATGTGAAATGAAGATAATAATATTGTATCAAAGCCCAAAAAAATTCCAAAAATATTTTTTAGTGTCCTTAGTGTCATCCAATGAAAACTTCCTCCCGCATAAATCGTGCAATAAGTAATTAAGTGTAGATGCGCACTCACTAGACATTGTTGATCCCGCTGTCTTATGACAGAAAAGATCAAAAAGGCTTGTGGGTCTCCAGGACCTACTTGGATCCTTCTGGCAATACCTTAGAGATCCTCCACCCAGTGTTGAATATCTCTCCAAACGAGATGTCACCAGCAGTGCAAATGAAAGAATAGAGAGGACGGACTCCTCATAGTGTAAAATCGTAGGTGCCATTTATTTAAAAGCCTCAAAGGGCTAAGGCAGTACGACAAATAAACAGTGTTTGCTTATTTTCCGCAACCTCCCATGCGAGCAACTGCACTATGCAGTGGAGGCAATGGAAACCACGAGACCCACACCGGAATCAGTGTGCAATCCAACTTACCGTGAGATAGCGCAGCGTGCGTTCAAACTTACGTGTTTCTTTATCAATCGTGACGTCATCAGAAGCTGCTTCTGATGTCACGGTTGATGACGAAATGCATAATGATGGAATACATGTTGTGCTACGTCATGTTAAGGTGAAACCCACGCTGACTCCGGGGTGGGTCCCGCAGTTTCTATTGCCACCACTGCATAGTGCGGTTGCTTGCATGGGAGGTTTTTTAATACTTTTTTTTTGTTGTTGTACTTTATTTTGGGCTGAATTCAGACCTGGAATGTACCAAAAGACGCACAGGGCTCCTGTGCAAATTCGCACCGGAGCAGCATCGGAGTTATGTGAACTGGCCCCATAGAGAGCCGGTCACATTCTCCTGCTATTGCAAATTGCTTGCGGGGATCCTGTATCCAATTCGCAATAGTGTGAACCCGGCCTAAGTGTTGGTACTCTCCTATAGGTAAACTTTGGGATCTTCGGTAATAGTTGTGCCAACAATCTGCTGTTTAAATTCTCCAATGTTTCCGAATGATACTTTCCAATCGTTTGTTGGCTATTATAACAAAATATAATTGGAATTTCTTGATGAGATGCTCTTTCAGTAACATTTCTCTCTGTGTTACCCACTTCACTGATTTTTTTTGTATGTAAGAACTCTTATATCCTTTCTCTATAAATCTCGTTTCCAATATTTTTGCTTGTTGTTCGTAATCCTTCTCTGTACAATTTCTCCCCAATCTTATTAGTTGTCCTTTAGGTATATTCCTAAGCCATGATTTATGGTGGCAGCTGTTCATGGGGAAATACCTGTTCCTATCCACAGGTTTGAAATGTGTTTTAGTCTTTAATGTCCCCTGTTCCTGCCATATTTCCAAATCTAAGAAGTTGATTTTAGTTTCATTTATCTCCCATGATAGGTTGATGTTTTTTTCATTATTATTCATATTCTGACTAAAGCGTAATAGACTATCATTATCACCTGCCCATACGGTAATAATATCGTCAATAAATCTCTTGTACATGATCAGCTGATCTGCTCTGTTAGTATATATAGCATCCTCCTCCCATTGAGTCATGTACAGGTTTGCCACCCTGTGCGCATACTTAGCTCCCATTGCGATGCCCTGTATTTATTTATAGTACGTGTGATCGTACCAAAAGTAATTGTGTCAAAAAACTGCCTTCGTGGACAATTAAATTCACTCATCTCTTTCAGGGCCCATCTAGTAGCCTGCAATGCTTCATGATGGTTAATGATTGTATATAAAGATGCCACGTCTGCTGTTGCAAGACAGACTTGTCCAGAATCCAATTTAATATCATTTAATAATTGTATGAGATGTTTGGTATCTTTTAAATAAGATTTCACTTTCTGTACCACTGGTTGCAAAAAACAGTTTATATACTCCCACAATCTGGCTCCAACAGAATGAATGCCATTTACAATAGGTCTTCCGGGGGGATTTACTTTTGGATCTTAGGCAATATATAAATTACCGGAATACGACAAGTATTAGGCCCCTTTCACACATGCGGACCGTATGTCCGTATTTCATCCATCCGTTTTCGGATGAAATACGGACATACATGCATCCCTATGGGATAGCGGGTGTCAGCGGATGTACATCCGCTAACACCCGATGTTGTCCGGCTCCGCTCTCGTCCGATTCTGCGGACGGAAGAAAATCCTATTTTTCTATCCGTCTGCAGAGCGGATCGGATGAACACGGACAGACGGTCCGTGTTCCTCCGATCCCCCATAGGGGAGAGCGGAGATCTGACAGGGCGGTCCCTGCACAGTGTGCAGGTCCCGCCCTGTCATCTGCCTGCTCAGCTGGGGAAAACGGAGCGATCCCCGCTGAGCAGCGGATAAACACGGGGCGGATCAACACGGATCCGTCCCGTGTGAAAGGGGCCTACGGTACAGGGTACTTAGCCTCTTTTTCATTAAGGAATCCTTTTCTTTTTCCTTTCTTGATCAGTTTATTCAACTCCTTTTTATGTGTCAATGTGGGGTTACTCAACAATTTGAGATATATTTGGGAAACCTGTAGCTGTTTAGACATCTCTTTTGTATATGCTTTTGTGGAAAGTATCACAATAGCTCCACCTTGTCCGTAGGTCAAATTACAATATTTTTCCTTTGTTCAAGTTGTTGTATTCCTTCTCTGAATTCCTTGGGATCCCATGCTTTTTTAAACTGTAGTTTTTTTCAAATCTTCTGTTACCTTTTTTGTGAAAACTTCTATATGTCCTTCATTTGCTTGTGGTGGATTGAATAGAGATTTATTTCTCAACATGGTGTGTATATTGTTACTCTCCGAAAATCTAGTGATTAATGGTTCTCCCGCTTTTGTTAACCTATGTTTTTTTATTTTCAATCTCCTAGTAAATTTTGGCATGTCTACATCAACATAAGCATCACATTTGTTCAAGTTCTTTTTAGGGGCAAATTTGAGACCCTTATCTAAAAATTAGATTTTTTGTTGGGTCAAATTAATTCCACTGATGTTAAGAATCCCATCTCCTACTATTCTTGTTTTTTTTTTTTTTGAACCCTGCTCGACATCCTCTCGTCTTTCTGGGCTTTTTCTCCATCTCGGTTCTGGTACTGGTGATCGATTGTTTTTGTTTCCTCCCCCTGGTCTTTTTGGGGGTCAATGTTGTTGTCTTTCCTCTTAAAAATTATATGAGGTATATTCATAATTAACATTATACCTCCCCCTTGGTGATGTCTGGGTATCCTTTCATACTACTCCTCTCTCCCAAGAGGCTCATACCTATTCGATAATGTCATAGATTCTCTTCTTTCATCCTGGTAATGATGATAATTATGATTAGGTGTATATGGGGAGCAGGACTCCTCCTATAATGATCAAAGTCCAGAGCTGGGCTTTTTCTTCTTTCTTGATTGTAATAATGGTAATCCTAATTGCGAGGTGGGGTTCTTAGGATTTTGAGATGATTAGGAAACATTGGAGAATCTATTACCGAAGATCCCAAAGTTTACCTATAGTAGAGTACCAACACTTAGAGATCTTGTAGCAAAAAATGTGATAAATCAACCCTCTAAGAAAATGTACACATTCTTTGAAGGAAATGGATTTTTTCCATGTAAAAAGTGTTTTGCATAGAAACGTACCAAGTATAACAAGAGAAAGAAAGAAGAATTTGAATCTACTTCAACTGGGAAAAAATATAATATCAGAGAATTCATATCCTGCAAGACAGAAGGAGCGGTCTATGTTTTGGAATGCCCGTGTCGTCTCCAATACATAGGAAGAATAAAAAGACCACTATGGAAACACATAAAAGCATATTCAGATTAAAAAAAATGGCTATCCAAAACACAGCATTTCCAAGCATTATGCTGAATATCATCAACGGATGATCCCTCCTTCCTTCTTTTCTGGGATATAGAGAAGTACAAACCCAACTGGAGAGGAAGTAATAAAACTATAACTCTTAGTAAGGCTGAATCCCGCTGGATTTATGAGATGCAGACTCTTGTGCCATTTGGCCATTATATTGATTTTAATCTCCATTGTTTTATTTCTGACTATTTTTTTTTTCTTTTCTACATTGACCTCTCATTTTTTACCTATAGCCTTACATATTTTATTTCTAATGTACATTTTTATCCTGATTTGTTCCATCATTTTAGTAATATTTGTAGTCCCCAATCATTGGATATTTTTATTTTATATATAATTATGTTATTACTATTTTGAGATGATATTCTATTATACAGGGCTGGACTGGGACAAAAATTTGGCCCTGGACTTCATCCAGACCGGCCCACTTTGGCAGGTGACAGGTCTCTCCCATGCCGGCCTGACAACCCCGATGGCCACCCAAGCCCCCCCCCTTCACTAGCCATTAGCTGTTCTACTTTATTTCTCTTATAGGCAGTACTAGTGGGGAAGCTAGACATTATTTCACCCGGGGCAAAGAATCAGTTTAGTGCCCCCTCCCCCCATAATGGGACAAGATTAGGCAGTCAAGTGAGAAACTCCCAGGCCATAGCTGTTAAGTCAGTTGTCTGTCCCCTCCCCCATGCTCCTTCTAGTCCCCCCCATGCTCCTCTGTTCCCCCTCTGCTCCTCTGTCCCCCTGCTCCTCCCCCTGCTTCTCTGGTCCCCCACATGCTTATGTGTTCCTCTTCTCTGGTCCCCCCATACTCATCTGGTCCCCCCATGCTTCTCTGTACTCTTGTGCTTCTCTGGTCCCCCCGTGCTCCTCTGGTATCCCTCCTGCTCCTCTGGTCCCCCATGTGCACCTCTAGTCCCCCAAGTGCTCCTCTGGTCCCCCACGTGCTCCTCTGGTCCCCCCACGCTTCTCTGGTCCCATGGGTGCTCCTCTAGTCCCCCGCGTGTTCCTCTGATCCCCTGTGCTCCTTTATTCCCCCCATGCTCCTTTGTCTCCCCCTGCAGCGCTCACCTCCTCTCCCTGGCTGGTTATGCAGTGCGACTGAATAATGACATGATCCTCAGGAGTCAGCACTGAGAAGCTCATCGTACAATCCAGGAGGAGGGCAGCCACACATAGCTGTAACATAGGCTTCCTCGGCACACGTTCTCCTGCTCTTTCCTTCCCCTTCACTCCATCCTGTCTGCTGTCGCGGAGAATCTAGATGGAGAGCAGGGGAAGGAGAGAGCAGGAGAACGAGTGCTGAGGAAGCCTATGTCACAGCTGTGGCTGCCCTCCTTCCAGATTGTATGATGAGCTTCTCAGTGCCGACTCCTGAGGATCGTGTTATTATTCAGTCACACTGCATAACTAGCCATGGAGAGGAGGTAAGCGCTGCAGGGGGGACAGAGGAGCGGAGGGGGCGGCGGTCTACTGTCACTGAAACCGGCCCACTGAGCCATCAGCCCACCGGGAAACTCCCTGTAGTCCCGATGGCCAGTACATGCCTGCTATTATATGTATCTAATCTCTTATATGTGGGTTCTTTGCTGCGTATTATAATATACAGTTTTTTAATGGATAGGTCATATTAGGAATTATTAATACAATAATTATCATTATTCATTATTGTCATTATGTTGCTTTTTAGACAGTATGAATTTGAATCCCTTTTTTTGTTGTATATCCATAAACTTGTAATTATCAGAGTGATAACTTAACATTTATTAATGTTATACCACTGCCTATGATCTTCCTGTTTAAAACCCTAAAAACGATTTGTGTACGGATATATGGGAGAGGTTTAGTGGTTGGGCATTGTTATTTTAAATGGAGTGTCATTCATTAGCGTGCAGTTCCCATGGCAACGGCCAGTGTATATATATATCCCGGTGATGGTCACCCAGCTTCCAGCCCTTGATAAAGTCACGTGTCAGTGATGGCCGTGACAAAAAATTTGGCATTTTTCCACACTGTTTTACTGTAAGGGCTTACCTAGTTTGGAGTCCATGGCGCAGAAATGTAGGCTCACCCTTGCAAATACACACAGCCCACGGTAACAAAGAGATAAGCTACCTGGGCTGTGAATCTGTGCATGGGGTCTTGACAGGAATTTGCCAAAGGATAGTCAAAGTAAAGCCGTAGTCAGGGATTCCAGAAGTCAGAATAAATGATAAGCAAAGCCAGGGTCAAAAGCCGGAGTCAGTCTTGGAATGCTGTAACAGGAACACTGGAACACTTGAACCTTAGGCAAAACAGGAGACAATGAACTGACAAAGCCCTCAGAGTGAGGCAGTGTTTTATACCCAGCTAATTGGATAAACTGCCTCAGCTGAACCAGGAGTGACAGGTACTAATTGCAACAAGATCCAGAGTATGGCCCTAGTATTTCATGCAGAACTAGGCAAAGCTGGAAAACAGGCTGCAAAGAACTGAGGTGTGGCTCAGAGGCAAAGTAACAGGAGCACTAAACAGACAGTCATAGGTTCCAAACCTCTTTGAGCCACTTGGGGCGTGACCATGCCTGGCCATCTGCATGGCACGGTAGGGACCATGACAGTTCCCTCCCCTTAGGAATGCCCTCAGAGCATGGAACAGCTTATTTCCTTTGGGCTTCCTTTGTTTTAGAAGTTCCAGCTGGGGGGACTTTCGTCGCTCTTTCAAAAATCTTCAGGTCCTGCTTACGGACTATGGTGCCATTCGAGGCATACGTACAGTCAGGAGGTAGCGGGGACACATGCACAGGAACTTCAAGCGGGGACACATGCACAGGAACTTCAAGCGGGGACACCAGCACAGGAACTTTAAGCGGGGACACCAGCACAGGAACTTTAAGCGGGGACACCGGCACAGGAACTTCAAGCGGGGACACCAGCACAGGAACTTCAAGCAGGGACACCGGCACAGGAACTTCTAGCTGGAACATGGGCACAGGGACATCAGACCGGGCAGCAGGTACCGGAACATCAGACTGGGTAGCAGGCACTGGGACATCAGACTGGGGCACAGGAACTTCAAGCTGGATAGCAGGCAAAGATTTAGGGGTGGCAGGTAAGATCTTAGTAGTACCCACTTGCTGAAACTTTGGCCGAGGTGGACGAGTTGGGCAGAGAGAGATAAGGTGCCCTCTTACTCCACAATAGAAACAGAGTCCACAGCCTCTCCTCCGCTCTCTCTCTCCCTTAGACAGCTTGGAACGGATGGACCCGATCTCCATGGGTTCCACATCAGCCAGGGTAGGAGTGGGTAAAACCTCAGGAGCGTCTAGGCTTTGAGGGTTTAGAGCTTCATAACTTGGCACAGACTGGGATGGCTTGAAGTCGTATCTGTATAGAATATTCCTGTCCCTGGGTACCCGTAGGCCACGTGAACTAGGAGCAGACTTGGGAACACTGATTTTCTTAGAAACTGTAATATAAGAGTCCAGAGCAAACATGAAAGCTTCCCAGCTGTCCAAGACTGGACTCTTCTCCTGTAATAGCTGAAAAGCCCATATCTTGATTAGCCCAGTGAGCAGATTGATGGATGAGCAAACCTTTATAAAGTCAGAGGCATAGGTCCTAGGCTTAAGAGCAAACAGCACGCAATCCATCCTAAAGTTCAAAAATGATGCACGATTCCCATCAAACTTCTCAGGCATCAAAACAAACGGTTCCGGACATGCAGGTTCCAGGGTTAGGCATACTGTGCTTTTAAATAAGCAAACTTCTTGCTGCAACTCAGCAACGGTTTGGCCCAGGCTGGAGACTTGCAGAGCAAGGGAGGTGAGCATCCTGTACATCTCTGCGGACTCCATGTTGGTCAGTTCATTATGTAAGGGCTTACCTAGGTTGGAGTCCATGGCGCAGAGATGTACGCTCACCCTTGCAAATACACACAACCCACGGTAACAAAGAGATAAGCTACCTGGGCTGTGAATCTGTGTATGGGGGCTTGACAGGAATTTGCCAAAGGATAGTCGAAGTAAAGCCGTAGTCAGGGATTCCAGAAGTCAGAATAAACGATAAGCAGAGCCAGGGTCAGAAGCCGGAGTCAGTCTTGGAACGCTGTAACTAGAACACAGGAACACTGGAACCTTAGGCAAAACAGGAGACAATGAACTGACAAAGCCCTCAGAGTGAGGCAGTGTTTTATACCCAGCTGATTGGATAAACTGCCTCAGCTGAACCAGGAGTGACAGGTACTAATTGCAACAAGATCCAGAGTGTGGCCCTAGTATTTCATGCAGAACTAGGCAAAGCTGGAAAGCAGGCTGAAAGGAAGTGAGGTGTGGCTCAGAGGCAAAGTAACAGGAGTACTAAACAAGAAGTCATAGGTTCAATACCTCTTTGAGCCACTTGGGGCATGACCACGCCTGGCCGTCTGCATGGCACGGCAGGGACCGTGACAATTACTGCCTGACGCTTCCGTAACGGTACTCCACGTACATCTCTACTATTTTAAATGTAAGTTACTACATTGTTTTAATAATGTTGTTATAATTTACTACATTATGGAGAACCCTTTTTTTATTCCTTGTGTGAGTTGAATCTGCCATGACATTATCTGCACCAGCTGATGATTGACCTTATTGAAATGGCATTACCAATTTATTATAAGGTGAGCGGCCACTGCACACAGTGGTAGATTGCTGGGATTGAGCACTGTTTGAATCACCATTTGATGTTTATTGGATTACACTATATATCGGTAGAGACCTTTTTTTTGGCTTAACACCATTTTTGCACTGGACTTGGATTTATCACAGTATTATTCTTTATATATATTTTTATTGGACTTTTATGCATCCTGTGATGGTTTTGCACAATATTTGATATTTATGTTTGCTCATTTGTTGCTTTTTATGTAGTGTTGTGTTTCACTCCTAAGAATTGCTTTTTTTCTGATCTCTTGTTAGCACGGTATACATTTACAATATTTATGTCATCGGCTATAGCACAATTCCACATTTCTATTTTTGCACCGAGAAAATGTTTGCCCAGGGTCCAATCAATATTAAAGACGGCCCTGCCCAGTCTGCTAGACCGTATAATCACTAAATAATAAATGATCATGACCTGACACACACTATATAAAACACATGGCGGCCTCAATCCCTGATTTAGTAGGTAGAAAGGAAGAGTTTGTGGGACTTTAAATGAGGGAACACCATGTCAGGAGAAAATAACAACATAGAAATGAAGTTACAGTACATGATTTATTTATTACAATCTAGAATACATATCAGATATTTTGTATCAAATAGATAGGTAGTCACAAGACTTACACTAAATATGCTGCTCATAGCAATACAGTACAGCAATATGCAATACAGATAGAAAATAGACATGGCAAGTATACATGGTATAATAAATCAATTGAAAAACATATGTAATAGAGACAAGTAACTGTTGGCATCTAGTGGCACTCAACGTGTTTCCTGGCATTACAGTCATTCATCAGGAGCGTTGTGAAGTAATATACTGGGAAGGAAATGAACAGGGGTTAATGATAATGCCCTTAGAATAAGGAAGGACAAAGGGATTATATCCCAACAAGGTGGAGATAGATTGGGATACCTATTACACAGCCTCAAGGCCAGGTTCGGTATCCGCCAAGGAAGATGGGGATAACAGGCATGATGTCTCCCCCGTGGTTGAGACGGGGGAACCCTCCAAGGACGGAGAACAGCACCCGGAGTCCAACACAGTGGTCACAGCATGATCCATTAGACTATGTGTGCACGAAAAATGCATAGTGTTCCTAGAAAAAAATGTGTCAAAATGGGATTAAATGTGTAAAAGTGTAAAGATAATGTGGCAAAATGTCTGTGTTCTATTTATGTGAAATAGAACCAAATAGAGCGAAGAAAAAAAACACACCAACAGAGAATGGCTGATCTCCCAGCGAAGAGGGTAACCTGTTTGTGGGATCAGTGTGTGCTTCCTTGTGATTGAGTCAACCAAATGAACCATCGGCTGCTCCAAGGCTACTATATACTCCCATTCCCAGGGAGGGGCCCCGTCAACATCATGTCTGATTGGCCAATCTGCACAAGAGAAGTGAGGAGGAGATTCCCAGCTGCATGTGGAGGAGCCTTCAGCAGTGGGTCTCCACGCATCTCTTGCGTGGCTGAGGATAGAAAAAAGACGTTAAATCAACGTTGATGACACCACTGTTTGCCAGGAAACGCGTTGAGTGCCACTAGATGACAAAAGTTACTTGTCTCTATTACATATGTTTTTCAATCGATTTATTATACCATGTATATTTGCCATGTCTATTTTCTATCTGTATTGCATGCTATAAGCAGCATATTTAGTGTACGTATTGTGACTACCTAATTATTTGATACAAAATATCTGATAATGTATTCTAGATCGTAATAAATAAATCATGTACTGTAACTTCATTTCTATGTTATTTTCTTCTGACATGGCGTTCCCTCATTTAAAGTCCCACAAACCCTTCCTTTCTACCTACTGTATAATCACTATCCCAAAGTAACTTAGAATAGAGTTCTGTACTGCTAGACTGGAATCAACACATAAATCAGCAAAGTCGGCAATAAACTGTGCAAATATGCATTAACTGTAATGTGAATAATAGCACTATTACTAGTTTTGAGTGCACTCCAGGAAAGTGGTTAGGATATAATGCAATGTCCCCTCAGCGGTCCCTCTTAGCATAAGCCATAGGTAAAGGTCTCCGTGTAGCAGCTGTAATGGGGAAGTCTTAATTCTATCTCTTCAGTTGGCTAGCATTAGGGCCTGCAATACGGCTCCTAGATGGCGGTATGGTCTGTTCTTAAAGGCCTCAGTCCTTCTAGCAGCAGATAGTAAATCCCCACAGTGACATCTAACCAGTCTCAGCGATATTGCAGCTCACCATCCGGTCAAACACAGCAATTAGTCCACTCTGCTTTGCACTCAAGTAATTCTAGATGTCAGCACACCTGGACTCAGCACTCCAGATCCTATTCAGACAGCCAAAATGCAGCACACGGGACAGTGATGTGCACTCTCCAGGGCCCCCCCATGGCTGTGTCCTGTACAGCTTGAGAAAATGCAGCCCTTTCCCCTTCTCCTGGCAATCTCCTCTCTCTGGGGAATGAAATTCAAAATCTCTTGATTACACAGTAGAGCCTCTCTTCAGGACTACAGTTCCCACAGTGCACCCACTTTTGACACATTTTTGGAACCATTGACATTTATACAGCAATCAGTGCTATAATAATGCACTGATTACTGTGTAGATGTCACTGGTAGGGAAGGGGTTAACACTAGGGAGCGATCAAGGGGTTAAATGTGTTCCCTAGTTAGTATTTCTTACTGTGGTGGGATGGGACTGACTGGGTGAGGAGACATATCGCTGTTCCTACTTACTAGGAACAAACTATCTGTCTCCTCTCCCCTGGCAGAACAGGGATTTATGTGTTTACACACACAAATCCCCGTTCTGGCTCTCGAGCCTGTACTCGCGGGTGGCCGGCAGCAGTCACGCCCCCCAGTCATGCGCATTGGGTCCCCCGGAGTGCAGTGGGTGCGCACATGCCTCTGGCGGCTCTTAAAGGGGACAACGTACTGTGGCAGAGCGTTGCCCTGCCAGGGTCTAGAAGGAGGTTGTGACCCAGAATTCTCAACCGGACGGGTTGAGGGGCTCCATGGAGCTTGTAACATGAAGAGGAAACTGACTTTTCATTTCCTCCTTTCTTAGAAAAGTCCACTTTGGAACCTGGAGCCTAGGGATTTCTGAGAGAGCGGGGTGGGATGAAATCCCCAGTCCTGGGTCCTGATTTTGAAAGCAGCCAGCATACTGATTGGTCAGGTGTGTGCTGGGCTTTTAGTAGCAGATAGGAAGTCTGAGTACCAGGAGTCAGGAGCGCTTCACACGGGGAGCCAGTGTAACAAGAGGCTGCTAGCTATATGCACCAAGGTGGTCGGAGGTATGAGACAGACAAGGGCCTAGAGTGTAAGGCCAGAGCAGCAGTGCTGCAAGTGAGAGCCAACTAGGCTGAATGTCATTTTGTTGATGGACAATGGAATGCTGAAAACCCCTGCAGGGGAAACTGTTTGCTGGACTTGCTTTTTAAAAAAATGGGCAAACAAAGCCCTTGAAAAGAAGAACCAGCAAGTGGCGGTGTCCTTAAAGCCCTACATTTGACGCTAATCCTTTACAGTAAACATACGTTGTTTTGCGGGAATGTGCCACTTTAACGACGTATATCGGCGTGAGCCAGTCGGCAAGTGGTTAAAGCAAATTAAATATTTTTTGGCAGAGAAACATCTGATTTGCAATATGTGATTGGTTGCTTTGCATAATCATTTGCTGTGTAATTATTTTCTAAGGGCATCTTAGTAACATTGCCCAATTTATTTTGGAACACGTAACATCCATGCCAAAGTACACATTTTTATTATTTTTTTGCGACTTGAAAACTGTACAAAGTGCACTGGAATAAACTAGAGATGTAGTCAGATAATCATGATCTGTCACTGTTTTAGGAATCAAAGCATAAGTGTAAGAAAATCATCAGTTTGCAAGAAAGCACCTACTTGATTGATTTCCATTGTTTCATATGTGGTATTTATGGTCTTTCTCTCTCTCCACAGGATGCCCATAATACAAGTAATGTTGTTCTGGATAATTCCACTATGGATTGCCATAAAGAGAGTATTTCCAAAAAACTTGTGGCAGGATTTCAAGTTCTGCATAAAATTAATCTATTGTGTTCATAAGATAGAAAAATCGGTTAAACATTGTCCTTCTCCTGGAATGCTGGATGTATTTTTGCAGCAAGTATCTGTAAGACCCAACCAGGCATTCATTTTATACCAAGACCAAGCTCATACATACAGAGACATAGATCTTAAAAGCAATCAGGCCGCATGGGCTTTAAGAGAGCATGCAAAGCTGAAAAGTGGGGACTGCGTTGCTGTTTTTGATTTTAATGGGCCTTCATATGTCTGGACTTGGTTGGCACTAGCCAAATTGGGTTGCTCCATGGCATGTCTGAACTACAATTTACGGGCCAAGTCCTTTCTGCATTGCTTCAAGATCTGTGGGGCAAAAGTTCTTATTGCGTCTCCAGGTGAGTAATTATCTTTATTTTGCATTTACCTAAAATGTGGTTCAAATTTACACTATACATACTGCTTCAAGTAGTTTATATAATTTGCACAGAGGTCCTGTGTACTATCCTTTGCATTTTTGAAGGCTAAATAAATTGTCTTTATACAATTTTTGTCAGCTGATATATCCACCACTAATGATCAAATCATATTTCACGCGCCTCAAGATGATCATTGATTGCACTTATATGAAAATACGTTAAACAGAATTATGGGGAAGTACAGCCAAAAAATACACTTCTTAAGTTGTAAATTTTTGAAAATGACTGCATTGTGAAGTATTTGGATTTTTGTATATCATTATAGCTGAGATGACTGCCCATATACTCCAGCCTCAGGCCAGTATGTGACTGATGTTCAAAGTCTGTAACCACGTGATTATTATTACTATATAGGATTTATATAGCGCCAACAGTTTCTGCAGCACTTTATAACCTGAGGGCAAACCATACAAGTTACAATACAATTCAATACAGGGGGCATCAGAGGGCCCTGCTCATTAGAGCTTATAGTCTAAAAGGGGACGGTCAAGTGATACAAAAGGTAATAACTGTGGGGAAGAAAATAAAAGTACAGTTGTTAGGGATAGGCTTCTCTAAAGAGAAATGTTTTTAGGGATCACCTAAAAGTGGACAGAGTAGGAGATAGTCGGATAGTCCTCAAAATTTATGGCACCTCATATTATTATTAGCAAAACAAGAGGGGATAGAGAGCGGGGATTATAACGGTGCCTAAGAGCGTATATTTAACACACATAAATAAAGAATATAATATTTTATTCGTACAAGATAATTAGTTTGTTTTAAAAACAGAGGGTACATACACATACAGAAGTGTTGACAATCATAGAACAATTTATACATACAGAGATGGCCAAGAATGTTATAAGGCCAATTCGTGTAACAGGCAATGTATCCCTACATGTTTCGCCAATACATTGGCTGCTTCAGGGAAAGTGATATTGAGAACCTGTACATGTAAGTTGAATCTAAGAAAGACACAAAATATAACATTCAAAGAATTATTAGAAAAAATTGAAGTGGGAGAAGGAGAAGCCTGGATGAGGAAGATGCGGGAGAAGATGCGGGAGAAGATGAAGGAAGACCGGAGGAAGAAGAAGATATTTTTAATAGAAGACTTGTCAAAAACTGTCTACTGTATTTTTTCATAATACACTACTTTTTTTGGTGAAGGGGTAGGGGTATGTACCTCATACTCATTCACATAGGGAGGGGGGCAGGATCTGGAGGACCCCTTATTAAAGGGGGCTTCCAGATTCTGAGGAGCCCCCCACCCGCAGACCCCGACAACCACCGGCCAGGGTTGTTGGGAAGAGGCCCTTGTCCCCATCATCATGGGGGCAAGGTGCTTTGGGGTGGGGGGCGCAGATCCCCCCTGCCCCAAAGCTCCCACCCTCCCATGTTGAGGACATGCGCTCTGGTATGGTTTAGGAGGGGGGCGCTCGCACGTCCCCTCCCTTTCCTGACCTGCGTGCTCGAATAAGGGTCTGGTATGGATTTTGGGGGGGGGGCCCACGCCTTTTAAAAAAAAAAAATTGGTGTGGGGGGGTCCCCTTCGAATCCATACTAGACCCAAGGGCCTGGTATGGACCTGGGGAGACATCCCACGCTGTTTTTTTTGTTTGTTTTTTTTTTTACATTTAGCTGATCGGTTGTTAACCACTTCAATACCAGGCACTTTCCTCCCTTCCTGCCCAAGCCAATTTTCAGCTTTCAGCGCTGTCCCTTTTTAAATGACAATTGCGTGGTCATGCTACACTATGCCCAAACAAAATTTTTATCATTTTGTTCCCACAAATAAATAAAAAAAGAGCGAAAATTTTGGAAAAAGTTTTTCTTTGTTTCTGTTATAAAATTTAGTAAAAAAAAAGTTTTCTCCTTCAGTGATGGGCACTGATAAGGCAGCACTGATGAGGTGGCACTGATGATGGACACTGATAGGTGGCACTGATATGCATTGATAGGTGGAACTTATGGGCACTGAAAAGCTGCACTGATGGGTACTCATGGGTGGTACTGATAGGCGGCACTGATGTGCACTGATAGGCGGCACTGCTGGGTACTGATGGGCACTGATAGGAGGCACTGATGGGTGGCACTGATAGGCATCACGGATGGCACTGGCAGACAATATTAATGAGCACTGATTGGCAGCTGCCTGGGCACTGATTGGCATATCCCTGGAGGTCTAGGGTGGAATACCTGTTGGGGTTCCTTTGTGGGTATCCCTGGTGGTCCCGACGGCATCCCCGGTGGTCCTGGGTGGGCATCCATGGGGGGGCTGCACTGATAATCAGCACAGAACCCCCCCTGTCAGGAGAGCAGCTGATCGGCTCTCCCCTACTCGCATTCGTCAGACGCGAGTGAGGAAAAGCCGATAAATGGCTCTTCCTGTTTACATTGTGATTAGTCGTGACTGGACACGGCTGATCTTGTGGTAAAGAGCCTCCCTCAGAGGCTCTTTACCGAGATCGGTGATAGGCTGACACACAGCAGCGGCACCATTGGCTCTCGCTGCTGTCAATCAAAGTCAGTCAATCAGGATAGAGAGAGGGCGGGGCCGAACGGGGGCTCCATGTCTGAATGAACACAGGGAGCTGTGACCCGCCTCCAGTGCCCCCATAGCAAGCTGCTTGCTGTGGGGGCACTTGACTGGAGACAGGGGCCAGGAGAGCCGAAGAGGGACCCGAGAAGAGGAGGATCTGGGCTGCTCTGTGCAAACCACTGCACAGGGCAGGTAAGTATAATATGTTTGCCTCATCATGAAGGGGCGCCCCCCCCCTCGCCAGGGTGGGGGGAAGACTTTTGCAGTTCTCAGAAGTCTGGCAAAAGGAAAATTCAGGACAGATTGTTCATCTCCACGGTAACTCTAGGGTACAAACTGGAATTTCGGGACTTTCCACCGTCTCATTTTTTATTAAGTCAAATGTTCCCAAAGATCCAGGAAAAAGGCAATCTGTGTTTCGGGCACTAGACCGATTAATGGCTCAGGGGGTGATCATACAAATCCCCACAGAAGAGCAAGGTTTGGGGTTTTATTCAAACCTCTTTACAGTACCAAAACCGAATGGAGATGCCAGACCAACTCTATATCTAAAAAATCGAAATCAGTTCCTGGAGATCGGCTCCTTTCGCATGGAGTCGATCAGGTCAGTGGTTTCTATCCTACAAGGAGGAGAACTTCTGCCGTCTATCGACATCAGGGATGCATATTTGCATGTCTCTATATTTCCCACTCACCAAGGGTTTCTGCGGTTCAAGGTAGAACAGCAGCATTTTCAGTTTGTAGCCTTGCCCTTCGGGCTAGCTACAGCACCCCGGGTGTTTACAAAAGTTCTGGCCCCATCTCTAGCCAGGTTAAGGGCACAGGGCATAACAGTCTTGGTGTACCTGGACGATCTATTGCTAATAGACCAGTCGGTGGCTTGTTTGGAGCAAAGCGTGCGCATTACAACCAAATACCTGATCTGGTTTGAATTCTCAAACTAGAGAAGTCTTCCTTAAAACTGCTAAAAAGGCTGGAGTACTTGGGTCTGATCATAGACACAGCCCAGAAAAAGGTGTTCTTGCCTCAGGCAAAGATTAACTCCATAAGAGAGCTGGTGCGAATGGTCAGGTCGAAAGGAGATCCCTCCATTCACCTTTGCATGAGGTTGTTAGGAAAGATGGTGGCTTAATTCTAAGCGGTTCCCTATGCCCAGTTCCATTCGAGACTGTTACAAAACAGTATCCTGTCTGCTTGGAACAAAACGATTCAAGCTTTAGACTTGCCAATGCGGCTGTCCCCAAAGGTGTTCCAGAGCCTCAGATGGTGCTCGGTATCTGCAGAAGGAAAAACCTTCATACCAGTTACCTGGAAAGTGGTAACGACAGATGCCAACCTTTCAGGTTGGGGAGCAGTACTGGAAAAGACAACTGTCCAGGGACAGTGGTCCAGAACCGAAAAAGCCTTGCCCATCAACATCCTAGAGATTCAGGCTGCGCGTCTGGCTCTGAAGCCCTGAACATTCAGGTTACGGGATTGTCCTGTCAGGATCCAATCCGACAATGCCACAGCTGTGGCCTATATCATTCGCCAAGGGGGCACTAAGGGTGACGCAGCTCAGAGAGTGGTGGACCATATTCTAGCTTGGGTGGAAAAGGATGTTCCTTGCCTATCGGCAGTCTTCATTCCAGGAATAGAGAATTGGCAGGCGGACAACGTGAGTCGCCAGCAGTTGTTCCCGGGGGGGTGGTCCCTTCACCCTGAAATTCCTTCTGGATATATGCCAAAGATGGGGGATCTCGGATGTAGATCTTTTGGCGTCCAGGTTCAACATGTAGTTGGTCAACTTTATGTCAAGGATAAGGGATCCACTTGCATGCGAGACATATGCGGGGTCAGTTTCCACTGAGTTAGGCTTTATTCCCTATTCAGTTGCTGCCACGGCTTCTTTGCAGGATCAAGCTGGAAAGAAAGCCGGTAATTATTATAGCCCCAGCATGGCCCAGAAGGTCCTGGTATGCAGAAATCATAAAGATGGCGGTGGAGGATCCATGGTCTCTTCCACTACGGCCAGACCTACTCTCACAGGGGCCGATATTTCATCCTACATTACAAACTCTAAGTTTGATGGTTTGGCTATTGAAGCCCACTTTCTGAAGAGACGTAGTCTCTCCGGGTCAGTGATTTCCACCTTCATTAATGAAGCCGGCTTCCAGAGTTAGAAATATAACATAGGTAGAATTCTTTTTTTCTACAAGTACAAATGAAGCTGGCTTTGAGTACTATTAAGGGCCAAGTCTTGGCTTTATCGGTCTTATTTCAAAGACCGCTTGCTTCGCATTCTTTGGTCTGGGGTTTTTCATACAAGGGGTAATGCTGCTTATTCCGTCAGTTAGACCACCCTTGAACCCTTGGGACTTGAACTTAGTTTTTTTGTCGGTATTGCAAAAACAGCCCTTTGAGCCGTTACAGCATACTCCCTTGGTCCTTCTGACAAGGGAAATAGTGTTTCGGGTTGCTATACCCTCTGCAAAAGGGTATCGGAGTTGGCCGCTCTTTCCTGTAAAAAAGCCATATTTAATTATTAAGGTGGTTTTTGGTTTTCACCTATGCCAAGATATTGTCCTACCGTCGTTTTTTTTCCAAAACCAGGGTCTAGGGTAGAGAACTCACTACATTGTCTTGATATAGTGAGAGCGATTAAGGTCTATTTAAAGATGGGGACGGAAAGTATTCAGACCCCCTTACATTTTTTCACTCTTTGTTATATTGCAGCCATTTGCTAAAATCATTTAAGTTCATTTTTTTCCTCATTAATGTACACACAGCACCCCATATTGACAGAAAAACACAGAATTGTTGACATTTTTTGCAGATTTTTTTAAAAAGAAAAACTTAAATATCACATGGTCCTAAGTATTCAGACCCTTTGCTCAGTATTTAGTAGAAGCACCCTTTTGATCTAATACAGCCATGAGTCTTTTTGGGAAAGATTCAACAAGTTTTTCACACCTGGATTTGGGGATCCTCTGTCATTCCTCCTTGCAGATCCTCTCTAGTTCTGTCAGGTTGGATGGTAAACGTTGGTGGACAGCCATTTTTAGGTCTCTACAGAGATGCTCAATTGGGTTTAAGTCAGGGCTCTGGCTAGGCCATTCAAGAACAGTCACTGAGTTGTTGTGAAGCCACTCCTTCGTTATTTTAGCTGTGTGCTTAGGGTCGTTGTCTTGTTGGAAGGTAAACCGTCTGCCCAGTCTGAGGTCCTCTGGAGAAGGTTTTCCAGGATATCCCTGTACTTGGCCGCATTCATCATTCCCTTGATTGCAACCAGTTGTCCTGTCCCTGCAGCTGAAAAACACCCCCACAGCATGATGCTGCCACCACCATGCTTCACTGTTGGGACTGTATTGGACAGGTGATGAGCAGTGCCTGGTTTTCTCCACACATACCGCTTAGAATTAAGGCCAAAAAGTTCTATCTTGGTCTCATCAGACCAAAGAATATTATTTCTCATCATCTTGGAGTCAGGTGTTTTTTAGCAAAATCCATGCGGGCTTTCATGTGTCTTGCACTGAGGAGAGGCTTCCGTTGGGCCATTCTGCCATAAAGCCCCGACTGGTGGAGGGATGCAGTGATGATTGACTTTCTACAACTTTCAACCATCTCCCGACTGCATCTCTGCAGCCACAGTGATCTTTGGGTTCTTCTTTACCTCTCCCACCAAGCCTCTTCTCCCCCGATAGCTCAGTTTGGCTGGACGGCCAGCTCTAGGAAGAATTCTGGTCATCCCAAACATCTTCCATTTAAGGATTATGGAGGCCACTGTGCTCTTAGGAACCTTAAGTGCAGCAGATGCACTGATTCTCATTTCTCATGATTCTCATTTGCTCTGATATGCACTGTGAGCTGTAAGGTCTTATATAGACAGATGTGTGGCTTTCCTAATCAAGTCCAGTCAGTATAATTACTATAGTGCTCTGTGTCTGTGATGTACGATAAAGAAAATAGGATTTTTATAACAGCTTACCTGTAAAATCCTTTTCTTGAAGTCCATCATGGGACACAGAGGTCCCGCCCCTCTTCTTCTGGGGTATATGTATATTGCTTTGCTACAAAAACTGAGGTGTTCCCGGTATGGGAGGGGTTATATAGGGAGGCAACTTCCTGTTTAGGATGTGCCAGTGTCCATCACCTGAAGGTGGCCTATAACCACATAGTAATTACTATGGTGCCCTGTATCCCGTGATGTACTCCAAGAAAAGGATTTTACAGGTAAGTTGTTATAAAAATCCTATTTTTTCTTTGTTAAAGTTGCTCTGTGAGTTTTTTTACACTGTCAGTATACATGATAACAGTGCTTAGCAGAGTTATTTTTTTCCTTGTACAGTATAGCACTAATCCCAATGTAAGTAGTAAGTTCTGGCCACTTAGGGTCACAACGGGGAACAGTGGTATAAAAACTCCGCTTGACCCTGTCACAGAAAGAATTATCTAGCTAGAAGGATTTTTCTAGCCAATCTCTACCTTTTCTAATCTCTAAGGTTGCCTGATAAAGCCTCCCTGTCTTCCATGAGTAGGAATTAGGTTTCTGCTACCATGGGGCTCAAGGTGGATGCTGCAAGTTTGAAGTTTGCAGTTCCAGCAAACTTTGTGCAGATTCACCCGGCACTGCACTGCATAACTTTTTAACTATGACCAGCAGGCTTAGAATGGCCAGTAAAGTTACTTTTGGATAAGCCAGCCCCATCAGCATAAATACGGGCACTGAGCAAGCATAATTTTAGTCTATTGAAAGTTGCTGTATATAATGTATAGGGAAAGCTGTCAAACTGAGTAGGGAGGTATCATGGTCAGAGGGAAACTGCACTTTAATTCCGATGCATATAATTCTGTGCTATCAACCCACTTGCTCTTTTTTTTCATTTTCTTACTATTAGGGACTTTTTCTCTTTTATTTTGGGGTCAGTGGTTACTTTTAGCTGCTGTCCTATCCATAGCAATTTTTTTGTTGCTAGGCATGCCTTTTAAAAAAATGGGCCTTCTTTTGGATGGGGGAAGGAGAATTGTAGTGCTCATTTATTATATGGGCATACTGGTTGTCATTTTATGTTGATGGGGCCTAATTTAGGTTAAACAATTTTTTTAAAGTGGACTTTAAGGGTGTGGGATGGAGTTTTTTGGGGGGGTTATTTTTTTGTGTTTTTAATTTTGGGGTGCTCAACGTGCATCACTCACTTGTTACTGACCATCTGTTGTCGTTGCTTTTGTTAGAAGCACACTGCTGCATTGTTTGAAAGAAAAAAAATGCTAGAACAGTGTGCTCCTAAATCACCTCACATTATCTCACTCATATTTACCTCACCCTCCGATCTCCATAGATAAAATAAATGTTAGGCGTACACCAGTTAAGCCTACTATCCCTGATAACAACTGTCCTGCTGCTGGACAATTTTGCACTATCATGACCTCTGCGGTCTCCTAATTCTCTGCGAATTTTGCATCAATGAGAACAAGAACAGCTACAGCGACCTTCTGGATAATTCTTTCTGCTAGTCAATGCGGGCTACTTGATGGTAAAAAAAATGTGTCACTTCTAAAACTACCTGAAAGAAATCCTTTTTTTATAATAGAAATTAATCAAATTGGGGTTCTGCAGCTTTATTTAACCCAAGCCAATTGTAAAAGAAAAATGAAATTCAACAGCCACACGTGCAATGTCCATGTACACTATTGTTGAATGTCTGTAAAATTTGTACACCACACACCCTTTACATCATCCGCCAAGCATTTTATTTGAAAGATTCGTGTTATTTTCAGTGTTTTCCTCGAAGCCCCATAAAAAGAGACCCTCTACCCGTTGTATGGTATTTGTTACATTTTTTTTCTATTGGTATATGTCCCTCATGGCAGTGCCCCACTTCCCATACATTTTTGTGGACAATAGTTTTCCTATCAGCCCTAAAAATGGCCAGAATTTAATAACATGATTTGCTCACCTTAAACTTCAAGAACAAACATGCTCATTTGCCCGATGGAGTAAAGTAAACCTTTGTATGCATTCACATGGTGAATTGTTTAAATTTCAAACAGGTATTTTAACAATGTATGAATTTATGTACAGTTTGTATTTGTTTCTGAGGTATTCTAAGAACCAATTAAGAGTATTTCCATTCATGAATCTGTATTCTTGCTGTATGCCAACGCCATCTTTTTTTTTGCACAGTACTGAAGGATGCCATAGACGAAGTGTTGCCTACTCTTCTAGAAGAAGGAGTGCTGGTGTACTATCTGAACAGAGATTCTTTTAATGATGGAACACACAGTCTACTTGACAAAATAGAAGCTTCTTCTGAAGATGAGGTCCCAGAATCCTTCAGATCAGATATTTCTCCACAATCCCCTGCTCTATATATTTACACATCTGGAACTACAGGTTTATTTATGTCTCTCTTATCTTGATTTGTTTTAGTGATAATGCTGAGTTTCTTTACTCAAACATATTAAAGTAGTTATATGTTAAGAGACAAAAGGGCAAAACAAATAGCCTAAAAGTAAATTTTTTCTAGGTCTGGATAAAGCAGGAAAGGGTTAGTAAAGCTGTCGGTCTTTATTGCTATTTGTCCCCAATGGGAGATGCTTGTATTTCCGGTTCAAAACATAACCAAACATGAGAAAAAATTGAATAAAGGTAAGGGTGTCTTGGGAAAGATGGACTGAGCTCCATGGAAACATTGTCAAAAAAAAGCGGTTGCTTTGGTTTATCTCCGATGCAAGTTTTGTGAGTGCCTCTCTATCTGTTTTGGGTTTGTATGAATTTTTTGCGGGTGAGCACCCGGCATCTACCTCACACATAGTGTGGTGGCTACCCTTAGGGACTACCAAAGGTAAGGAAATTTTCCACCCTCAACAGTTGTTACTTTGACCAGGTATATCCCCATTAAGAGAATTCCCCTCTGTTCTTCCTGCTATGGTAGTGTTATTGAACTCCAGCAGAGAGAGATCAGGTCTTCTGCCTTGCCGGACAGAGCTGTGTGGCAGAGCTGTAGAATTCTCATAAACTGTGAAGCGCATAAAGCCAACTGAACCTCATATAGCACAGCACTTAAAGTGTTAACCCCTCATAAATGCTCAAATAAATCACACAACAAAAGAATAATGACCTTAACATAAATGAAAAAAACAAGGATTGGCAGTGTGTGCAGAAAATTTGGTCAGTGCATTTATCAATTGTGATTATCAAATAAACATTTTTTACTCCATACTTGGCCTGTCATTCAAAAATCCTGAGGGGTTACCCTGTGCCTTGTGCACTAGGTTTTCTTTTGTTTAACATAAATGAAGAGCTTCTAAATAAACATAAATCTGTACCTGGACATGTATACAAATACAGTATGTCCAAAGCTCCAGCAACCTGTGATCAAATCTGCAAAGTGTTAATTCAGAAAAAATACAAACCACCAATTCTGTCCACCTGTGCATCTCTCAATTCCCAATAACATCAAATTCTTCCACCCTGTGTTCAGTTCTTCTGTGCATGAAATACAATCCACAGATAGTCATCTTTACCAGTTAAAGCGGTGGTAAACTCTCTAAAAAAATAAAATAAATAAATGTGGTCCCCTGCAAGTTAATTTCATAATGTGCTAGTATGTATCTCATACTAGCACAATATGAAAGACTTCCCCTCAAACAAAGCCCTCCAGTGGTGCGCTGTCACTGCTGCCAGAGCTTCCTTCCATGCGCACAAGAGTCACGGTCGCAGACAGCACTCTCAATGGACAGCACGCTCGAGTATGCCACCCATTCAGAGCACTGTGCGCATGTGCCAGTGACATCACTGGCTGCAAAACATGTGAATATCTCCTAAATGGTGCATGTTAATTAATTTTGCCTACAGGTAAGCTTTGTTTTAAGCTTACCTGTAGGTAAAAGTGACAAAACAGAATTTACTACTACTTTAAACAGACCTGCACTCACCAGACAGTAATGTCTGTCTCTTTCAAAATAGGCACAAATTCTCAAATGATCCTAAAAAGTATCCCCATCTGTCTGTTTCCTCAGGACTCCATGAAGGATGAGTAACCCACAAGTCAAAAAAGAAGACTCACATTGCGTAGTACGTTGCAACAAATATCTTTTAAAGGAGAAGTACAGCCAAAGACCATCACAGCTGGTCACATGTAAACAGACTTGCCAGTTATGAGCATTCCTTTCCTCACATGTTGTCTCTGTGTGAGGAAAGGAGAGCCAATAACCGGCTAGTCTGACAGAGATCAGTAAGTACATTGTTTACACTGATAATCAAGGTACTGATCATCAGTGCAGCTCATCAGTGCCACCTCATCAGTGCTGCCTCATCCGTGCAGCCTCATCAGCAAAGAATAAAAATTACTTATTTGCTAAATTTTAAAACAGAAACAAAGAAAAACTTTTTTTTTTCAAAATTTGCAGTCTTTTTTTTCATTTAGCAAACCATTAAAAACCCAGGTGGTGATTAAATACCACCAAAAGAAAGCTCTATCTGTCTCAAAAAGATGATAAACATTTCATATGGGTACAGTGTTGCATGACTGAGCAATTGTCATCCAAAGTACGAAAGCACTGAAAGCTGGAAATTGGCCTGGGCAGGAAGGGGGTGAAAGTGCCCTGTATTGAAGTGGTTAAATCAATTGAGCTGGCTAGAACTAGTTCCCGAGGCAGTCTATTCCACATTTTCAAAGCTTTTTTGCTGAGAAAAAGCTTTCCCATATGCCAAGGTAAATCTCTTTTTCCTCTAGACACCTATAGTTCCCCCTATCCTGTAATTGCATTCACACTAAATTTACTATTTTAACAATGTACAGTATGTATATAAAGTACTGTGCAAAGATTTTAAGCAGGTGTAAAAAAACTGCTGTAAATTAGGAAAACTTCCAGAAATAAAAGTGTTCAGAGTTTATTTTTAATCAATTAACAAAATGAAAAGTAAATTAACAGAACAGTAATCCAAATCCAATCCATATTTGGTGTGACCACTCTTTGCTCTTTAATTTTTGAAGGTACTCAGCAGGTAGGTTGTTCAAAACATTTTGGAGAATGAATCGCAGATCTTCTTTGGATGCAGGCTGCCTCACATCCTTCTGTTTCTTCATGTAATCCCAGACAGACTCAATGTTGAGATAAGGGCTCTGTGGGGGGACAAACAATCAGGACTCCTTGTTTTTCTTTACACTGAAAATGTCATTGGCTGTATGTTTGGGGTAGTTGTCCTGCTGCAGAATACATTGTGGGCCAATCACATGCTTAGCTGATAGTATGGCAAGATAGATATGTACCTGCCTTTATATCTCAGCATTGAGGATACCAATGTTCTTAACCAAATCTCCAACTCCATTTGCAGAAATGCAGCCCCAAACTTGCAAGGGACCTCCACCATGCTTCACTGTTCCCTGCAGACACTTATTATTGTACCTCTCTCTCCAGCCCTTCAGTGAATAAACTGTCTTCTGCTGCAGGCAAATAATTCTAATTTTGACTCATCAGTCCAGAGCACCTGCTGCCATTTTTCTGTACCCCAGTTCCTATATTTTTGTGCATAGGATGTGGCAACAAGGCTAAACAACTCAACTATGCTCGAAAACATAGGAACTGGGATGTAGAAAACTGTCAGCAGATGCTCTGGACTAATGAGTTAAAATTTGAAATATTTGGCTGTAGCAAGAGGCAGTTTGTTCAGGAAAGGCTGAAGTGTAGTACAATAATGTGTCTGCAGGTAACAGTGAAGCATGATGAAGGTTCCTTGCAACAGTTTGGGGCTGCATTTTTGCAAACGGATTTGGAGATATGGTGAGCCGCTGTCCCGCTGGGTCCCTGACTTGGCACTTGCTGAGGTTTTCTCACTTCTTCACCGCCCCCGGCTGGTGAAAAGTCTGCTCTGGTACTGTCCTCATCTTACTCATGGTGGTCTCCGGTAACAAGGTGGATGGTCCCTTAGTGGCGACAGCTTCCCCTCTACCTCTGACCACAGCCCCAGCCAGCAGAACCACTACTTCTTGTTGGACTACAAGCCCGCAGTCCCAACCCTACACTGCTCTCCTGCTTCTGGATAGGCCCTCAGACAGCCTAGCAGCCAGATGTCACCGAGATAGGCCCCAGGCTTCCGGCCTAGCAGTCCAGCAGCATAACACACATCCACTCAGACAGCCGTACAGGTGGCACAGAACCCAAATCACCTGACTCCACCCAAATTAATAGGCTCTCCCAGCAGGCCAAGGGACTTAAAGAACCCCCTGCCAATTGGCTGAGACACCCCATTCATTCATAATATGTCCTTGTTATGCCCTTGTCTTATCCAATGTCACCAGCTATCATGCCATCTAGCGACATTAGAGAGAAGTGCAGCAATGCCTAAATTTCAGGGTGCTACAATTATTGTTGCAAAACATACTGATGGCATTGGTTACAGAAGTATTTCTGAACTGCTAAATGTTCCTGTGAGCACTATTGGGGCCATAATCTGGAAGCGGAAAGAACATCATTTCACCATAAACCAGCCACAACTAGGTGCTCCTTTGCATGATTTCTGACAGAGGAGTGAAAATAATTATCATAAGAGTTGTCAAAGAGAGACAGAAAGACCTGTAATTAGCAGGTACAATTCTTTCAAAGAAAACAATAATGCCCCGTACACACGGTCGGACATTGATCAGACATTCCGACAACAAAATCCTAGTATTTTTTTCGTCGGATGTTGGCTCAAACTTGTCTTGCATACACACGGTCACACAAAGTTGTCGGAAAATCCGATCATTCTGAACGCGGTGACGTAAAACACGTACGTCGGGACTATAAACGGGGCAGTAGCCAATAGCTTTCATCTCTTTATTTATTCTGAGCATGCGTGGCACTTTGTGCGTCAGATTTGTGTACACACGATCGGAAATTCCGACAACAGATTTCGTTGTTGGAAAATTTTATAGCCTGCTCTCAAACCTTGTGTGTCGGAAAATCCGATGGAAAATGTGTGATGGAGCCTACACACGGTCGGAATTTCCGTCAACAAGGTCCTATGACACATTTTCCGTCGGAAAATCCGACCGTGTGTACGGGGCATTAGTAATGCACACAACCACCTTGGCCCGTATGCATGCTCACCACGCAAGACTCCATTGCTGAAGGAAAAGCATGTTAAAGCATGTTTAAAGTTTGCTGCACAACATTTAGGCTGGGTTCACACTGGAGAATGCAGCAGCTCACAGCAGGAGTCCAGTGCATCCTTATTCACCATTTCAGGTCCGATTTCAGCCTGAATTTTTGGCTGAATTCGCACCTAAAACTCACCAAAAGACGCACAGGCCTCCAGTGCAATTAGCACCAGAGCCACTGTCGAGATGTGTGAACTGGCTCCATAGAGAGCCGGTCATAATCTCCTGCTATGCCAATTGGATGTGGAGAAAACCGCAGCCAATTCGCAATAAAGTGAACCCAGCCTAAGACAAGCCTGTGAAATACCGGGAGCATATTGTCCGGTCAGATGAGACTAAAATTTAACTCTTTGGATGCCATAATACACACCATGTTTGGAGGTCAAATGGCACTGCACATAACCCCAAAAACACCATACCAACGGTGACATTTGGAGGTGGGAACATCATGGTATAGGGCTGTTTTTCAGCATACGGTACTGGCAAACTTCATATCTTTGAAGGAAGGATGAATGGAAAAATGTACCAAGACATTCTTGATAAAAATCTGCTGATGAAGATGAAACGAGGGTGGACATTTCAGCAAGACAATGATCCCAAACGCAAAGCCAAGGAAACATTCAATTGGTTTCAAAGAAAGAAAATAAAGTTGCTAGAATGGCCCAGCCAATTACCTGACTTGAATCCAATAGAAAATCTATGGAAAGAATTAAAGATCAGAGTTCATAGAAGAGGCCCACGGAACCTTCAAGATTTGAAGACCGTGTGGATGAATGGGCCAAAATCACACCTGAGCAATGCATGTGACTAGTTTCTCCATATAGAAGGCATCTTGAAGCTGTCCTTACCAACAAAGGATTTTGTACGAAATATTAAATACATTTCAGTTAGCATGTTCAATACTTTTTCCCTGTGTCATTCTATTTTATTACACATAACCTAATTTCTAAATGTATTTGTTTCGGTTTCTTTGTATGTATGGCTTGCATGGGTTGTTACCGTCATGTGGTGAAAATTTCATGTCAATATCACCTTTAGAAATATATTTACCTAGAAAAATAGTGACGTGTTCAATACTTATTTTACCCACTTTGTATATACACTATATTGTCAAAAGTATTGGGACACCTGCCTTTACACGCACATGAACTTTAATGGCACCTCAGTCTTCGCCTGTAGGGTTCAATATTGAGTTGACCCACCCTTTGCAGCCATAACAGCTTCAACTCTTCTGGGAAGACTGTCCACAAGATTTAGGAGGGTGTCTGTCTATGGGAATGTTTGACTATTCTTCCAGAAGCACATTTGTGAGGACAGGCACTAATGTTGAATGAGAAGGCCTGGCTCACAGTCTCCGCTCTAATTCATTCCAAAGGTGCTGTATCGGGTTTAGGTCAGGACTCTGTGCAGGCCAGTCAAGTTTCTCCACTCCAAACTCGCTCATGCATGTCTTTATGGACTGAGCTTTGTGCACTGGTCCAAATCATTTGGTGGAGGGGGGATTATGGTTGGGGTTGTTTTTTAAGTGGTTGGGCTTGGCCCCTTAGTTCCAGTGAAGGTAACTCTTAAGGCGTCAACATATCAAGACATTTTGGGCAATTTCATGCTCCCAACTTTGTGCACAAAGCAAGGTCCATAAAAGATATGGATGAGCGAGTTTGGGGTGGAGGAACTTGACTGGCCTGCACAGAGTCCTAACCTCAACCCAACAGAACACCTTTGGAATAAATTAGAGCGGAGACTGTGAGCCAGGCCTTCTCATCAAACATCAGTGCCTGACTTCACAAATGCGCTTCTGGAAGAATGGTCAAACATTCCCATAGACACACTCCTAAACCTTGTGGACAGCCTTCCCAGAAGAGTTGAAGCTGTTTTAGTTGCAAAAGGTGGGCCAACTCAATATTGAATCCTACAAACTAAGACTGGGATGCCATTAAAGTTCATGTGCATGTAAAGGCAGGTGTCCCAATACTTTTGGTAATATAGTGTGTGTATGTGTGCGTATAAATATATATATATATATATATATATATATATATATATATATATATATATATATATATATATATATATATATATATATATATATATATATATATGAATAAGTTCAGTTCATAGCTGAGCTCCTCCCTGCCTCCTATTATTTCCATTACTTCTCTCTGCACTTTCTCCAGTTCTCCGATTTGTATCCTTTTTGTGAACTGGTGCCCAAAACTGGACTGCATATTTAATAAGGGGTCTTACTAATGCCCTGTACAGGAGCAAGAACTATGGTGATTCTCCACATAGGAACCAGTCAGTTTCCAGGTTTTATTGTCAAAGCTTAACTGAACAAGCTGAAGTTAGAAGTTGAATGATTACCATGCATAGCTGCACCAGATTCTAAATGCTCCAGTTTTAGTAAATCTCCTCCTATGTCTCTCTCCCTGGAGTCTTTAACTCTATTAACCTCCCTAGCAGTAATCCAGAGTGTGGCTCGGGGTTAATTTTCAGTACCAAAAGCGGTAACCCCGAGCCACACTTGGGATTACACCGCAGTATCCACGTGCAGGTACTTACCTTGTCCCTAGAATCCCCCAATGTACTCCCGCTGTGTCCTCCAGCCGGATCCTCTGCCCGATGCCTCTGTGTTTTGGGTTCCATTCTCTGCGAGCGTCGGGGCGCATGGGGGGCGGAACCAGCGGCAAATTCAAAAAGTACAAAACATAACACACCCACACAATACATTGTAATGTTTAGGATTACATTACTACATTACTATATTAAATCATTTGACCTCAGTTTTGTCCCTAGTGTTTTGTCCAGGGCCCTGCCTGCACTTTTACCATTCTTTCTGTCTGGAAACTTGAGAACGTCCATTGCATCCAAAAAGCACCCCTCTATTCCCCTCTATGTCAAAAGTGGTTTTAAACCAGCTAGAAAACAGCGGCAGTAAATAAGAGTCACTTGCAGAATTGAACGATAGTGATTTGTGGGGAAATTCGTCATCAGACACTGAAAATGACGACAGCGACAATTCTGCGACTGAACTCAGTGATGTGCAAACGTGGTGCTCTATTGACTGCGATAGATCACGCAGCACCCCCAAGATTCCCATTCACTGGAGCATCTGGTATGAAAAAGAAAAGACAAAAAAAAAGACATTTAAGACGACAACCCCTTGGCATATTTACAACTATTTCTGACTGATGAGGTTATTGAAAAAATAGTTACGGAGACAAACCGGTACCAAGAGCAACAATTAGCTACTACGTATGGAAAGTTTCCAAGAAGCAGAAAGTGGGAACCAGTGACCAAAGATGACATTTGGAAATTTCTGGGCCTAATAATACTTCAGGGAGTGGTGGGGAAACCCTTGCAGAAGTAGTATTGGACAACTAATAAATTACTTGCCACTCCGTTTTTTGGCACGGTCATGTCAGAGTACAGATTTTCCCTGATCATGAAATATTTACACTTCGAAAACAACGAAGAATTTAATGAAACTACTCATCCTGCACCAAAACTAAAGAAAATATGGGAAGTATCTCAAATGATTCTAAATAATTTATAATGGAGCTATGTGCCAGAAAGAGATATCAGCATAGGTGAAAGTCTAATGACCTACAAGGGAAGGCTCAGCTGGGTACAATGCATCAAAGAGAGGACGATTTGGCGTAAAATCCTACATGATATGCAAATCGTCAACTGGCTACATTTAGAGTTTAGTCCTTTACACTGGAAAAGGAACAATATTCAATCCAAAATACAGCAACTAAATGGAATGGCAACATCTTTTCCATTCTTTCACTCATTGAGCCATTGCAAAATCAGGGCCATTGCGTAACAACCAACAACCTTTATTCATCTCCTGAACTTTACAAGTTTCTTCTGCAAAACAAAAACAGATGCCTATGGAACTGTTAGGGCTAACCTGTGTGACATGCCACCAATGTTTGGCAATAAGAAGCTGAAGACTGGAGGAATACTTTCCTAGCAGAAATTCAAAATGATGGCACTGTGATGGCGTGACAAGAAAGATGTGTGCCTAATGAGTACAGTTCATAATACCTCCACTGTTATGGTACGTACAAAAGGTGGGAAAGAAATAATGAAGCCACAAGTAGTGATAGACTACAATAACACCATGCAAGGTGTCGACAGAGCCGACCAAGCAATGACACTCTACCCAGCAATGAGGAAACGGCAAAAGAAGTACTACAAGAAGATCTTCAGGCGTTTTTGATTTGATTATATTATTGAATAAAATGTATTATTATTATTATTATTTTTATATAATTATTTATAAGTATTTATTATATTATAATTTTTGATTTCATGTTTCAAACTTTATCATACCCGGGATGTCTACTAGACTTGTTTTGGACAGATTTAAGTGAGTTATTCCTAAGAATTACAGGCCTACAATATAAAACAACAAGTTTCCAGGGAAAACAATGTATCGCTTTGACATTCAAAAATCAGACCGCTAGGGAGGTTAATACAAGAAAGTATTATCACCTCATTGCCTGCTTTAGAAAATGCAGCTTGGCACTGCATGCTATTTATTAAGTCTGTGATCTACTAGTGAATGATCTGGATGTGAAAAGAACACCCATATCCTTCTCTCAACCATTGACTCCCCCGGCTGTACTGCTCCTAGAATGTATGATGCATGCATGTTTGTAGCCCTCATTGCAAAACTTTACATTTATCAATATTAAACCTCATTTGCCACGTAGTTGCCTAATCAAAAGTGCATTAGTGTAGCTTGGTATCATCTGCAGACACATGCCAGATGCATTTTATTTTTAAATAGGTTAAAAAGTAAGGGTTCCAATACTGAAGCTTGGGGTACACTACCAATAACATTAGACTACTCAGTAACTCAGATGATAATTGCTGCTTTATCAAGTGCCAGTTGGGGTAATTTGGGCATTTTTTTCTGGGATCCCCCTTGGAAAACAGATTAATAGTAATTTTATATTAATGAAATGTTTTTTTTTTTCTAGGTCTTCCAAAAGCTGCCACCATATCTCAGAAACGTGTTTTGACTAGTTGTACCGTTGGTATGTTAACTGGTCTCACAAGTAAAGATGTCTTGTACATCCCATTGCCTCTTTATCATAGTTCAGGATTACTTCTTGGACTACGAGGATGCATTCAAGTTGGTAGGTGGTAAAATTGCATTCTTTACTTAAAGCAGAACTCCAGTTTTTTTCAAATATAGGGCTCATCCTTTCCTGTTAAATAAAAGAATGGCCAAGCACTACTATCTTGGAAAATGTGTAGATGGGCAACTCCTATCTTAATTTTCTTATACAGGATTTATATAGCGCCAACAGTTTGAGCTTATAATCTTAAAGGGAGGGTCAAGTGATGCAAAAGGTAATAACTGTAGTTTGTTCATGCAGGGTGATCCAATGAAGAAAATAAACGTACAGTTGGTGGGTGGAAGCAGAATAGGCTTCTCTAAACAGAAGAGTTTTCAGGGATAACCTAAAAGTGGACAGAGTAAGAGATAGTTGTACAGATTGGGCTAAGGAGTTCCAGAGGATGGGAGAGGCTCAGGAGAAGTCCTGGAGTCAAGCAAGGGAGGAGGTGACAAGGGAGCTAAAAGGATGTTTTGGGAGGAACAAAGGGATTGATTTGGTTGGTATTTTGAGACCTGGTTAGTTTTTTTAGCTGGGGCAGAGTTGTGGATGGCTTTGTAAGTTGTTAGCAGTTTGAACTAAAGTCGTTGAGTGAGCATAAACCAGTGAAGGGACTGGAAGAAAGGGGTAGCAGACACTGAACGGTTGGTAAGTTGGAGGAGTCTGGCAGCATTCATGATAAACTGAAGGGGGATAGCCTATGTAAAGGTAATCCACTGAGGAGGAAGTTGCAGTAATCGAGGTGAAAGAAAACCAGGGAGTGAATTAGAAGCCTTGTGGTGTCGTTGGTTAAGAAGGGGCGTATTTTGGAGATGTTGAGGAGATTGAGGTGGCAAGATCTGGACAGTGATTGGATGTGGGGCCGAAAGGAGAGTTCAGAGTCTAGGATTACACCTAGCACCCTGGCATGCAGGGACAGGTTGATCGTTGTGCCATTGATCTTGACAGGGAAATTTGGTAGAAAATATTTTGAGCCCAGTTTTGGATAGATTGAGTTTGAGAAAGTGGTGTGACATGCAGACTGATATGTCTGTTAGCAAATTAGTAATGAGTGAGGAAACTGATGGAGTGAGCTGAGGGGTAGAGAGATAGTGTCATCAACGCAGAAATGGTATTGAATGTCAAGGGAGGCTATCAGCTGACCCATGGAGGAGGTATAGATCAAGAATAGGAGGGACCCAAAAACACAACCTTGGGGGGGACCCCGACAGAAAAAGTAAGTGGAGAGGGGGGAGGAAGAATTGTAATCAATACTGAAGGTGTGGTGGCTTAAGTAGTTTGAGAACCAAAGAAGATTACAATCACCAAAGGAGTAGAGATTTTTTTTTTAAGGGGAAGGGGTAGTAAACCGTATCAAAGGCAGCAGAGAAGTCCTGGAGTATGTGTACAGAATATTGAGCATTAGTAAATCATTTGTGAGCTTTAGGAGAGCAATTTCTCTGCAGTGTTGAGGGCAAAATCCTTATTGAAGGGGATTAAGAAGGTTCAAAGAGCTTTGAAGGTAAAGGGGTTGGACATAGGTGATTAAGACTGGTAGAATCCAACAAGGGCTTTTTAAGTATGGGAGTGACTAGTGCATGTTTTAGAGCAGGGGTCTCAAACTGGCGGCCCTCCAGCTGTTGCGAAACTACAATTCCCATGAGGCATTGCAAGGCTGACAGTTACAAGCATTACTCCCACAGGCAGAGGCATGATGGGACTTGTAGTTTCACAACAGCTGGAGGGCCGCCAGTTTGAGGCCCCTGTTTTAGAGAGTTGGGGAAGATGCCAGAAGAGAGAAAAATATTAATGTTGTGAGTTAGTGTAGGATTCCCTGCATCCAATTCGCAATAGCAGGAGATTTTGACCGGCTCTCTATGGAACCAGTTCACATATCTTCGCAGCAGGTCCGGTGCGTTTTGCACAAAAACACTGTGCGTCTTTTGGTCCGTTTCATGTCCAAATTCAGCCCAAAATTTGGGCTGAAATCGGACCTGAAACAATGTACCAGGATGCACCGGACCCCTGCTGTGAGCCGGAAGCGGCAATGGTGTGAACCCAGCCTTAGTCTTATGCCACAGACATTCTAGAACACGTCTACTTTTTTTGAGACTTGTGTGACTGGTGTTGTCTGACAAGGTTGTAGGTGTCTCTGCCTGATTCTGTGTGTAGTGAGGGGGCGAGCGTGTCCAGGAAGAATGACAGTTAATTGTTGTAGACAGAAGTGGCTAGGTTGGGCGCATATATAGCAAAACAACATGTATGTATGTAATAAATAACAGTGTAATGGCGTAGCCTCCTTGGCGGTTTTCCCGAGTGTGGCTCGGGGTTAAAATTCAGGACCATTAGCGGTAACCCCGAGCCACACTCGGGATTGCATCGCAGGATCCTGGTGCCTCCTTACTTACCTTGTCCCCGGGATCCTGCGATGTCCCCCGCAGTGTCCGCGGGCTGTGTCCTGTTCCGAAGCCTCTCTGTGCCAGGCTCCGTTCCCTGCGAGCGGCGCGACGCACGGGGGCGGAGCCTGGCGGCAAATTCAAAAATATGTAAAAAGCATAACACATACAGTACTGTAATCTTACAGATTACAGTACTGTATGAAATAATTTCACATCCCATTTGTCCCTAGTACTCTGGCCCATGCCCTGCATGCAGTTTTATATTGCATATACTGTTCTTTCTGCCTGGAAACTGGAGATTGTCCATAGCAACCAAAAAGTGTCCCTTTACGTCAAAAATGGCTTTAGACCAGCTAGAAAACAGCGATAGTAAATTAGAACACTTGCAGAATTGAGCGATAGTGAATCGTGTGGAAATTTATTTTATTACTATTTATTTTTATTTTTTTTAATTATTTATTTTTATTTATTATATTATAATTTATGTTTTTGTGTTTCAAACTTTATCATACCCGGGATATCTACTAGACTCTGGTTTGGACAGATTTAAGTGTGTTATTGTTAAGAATTACAGACCTACAATATAAAACGCCAAATTTCCATGCAAAATAATTGTACCGCTTTCAGCACCTAAAATCAGAAAGAATCATACCGCCAGGGAGGTTAATAGTCTTTTACACAAATATTATACAAAATATACAAAAAAAAGAACTTGTTCTCAATATCCTAAGGAGAGTTGGTAGCATAACCAATACCAATGGAGAATCGATTTAATGCATTTCCAATTGTAACAATAATTTGTTACAAATTCCCCCCACTTCGGGATTTATATAGACCCTATCATGTGCTTTTACTTCCAGAATGATTATCAGTGGGACATCTCTTAGTGATACTTTCTTTTGTGTAATACCGTTCACTATTGTGCATTTTCTGCCCTTTTCAATTCCTACTTCCACCACTACGTTGTGATCGACAGATGGAGGAAGATTGTGAGATTTATCAGATAAATCACCATTTTATCATCCTTTAGATCCCATGGTTTATATCTATATTTTAATTTTTATTTCAAGTCCTTCCACCTGTATGCTCATCCCTGGCAGAATACCGTCCAATTTCTAGAGAACTTGCTTTCCTTATTGGAGAGAATGTTTTTGTTGAATTTTTCCAGACATTTCTTTAGTTCTACGTCTTTATCTATAAAGCATTTATGCAAGATTAGAGGCACACACTGTTTAGATAGCGTTTTTATTGCCGTATACAGAACCTGTGGTTCTTTGTTATATTCCATTATAAGCATTCTTAGTGAATACTTTGGGGTGTGGAGGCCACTCCCCTGGTGACAACTGCCAGCAACTTGCCAGTTTTTACACTCCTGGAATGTAAACTGTGAACAGAGCGTGAACATGAGAAGATATGTGAAGTTCTATCCAGGACAAAATGAGATCCACTTTTTCCTGTGCTGCTCAATTCCTGGTACCTCCCTGATGATTAATGTATGCCACAGCCATGGCGTTCTCTGACTGAATCCTCACTGGGAGGCCCTGCAACCAAATTGAACAATGCAAGAGAACTAGGTGATTTGCCCGTAGTTCCAGAATTTTGATAAGAAGTAACTTCTCGTTCAGGGACCATGTTTCCTGCACTGAAAAGTGCCCCATTACTCCCCCTACCACCCAATATATTAGACTGGTCTCTATTATCAGCACTTTTCAAGACGGGGGAATAAAAGACTTTCCTGTCTTCAATTGCAATCCCTTGTCCAGAGACTGTGCTGGGAAGTAAAGACATTAGAGAGAGTGTCCTCCTGTCCAATCCCCACAGAATATTTTGCCTTAGAGATATGGAATGAAACTGAACAAAGGTAACTGCCTTGAATGAGGCCATCATCTTTCCCAAAACCTTCAGACACTGGCAAAAAAACCTGAGAACCTTGTAGTATGGCTTATATTGGGGAGGAATTCCTGTTTTTTGCCGGTGACCATTCCCTATGAGAAGGTACTAACAAGGCTGATCTATGTCTCCTGATGTACGATAAATAAAACATTTTGGCATGTTAAGAATACAAAACAACAAGTCACCGACAAATAATGCTTTTATTCTTTACTTAGGAGCCACCTGCCTTTTAAGAAATAAATTCTCAGTTACTGAGTTTTGGAATGACTGCAGAAAATACAATGTAACTGCATTTATGTACATTGGGGAAATTGTTCGATATCTGTGTAATACGCCGAAGGTATGGTATGCATTTGCTTTAATGACAATATTAGCATACATTATTTTAATATCTATTAACTAGATGTGATCTTATGAGGAAAAAACTGGTGCAGGAGTCTTTAAAGCTGAAGTCCAGGAAGGAGTTTCCTTGCAGTGGGGTTAATTTAGGTCTAGGAGGCATGGAAAAGAAAATGTACTTAACCAATTCTTCACTCCTCAATGCTGCTAAGACAGTCCCCCCAGTGTCTTCTCCCCTATGCTTCACCATTCTAAGGTCCTGACACCATCAAAACTAATGAAGAGTTAATTGCCCAGGTCCATGAGAACGCCCAGGGACAGTCTATTGCTGTAGAATAGGGAGCTGAAGATCAGGTTAGTAAAAGTGCTTTCTGCAGCCCGTAGACTAAGCAAACAGTTAACCCTTGCAATGTGGGTGCACTCCCACTACAAGGGAGATTTTTCAGTTTTTCTGGAGTTGGGCTTTAAAGCTGATGTGCACGCTGATATATAACATGCTATTTTCATATGTAGGTTCCCCAATCCATGCATTCTTTGTAGGTGTGTGTGGGAGGGCTCTAATAAAAATGTCATATGTCTTCTTATATGCTTTGAAACATTTTTGGTTTCATTTTTATTTATTTATACATACCTTTTATTGTTATGGCATAGGGGACCAATCTCTTATAATCTCTGAATGGAGGAGATGCAGATGAATGATATAATCCTCTCCCATATTCAGAGATCATGTTACATGCGGTGTAAACAATGAAAGAAATTTTCTAGGTAAAGGAGGAGGGAGTAAGAGGTGGGCCTCACATTAGGAGCTTCTTCACTGTAGAAGCTCCTAATGTGAGGCCCACACATTAATACCTGAAGATATTAAACACTGTAGCTTCAGACGTTCAGTGCCAGGAAGGGGATCAGCATTCTTGTACAGAAGTCAAGATCCAGAAGCCTGAATGACATGGGACTTCCTTTGTGACAGGTATGTTAGGTCATTAAAGATGTAGAGAATTCTTCAGCTCCAAATTAATATAGATAAATACTAAAGTTTCAATATATACCTTTCTATAAACTGTAGAGAAAATTGCAATAGGGGTGCCCCGGGGGATTTTATGGGCAAAGGATGTTAACCAGAAAAGGGAGTAACAAGCGTATAAAAATATACAAAATGTATTAAATACAAAACAGTAGTAAAGTTGGTACATAGGGTATGTAAACCTAAAAACAAATTAGTCAGACTGGATAGTTACAACAGCTATATGCCAAAACACACAGTTGATCTCAAGGTAGGAGATCAAATGGAGTGCATGTGCATAGAAGTCCCAACATGTTTCGGAATACAGGTATGAGTAATAAATTCCTTCTTCAGGGGGGCTGAGTATGCGTTCCCACAGCACAGAGGATGTACGGTTGCTGGTGCCAAAACGATTGAGTTGTATGGTGTGAGTGAGATAACAAGCATCCCTGCCGACATAGAAAACACCAGGGCCCCCGAGGATTGACCACAGATGGGACGAGTAATGGCCGTTTGGTATAGGTATCTCAACCGTGGAGTACCGTGCAGTCCTGGCTGTGCATATATATATATATATATATATATAGTCCATGCTTTCATATTTTTAATCCCATATAAGGACTTACCAATACTGGGCAAATTGTCAATTACTCTGGTAAGGCCTTGGCAGCCCTGACAAAATGTCTCTATTCCTCTGTAAGAACTCATTTGCCTGCTAGGTTTCTGGCTTGGACAGGGTAGTGGCAACTGGGACTAGCTCTACCCCTCCTGGGGGCTCTGATTTGACCTCAGCCAGTGCAGCTGGTAGTTTTGGTAAGGCTTTTGCTTCCCAGGGGTACTTTATAATTTACTTCACCAACCTTGTATACCACCTTCAATGGCCCCTGCCACCTGGCCAGGATCTTACTCTCCAATGCTAGTATAAGCACAGCCATCTGGTGCCCAACCTGGAACTATCTATGCTTGATAAACCGATTTTACTCTGCTTTTTGTGCCTTCTGTAACTGTTCTTTTACTACAATCATTACCTTAGCAATTCTCTCTCTTGTTTGGGTAATTTGGCCTGTTACCGTTTTATGTAAAGAAGATTACCTTTCCCAGGTTTATTTAACTAGGTCAAGCAACCCAAAAGTTCTCTGCCCGTACACCAACTGAAACAGGGGAAACCCGGTGGATGCTTGAGGTACCTCTCTGAAGGCAAACAGGAGTGCTGGGAGTAAGCAGTCCCAATCTTTTCATTCTTTATGCACCACCCCTTGAGTATAGATATTAGAGTCTTATTTTAATTGCACCAAAAGAAGTCATGCTGCAAGAAAGTGTCAAGTGATGTGATCTGTATAAAACAAGCAAAAATAATTTTCAGTGAAAAAAAAGAGAAAAAAGTCAATGTGCAAAAGAAAAAATCCTCCTTTCATGTGTGCATATATTCTTATACATGTGATAAACATCCATCATCCATAGAGCAAATTTTCAATTGTGAAGTCACCCCCCTTATGGGAAGCGTACACGCTTGCCAACTAAATATGACCGCCTAATTAAAGAGAAGTCCATAGAACTAGCAATCGAGCACCCAGCCTTAGATCACAGTGGGGCAACTCTTCAGACTCTCCCCACTGGCAGATGATTATAAGTTGGTTCTCAATCAGGCATCACCTCATAAAGTTTATCTCGCGAGAATATAAAAAAAAAAAATTCTGATGGTGTAAAACCATAAAGGGTACTTTTATTAAAAGTTAAAAACACACTTATGCCCCGTACACACGGTCGGACTTTGTTCGGACATTCCGACAACAAAATCCTAGGATTTTTTCCGACGGATGTTGGCTCAAACTTGTCTTGCATACACACGGTCACACAAAGTTGTCGGAAAATCCGATCGTTCTGAGCGCGGTGACGTAAAACACGTACGTCGGGACTATAAACGGGGCAGTGGCCAATAGCTTTCATCTCTTTATTTATTCTGAGCATGCGTGGCACTTTGTCCGTCGGCTTTGTGTACACACGATCGGAATTTCTGACAACGGATTTTGTTGTCGGAAAATTTTATCTCCTGCTCTCCAACTTTGTGTGTCGGAAAATCCGATGGAAAATGTCCGATGGAGCCCACACACGGTCGGAATTTCCGACAACACGCTCCGATCTGACATTTTCCATCGGAAAATCCGACCATGTGTACGGGGCATGACATTAAAAATTAGATCATAGTGCTTTATACAGATCCTCGCTGACCAGATACAAACAGCGCCCACACTTCTGGGAACTAACAATGACGTCAGCACATCGCTCCACCCAAGAGTCTTATTAAACAAGCCAATGTGTCTGCGGGCGATAGACTGAGATATGCAATTGTTTAATCTGGATCAACTTGCATAGGTCTGCCATCACCTTTTGACATGGATGTGCCTTGATCTGTCCAGATCTGTTTAGTGAACTCAGTCCTTAAAGTGGAGTTCAACACACTTTTACAACTTTGCAGCATCCCTCACTAAACTGTGCACTGTAAACGAATTGGATATTTTTAAATTTTTCTTCACAGCACCTACTGTATATCTGCTGTATTCATTTTTCACTTCCTCCTCCCTGGCTGTGGCCCATCGCATCATTTCCTGTTTGCAATGCCTTCTGGGAAGGGGCGGCAACTTCCTCTGACACTGCCGTTGCTATGGAAACCTGACCTGAAACCTGTTACACTGCTTGTGCTGCACTGAGCATGTGCGAGATCTGCAAGGATGAGATCCAGGAAGAAATACAGTCTGGCTTCAGATGCCCACACTTAAGATGGCCACGGCCTGCTGTAAGTTTATAAAATAACAAACCACTGCTATAAACTAACAAAACAGACCTTAGTTTACAGACTAACTTTACTAGAATACATTAAGCTTGTGTATTATAGGGGTATTTTTATTTAAAAAGTATAATTTTGGCCGGAACACCACTTTAAGAACATGTTAAACAGCTCCTGAGCAGTCACTTTGGAGGAGGTTTTCCTCTGAGGAACTGCCTCTGGATACCTTGTTGCGTAATCGAGTACCATTAGGATGTATTGGTTTTCCCAAGCTGATTTCATCAAAGGGCTCACCAGATCCATTGCAGTAATCTTAAATGGTCCTTTGATAACAGACAGAGACACCAAAGGGTTCCTAAAATGTGACCCTGGAGCAGTTAGTTGACAAGTGGGACATAAACCACAATAGCTTTACAACTCAGCAGTAACTCCTGGCCCAGTCTGTTATCCATGCCTCTGTTTTCTCAGCCACCAGATGACCAATAATGTGTCATTTTGAGCCATCAAGTACCATGCGTCTAAAAGGCCAGGGGACCAATAACTGGTCGACTACCTCATCCCAGATTTCAGTTACTTGATATAGCAAATCACTATTGACTGCAAAGTGTGGAAACCTTTTTTTCAGCCTTTGCCACTTTTGACACCCAATTAACCACTGTAACCTATTCTCCGGCATTTTTTAATGTGGGGTCCCTCATTTGGGCGTCAGCAAATGCACTCCGTGACACTTCCAGGTCAGGATGTGTGGGATTATTGCAATGCTAACTCTTGTCCTCTTCAGCCATAACTTGAAGCTTCCACTACATCCACCCTCCCAACCATGACCTGCATAGAACCCCCCCCACCTCAGGGGGTCTCCTTTGTTTGTAGTCAGTCTACCAAAGGTGCAACATTATCAGCATTTTCCCGGGTAACAGTGTCCAGACCTTCAAAGGAAACAGAATGGTCCCACAATACAGGCAGTCCTCTGTTCACATAATCCCAAAGTATCACAAACAGAGAACATTCTTGACTCGCTATCATGTATCAAGTGAAGTACCACCTCAACCTCCTGGGTAAGCAGACCACACAGTGGTTATTGTCACTGGAACCAGCAGGTACTCTCTGCTGTCCCCATGTATACACACTACCTACAGGATCTTAGTTACAGTGCCCCAGTATGGAGAAGGGTTACAATACTACCTGAGGTCAGAAGAGACCAGGCGTGAAGTTGGTTCACCCGGATTTTACATTTAAACTGCCCCTCAATCAGATCCAGGTGGGCAGCACAGACCCTCTGGGCTTAGGACATCCTGTGTAACATTTCATCGGTTCCTCCTGCTGGGGACACTGAGCCTGGGCAAGGCCCCTGGAGTAATACTGTCAAAACACCACATTTTCATTCTTCCATGCAAGAGCAGACTTCAGGGACACTGGGGTGGTCACTTCCTGGCTCTCCTGAATGCTGGTGACCAGGTTTGGTGATAGACTCGCTTTCTGCACTGGTAGGGTTCCTTGGGATTTGGCGGGTCCTAGCAGGTCCTCCACCACAGTATCTCTTTGCCGATCTGCTGCCTTGGAGTCTCCATGGCTCACCAGCACTGCAGGTCTTTTGACAGGGACCTCAGGTACTGGTCCAACACGACTCACTCCGCCATCTGAAAACCTAACCATGCCTGCGGCTGTAAACATTTCTTAAACCAGGCCACTTGTGCTTGAGTGGTTTGGGGTACAAGGAAAACTGCAGAATCTCAGATTTCAGCAGTGAAGGCTGCACCATTAGGAGTGCAGCCCCCCCCCCCCCCCCCCAATCCATGCGTCTGGCACCTAATCTATATGCAGGGCGCCGGATGCATGGATTCCAATGGGGTTCTTTTTTTTTTCTTAGAAGCACATGATTAGAGCCTGAGGCTCTGATTGACTTTAAAAAAGGGTGGGCTCGGGGCGCAGACCACTGCACTCTTAGCCCACCCAGTTGTGTGACTGAAGCGAATTAATATTCGCTATTGTCTTCCTGATTCTCCTTCTGACAATCGGGAAGTGGGTCCTGAGACCTGATTGTCCGAGAGGAGAAGCAACAATTGTCAGGGCTGGGCTCAGCCCTTTCTCTCTGAGCTGGCTGCTCAGCTGTTGGCTAATTGCCAGCTCCCATCTCTCTCCACAGTTACTCAGCTGTTGTTCAGTCCTGCCTACTTAAGCTGTCCAGTCCAGAGGGTCTCTGCCTTCGCCTTGGTCAATATGACCAGAAACATCTCATGCATTCCTGTTTATAGACTGACTTTGCTGACATCCCTTCTGGCTCCAGATCCTGCTTGCTATTACACTACTTTGATCCCTGACTTCTGGCTTGGCTGACTATCCGGTTACTGAACTCTGGCAATGTTTTGACTATGTTTGTTCTTTTTACTTTTATTATTAAACAAGTGTGATTTAACTGTGCTTCGGTCTCGGTCTGATTTCGTGGTTCCTGACAACCATATTGGCCACCTGGAGGAGACGCAGGGGGAAGCTGCCGAAGCTGCCCGCGACCTAGATAGGGTAAGTATGGGGCTGGTGGGCAGACGGGTGAGTGACGGGGGGTTTGTGTGTTGTATTGCCAAGCGACGGGGGGAATTTGACCGACCGAAGAGGGGTGGGATTGGGGGGGTATGACTGACGGACCGACCGAAGGGGGTTGGTGGGTGGTTCGTCTGCTGCCCCCCCCAACAAAAAATGGAGCACCAGCCGCCACTGGATGCCAGACAGTCTACACTTTCCCACAGCAGTGAACTGCCTCACACATACCTGTTGACTGTTTCTTCTTAGTTTTTAAACCTCCCTTGCAGGTGAGTTTACCCTTTCAGGAACAAAGTCCCTGTAATCAGAGCCGAAGGCTCTTTCCTACCCATAGTCTCTCTGAGCTTCCGAATTCTGGATCCCATATAAGGACTTACCAATCTTGGGCAAGCTGTAAGTCAGTTTACCCTTTCCATAGGTGAGAACTGCATTCAAATAATTCCCCTTAAAGGGACCACAACCCAAATAACAAGGAAACATACCTGCTTTCCAGGCATATTTTATATATCTGAGTATATGTATCTGTATGTACTTGGGGCAATCCAGTACCTTATAACAAAAGCAAGAGAGGATGCACTAGCCTAGTGCGTTATCCAAAGCACCATTTATTTACAGAATAAATGCACGCAATTTTACTCACAAACGCTAAAGTATAAAAATTACATCTTCCACGAGAGATTCCAAAGCAGTTTGCTAGATGAACGCCTCAACCTTGAGGTAGAGGGGACGCCCTTAAAATGTGTTAGCATCTACAATATGTCTTTTTGATAACATCTGAGCCAAACTAGGGTACAGCGTGTGCTTGGAAATCTCTCTTGGTAGATGTGATGTCATTTTTACGCTTTGGTGTTTGGATGCATAATTGCTTTCTTTTATTCTATATGAAAAAGGTGCTTTGGAAAATGCACTAGGCTGGTGCACCCTCTCTTGCGTTTTTTATACAGCACTTTGGATTACCCTAATCTGAAGAGGGCTTCAAGGCATAGCGGGCTTTTGAGGACTGGCGAATCTCCAGAGTCTTGCAATATCAGAAGTAAAAATATAAAAATATAATCATAAATGATGCCGCGCTCTTATGTGAACCAATAATAATATCTTTTTAAATCTGCATAAAAACACTTTTCATAAAAAACAACAAAATAAAAATATAATGTCACCATAGTAGTGCAATAATGAATCAGTCTATAAAATGTCCTTTAGTTGCAGGGCCGGATTAACATAGGGGCTGGTGGATCTGCAGCTCCAGGCCCCTCCCTCAATATAGGCCCATGGCAGTGGCTTGTCAATTCCTGTGTGCCTTCCTGAAGGAAGAGGAGCCCTCTGTGCACACATGGAGGAGACAAGTCAGTGCAGCCGAGTCCTGTCTCTAGCGATGCCTGACCCCTATCACAGGATCTGTTCACTCACACAGATCCTCCTCAGTGTCTGGGAGCTGTCTGGGGGAGGGGCGCTGATGTTCTCCTAACCAGCAGGAGCCCGGGAGGAAGGACATCTCCCATGCTGTTATGATAAGGTCAGTACATTTGTTAGGGAGGTATTGTGTAATTATTGTGCTAGGGGACAGACTGCTGCTTCCCCCATGTAATGTGCTCTCTTGTGCCCACCATGTCATGTGCATTGCAGTGCCCCCCCATGTAATGTGCTGTGCCCACCATGTCCTGTCATGTGCATTGCAGTGCCCCTATGTAATGTGCTGTGCCCACCATGTCATGTGCATTGCAGTGCCCACTATGTAAAATTCTGTGCCCACCATGTCATGTGCCTTGCAGTGCCCCCCATGTAATGTGCTGTGCCCACCATGTCATGTCATGTGCCTTGCAGTGCCCCCATGTAATGTGCTGTGCCCACCATGTCATGTCATGTGCCTTGCAGTGCCCCCATGTAATGTGCTGTGCCCACCATGTCATGTCATGTGCCTTGCAGTGCCCCCCATGTAATGTTCTGTGCCCACCATGTCCTGTCATGTGCATTGGAGTGCCCACTATGTAAAGTTCTGTGCCCACCATGTCATGTGCATTGCAGGGCCCCCCATGTAATGTGCTGTGCCCACCATGTCATGTCATGTGCCTTGCAGTGTCCCCATGTAATGTTCTGTACCCACCATGTCATGTCATGTGCCTTGCAGTGCCCCCCCATGTAATGTGCTGTGCCCACCATGTCATGTCATGTGCCTTGCAGTGCCCCCCATGTAATGTGCTGTGCCCACCATGTCATGTGCCTTGCAGTGCCCCCCATGTAATGTGCTGTGCCCACCATGTCATGTGCCTTGCAGTGCCCCCCATGTAATGTGCTGTGCCCACCATGTCATTTGCTGTACGTTGCAGTGCCCACCATGTAATGCGCTGTGCTGACCATGTCATGTGCTGTGCATTGCATTGCCCTTCATGTGATGTGCAGTGCCCACTATGTCATGCTCTGCCTTGCAGTGCCCACCATGTAATGTGCAGTGCCCACCATGTCATGTGCTGTGCCTTGCATTGCCCACCATGTAATGTGCAGTGCCCACCATGTCATGTGATATGCCATCCAGTGCCAACCATGTCATGTGCAATGCCCACCATGTCATGGCTGTGCCTTGCAATACCCGCTATGTAATTTGCAGTGTCCACCATGTCATGTGCTGTGCCATACAGTGATCCCACCATGTAATGTGCAGTGCCCACCGTGTAATGTGCAGCGCCCACCATGTAATGTGCACTTCCCACCATGTCATGTGCTATGCTGTGCCCACCCTGCCATGTGCTGTGCCCAGCATGTAGTGTGTTGTGCCCACTGTGTAATGTGCTGTGCTGTTCAACAGTGCCCACCATGTCATGTGCAGTTCCTAACATGTAATGTGCAGTTGCATTTCCCACCATGAAACGTGCTATGCCATGCAGTGCCCACCATGTAATGTGTTGTGCCCACCATGTAATGTTATGTGCCATTCAGTGCCCACCATGTAATGCGCTGTGCCCACCACGTCATGTGCTGTGCCATGCAGTGCCCACCATGTAATGCGCTGTACCCACCATGTAATGTGCTGTGTCATGCAGTGCCCACCATGTCATGTGCAGTGCCCATCATGTAAATTGCTGTGCATTGCCCACCATGTCATGTGCTGTGTTGTGCCCACCATGTCATGTGCTGCACCATGCAGTGCCTACCATGTAATATGCTGTACTCACCATGTAATGTGCTGTACATTGTCCACCATGGCATATGCCGTGCAGTACCCACAATGGAATGTGGCTCATCATGTCATGTGTGGTGTCCACCATTTAATGTGCTGTGCTCACAATGTAATGTGCTGTGTCATGCAGTGCCCACCTTGTCATGTGCTGTGCAGTGCCCACCATGCTATGTGCAGTACCCACCATATAATGTGTTGTGCCCACCATATAATGTTCTGTGCAGTGCCCACTTGTAATGTCCAGTGCCCACCATGTAATGTGCTCAGCTGTGCCTGCCATGTCATGTGCTGTGCCCACCATATAAGGTCCTGTGCCCACTGTGTGCATGAGCTGTGCCCACCATGAAATGTGTTGTGTTGTGCAGTACCAATCGTGTCATGTGCTGTGCCCACCATATAATGTACTGTGCCTACCTTGTAATGTGCTGTATTGGGCAGTGCCAACCGCGTAATGTGCTGTGCCCGCCATTAAATGTGCTGTATCCATGTATCCACCATGTAATGTGTTGTGCCAACCATGTGATGTACTGTGCTATACCCCCCCTCCCGTGTAATGTTCTATGCTGTGCCCCCCACAGACTCACCCCCTCACTCCCACCCCCCTCTCTCTCTCATCCCCTCTCTTTCACCCTGTTCTCTCTCTCACCCCCTTCACCCCCTACCACCCTCTCTCTCTTTCACCCTCTCTCTATTCCCCTTTTTCTCACCCCCCCCTCTCTCTCTCTCTCTCCCCCCCCTCTCTCTCCCCCCCCCCCTCTCTCTCTCTCCCCCCCTCTCTCTCACCCCCTCTCTCTCTTTAATTTAAATTTCACAAAAAATTGTTTGCGTTTTCATTTTATTTATTTTCATAAAAAGGCCCACCAACATCCTTAGCACCAGGCCCATGATGCTCTTAATCTGGGCCTGTTTAGTTGTATTTGCTTGCATGCACTTAATCTTTCATCAAACAAACTGTATTCACATATCCAAACATATGTTTCCTTAATTACTGTTCAACACTTATGTGCTCCAATCATCCACATGCATTGGTGATTAGCCCCTCACCCGATGTGCCCTCACCTTCGGGATAAGACCAACCAATGGTCTATATGCGCTTTTGTCACTCTCTTGGGATCTAATGTGAAGTTTCACTTCTTTGCTGGCAACCTTGGTATTAAAATCCTCCTTCCCTTATGTTTATCTCCATTCACTCAGATCATAAAAAGAAAGCTGAACATAGTGCCTATCCTTTTAAAACAACATTATTATTCAATGCTATGATATAAAACACTCACATTTTATAGGTGTTGTGAGTGCAACAAACTGTACAAAACTTGCAATCCTTGCAGTACGGGTATAAACGATCAGAGAAAGCCACGTGTCCCTGATTTAAAAGGATATTACCATTGATTCACGTAGGAGCACGGCACCATTTGTGATTATATGTTTGCAAACTGGTACACTTTTTGAAAATGTGTATAAGTGTGAGCAATCCTTATATGAGCTCATTGATATTAGATTGTTGATATAAAGCAATAATTAGCACATCACAGCAGCGCGCAAGTACACATATATTGTTTGTTGAATATCAACACTGTCTACATCCATCAAATGTCTCACACCTGAGCACAGAATATGTTTTGCTTTTTTCAATCCAGTACCTTCTTTTTAATGTGTTATGGAATTATTTCTTATTGGGACTCTAAAAACAGAAGTTAAAACTGCAGCTGCAGGAACAGATTCACAGGACGCAATCACTGTGTTTAAAATGTCCGTTCAGTGCCAAAATGTATCATTACATGTTATTTTATACATAGATAAGAAAGGGGTGGTGTGAGATGTTATTAAAAACTAACAAATAGAAATATGTTGTTAAAAGCTAACAAATAGAAATCTATTATTAAAAGCTAGCAAATAGAACAATTGCAAAAGTAAAACCTTGAGAGGGGAAGGGGGAGTGGAGACAGAGAGAGCTTCTAGCAGAAGTTGTGTCTGTGTGTTAGGTGAGGGTTACAGAACACATTTCAACAGTGCGAACAAAATGGAGTCTCTTGTGCTTAAATGAACAATACAGTGAATGTCCATGTCATTTCCCTCATTTTGTTTAATTGACCCCATTCTTCTCGTGTTACATTCAGCCGATTGCTGGTAACTCCTGTTACATTCAGTGCTCTCCTAGTTTTCTCACAATTAATGGGTTCATCAGGGCTGGTGGACCATTTGTTGGTACAGTGGGTAGTCACACAGAGGCATAGCCTGATGAGGAAGTAAATAACAAATATGAGAAATAGGAACATCACAATGTAAGCGCCTAGTTTCTGTAGCCATGTTGATATGCCATATAAAACGTTACCAAAACCTCCTAAACCCTTAAAGGGGTTCCATCCATCTTTATAGATAGATAATATGGAGATGTAAAAGGCTCTGCCCTCTGTGTTAATTAGTAATCGGTAAGGATGTCATAAACTACACGCTAAATTCAGATGACTATGACATATAAGAACTCCATCACTGGATGCCGTAATGCGGTCTAAAATAGAGAAGACCTTATAATTGGAGAAGACCAGAAAAATAAAATAAAATAAAACACCAGTGATTTAAAAAGTATTACTAACTGCTTGATAAATATTAAAATTATGTCACCCCAGTGAGAAAATAGTGTCTGCCATGTAAAAATGTGCTAACTAAAGTGAAACAAATAATTCTATAAACTGTGCAATTAGTTAAATTGAAATTGACCCCAAAGTTCAAAAGTTTTGGGACAAAATGGCGCCAAAGGAAAAAAACTTTTGTTTATATTTAATGAGAAAACATAAGTGAATAAAAGTGTCAGTGCAATATCTGTTTTGCCACTCCCATATTCTATGCAAAATGTTAGATTGGGTAGTAATTAATTAGGGATAGGCAGCAGCTCTAATACTGTCCTAAGCGTGGATTTATCTATTTATATCCATCCATCTTTAGCAATATCTCTGGCCTTATTCTGTAGTTCTCTTATCTTAGCAAGATGCCCTTTAATAATGTCCTCATTTGTAGAAATGTATATACAACATTCAGTGTGAAATACCTTACACATCCCACCTTGAGCTGCAGTGAGATAATTTAGCATTAATCTGTGCTCTAATACTACTTTTTTAAGCTTAGCCATTTCTTCACTTAATAAACCTATATCAGTGGTAGTAAGGTTATTAATCTCATCTACAATTCTAATGCAATTATTTATTCTTTTCATTGCTTCAATTCCCCATCCTGTCCAGGAAGGGAACCATGACCATGCCATGTTACCTTCAGTGAACAGCTCTCTTTTGAACAAGGTATTCTGGACTTTGATCTGGTCGCACTGTATCTTTGCGAACAGCCAAAGCAAGTGCTAACTTCCCAATATAACATGTATCTGTAACATCAGTAGGAAGCCAGGCGTAAGCTTTATTTCCACATATATAATATAACCATCTACATATGGATGGTATACCTGTTCCTAAAAAACTGGAAGCAATAACATGGAATCTCAGGTAACCGATATTTGCACATATTGGGAACTGTGAGCAATTTGTACTATAAAGGTTTCTATTTAGTTCTGGATCTGGGATATAATAATATTGACCATAGTTTCCTCCATAAACTGTAATCTTTTCTCCAGTGCAATCTGAATTGCCCAACCATGTACATTTAGTGTTAAACGGCATGTAATATTTAAACAAATTTGTGGAGTGTCTATCTGTTTTGATACCATCAAAGTTACTGATCTGTGCTCATGAGCTGTGGAGACTATGTATGAGCCATTTATTCTGGTCCTGTTTAAATCAGTGAAGTTGAGAGGCATTGCTATCATGGGTATTGTTCCTGTTTGGGGATGTAAGTGAGAACACACCCAGCAGTTACTAGCGTTGCTATGGGTTGCATACAATTTTAACATTTGGATGAAAGGGTTATTTTTCCATGTCTCAGTTCTCACAAACAACAAAAAGAAAAGAAACATCATCATCATTTTTTCAAAGGATATCATCACTTCAGGATTTTCTGGCAGTGACTAGCATGAATAGAGGTGGGCTTTCCTTCCAACTTGACAGCGGAACCGGTTGTCAAAAGCACCAAATGTGGTCCATCATATTTTGGTTCTAGTAGCTTTCTGACGTGTTGCTTGACCACTACCCAGTCATCTGGTTGGATTCTGTGAATACCTGAAACAGAATCTGGGTCGAGGATAAATTTATAAACACCTTCATGTATTTTATTCAATGTTCTTTGCAAAATCTGAACATATTCTAGCAGACTAGAGTGAAAAGCCTGCAACTGTTGGGGAAAATATAGCCCTGTTTTGGGTGGCCCTCCAAATAAAATCTCATAGGGGGCAGCCCATGTGGTTGTTTAGGGGTAATTCGTACAGAATATAGGGCTAATGGCAAAGCTTCCACCCATCCTTTTGCTGTATCTGCTTTAATTTTTGCACTTCTGTTTTTCAAAATTCCATCAAGTCTCTCAACTTTACAACTACTTTGTGGAAGATAAGGTGTATGGAAAGCTTGCTGTATGTGAAGGGCTTCCATTACCTCTTTCATTGCTTCCCCAGTAAAATGAGTTCCTCTGTTACGCTCAATAGTTTCAGGAACTCCATATCAACAGAAAACAAAATAGACAGGGTCAGGGTCTAATGAGGCTGATACATACATCACAGGCCCCTGTTTGTCTCCATGTAGCTGGGTGAGTACACCTGCAGAAAATCCATTGACTTCATGACAGAACAATGAGAAAGTCTTAGTATAGTCAGGAAGTCCAATGGTGGGAGCTTCAGACAAAATTTTAATAAGCTCCTTCATCTGCAATTCATTGTCCTATGTGCGTTAGAAAGGGTTTCTAGTGGTAGCCTCATATAGAGGAGCCATAAGTTCTGATGCATTTGGAATTCAGTCCCTACAATATCCCACTAACCACAGGAAGGCACGTAGTTGCCGTACATTTCTTGACTTTTCAAATGTTTGTAGAGTTTTAACTCGATCTGGGGTTAGGTGACGGATTCCATGTGAAATGCAGTGACCCAGGAAGATCACTTTCTCTTGGCAGTATTGTAGCTTATCTTTGCTAACTTTGTTGTTACTGTTATAGAGAAACAGGAGAAGGCTTACTGTTTCTCTGCTACAAATGTCCTTTGTATCAGAACAAATAAGCAAATAGTCTATGTACTGAAGCAAAACTGTGTTTGGGTGTGAGGGGGACCATTGGTTCAATACTTGCTTTAACACAGTATTATATTCAGAGGGGCTACTCACACAGCCTTGGGGCAATCTTGTCCATGCTAACTTTTGGGCATCATGGGTAAATGAAAAAAGGTGCCAGCAATCTGGGTGCAGGGGCACAGAAAAGAAAGCATTTGCGAGATCAATCACTGTAAAGCAGGTGCTGGAGGCAAGTATTCCACTTAGTAATGTGCGGGGGTTGGGCACGATTGGGGTATCTGCCTCAATTATATTGTTAATGGCTCTCAAATCATGCACCATCGGGTATGTCACCTGCCCACCCTTTTTGTCTGGCTTCTTTGCAATTGGGAACAGGGGTGTATTGGCTTGGGCCTTAATTGGTACAACAACCCTTGCTGCTTTCAGTTGAGTGATTTGATCCTTTATCCCCTCAGTCTGAGCAATACTCAGTGGGTACTGTTTAATCTGTGGGAGATGGGCTCCTGGTTTAATTTTTATCATGACTGGGGTGCAATCCAGCAGACCTACACCATATTTGCTGGTGGCCCATAAATCAGCGGGAATCACTTTCAATTCTGGTGGAAATAGCGGAGTGGAGTCTTGGATTTAAAATATTCCACAGGCAGGATTTAAAACTTCTCCTGACAGACTACTGACCACTTGGACTTCTGTAGGAGTGTAGTCTGTTTGCTAAAATTCGGTTCAGAATGTCAGCTCCCAAAAGATTGGTAGGAACTGTGACAATTTCTGTTTGTTGTCCTAGCCTGAGTTTAAGTGGCTTGGACTCAACCAAATCAGTAGAGGTCTCGGTTAGGCCAGCACCAGAGATAACATTTGTAGATAATAATCCTGGAGGTAAGTCCTCTATATTAAAAACAGTTTGGCTTGTATCAGTGTCTATTAAATAGGTTAATTCTGTTTCTCCTCCAGGATAGGGGAGTTCTTGTAAAAATACTCTTACTCTGGCCTCAGGACCATTGTCTCCCCTATTTAACATGATTGATACTGGCATGCCATTTTCCTATGCCTGATCCACGGCTTTTGGCAGAGAACTGGGATCAGCATGAGGTGCCTCTAAGCTCCTTTCTAGTCTACGATCAGGAAGATGGAAGGATTTGGCTATTTGTCCTACAATTGTAGCATATAATTGATCCCCGATTGCCATGATTTCTGAAATTGCCTTTGCCTCTTCTTCTTCCTTTCTGCTTCCCCATGTACATAACCTTGGGGGTTTTTTTTCTTTTTGGTTAATCCTGTTTCCTATGGCTAACAAGATAGGCAGAAGGTCTCGAATAGACATATTGCCGGCCTCAGGCCTTGCTGTGAACAACTATTCTTTCAACTGGGGTATTAAACCATCAAGAAACCTTTGTTTCACCAGTTGTGTAGATGGACTTGCAGTTTTTCCCACTTCTCTTCCTCTATTTTAAGGGCTGCTTCCACAGCCATATCGCTTAACCACCTCAAATAAGCCCCTGCCACTTCCTCTTTCCCTTGCTTAACATTCATAAATTCAGCATGTCTGGTTTGTCCATATATTTGGGGCAATTTTTCCTTCAATTTCTCACAAACCTCCCGTCCACTAACCATCTTTTCTAGATTTTTTGACGTCTACACCACATTTTTTAAGTGTATAGGCAGACGTGTTGCTTCCCACTGCTTTAATAAGAAGCTGATGAATGTCAGTAGCAAAAGTCTCATATGCTTCCTGTGCAGCACTAAGTTTGTTTGCAAACCAAATTGGATTTTTTCTAGGATCTCCCAATCCCTCTAATATGGCTCTCATTTCTTGGGGACTAAAAGGTACATGCCATTTAATTTGAGACTTACTGTCAACAGCATTACCTTCAAAAACAAATTGGGTTCTGACAGGATAAACTGCAACAGATTGCTCTGTGACAGGGGCAGAAGTGGTTGCATCTCCCTTCCTTCTCTCTTCATCTTGCTGCCACAATTTGGAAATTCTGATTTGCCACGGAAGTTCAGACTCTATCTCTTTCTCTGGCCAAAGCCTTAAGTTCAGAGAGATCTAGTTTTGCATATGTGCCTTTTGATTTATGCCAATCATCTATTTCTAGGATACGAGCCAAATCCCTCTTTGTAGGTTGATATGGGGCTGTTAAACCTCTGCTCTCTACTATAGTGCCCAGCTCATCTTTTGTTTGATCCATGTAATCTAATTCTTGTGCTTTTGTGGGTGGACCCCTTAAAGCCAAACTGGCAGCCACATAAGGTGGGGGTCCTCCTCTACAGAGTCTTCTGGCCAAATGTAGTAAATTTGGGAAGTACTTTTATTAAACATCTCCGTCAAGCCAGTTTGATTTGCTACTTTAGCTTCTGTCTCCCATGTGCAAGCTATTCTCCACGTTCCTTCACTGCACAGTAGTGGGCCATAATCGTGCAGAAAAGTTTGCCATACTTGTAAATCAAAAGCCCCTTCAGATTTTAAAGGTTTAGCTGCTTCCTTTGTCCATTCTACCCATTTATCTAGGGGCTCAGTATAGGTGGAACCGTATCTTCGGTTCATATATTCTCTAGCGCTCATCTTGCGCTGGGCATTTTCTGAAGGCCTCTCACTCATTCCCTTATATAATTTAATGCCCATAATGACTTGCCAGTCTTCTCTACTTGTGCCTACACCCTCTTGCCTCTAAAACAAATAGTACAGCAAATCTGCAGATTTACAAGAATATTCTCCACTTATCTACGTGGATAGAAGGGGTTTATGACAATAGACAAAACACTCACTAAGAGACCTTCCACGTCTCTTCTCTTCTCTGTCGGTTTTATCGGACCCTACCATGCACCTCTGACCCAGGTCGCCCAAAAAGAGTTAACACAGGGAACCGCAGAGAATTCTCCCTATCCACACACAGTGCAACCCGTGAAGTGGGACACAAACACACACACACGTTACCCAACCAGAAAGGTCCGAGAGTGGTCTGGTTTCCTTGAGAACTGACAGATAGGATACATAGGAAAGGCAGAAATATAGCAAGCTTAAGGACAGCTTACACTCCTGTCTGGCTCGCCAAAACTGTTATGTTTCTGATCTGGACTCCAAAAACAGAAGGTAAAACTGCAACTACAGGAACAGATGATTCACAGGACGCAATCGCTGTGTTTAAAATGTCTGTTCAGTGCCAAAATGTATTATTACGTGCTATTTTATACATAGATAAGAAAGGGGTGGTGTGAGATGGTATTAAAAACTAACAAATAGAAATATGTTATTAAAAGCTAACAAATAGAAATATATTTTTAAAAGCTAGCGAATAGAACAATTGCAAAAGTAAAACCTTGAGAAGGGAGGGGGGAGTAGAGACAGAGAGAGCTTCTAGCAGAAGATGTGTCTGTGTGTTAGCTGAAGGTTACAGAACACATTTTAGTGCAAACAAAATGGAGTCTCTTGTGCTTAAATGAACAATACAGTGAATGTCCATGTCAAATGGTATCCTACTGGATAATATTTATTGAATTTTTTCATTTTGTAGAAAGCCTGTGACAAAGACCACAGTGTACAGTTTTGCATTGGGAATGGTGTCAGAGCTGATGTCTGGAGAGAGTTCACAAATCGTTTTGGTAACATTACACTCTATGAGATGTATGGAGCAACAGAAGGGAATGCTTTCTTTTTTAACTACAGCAATAAAGCAGGTGCAATTGGAAGATACAACAACTTTCTAAAAGTAAGGAATGAAAATCCGTATACCAGTATAGTATTGTTAGCTGTTGAAATCATCTTTAACTTTGAATCCATCCACCATCACAATTAGCTCCTATGGGAAGCAAATTGATGGGAGTTTTAAGGCAGAATTGTTGGAGAGGGGCTGTACAGGGAAGTGAATTTCATTACAGTGTACTCTAGGATTGCCACGGTTTTCTCCTGAACAGTCCGGTTTTTGAATGATGTGTTCGGGTTTACTTCTGTTCCAGACACATCAATTACACAGACTGCACTGTGAGTGACATCTCTCCCCTCTCCCTGACAGCAGCTTAGTTCCACAGAGCAGAGTGTCAGTGTATCAAAGCTCCTCCCCTCCTCCTCCTTCTCCGTTCTGTACACACACTAGGAGGAGGGAGGCAGGGACACGCTGATATCAGGTCTGAAGAAAGTTTTTATTATGCTCTGTAGATGGAGGAGGGAGGGGGAGAGAGCAGCTGGAAAGGAAGACAAGGTAGAAAATATGTGGAGTGATCGAGGGGTAGGCACAGAGGCTGCATATGATGGGCACTGTGGCTGTATGATGGGCACAGAGGCTGCATATGATGGGCACAGTGGCTGTATGATTGGCACAGAGGCTGCATATGATGGGCACAGTGGCTGCATATGATGGGCACAGTGGCAGCATATGATGGGCACAGACGCTGCATTTTATGGGCAGGGAGGCTGCATTTTATGGGCACAGTGGATGCATATGATGGGCACAGTGGCTGCATTTGATGAGCACAATAGCTGCATTTTATTGGGCACAGTGAGGCTGCAATTGATGAGTTTTTTTCAGAATTTTTCAGTTTGTTTGCGCCCCCCAAAAAATGTTGAGCACCAGCCGCCACTGCCCCCAGCAACTATCTAACTCTCCCCACCCCCCTGCTAGCACTAACCATCTCCCCAGGACATATCTGACCCCTGCATTCCATGCAAAACACTCACAATTCAGCCACCCACACTGTTTGCTGCAACGAGCTATGCACCGCATTACTGCTCTCTTTTAGGCCACCAAAAGTGTCTCAGGTCTTTTACAATCTTATAGCGTATACCCCCCCAAAAAATGCCGCCGCTAAAGTGTTCGAGTTAGGCTTGAAGAAAAGGTGGCAACCCTAGGTACTCACTCTTATTACCTAAAGTTATTCATCTTCATCATCATCATCATCTATCATTCTGTCTATCCTGAAAGGACTGTGCTTGCTTTCTGATGGCATCTTGGTTTTCAGTGCAGAGAACCTATTTCATCACAGCTTGCTTCCCTTACAATGTAATGCTTCACCCAGGAATCCTTGAAATTTCTAAATAAAGAGTCAGCTCACTGTCTTTACGACTTTAGGAGGACCAGACTCTGGACAGTTGGAGTGTCAATGGAAATCAACAGTACCCCAGACTTCTGTGGTCAGTAGGCGTAAAAAACCTAATGATCTAATGCTTGTGGTCTGCGAGAGGAGGAATAACAATACCACATCATTGTCAGGAATAGTGCCTCATTGTTAATATCAGTTGGAAGAACAGTGTCTATTGTTGACGTCTATTATAAGTGCCACCTCAGTGCAGTTTCAGTGCCCACAAGTGTGGCCTTAGTGCCATCAGTGCGGCTTATCAGTGCCCATCAGTGCTGTCTTATCAGTGCCCATAAGTGCCGCCTCAGTGCCCATCAGTGCAGTTTATTAGTGCTCATCAGTGCTGTATTATCAGTACCCATAAGTGCCACCTCAGTGCCCATCAGTGTAGTTTATCATTGCCCATAAGTGCAGCCTCATCAGTGCCGCCTCAGTGCCCAAAAGTGCGACCTCAGTGTCCATAAGTGTAGTTTTCAGTGCCTATCAGCGCTGTCCTATCAGTGCAGCTTATTAGTGCCCATCAGTGCTGCCTCATCAGTGCCCATAAGTCCCGCCTCAGTGCCCATCACTGTAGTTTATCAGTGCTGTCTTATCAGTGCTCATAAGTGCCACCACAGTGCCCAACAGTGCTGTCTTATCAGTACCCATACGTGCCACCTCAGTGCCCATCAGTGCAGGTTATTAGTGCCCATCAGTGCTGTCTTATCAGTGCCCATAAGTGCCATCTCAGTGCCCATCAGTGCAATTTATCATTGCCCATCAGTGCTGCCTCATCAGTGCAGCTTATCGGTGCCCATAAGTGCCGCCTCTGTGCCCTGAAAATTTTTAGATCTTTTTGCTGCCCCGCTTGACGAAAAGGTTTGAGAAACACTGGTGTAAAGGCAGGCGTCCCCATGCTTTTGGTAATGTAGTGAATAACAACTGCCATCTTTCTAGTAGCCTAAAAGAAAATTCAAATGTGCAAAATGCCACCTAAACAATTTTGATTGTCAGTAGTCTCTTTTCATTTGTAATCTTTCAGCTTCTTCAGCCTTTCGAGATTATCAAATATGATACGGAAAGAAATGAGCCTGTATTGGATCACAGAGGACACTGCATCCGGGCAGCAAGAGGTGACATTTTTCTTGTATCGTTTAATTTTGTTCCAGTGCATATAAGAGAATGTTTGCCCATTATGGTCAGGCATTGATTTTATATCTGTAGACCTATCCATATCCCTCATTCAATGGAGACCCTTCTATGTTACACATACAGTCATGGCCGAAATTGTTGGCACCTCAGAAATTTTTCCAGAAGATCAAGTATTTCTCACAGTAAAGTATTGCAGTAACACGTTTTGCTATACCCATGTTTATTCCCTTTATGTGTATTGGAACAAAACAAAAAAAAAAGGAGGAAAAAAAGCAAATTGGACATAATGTCACACAAAACTCCAAAAATGGGCTGGTCAAAATTCTTGGCACCCTTAACTTAATATTTGGTTGCACACCCTTTGGAAAAAATAACTGAAATCAGTCGCTTCCTATACCCATCGATAAGCTTCTTACACCTCTCACCTGGAATTTTGGACCACTCTTCCTTTGCAAACTGCTCCAGGTATCTCTTATTGGAAGGGCGCCTTTTCCTAACAGAAATTTTAAGATCTCTCCACAGGAGTTCAGTGGGATTTAGATCTGGACTCATTGCTGGCCACTTTAGAACTCTCCAGCGCTTTGTTGCCATCCATTTCTGGGTGCTTTTTGACGTATGTTTGCGGTCATTGTCCTGCTGGAAGACCCAAGATCTCGGACGCAAACCCAGCTTTCTGACACTGGGCTCTACAGTGCGACCCAAAATCCTTTGGTAATCCTCAGATTTCATGATGCCTTGCACACATTCAAGGTACCCAGTGCCAGAGGGAGCAAAACAACCCCAAAACATCATTGAACCTCCACCATATTTCACTGTAGTTACTGTGTTCTTTTCTTTGTAGGCCTCATTCCGTTTTCGGTAAACAGTAGAATGATGTGCTTTACCAAAAAGCTCTATCTTGGTCTGATCTGTCCACAAGACGTTTTCCCAGGAGGATTTTGGCTTACTCAAGTACATTTTAGCAAACTGTAGTCTTGCTTTTTTATGTCTCTGTGTCAGCAGTGGGGTCCTCCTGGGTCTCCTGCCATAGCGTTTCATTTCATTTAAATGTTGATGGATAGTTCGCGCTGACACTGATGCTCCCTGAGCCTGCAGAACAGCTTGAATTTCTTTGGAACTTGTTTGGGGCTGCTTATCCACCATCTGGACTATCCTGCGTTGCAACCTTTCATCAATTTTTCTCTTCCGTCCACGCCCAGAGAGATTAGCTACAGTGCCATGGGTTGCAAACTTCTTGATAATGTTGCGCACAAAGGCAAATCTAGATCTCTGGAGATGGACTTGTAACCTTGAGATTGTTGATATTTTTCCACTATTTTGGTTCTCCAGTCTTCAGAGAGTTCTCTTCTCCTCTTTCTGTTGTCCATGCTTAGTGTGGCACACAAAGACACACAATGCAAAGACTAAGTGAACTTCTCTCCTTTTTATCTGCTTTCAGGTGTGATTTTTATATTGCCCACACCTGTTACTTGCCCCAGGTGAGTTTAAAGGAGCATCACATGCTTGAAACAATCTTATTCATCCACAATTTTTTTGAAAGGGTGCAAAGAATTTTGACCAGCCCATTTTTGGAATTTTGTGTGACATTATGTCCAATTTGCTTTTTTTCCTCCCTTTTTTGTTTTGTTCCAATACACACAAAGGGAACAAACATGTGTATAGCCAAACATGTGTTACTGCAATACTTTTCTGTGAGAAATACTTGATTTTCTGGAAAAATGTCTGGGGTGCCAACAATTTCGGCCATGACTGTAGAATAAAGTTCTAGTATGTTTTAATCTTAATTTAGTGATAAACAATACAAACAATGTATGATTCAGTGATACCCAAAAATAAATCAGTTTAACCACTTGAGCCCCGGACCATTATGCTGCCTAAGGACCAGAGGTCTTTTTCCAATTTGGCACTGCGTCGCTTTAACTGCTAATTGCGCGGTCATGCAATGCTGTACCCAAACGAAATTTGCGTCCTTTTCTTCCCACAAATAGAGCTTTCTTTTGATGGTATTTGATCACCTCTGCGGTTTTTATTTTTTGCGCTATAAACAGAAAAAGACCGAAAATTTTGAAAAAAAATGATATTTTCTACTTTTTGTTATAAAAAAAATCCAATAAACTAAATTTTAGTCATACATTTAGGCCAAAATGTATTCGGCCACATGTCTTTGGTAAAAAAAATGTCAATAAGCGTATATTTATTGGTTTGCGCAAAAGTTATAGCGTCTACAAACTAGGGTACATTTTCTGGAATTTACACAGCTTTTAGTTTATGACTGCCTATGTCATTTCTTGAGGTGCTAAAATGGCAGGGCAGTACAAAACCCCCCCAAATGACCCCATTTTGGAAAGTAGACACCCCAAGGAAATTGCTGAGAGGCATGTTGAACCCATTGAATATTTATTTTTTTTGTCCCAAGTGATTGAAAAATGACAAAAAAAAAAAAATATTTACAAAAAGTCGTCACTAAATGATATATTGCTCACACAGGCCATGGGCCTATGTGGAATTGCACCCCAAAATACATTTAGCTGCTTCTCCTGAGTATGGGGATACCACATGTGTGGGACTTTTTGGGAGCCTAGCCGCGTACGGGGCCCCGAAAACCAATCACCGCCTTCAGGATTTCTAAGGATGTAAATTTTTGCTTTCACTCTTCACTGCCTATCACAGTTTCGGAGGCCATGGAATGCCCAGGTGGCACAAAACCCCCCAAAATGACCCCATTTTGGAAAGTAGACACCCCAAGCTATTTGCTGAGAGGCATATTGAGTCCATGGAATATTTTATATTTTGACACAAGTTGCGGGAATGTGACACTTTTTTTTTTTTTTTTTTTTTTCATAAAGTTGTCACTAAATGATATATTGCTCACACAGGCCATGGGCATATGTGGAATTGCACCCCAAAATACATTTATCTGCTTCTCCTGAGTATGGGGATACCACATGTGTGGGACTTTTTGGGAGCCTAGCCGCGTACTGGACCCCGAAAACCAATCACTGCCTTCAGGATTTCTAAGGGTGAAAATTTTTGATTTCACTCTTTACTGCCTATCACAGTTTCGGAGGCCATGGAATGCCCAGGTGGCACAAAACCCCCCCAAATGACCCCATTTTGGAAAGTAGACACCCCAAGCTATTTGCTGAAAGGCATGGTGAGTATTTTGCAGCTCTCATTTGTTTTTGAAAATGAAGAAAGACAAGAAAAAACATTTTTTTTTTTCTTTTTTCAATTTTCAAAACTTTGTGACAAAAAGTGAGGTCTGCAAAATACTCACTATACCTCTCAGCAAATAGCTTGGGGTGTCTACTTTCCAAAATGGGGTCATTTGGGGGGGTTTTGTGCCACCTGGGCATTCCATGGCCCCCGAAACTGTGATAGGCAGTGAAGAGTGAAATCAAAAATTCACGCCCTTAGAAAGCCTGAAGGCGGTGCTTGGTTTTCGGGGTCCCGTACGCGGCTAGGCTCCCAAAAAGTCTCACACATGTGGTATCCCCGTACTCAGGAGAAGCAGCAGAATGTATTTTGGGGTGTAATTTCACATATTTCCATGGCATGTTTGAGCAATATATCATTTAGTGACAACTTTGTGCAAAAAAAAAAAAAAAAAAAAAAATTTGTCTCTTTCCCGCAACTTGTGTCGCAATATAAAATATTCCATGGACTCGACATGCCTCTCAGCAAATAGCTTGGGGTGTCTACTTTCCAAAATGGGGTCATTTGGGGGGGTTTTGAACTGTCCTGGCATTTTATGCACAACATTTAGAAGCTTATGTCACACATCACCCACTCTTCTAACCACTTGAAGACAAAGCCCTTTCTGACACTTATTGTTTACATGAAAAAGTTTTTTTTTTTTGCAAAAAAATTACTTTGAACCCCCAAACATTATATATTTTTTTAAAGCAAATGCCCTACAGATTAAAATGGTGGGTGTTTCATTTTTTTTTTTCACACAGTAATTGCGCAGCGATTTTTCAAACGCATTTTTTGGGGAAAAAACACACTTTTTTTAATTTTAATGCACTAAAACACGCTATATTGCCCAAATGTTTGATGAAATAAAAAAGATGATCTTAGGCCGAGTACATGGATACCAAACATGACATGCTTTAAAATTGCGCACAAACGTGCAGTGGCAACAAAATAAATACATGTTTAAAAGCCTTCAAAAGCCTTTACAGGTTACCACTTTAGATTTACAGAGGAGGTCTACTGGAAAAATTACTGCACTCGATCTGGCCTTCGCGGTGATACCTCACATGCATGGTGCAATTGCTGTTTACGTTTGACGACAGACCGCCGCTTGCGTTCGCCTTAGCGCGAGAGCAGGGGGCGACAGGGGTGTTTTTTTTTTTGTTTTGTTTTTTCTTTATTATTTTTTTGCTTTTTTAATCTTACTTTTAAACTGTTCCTTTCATATTTTTTTTTTTAATCATTTTTATTGTTATCTCGGGGAATGTAAATATCCCCTATGATAGCAATAGGTAGTGACAGGTACTCTTTTTTGAAAAAATTGTGGTCTATTAGACCCTAGATCTCTCCTCTGCCCTCAAAGCATCTGACCACACCAAGATCGGTGTGATAAAATGCTTCCCCAATTTCCCAATGGCGCTATTTACATCCGGCGAAATCTAAGTCATGAAATACTCGTAGCTTCCGGTTTCTTAGGCCATAGAGATGTTTGGAGCCACTCTGGTCTCTGATCAGCTCTATGGTCAGCTGGCTGAATCACCGGCTGCATTCTCAGGTTCCCTGTTGAGACAGGAGAGCCAGAGAAAAACACGGAAGACGGTGGGGGGGAGGGGGCATTCTCTCCCACGGCTTGCAAAAGCAGTCTAGAGGCTAATTAGCCGCTAGGATTGCTTTTACATGAAAGCCGACCGCTGGCTGAAAAGAATGATACCAAGATGATACCTAAACCTGCAGGCATCATTCTGGTATAACCACTCAAAGTCGTTAATGGCGTACCTGAAGACAAAAAAATGGTTAACAATGGTTAACAATAAAGCACAGTAAAGTGTAAATAATTACACACCTGAAAAACAAACATGATAAAACATAATAACAATAACAATAACAATAAAACATTGCAGAATAGAATACAGTAAAAAAGAGCAGAACAATAGAGAGAGAGAATAGAGAGAGAGAGAACAATAAAACAACAACTTTTTTTTTTTTACACTTTTTTTGTAACTAACTTTTATAACGGTAACCGGTTCCAGGTTCGGGTCTCTCAAAATGCGATGGCATCTTGGGAGACCCTGTGAAAGTGTGCCTAGTCTGTGCAATGCTGTACCCTACGCTAATACTCAACTAGTGAATGGTAGCGTTCAAAACATTCACCAATGCAAAGACCAGGATTGTCAGGACAGGAGGGACAATAATAGCGGGTGTCACGCCTATATCCGCGCTTGCTGCAGACACGACATCTTTTTGGGGGGGTTCGTTGGGTAGGGGTACTCGGGAGGACATAAAAATGCCTCTCATGCAGCCGACTGCATTTGGTTGGGGATGTGAATGGGGGAAGTACGGGCGCTGCAGAAGCGGTGGGTTCCCAATTAGGATTGGCGAATGCAGCAGGAAGGGCATTATGGGCACGACGGGCCTGTGTTTGTCTTTTTGGTGGCAGCGGGACACTACTTGTGCTTGCCACCTCACCAGCTTCAACTGCACTTATGGGACTCGCCACGTCACCACGTGTTACTGCAGTGCTGGTTTGACTACGACCGGGGTGTACTAGGCCGCTGGCGCTTGCCAGTTCACCAAAACGCTACCAAAAAACTGTTAGCGATCGCAGGGATCAGGCCTGACTCTGCGAACGCTGCAGTTATGCGTTTAGTGTTTTGTAAGTGACAGTGATCGATCCATACTGCACTTGGGTGGGCTGGGCCGGGCGGAGGGGCAAAACGCAGGTGCTAGCAGGTATCTGGGCTGATCCCGCTAACACTGCGTTTTTGGGAACCCTAAACTGCTGGTGACGCTAGTATAGATCTGATCGGATCAGATATTGATGCGATCAGATACTATACCACTAAGGGAGGTGTACAGTGCGTGCGTGGGTGTTAGCGGTACTGGCGCTAATCTGACGCTGCCTGGGGCTGGTGCTTGCCAGTTCACCAAAACGCTACAAAAAAAACTGTTAGCGATCGCAGGGATCAGGCCTGACTCTGCGAACGCTGCAGTTATGCGTTTAGTGTTTTGTAAGTGTCAGTGATCGATCGATACTGCACTTGGGTGGGCTGGGCTGGGCCGGGCGGAGGGGCAAAACGCAGGTGCTAGCAGGTATCTGGGCTGATTCCGCTAACACTGCGTTTTTGGGAACCCTAAACTGCTGGGGACGCTAGTATAGATCTGATCGGATCAGATATTGATCCGTTCAGATACTATACCACTAAGGGAGGCGTATGCTGCGTGCGTGGGTGTTAGCGGTACTGGCGCTAACCTGACGCCTGGGGCTGGTGCTTGCCAGTTCACCAAAATGCTACCAAAAAAACTGTTAGCGATCGCAGGGATCAGGCCTGACTCTGCGAACGCTGCAGTTATGAGTTTAGTGTTTTGTAAGTGACAGTGATCGATTGATACTGCACTTGGGTGGGCTGGGCGGAGGCACAAAACGCAGGTGCTAGCAGGTATCTGGGCTGATCCCGCTAACACTGCGTTTTTGGGAACCCTAAACTGCTGGGGACGCTAGTATAGATCTGATCGGATCAGATATTGATCCGATCAGATACTATACCACTAAGGGAGGCGTACGGTGCGTGCGTGGGTGTTAGCGGTACTGGCGCTAATCTGACGCTGCCTGGGGCGACGCATATCACCGCCGGGCGATCGGGGGGCTAAACCTTTATTCGGTAATAAACGGCGGGTGCCCTGACACTATAAAAAATAAACGAACTAACCAGCGTCAACCGTAACGGTTATACGGTGATCAGTGGTGAAAGGGTTAACTAGGGGGCAATCAAGGGGTTAAAACATTTATTAGATAGTATATGGGGGTCCCTGACGCTATAAAACGCTGACGGCGAACCTAAATATTTACCTCACTAACTAGCATCACCAGCGACACTAATACAGCGATCAGAAAAATGATCGCTTAGTGACACTGGTGACAGGGGGTGATCAAGGGGTTAAAACTTTATTAGGGGGGGTTAGGGGGGTACCCTAGACCTAAAGGGGGGTAATACTCACTGTCCCAACACTGTAACTGTCACAAACTGACACTATGCAGTAATCAGAAAAAAAAAAAAAAACTGCTGGTGTCAGTTTGTGACAGGGGGGGGGGTGATTGGGGGGGGATCGGGGGGCGATCGGGGGGGGGGATCGGGGTGTTTTGTGTGCCTGGCATGTTCTACTGTGTGTGTGTGTTGGTGCACTCACATAGATGTCTTCTCTCCTCGGGCCGGAACGGAAAATACCGAGCCGAGGGGAGATGACATCACTTCCTTTGCTGCTGTTTAGCATACAGCAGCAAAGGAGTGTTCTCATTGGCCGGCGGCGATCGCGAGGGGGGGGCCACGAACGGATGGTCTCCCCCTCATCACCGATCGCCGCTGGACAAAAGACGACCGCCTCGGGCACCGGGGGGGGTCCGATCGGACCCCCCACCCGCGGAAGGCAAATCACGTACCCTGTACGTGATTTTGCCTGTCCGTGCCACTTTGCCGACGTACATCGGCGTGAGGCGGTCGTCAAGTGGTTAATTATAATAGGGATGTGTCAAAATGTCAATGAAACTATATATATATAGCAAAGTTCCGGGGCCCCTGAGGCCTAATGGTGACCGACAGAGTTAGGGACAGCTGACATCCTTCTGTGTAGAGTGTGTAACAAGGCATGGTGGGTGTAATGCAGGTTGAAAGGGTGGGCACCAGACACTTTTTGAATGCAGATTTATTGTCTCTTGAACAGAACTGTGGGAGAGAGAGTTAGGGCCAGGACACCCTTAGATGGATGCAACAATAATTGGCAGACTCCGAGATTTCTATAGGCAGACAGCTATACAGGTGAAAGCCTCCAGCCGGACACCGTTTCTGTATAGGTAGGACCACTGTCTCCTATGGCAACAATCTTGTAGCAATTACAAACGGTACTTGTACTCAATTATTGGCAACACAAACAGTTCTCTTTACACCACAGTCACTCACTATGGATCTTTACTCGACGAACTACCAGTATTTCACTAGACTTCGGATCCACTAGCCACTGGATCCCTTGGGCTCTTCCAATTTTAGTACTCAGTATCTTCCTCAAGCGTCACCCCCACTTCCCTGCTGGGTCCCTGGCTTGGCACTCACAGATACTCTTCAAGCGTCACCCCCTCTGACAAGCTAGGTCCCTGGCTTGGCACTCACTGATGCTCCACAAGCATCACCTCTGCTGTCCCGCTGGGTTCCTGACTTGGCACTTGCTAAAGTTTTCCCACTTCTTCACCATCCCCAGGTAGTACTCTGGTACTGTCCTCCGCTTACGCACAGTGGTCTCCAGTAACAAGGTGGTTAGTCCCTTAGTGGCGACAGCTTACCCTCTACCTCTGACCACAGCTAGTTCCCTGGCCGGCAGAACCCCTACAAGCCCGCAGTCCCAACCCTGCACTGCTTCTTTTGCTTCTGGATAGGCCCTCAGACAGGCTAGCAGCCAGATGTCTCTGGGACAGGCCTCAGGCTTCCGGCCTAGCAGCCCGGGGGAGCGTAACACACGTCCACCCAGGCAGCCGTCCAGGTGGCACAGAAACCCCGTGATCCCCTGACTCCACCCAAATAAATAGGCGATCCAGCAGGCCAAGGGACTTAAAGAAACCCCTGCCAATTGGCTGAGACACCCCACTCATTCATAATCTGTCCTTACTATGCCCTTCACTTATCCAGTGTCACCAACTATAATGCCACCTACTGACAGAGGAGAGAAGTGCAGCAATTACAGAATTAGGGGGAAATCAATTGATCTCCTGACAATAGGCCAAGGCAACTATTGCCTGGCAACTAAATTTGATAGTAACCTGGCTAAACTTCAGGGTGCTACATCCTCCCCCTGCCTAGAAAAACTACATAGAGAGAGAGTCCTGAGAGTGAATGTCTTGGTAAAAACTGAGACGGGTGGGGAAACCTAAAAGGAACAATAATAACAATACATGTGGCATACCACATGAAGTAAATATGCATAACATACACTTATTACTGAGCAAGTGGCATTTCACATAAGAGTAGATAAATAACAGACAGTATATACAGTACAATTTACATGTGGCGTGCCACCCAAGCAATTAAGGGAAAAACAAACAGTAGCCTTATCTCTTACCTATCTATCTAATATATACAGTAGTGAGAGACATAAAAGATTAGCATTGCTATTCATGTCAAATCACTGTCTCTCCTTGTCCAAGGAAGACTCAATGGGTGCAGGAACACCTGAAAAAGAGAAAAAAATGGACAGCAAAGAAATGCATCCTATCCCTATGATAACACAGTGCAATATGTATATAAGTGAATTGGTGTAAATACACCCTATGCTATGTCTAAACTACAATGATCTCTACATCTAAACACAAGTACAGGCGAAAATGGGCCCCATCCTCATCCGAGGATGCCACCCCTTTTCATAGCTATCTTACAAACCATCTCAGTGTTTCCTAACAGATAAATGCATAATGTGAACAGGGGCTCACTCAGGCTGGCACAGCTATCGCCACCTGGTGGCCAGTATATGAAAAAGTCAGTCCATCATTCAAAGTGTAAGGTGAGAACTTGCCCCTTTGCCACAGCTTATTCTACCTAACTAAATATCCCAGTGTCTTTGAAGCCCCAAAGTCCATTAATTTTCATTCGGGGTAGAACATCATTTCCCAGAAGTTACTCTTCTTCTCAGCAAGAACTCCTGGGACAAGAGGCATAACTGCAATCAAGCAACAAGCAGCCAAGCTATGGTGCAAGGGACCGCAATTCTCGACATAGGTCCCCTTGCAGTGGTGATCCCAGTCGGTCCACACAACAGCCGGGAATTGCAAATGAATTTCCTCATTAGATGAAGAAACAAGCATGCTGAATGTCAGATCAACATGTTACTTTTCAAGGGAGGCATACTGGCAATTCCAGAGCATCAACCAGCATGACTTAAGTTGGCACTCCCTGTATCTACCGGCAGCACACAGTTCAACACAGTCCCAGCAATACAGCCAACAGGAATGTCCCCCACTAGCAACACTTTCTACGCAAAAGGTGGAGTGGTTTTCAGCATAGTGTCTGTACTCCACAAAGCACACATTTGTAATCCGTATGGTGTCCATGAAACACAATTAAAGAGCATTCACCTGTAATATCGGCAGTTTCAGGGTGTTTCCTTTGGCATTTACCATAGTAATCCTATGTTTAATGTCCTTGTTTGGCCTGCGAATAATCACACTGTCTGTCAGAGAGCTCACCTTGCTGGTCATGGGATTGGCCACCAGAGGGCGTGCCTGTGAGCAAGCCGGCCTATTTAAGTTTGTCAGGCACTCTGTTCAGTGCTGCCTGATCATCAGCTTCCTGTGCCATAGTTCCTGTTTCCTGTCTTGTCTTCCTGTTTACCTGATCTCCTGACGACCCGGATTGCCCTTGAATTCCCCTGTTTGCTGCCTGTACCTGACCTTGGCCTGTTTGACCCCGCTTTTGCCTGCTCCTATTGTACCTTGCTGCCAGTCTGTTGCCGAACCCAGCCTGTCTCCTGACCATCCTGCTCAGTCTCATCGCCTGTGTTCCAGCCTGCACCTGCTGTTCATAGACTGCTATTCCACCAGCATCTGGACTCTAGTTCACAGGCTCTCATACCACTCCGCACTCCTGTGCTTCCTGTTACCTTACCAGGGGCCGCGAGTCGGACGCGTAAGGGAGCCTACTCTCTGCCCAAGCGGACTCACCGGTCTGGTAAGTAGGAGTCTGATAGTATCAGGCAGCCATGACCGAGTCCGGGCAGGGGGCCTCCCCTATGGACGAACTTTGCAGACACTTGGCAGGATTAACCCAAGCAGTCAAAAGTTTACAGGATGGCTATACCCGACTAGAGGAACGTGTTCAGGCCCTGTCTGCACCTACCAATCCTCAGGGGACTTCGTCTGCAACCGGGGCACCCTCCATAGTCATGCTCCCTCCAGAGCCCAAAGTACCTATACCGGAGAGATTTTTTGGAGACCGTAGTAAATACAGTGCATTCCGGAATGCATGTAGTCTCTATTTTGCTCTGCAGCCTCGGACCTTCTCCCTAGAAGCCACCAAAGTGGGCTTTGTTATTTCCCTGTTGTCCGGTGAGCCTCAAACCTGGGCCCATCACCTTCTGGAACAAAAGTCAGATGCCCTGGAAAATCTGGACGCCTTCTTCTTGGCGATGTCTCAACTTTATGAGGATCCTCAACTAACCGCTTCTGCTGAAGCTTCCCTGCACTCCCTTCGGCAAGGCCGCAGGGCAGCGGAGGACTATGCTGTTGAATTTAGGCGCTGGAGTTCCAATACGGCATGGAATGACGTGGCTCTGCGTCATCAGTTTAGAATGGGTTTGTCCGATCCACTCAAGGACGAGTTAGCACGGGTTAGGATACCTCAGACCCTGGAAGAATTAATTAACCTCTCAATCCAAATTGACCATCGTCTGAGAGAATGACGCACCGAAAGATCTACCAGTGCCTATCGACCCACTTGGATGCTTCCACAGGTTCCCAGTCCTCCTAGTAGGCCTTTGGCTCCTCCAACCTCTCCAGTTTTCAACACGTCAGAGCCTATGCAGCTTGGTCTGCTCCGTCCTTCCTTGACTCCTGAAGAGAAGTTACGAAGACGTAACCTTAACCTATGCCTCTACTGTGGGGAACCTGGGCACTACGCCAGCGTCTGCCCCAACAAGACGCGTAAGTGTCGTTCTTCTGCTCGTATATGTGCTACTATCATGCCAAAACCTAGTACTCACCTTACCATCTCTGTCACTTTGCAGCTTCCCGGAAAGGCTATCCAAGTTCCAGTCATCGTTGATTCCGGAGCATGCAGCTGCTTCATGGACCAGGCCTTTGCAGCTCAGCATGATATCCCACTCCGACTCAAGGCCCAGAGCCTGGCTGTCCACCTTGCGTTCCGGTCCTGTCATTCAAGAGACTATCCCTATAATAGCTACTATAAACTCTCAACACCAGGTATTCCTCCGTTTAGATGTCATTTCCTCTCCCCTGTTCCCTGTCATCCTGGGCATGCCGTGGTTGCTGGGCCATAACCCCCATATCAACTGGGTTTCTGGGAAAGTGGAGTTTCTCTCTGATTATTGCCAACAACATTGCCTGCCAAGAATGGCCCATGAGATACCTCAACTTCTCGGCCTACACCCTGAAACCAACTCACACCAAGCCATCCCAGAACCCTACCGAGATTTCTCTGATGTATTCAGCAAGAAAGGTGCTGAGACTCTACCGCCACACAGGCCCTATGATTGCCCTATAGAGCTGCTACCTGGAACCGAAGTACCCTTCAGTAGGATATTTCCATTGACTGAGCAGGAATTGGATACACTAAAACAATGCCTTGATGAGAATTTAAAGAAAAAGTTCATCCGCCCGTCCACATCTCCGGCCGGCGCAGGCATATTCTTTGTGGAAAAAAAAGATCATTCCCTTCGGCCATGTATCGACTACCGGGAATTAAATCGGATAACGATCAAGAATCGCTACCCCTTACCCCTGGTGCCTGAATTATTCCAGAGGCTAGGAACGGCAACTGTCTTCACAAAACTGGATCTTCGCGGAGCCTATAATTTAATCCGTATCCGGGAGGGGGACGAGTGGAAAACCGCTTTTCGCACTCGTTTTGGGCATTTCGAGTATTGCGTTATGCCCTTCAGTCTATGCAATACCCCAGCCACATTCCAACATTTTGTGAACGACATCTTCCGGGAATTTTTGGATCTCTACGTCATCGTCTACCTCGATGACATTCTCATTTTCTCATCATCACTGACTGATCATCGCAGGCACGTCCGGAATGTCCTCGCCCGGCTCAGGCAACACGGGCTGTATGCTAAACTCGATAAATGTGAATTTGAACTCCAATGCATCCAATTCCTGGGGCTCATCATTTCAGTGGAAGGTATTAAAATGGACCCTCAAAAGGTGTCCGCCATCCTGGACTGGCCCGCACCTACGGACAAGAAGGGGGTCCAACGCTTCGTTGGATTTTCCAATTTCTATAGGAAATTCACCAGAGACTTTTCCAAGATCATCGCCCCCATTACTGAATTAACAAGACAGGGAACCCGATTCTGCTGGACCCCCAGGGCTCAATTGGCCTTTGAAAAATTAAAAGGATTATTCACGTCGGCCTCCATTCTCAAACACCCTAACTCTGCCTTGCCATTCGTGTTGGAGGTTGACGCCTCAGAGGTCGCAGTAGGAGCTGTACTCTCCCAACGTCAGGGCCCCAAGGCCCTTCTGTTTCCAATAGCTTCTTTTTCTCGCAAATTATCGGTGTCTGAAAGAAACTACGATGTAGGAGACCGGGAGCTTCTGGCCATCAAGACGGCTCTGGAGGAGTGGCGCTATCTTTTGGAGGGTGCTGTACATCCTATTCTAATCTACACGGACCACAAGAACTTGGAGTATTTGAGATCTGCCAAGAGACTAAAACCGCGACAAGCCAGATGGGCGCTCTTCTTCTCTCGCTTTCAATTTCATATAACCTACAGACCCGGCTCCAAAAACATCAAACCAGACGCTCTCTCACGAATGTTCCATGACTCCAAAGAAACCGTCCCTCCGGACACTATCCTGCCTGCAGGAAATTTTTTATTACTTCAGAGGGATTTAATCTCCAGAATAAGGCAAGCTTCCACAACTATACCCCAACCCACTGAGACCAGCCTAAGAGATGGTTTACTCTGGCATAAGGAGAAGATCATGGTTCCTGAGAGCCTTAGGGTACCAGTACTAGAGCTTTGCCATGACCACAAGTTGGCTGGGCACTTCGGGGCTCAGAAGACAACCGAACTGGTGCAGGCCACCTTTTGGTGGCCACAGTTGGCCGAGGACTGTAGGAATTACGTCAGTTCCTGCCACACATGTGCCCGAAGCAAGAATATTCGGACGAAGGCCTGGGGCTTACTGAAACCCTTGCCCATCCCTGACAGACCTTGGAAAATGATCGTGATGGATTTCATTGTGGAACTGCCCCCATCCGAAGGCTTCTCCACCATCTTTGTCATCATTGATAGATTGTCAAAAATGGCTCACTTCTTGTCTATGAAAGGCACACCCTCAGCCGTGGAAACGGCAAAGATCTTCATTAACGAAATTGTGAGATTACATGGGGTTCCCTCTAATATCGTCTCGGACCGGGGTGTCCAATTCACCTCCAGGTTCTGGAAGGCATTGTGTGGTTCCCTCAAAATTGAGTTAGCGTTCTCTTCAGCCTATCACCCTCAGACAAACGGCCAGACGGAGAGAACCAACCAAACCTTGGAGCAATACCTCCGTTGTTTCTCGGCCTTTTCCCAGGATGACTGGGTTTCTCTGCTACCAGTTGCGGAGTTTTCATACAATAACTCCCTGCACTCAGCCATCAACCAGACGCCATTTTTTGCCAATTATGGATTTCATCCCTCCTTTCTACCCAGCTCAATACCTGAATGCTCCCTCCTGGCAGTGACCGAGACATTGGAATTCTTCTCTACCAACAACAAACTTCTGCAGGAAACAATGGCCCAATCCCAGGCTTCTTATAAAAAAACGTTCGACAAGCAGAGGCGCGGGGAGCTTATCCTGGAACCTGGCAATCAAGTATGGCTGTCCACAACTAACTTAAAAATGGCTTGCCCTTCTAGGAAACTAGGGCCTAAATTCATGGGACCCCTCTCGGTGAGAAGAAAAATAAACAACGTAGCGTACGAGCTCAGTCTGCCGGACTCCTTCAAAATACACCCGGTTTTCCATGTGTCCTTACTGAAACCGGTCGCTCCTGATCCTTTCCCCAACCGTAGTACCAGTCCTCCTGAGCCTGTTATGATCAATAACGAGGAGGAGTTTGAAATCGAGACTATCCTGGACTGTAGGAAAAGGCGCAATCAAATACAGTATCTTATTAAATGGAAGGGTTATGGTCCGGAGGACAATTCCTGGGAACCAGAAAACAATTTACATGCCCCGGAACTTTTACAGACTTTCAGAAATGTTCATGCCTCCAAGTTGGCACGGCTGGGCATCCGGAGGCTGCCCTTAGGGAGGGGGCACTGTCAGAGAGCTCACCTTGCTGGTCATGGGATTGGCCACCAGAGGGCGTGCCTGTGAGCAAGCCGGCCTATTTAAGTTTGTCAGGCACTCTGTTCAGTGCTGCCTGATCATCAGCTTCCTGTACCATAGTTCCTGTTTCCTGTCGTGTCTTCCTGTTTACCTGATCTCCTGACGACCCGGATTGCCCTTGGATTCCCCTGTTTGCTGCCTGTACCTGACTTTGGACTGTTTGACCCCGCTTCTGCCTGCTCCTATTGTACCTTGCTGCCAGTCTGTTGCCGAACCCAGCCTGTCTCCTGACCATCCTGCTCAGTCTCATCGCCTGTGTTCCAGCCTGCACCTGCTGTTCATAGACTCCTATTCCACCAGCATCTGGACTCTAGTTCACAGGCTCTCATACCACTCCGCACTCCTGTGCTTCCTGTTACCTTACCAGGGGCCGCGAGTCAGACGCGTAAGGGAGCCTACTCTCTGCCCAAGCGGACTCACCGGTCTGGTAAGTAAGAGTCTGATACTGTCCGAGTTAATTTTGCGACCATAGCCCCAGGTCTGCAATACAGAGGTAAACCTCTCAGCCATCTTGGGCGTCACCTGTTGGAAGTCCACCCGGAAAGGGATCCGAAGGAAACTCCGCACAGCTTCATCTATCCAGGAGGTTTCCATGCCCTGGATCTCTTCTTCTAGATGGGCCGGTATGTAGGCATACAGATAACCATACTCCTCAGCCACTTTCTTAACAATTATGCACTGTATTTTGGACAGCCTGGGCAGTGCTTTAGGGTCTCCATAAATGGTTAGGACTGGTGCATCTGGTGCACGCTGAACTGGGTATTCTGCAATAATGTTTACAATCAAACTTAGTCAACTGTGTTAGTTTAGTCAATGCAATTTTAGGAACCCATCTCACCCAGCGATCCTCCTCAAAGGACTTTACAATGCATGAGGAGGAAGTGGCACTGACAGACAACTCAATTTTGACACTGGCCGCTGGCACAGAGGGAGTTTCATCCTCCCCTAAATCACACAGTTGCTCCTCATTACTGTCAGTCCACTTCCCAGTCCATAACAAATTGTCTGAAAACAGTTCAGAGAGTCGACCGGATGAGATATCCGAATTAGAGATGGTAAAGCACTCTTCGCCTGGGAGATAGTTGTGCGTGGAGCTGACTTTGTTTGGCACAACCACGTTGTCTCCCTTAATGGCCACAGATATCACCTCCCCCACTGGAATACCACTTTCACCCTTTGCAGGCTTACCCGACTTCGGCATCTTTTTCCCCGGTGGTTCCGCCATCAAGGAGAGCAGGTGGGCCGGACCCCAGCCTTGAGGGACATCTGAAGCACTGGGTCCTGGAGCAGCCACAGAAACCAGAGGAGCAGCTTCTCTCACAAGCTGGGTGATAGCAGGTGGACTCTCAATGCTGCTCCCAGCCGGGACAGCGACATTCTTGTTCTTAGTCGACTTGCAGTGTCCCGGAGGTTGGGCTGGTGAGACTACCTCAAGCAGGGTTTCCCCGCAGCGTCCACAGATTATCCAAGGCTGCAGATGCGTGGCCAAGCCGGAACACTTACCGCAGATCAGTCCCAAGGCCTCATAGCCTCCAGCCATGTACAGGGCAAGATTACCCTCAGTGTATACCGCACTCCGGTGTCAATTAGAGTACCCTTGGACTCGCCTAGACCAAGGCCAACACCTGGAGCATACATCTTCCCATGCGCCATAGTACTTCCAAACTGCTCCATCTTCTCCAACCCACAACTTGGTACACATGACAGCACTTCCTTATCCTCCTCTGCAGAGCGGGGGCTCCTCCCCCTGCCTAAGGAAAGGTCCAGATACTTTCTGGGAACTTCAGCACCCGCCTCTTTAATGGAGTCTGTTTTAACCCTTGCAGCATTAGCGTAAAGTGTCAAAAGACCACGCTGATACTCTCCCATGAGCAATGAGACATGCTGGTTCTTCCTCACATTGTTGGAAAGCACAATAACACAGTCTATATGAAGTAAAGATGTTACTTGCCACTTTCCCACAGAGCCAGATGAAATCCTGATGTAGCTGTAGCTGGTTGCTATGGGCGACTACTGTAGGAATAACGCCTTTGCCCCACATTGGGCGCCAAATGTAGCAAAGTCCTAGGGCCCCTGAGGCCTAATGGTGACTAATATAGTCAGGGACAGCTGACATCCTTCAATTACAGAATTGGGGGAAATCAATTGATTCCCTAACAATTGGCCAAGGCAAATATCACCTGGCAACTAAATTTGATAGCAACCCTGCCTAAACTTCAGGGCGCACTATATATAGTCACCCCACTGATGAAGTTCTGGAGGAACGAAACATGTAAACTCCTACGCTGGGATAGCACCCCTGTCTTATACCAACCGCCGCCTACACCCTGGTTTCATGCGAAAGCTGTTTTTTTTTTTAAAGCAAATGATGCACTATCCGAAGCAACTATTCTGAACAACTTGCCAGAGATGTATCCTAAGTACCAGAATCCTGGACTTTGATCTCATTGTCCGTTGGACTTTTATCAACCTGCTTTTGATGGTATTGAAATACTGCACAAATTGAAGATCCACAGAAAAATCGGAGATGAGAAATTTCCTGCTGAGGAATTGTATACATTGCACATACACTGGACTAGTGGAGAACTCTGTGCCACCAGCTGGATCCGTGAGTAACCACCATTGAAAAATCACATCATTGTATCAACTGCCTATGGGAGTTTACCTGCACATTGCGGGAAACATAGCATGTGGTTATATTGAACTCACCTGTGAATATATCTGTGGCTTTGGAAAAAGGTAAAATATCGGTTGTAAATGCAGCATCTAGGGACTCATACCATCTCCCCGGTACGTGAATACATATCTCTGTGTTTATTATTGCACTTTATACATCAGGATAAGAAGTATGGGGACTTTTTGCTTTTTGGAGGATTAATACTAGGGATGAGCCAAACACCCAATGGTTCGGTTCGCATCCAGAACATGCGAACAGGCAAAAAATTCATTTGAACACGCAAACACCGTTAAAGTCTATGGGACACGAACATGAATAATCAAAAGTGCTCATTTTAAAGGCTTGTATGCAAGTTATTGTCATAAAAAGTGTTTGGGAACCTGGGTCCTGCCCCAGGGGACATGTATCAATGCAAAAAGAAGTTTTAAAAATGGAAGTTTTTTCGGGATCAGTGATTTTAATAATGCTTAAAGTGAAACAATAAAAGTTTAATATTCCTTTAAATTTCGCACCTGGGGGGTGTCTATAGTATGCCTGTAAAGGGGCGCATGTTTCCCGTGTTTAGAACAGTCTGACAGCAAAATGAAATTTCTAAAGGAAAAAAGTCATGTAAAACTACTATCGCTAACGCCGGCTATAATATATTGTCGGTCCGGCAATACACATAAAAGTTCATTGATAAAAACAGCATGGAATTTCCCCACAGGGGAACCCCAAACCAAAATTTAAAAAATTGCGTGGGGGTCCCCCTAAATTCCATATCAGGCCCTTCAGGTCTGATATGGATATTAAGGGAAACCCCACACCAAAATTTTAAAAAAAACTTGGCGTGGGGGTCCCCATCAAAATCCATACCAGACCCTTCAGGTCTGGTATGTGCACAGATAAGACCCTGATCCGAGCACCCAACCTAGCAGGCCACAGGAAAAGAGGGGGGGACGAACCGTACCAGGCCACATGCCCTCAACATTGGGAGGGTGCTTTGGGGTAGCCCCCCCAAAGCACCTTGTCTCCATGTTGATGGGGAGAAGGGCCTCATCCCCACAACCCTTGCCCGGTGGTTTTGGGGGTCTGCGGTCGGGGGGCTTATCGGAATCTGGAAGCCCCCTTTAACAAGGAGACCCCCAGATCCCGCCCTCCCCCCGTGTGAATTGGTAATGGGGTAGAAATGTACCCCTACCATTTCACAAAAAAAATGTCAAAAAGGTTAAAAAACACAAGAGACGGTTTTTGACAAGTCCTTTATTAATTTCTTCTTCTTCTATCTTCTTTCTTCTGGTCTTCCTTCGGTGTTTTTCTTCTTCCTCCATCTTCTTTTTCTCCATCTTCTTCTTCTCCATCTTCTTCTTCCTCCACCCTTCTCGTCCTGCATCTTCCTCCGGCTTCTTCTCCGCTCCATCCGCACAATCCGCCTCAGTGGGAGTCTTCCGCCATGTGATACTTCGGTTCTTCTGACACTTCTTACATAATGGAGGGCGGGGCCACCCGGTGACCCTGCCCTCCTCTGATGCACGGGGACTTCCCTGTGGCTTTCCCCGTGTTGTCAGAGGGGAGCTGGGTCACCCGGTTACGTAAACAAATCAGGACAAGGGATTGGGTCACAGCTTGCTAGCACAGTCCCAGAAACAAATTGCTTGGTATTACATCTGTTGGCTTTAACCCTTTCTGGCCCTGGGGAATGTAGAAGTACTCACACTGTCCCCAAAAATCCTGCTGCCTCAGAACTGTTCAGGCCTCCTTCTGTCCTTCTGTTCTGCCAGGGTGTCTTCCAACCAAGACATTGGGATAGTAGAGATCCCTCTGTACTTCTTGGTTTCTCAGCTCCCAGCCTGGAGGCATAGCCCCCCTCAGGGTCCCCTCCCAAGCTAAACGACACAGCTTCCTCACTCCATCTTCTACCTGACTCCCATGCTGGCCAGGCTCCACCAAATTTAAGGGCTGATCCAGCCACCCTGCCAGGACCTTCTGCCTGAGGGTTGGCCAGATTCCCTTAAGTATGCAGATCAGGGTAGCCTGGCCTCCGCCCATTAGCTTCCAGAAGCTTCTTCAAGCTTCTAGAATGAGGAGAAGGTTTCAGAGGCCTGCCCTGTAGAGCTCTCCAGTCTGACCTAGAATAACCTGACCCATTTACAGACTCGCACAACTACCATGAGTCATAAAAAATAATTTACCTACACTAGTCTAGGCTGCTACAAATATATAACCCTAAGGCCTGAAAATTTTAAGGGTTCATCTGGGGAAAAAGGGTTGAGGAAGTCTGGCTGAAATAAGGTAAAAGTATGATCTTAGGAATTCAAATTACAGAGCATGGCTTAACCGAGTATGAAGGAGGCAAATGTTAATGTAATAATTACAAAGTTAATATTAATCATAATTATCAAAAAAAAATCTTCCTACCTCGATATTCTAACTGACTTCTTCAGCTCTCATGCAATCAAGGAACACTAGGCTGGTAAATACAGCTGAAATATTTCAGTGTTAGATTGCACTTATTCCTCTAAGTATGTCTTTTAATGTGTACCTAAAACGAATAACAAAATCTATTGCAGCTTATCGGCCCTTAGATGTGATAGCCGCATTCATTTTTTTTTTTACTATTTTTTCCTTATTTTCACCTATTAATCTTGATAGTAGCACACTTTCTTCCTCTACTGTATACGGTATATGGAAGAGCAGCATTGTCATCCTAAAACTGAAAGTGTGCCATAATATAGAGGGGAGGTGTTCTGTAGTCCACAGAGCTGAACTCAGGCAAGACTGATAACAATGTTTGAGATTTCAGAGCAGGAAAATGCTATGTTGTCTGCTTACAGGCAGTAAGGTGCTCAGTGGATTTCTGGCATATAAACAAGTTTTTCTGTAGTTGCAGCAATTTATTTGTAGTGAAGATATGGTATACTATATAGTGGATGTTTTTATTTATTTTTATTTTTTTTATTTGATTTTAACTTTATTTTACATTGTTACTTAGCAAAGATCAGTGTTGTTTTATATATTTTGTGGTTGTTTCAGGTGAGCCTGGTCTACTTATTGCAAAAATTATCAAAAGTAACCCTTTTGGCGGGTATGCAGGAAATGAGTCTCAAACCAAGAAAAAGATCATTCAAAATGTATTAAAAAAGGGAGACATGTACTTCAACAGTGGAGATTTGGTCGTGGTTGACAAAGAGGGTTTTGTCTACTTTCATGATCGAATAGGAGACACATTTCGGTAAGCTCTCTCTTTGTCTATACTCATAGAACATTGTGTAGGCTCAAATGCAGGCTTTTGTACATTTTTAACAATGTCATGTATCCCCTTTTTTACCATAATGCTGTTTTTAAAAAAGTTTTATGTAGCAGGATTTTAGATTCATTAAAAGGTATCTGTCCCTAAATTTTTAGCACCCACATTGTGACTAGGTTTTGGTCATCCAGCTGGACATGGGTACAAATAGTTTTTCAGTATGAATAATCAATAGAAATACATGTTAATATAATTAATAATATTATTTATTTATTTCTCAAGATGTGTTTTTTTTTTTATTCTTTGCTATTAGGAAGGAAAACATACTTAATCGAATTAGATTTTACTTGTAAAATTAAGGACAATACCAATTGCAGTCCCTGGCGTTCTACAAGGGTTACAAAAAGAAACCTTTCTAAAATATTTAAAATGAATAAATATACTACATAGATCACCGCTGCTGAAATCATTTCTTAAACGTGAGCCCAATTTTTTTTTCAGATGGAAAGGGGAGAATGTAGCTACTACTGAAGTGGAAAATATTGTATCAACAATGGACTTCATTGAACAGTGTAATGTCTTTGGAGTTCCAGTGCCTTGTAAGTGTGTTGTGTAAATTTTTTTCAAGACTTGATCCTTTTTCTGGCCATACCTTATGTGTATGTTTTATTATACCAACATGCCATGTGTACTCATAACATTCATATGCTTACTGTCCTGCATCAGCTAATATATGCATATATATATATATAATGCCACTTAAAAGCGTGAAACATTACTGAAAACTTCATAACTCTGCACATTGGCTAGATCAGGGGAAGACAGCCTTAAAGAGGTGGAGATCTACCTGAACAACATGGGAGAAATCAAGGATCATCGGGCAGTTTCACCTCCTCACACCTGGTATAAACCTCTAATTGCCGTACTACCCTGCTGCAATCATGTGCAATGCATGGCAACCATGGGTGGTGAAGGGGGTAAAGAGGCAACATATCACCTCCTCACCACCTGTCACACGTTCGGATCGCTTTTTAGGGGAGCAGCAGTGTCTGCTGCACTTGTGAATTAACCATTACTTGCATTCAGCAGAGGCACCCTTAGGTCTCAATCACACGTAAAGCTGGGGGGTGGTAGAACCCTGTGGTTGACTCGTGGATTCTCTACCCCCTTTAGCTGCTGAGGCAGCAGCCAAAGGGGTACACATGTCGCAACAGGAATTAAGCCTCCTGTTGCTTTTAGTGGGTGCTACCGCCTGCCAATCGTGACCCATTCAAGTAAATGGGGCCACTCTGCAAGTGCCCCCCAACTGCATGCATTTGTGGGGTCCAAGAGGTTAAAGCAGTTGGAGTGAGAGCGAAACAACACTGCCTGCTTTAACCCCTTGTTTGCTGTACTGCACAAGGTTGCAGGGCACTTGCAGAGCGGTCTCATTGACTTGCTACACCCACCAACCATGACAGGGCTTATAACTCCTGCTGCGACATCGGTACACCCCTGGCCACTGCAGTAAAGGGGGTGCAGTTGAGGCAAGGGTGATATAAACACGTCTTAACTATGGGGTTTTACTAACCCCCAAACTGCAAATGTAAATGAACCCTGTTCTGAGCCCCCTATAAGGCTGCTTTCACACTGATGTGCTGCGGTTTACCTGCATAGTGGGTGCAGAGCAATGCATCTGCGACTTTCCTGGGTTAGCTTACCTTTGCCATAGACTTCTATTATATCCTGCAGGTATGTTGCACTTTCTGAAAGTGCAACAAAGCCCCTGCATTCAGAAAGTGCACCAAACCCGCAGGATATAATAGAAATCAATGCTAAGCACAGAAAACCCGCAGGAAAGCTGCAGGTACACTGCACTGCAAAAGCTGTGAAAGCAGCCCTATACTATTATACCCAGTGTAATGCTTTACACTGACTTGAAGATCTCTTCTTTCCTGCTGCTGGCACCACTCTGGAGACTGCTAGCTGGGATAAGAGGTAGAGTTGGTATCACTCTGCATGGGACAGAAGTCAGCACTACAGAGGAGGCATCGGCTTATACGGCTCTTGCTCCATACTACAGCTCCAACTTTACCAGTAGTCCCTCTGCCATAAAATCGGTAGATCTCGGTCTGGGTTTGTTGACCCGCCATTCTAGAGCATCAAACAGTCACCTGTCTGCGATCCACTGGTACATTACGATCTACAGGTTGCTGACCCCCGGGCTAGATGTTAAAAATTGTTATCTCTATTTGTTACTTTTAGAATCTTTTTGCTGCCATCTTTGTTTTGCTTTACCCGTGATCCATGCACCTGTGCTTAGTTACCCGTGTCTAACATTCCTCTGTAGACTAAGATGAGGATCTGTGGTTGTATGCTTTGCAATACTTGTATTATCTTATTTTTTAGATGTTTGAATTTTTAATACTCAATTTTTCATGGTTTCCAAGATGCTGTGGGACTAAAATTCCCAGTATGCTCTATAAAGTGAATAGTGCTTAAAATTAGCCACTTAACTTACAGATGTGTAAACCCACAGGAGTTAGAGAACTTCTGGCCACTTTTTTCAACTCTAGGACCAACTTGGCAAAACATCATGGTGCTACATGCTTTTTCCAAACAATATAAAATGTAGAAAAAAAAATCCATCTTTACAAATATTAAGCCCCGGTTGACACCGGTGCAACTTGTCATGTGACTTGACAGTTTAAAATTGCATGGCAAGTCACAAACTATATGTGCCTATGGAACCATTCAAATCGATGTGACTCCAACTTGCGCTGATTTTGAAAAAGTTCCTGCACTATTTTTGTCAATTTCATGTGCGATTTGCATAGAAATCTGTGCATAAAGTCACACATGTCGGCAAGCCACACAAAAAAAAAATCACACTGCTGCAGTTTTAAAATTGTAGTGTGATTTCAAAAGACAAATTCAGTGTGAACCATGGCTAATGCAACAATTTGTACAAAACTTTTCTACAAGTGATAAATTACATTTTAACTAAACCAGCTTTTTCCAAAATGTTAAGCCTAGTACACACTATTAGTTTTTGGTTTTTTTTGTTGAATCCAGCGGGCTGAAGAGCTCAGGAGGATCCGATGTACTAATTATCCAATGTTAGTACATCGATCTCTCTGCTGAGCTATTGTGTTCTGACTCCTCCCAGAGCCCACCGGTCAGCACTCTCAGCCATTGGCTGAGAGCGCTGATCAGATGCTAATCGGAAGACCTTTTTCAGTCATGGAGATTTCCTGAAGACACCATCTTGATGTAAGATACCTTGAAACGTGGGTTTGTCACTTCCAGGGCCTATGTGATATATTTATTATTTAGTATTTGTTCATTATCAGTCAGTGCCTACCTTTATAAGTTTTATTTATACCACAGGTGGATTTATTCCATTTAACCACTTCAATACTGGGCCATAGTTTAATGACATCCGCAGATGGGATCTCCCATCCTGGGCAGGCGTCATATGACATCCTTGGCTTCTCGCCACTCCTGCAGGCCCCCGGTGGCCCGCATCATGGCAATTGGGGATGAGGGGTGTCCCTCGGATCCATCTGAATACCTGTCACAGCCCATCTGAGTACCTGTCACAGTCCATCTGAGTACCTGTCACAGTCCATCTGAGTACCTGTCACAGTCCATCTGAGTACCTGTCACAGTCCATCTGAGTACCCGAGTACCTGTCACAGTTCATCTGAGTACCCAAGTACCCGTCACAGTTCATCTGAGTACCCGAGTACCTGAGTACCTGTCACAGTCCATCTGAGTACTTGAGTACCTGTCACAGCCCATCTGAGTACCTGTCACCACTCATTAGAGTACCTATCTTTGGCCCACCAGAGTACCCAAGTACCTGTCACCAGGCCATCAAAGTACCGGAGTACCTGTTACCAGCCCATCAGAGTACCAGAGTTCCTGCACCAGCCCATCAGAGTACCCGAGTACCTGTCCCCAGCCCATCAGAGTAACTGAGTACCTGTCACCAGCCCATCAGAGTAACCGAGTAACTATCTGCAGCTCATCAAGGTACCCGAGTACCTGTCTCCAGCCCATCAGAGTACCCAAGTACCTATCTGCAGCCCATGCCTCATAGAATATACGTTGGGCAGTTTGCTTTCCAAAATGGGGTCATTTTGTGGGTAATTCCACTGTCCTGGTGGTCAAGGACCTTCAAAAGTGTGATAGGTAGAAATGAAATGAGATGTGTAATTTATGCTCCTAGCATGCCTAAAGGTGCTACTTCAATGTTGGGCCTCTGTATGTGGACTGGCTGTGTAAAAGTCTCACACGTGTGGTATCGCCATATTTAGGATGAGTAGCAGAATGTGTTTTGGGGTGTAATTTTTGCTATATACATGCTATGAGTTAGAAATATCTTATAAATGGAAAACTTTGTGTAAAAAAACAAAATAGGTTTTCATTTTCTTTCCACGTTTTCTGAAGACTTGTGTAAAAAAATTAAGCGTTCAAAAGACTCATAATGCTTCATAGAATATACGCTGGGGTGTTTTCCAAAATGGGGTCATTTTGTGGGTAATTCCATTGTCCTGGTGCTCCAGGGCCTTCTAAAGTGTAATACCGCGTACACATGATTGGACATTCTGACAACAAATGTTCGATGGGAGCTTGTGGTCGGAAATTCCGGCCGTGTGTAGGCTTCATCGGACATTTTTTGTTGGAATTTCCGACAACAAAAATTTGACAGCTGGTTCTCAAATTTTCTGACAACAAAATCCGTTGTCGGAAATTCTGATCGTGTGTACACAATTCCGACACACAAAATTCCACGCATGCTCGGAATCAAGCAGAAGAGCTGCACTGGTTATTGAACTTCATTTTTCTCGGCTCGTCATACGTGTTGTACGTCACCGCATTCTTGACGTTTGGAATTTCCAATACCATTTGTGTGACCGTGTGTATGCAAGACAAGTTTGAGCCAACATCCGTCGGAAATAAATCCACGATTTTGTTGTCGGAATGTCTGATCGTGTGTACGCGGCATAATAGGTCGTTAGGAAATTAGAGGTGTAATTTATGCTCCTAGAATGCCTGACGGTGCTCCCTGCATGTCTGACCTCTGTATGTGGCTAGGCTGTGTAAAAGTCTCATACATGTGGTATCGCCATACTCAGGAAGAGTAGCAGAATGGATTTTGGGGTGTCATTTTTGCTATATACATGCTTTGAGTTAGAAATATCTTATAAACTGACCACTTTGTGTAAAGAAAAAAATACGTTTTAATTTTCTTTCCACGTTTTCCGAAGAAAAAAATTAACCATTCAAAAGACTCATTATGCTTGCTTTCCAAAATGGGGTCATTTTGTAGGTAATTCCATTGTCCTGGTGCTCCAGGGCCTTCAAAAATGTAATAGGTCGTTAGGAAATTAGAGGTGTAATTTATGCTCCTAGAACCCTTGATGGTGCTACCTGCATGTTGGACCTCTTTGTGTGGCCAGGCTGTGTAAAAGTCACACACATGTGGTATCGCCATACTCGGGAGAAGTAGCAGAATGTATTTGTGTGTGTAATTGGAAGTATGCATATGCTGTGTGTGAGAAATAACTTGTTATTATGACAATTTTGTGGGGAAAAAAAATTCTTCATTTTCCCAAGAATTATGGGAAAAAATGACAACTTCAAAAAACTCACCATGCCTCTTACTAAATACCTTTGACCAGTGACGTAGCGTGGGTTGTCAGCACCCGGGGCAAGGCAAGTAATTTGCGCCCCCCCCTAACCTGCGGACTTTTAGCTATCCCTGAGTCCCTTCAAATACAAGTACTACTGACCTACCTGATTCCTATACTGACCACTACACTGAGAACTACACTGTCCACTACACTACATTGTCCACTACACTGACCACTATACTATACTGTCCACCATACTACACTATACTGACCACCATACTACACTATACTGACCACTATACTACACTACACTGACCACCATACTACACTGACCACCATACTACACTATACTGACCACTATACTACACTGACCACTATACTACACTACACTAACCACCATACTACAATGACCACCATACTACACTATACTGACCACTATACTACACTGACCACTATACTACACTACACTGACCACTATACTACACTACACTGAGCACCATACTACACTGACCACTATACTACACTACACTGACCACCATACTACACTACACTGACCACTATACTACACTACACTGACCACCATACTACACTACACTGACCACCATACTACACTATACTGACCACTATACTACACTGACCACTATACTACACTACACTGATCACCATACTACACTATACTGACCACTATGCTACACTACACTGACCACCATACTACACTATACTGACCACTATACTACACTGACCAATATACTACACTATACTGACCACCATACTACACTATACTGACCACTATACTACACTACACTGACCACCATACTATACTACACTGACCACTATACTACACTGACCACTATACTACACTACACTGACCACCATACTACACTGACCACTGTACTACACTACACTGACCACCATACTACACTATACTGACCACTATACTACACTACACTGACCACCATACTACACTATACTGACCACTATACTACACTGACCACTATACTACACTGACCACTATACTACACTACACTGACCACCATACTACACTGACCACTGTACTACACTACACTGACCACCATACTACACTGACCACTATACTACACTACACTGACCACCATACTACACTACACTGACCACTATACTACACTACACTGACCACTATACTACACTACACTGACCACTATACTACACTACACTGACCACCATACTACACTACACTGACCACTATACTACACTACACTGACCACCATACTACACTACACTGACCACTATACTACACTACACTGACCACTAAACTACACTACACTGACCACCATACTACACTACACTGACCACCATATTACAGTACACTGACCACTATACTACACTATACTGACCACCATACTACACTGTCCACTATACTACACTGACCACTATACTACACTATACTGACCACCATACTACACTGTCCGCTATACTATACTATACTGACCACCATACTACACTACACTGACCACTATACTACACTATACTGACCACCATACTACACTGTCCACTATACTACACTGACCACTATACTGACCACCATACTACACTGTCCACTATACTACACTATACTGACCACCATACTACACTGTCCACTATACTACACTATACTGACCACCATACTACACTGTCCACTACACTACACTACACTGACCACTATACTACACTATACTGACAACCATACTACACTGTCCACTACACTACACTGACCTCCATACTAAACTACACTATACTAACCACTATACTGACCACTATACTACACTGTCTGTTATACTACACTGTCCACCATACTACATTATACTGACCACCATACTACACTGTCCACTATACTACATTACACTGACCACCATACTACACTATACTGACCACCATACTACACTGTCCACTATACTACACTGTCCACTATACTACATTACACTGACCACCATACTACACTATACTGACCACCATACTACACTGTCCACTATACTATACTGTCCACTACACTGACCTCCATACTAAACTACACTATACTGACCACTATACTATACTATACTACACTAAACTGACTACCATACTACACTGTCCACTATACTGACCACCATACTACACTTCACTGACCACTATACTATACTGACCACCATACTACACTATACTACACTGACCACCATACTACACTGTCCACTATACTGACCACCATACTACACTACACTGTCCACTACACTATACTGACCACTATACTGTCCACTACACACCATACTAACCACTATACTACACTGACCTCCATACTAAACTACACTATACTGACCACTATGCTAACCACTATACTATACTACACTAACCACTATACTGTCCACTATACTACACTGTCCACTATACTACACTATACTGACCACCATACTACACTGTCCACTATACTACACTATACTGTCCACCATACTACACTACACTGACCACTATACTACACTATACTGACCACCATACTACACTGTCCACTATACTATACTGTCCACTACACTACACTGACCTCCATACTAAACTACACTATACTGACCACTATACTATACTACACTGACCACCATACTACACTGTCCACTATACTGACCACCATACTACACTTCACTGACCACTATACTATACTGACCACCATACTACACTATACTACACTGACCACCATACTACACTACACTACACTGACCACTATACTACACTGTCCACTATACTGACCACCATACTACACTGCACTGTCCACTATACTACACTGTCCACTATACTGACCACCATACTACACTACACTGTCCACTACACTATACTGACCACTATACTGTCCACTACACACCATACTAACCACTATACTACACTGACCTCCATACTAAACTACACTATACTGACCACTATGCTAACCACTATACTATACTACACTAACCACTATACTGACCACCATACTACACTGTCCACTATACTGACCACCATACTACACTACACTGACCACTATACTACACTATACTGACCACCATACTACACTGTCCACTATACTACAATATACTGACCACCATACTACACTGTCCACTATACTGACCACCATACTACACTAACCACTATACTACACTATACTGACCACCATACTACACTGTCCACTATACTACAATATACTGACCACCATACTACACTGTCCACTATACTGACCACCATACTACACTGACCACTATACTACACTATACTGACCACCATACTACACTGTCCACTATACTGACCACCATACTACACTACACTGACTGACCTCCATACTAAACTACACTATCCTGCCTACAGTCTCTCTCCCCCCCCCGCCAGTAACAAGACTCTCCCTCACCTTCTTATCTTGGCCTGCATCGATGCGGAGGAGGAGGAGAGGACAGCGGTGGCTCATATTCTTCTCTCCCCTGCGCTCTGGCTGCAGCCATGTTCAGTGTCCAGCGCCCTGTGATTGGGCGTATGGGGGGTCATGTGCGGAGGCGGGACTTCAGGAGCAATCTAGGACAGGCCAGCCCTACGCCTCACATGACCCCCATATGCCCAATCACAGGGCGCCGGCCACTTAACATGGCGGTCGGGCCGGGGACACAGGATCGAGAAATTAGGAGGAGGCAGCCAGTGACACATACTGGCGCCCCCCTAAATGTCGCGCCCGGGGCCACGGCACCCCCTGCACCCCCCACACTACGCCACTGCCTTTGACTGTCTACTTTTCAAAAAGAGGTCATTTGGGGGATATTTATACTTTCCTGACATTTCAGGGCCTCAATAATTGTGATCAATTTTCAATGATTTGCACCATAGCTTGTAGACTCTATAACTTTTACAGAGAATAAATAATATCCACTAAATTGGGTTATTTTTTACCAAAGAGATGTAGCAGTAGAAATGTTGGCCCAAATTTATGAACAAAAATGACTTATTTGCAAAATTTTATTATAGAAACTAAAAAAAGTGTTTTTTGTTTTTCAAAATGTTTTTTTTCACTTATGCCGCAAAAAATAAAAAACCCAGTAGTGATTAAATACCGCCAAAAGAAAGCTCTATTTGTTTAAAAAAAATTATAACAATTTTGTTTGGGTATAGTGTTGCATGACTGAGTAATTGGCATTCAAAGTGTGAGAGCGCTGAAAATTGGTCTGGGCAGGAAGGGTGCGTAAGTGCCCTGAGTTGAAGTGGTTAAAGGGGCAGCTACTATGCACGGTTTTTAGTTGTTAATTTTTTTAGATGCGCCTTACATTGGAAAATTTTTTGGTATAACCCTGGTATCGTTTTTTTGCAGCAGGTGGCTTGCTGACCACTGAAGCCACTGGAACACTTTTGGAGGCAGCGGGAGGGGACATCCCCCTTCCCTCTCGCTGCTTGCCAGTGTTTCTCGGGCTTACCGTTTCTGTCAGTTTGCCTGAGAAACGATCTGACGATGCGGCAGGATGCTCCCATAGGAGATCAAAGAGTGGATACTCTTTGATCACCTCTATGGCCTTGGAGGACAGGAGCAACATCATGACGTCACTTCTGGTCCAGGCTGGAAGTCAATATTTTTTTTTTCTTAATGCAAAAGATCAAAAATAAAGTTGTTTTGATCTTTTGCTTTTTAAAGATAAAGACGAGAATTGGGGTCTTTTTGACCCAAGATCTCTCTATAAAGAGAACCTGTCATCCTTATTTCTATTACAAGGGATGTTTACAGTCCTTGTAATAGGAATAAAAGTGATTAAAAAATAAATTTTAAGTGGACAGTGTAAAAATAAAAAGTAAAATAAGAATTATTTTTTTTAAAAGTGCCCCCATCCCTCCATGCTCGTGCGGTATCGCCGCGAACGTTAGAGTGAGCCTAATAATTCTAGTGCTAGATCTCCTCTGTAATGCTAAACAGGTGTTTAAAACATCGCCTATAGAGATTTTTAAGTACTGTAGTGTGTTGCCATTCCACGAGCATGCGTGTGACATGTTAGATATCTATTTACTCTTTCATCATTTTATAAAAAATTAGGGAACATATTGTGTTTTTTATTTTTATTTTATTCATGAAAGTGTATTTTCCAAAAATATTGTGTTTGAAAAACTGCTGCGCAAATACCGTGTGACATAAAAAATTGCAACATTTGCCATTTTATTCTCTAGGGTCTCTGCTAAAAAAAAATGTATAATGTTTGGGTGTCCCAAGTCATTTTCTAGAAAAAAATACTGATTTAAACTTGTAAACAAAAAGTGCCAGAAAAAGCTTGGTCTTCAATTGGATAAAGGTGACTAACTGTACATAAAATGTAATGCATATTTGATTGTTATATTATATATATTGTTATCATTTTCAGATCATGAAGGAAGAATTGGAATGGCATCAGTTACACTAAAAGAAGGCAGATCATTCGATGGTGAAAAACTATATGCAAAAGTTACAGACTATCTTCCCAATTATGCCAGACCTCGTTTTATCAGAATACAGGTGAGAACTTTTTTAGCAGCATGAAATCTACTAATATCCCTAAGGCACCATGCATACAAGGCTCTTATTAACGCCTTTCTCCAGACAGGAGAAAAGCAGCGTTAAAAATGCGCTTAAAGCCACAATTTTCAAATATGTTTTAGGTGCATCAAGCATTTGGGCATCCATCCATTTTATTGGCCAGGTTATGAACTTATTCTGGCTATTGGAATTAACCACTTCAATACAGGGCACTTATACACCTTCCTGCCCAGACCAATTTTCAGCTTTCAGCGCTGTCGCAGTTTGAATGACAATTGTGTGGTCATGCTACACTGTACCCAAACAAAATTTTTATCATTTTGTTCCCACAAATAGAGCTTTCTTTTGGTGGTATTTGATCACCTCTGCGGTTTTTATTTTTTGCTAAACAAATAAAAAAAACAGAAAATTTTGAAAAAAATAAAAGTTTTGCTTTTGTTTCTGTTAAAAAATTTTGAAAATAAGTAAGTTTTCTCTTTCACTGATAGGCACTGATAGGGCGGCACCGACAGGCATTGATAAGGTGGCACCGATGAGGTGGCACCAATGAGCGGGCACTGACGGGCACTGACGATGGGCTCTGATATGCGGCACTGATGGGCACTGGTAGGCGGCACTGATGGGTGGCACTGATATGCAGCACTGATGACCATTGATAGCCGGCACTGATGGGCACTCATGGGTGGCACTGGTGGGCACTGATAGGCGACACTGATGGGCACTGAAAGGCTGCAAAGATGGGTTCCTATGGGTGGCACTGATAGGCTGCACTGATGGGCACTGCTGGGCACTAATAGGCGGCACTGATGGGCACTGATACGCGGCACTGATAGGCATCCCTGGTGGCACTGGCAGTGGTAGGCATTATGAGTGGGCACTGATTGGCAGCTGCCTGGGCATTGATTGACAGCTGCCTGGGCACAGATTAGTATTTCCCTGGGGGTCTAGGGGGCATACCTGGTGGTCCAGTGTGGTGGCCATCCTGGTGGTCCTGGGCGGCTTCCCTGGTGGTCCTGAGTGGGATCCGAGGGGGTGCTGTGCTGATAAACAATCAGCACAGACCCCCCTTGTCAGGAGAGCAGCCGATCAGCTCTCCTCTACTCGCGTCTGTCAGACGCGAGTGAGGAAAAGCCGATCACCGACTCTTCCTATTTACATCGTGATCAGCCGTGATTGGACACGGCTGATCACGTGGTAAAGAGTCTCCATCAGAGACTCTTTACCTAGATTGGAGTTGCGGTGTGTCAGACTGACACACCTCAACAATGATCACTGCGATGCGCGCCCCCGGGGGCGTGCAGCGACTTAATATCCTGATCACGTCACATGACGCCCAGTCAGGATATTGAAACCACTTTGTCGCCGTCATTCTGCTATATGGCGGGCGGCAAGCGGTTAAAAAACACTCAAGAGCTAAACATGCCTAGCATTTAGGCACCCTTTTTCGGCCCAAACGCTCCTCTCCTGAACACGATTTTGGTGCCATCAGATTTCTGCCCCTAAACGCCCCTGCTTCTATACACCTGTAAATGCCTGTGTGAGCACGGATGCATAGGCTAACATAGAGGGGTGTTTAGGGGAAGAAAAAAAAAAACGAGGCGTTTGACAACTGCAGTGAGGCCTTCAAATGCAATTTGGATGTTTTTACTTATGGTTTAGAGGCTTTAAGTGCAACATGGTCTTAACTGATTCAATTAACTGGCAGTGCATACTTAAAAGATAACTCCACAAAAAAAGTAAATAAAAAAATAGCATATACAATTGCTAAATAAGCTTTATTGTAATTGAATGTTATTAAAATCCGCTGATGCACTGCAAGTGCATCAGTGGATTAATAATGAAAAAGTCACATTGAGTGTCCATGCACACTGGCCTTAAAAAAATTGCTGCTTCTACAGGAGTTTTGTGTGTTGCCTGTATAAGCAGCTCAATGTTATCCTATGTGTCCATGCACATTAGGACGTTTAGAGGCATATGTTAAGCTCAGCGTTTATTTTAAGCTCAGCGTACAATGCATTGTACATTGATCACTTGGAAGGGCTTTTTTTTTCTAAACAGAGGTAAAGTTACTCCTTAACCGCTTGCCGACCACCCGCCGTGAAACAGTGGCAGAATGGCTCCCCAGCACGAATCGCCGTAGCTGTACGGCGGCCACTTTAAGGGGTATGTCCGCCGGGCACACAAGATCACTCCTGACAGAAACACAGAAATCCATATTCTGACAGCAGGGGAGAGGAGACAGATCGTGTGTTTCTAATATATAGGAACACCGATCAGTCTCCTCCCCCAGGCAGTCCCACCATCCCCCTGTTAGAACACGCTAAGGGAACATATTTAACCCCTTGATTCCCCCCTAGTGTTAACCCCTTCCCTGCCAGTGACATTTATACAGTAATCAGTGCCTATTTTTAGCACTGATCGCTGTGTAAATGTCAGTGGTCCCAAAAAAGTGTCAAAAGTGTCCGATCTGTTCGCATGTCACAGTACCAATAAAAATCACTGATCGCTGCCATTACTAGTAAAAAAAAAATGTCATCAACCCATCCCCCATTTTGTAGACGCTATAACTTTTACGCAAACCAATCAATATACGCTTATTGCAATTTTTTTTTTTACCATAAATATGTGGAAGATTACATATCGGCCTAAACTGAGGGAAATTTTTTTTTTTAAGAAAACAAATTTAGGGATATTTATTATAGCAAAAAGTAGAAAATAATGTCTTTTTTTTTTTTAAATTGTCGCTCTTTTTTTGTTTATAGCTCAAAAAATAAAAACCACAGAGATGATCAAATACCACCAAAAGAAAGCTCTATTTGTGGGAAAAAAAGGACGTCAATTTTGTTTGGGTATAGCGTCGCACGACCGAGTAATTGTCAGTTAAAGCGACGCAGTGCTATATTGCAAAAAATGGTCCGGTCAGGAGGGGGGTAAATCCCTCCGGGGCTGAAGTGGTTAAAGAGGAACTGCAGTCTGCTCACATAATTTCTTTGCCATTCTGAAGCTCCCCTCCAACCACTTTACATATTATTTTATATATACTGTGATTATGTACTTGCCAAATATGCTTCAGAAATTTCCCTGAACCAAGTCTGGCTGCATCATTTTAACTGTGGGCAGCTGAAGCTGTTGCCTGTTCACTTCTTGGATTTACACACCTCCAGCTCTGCAGCTCTCATTGCCCCTCCTATGACTTATTCCCCCCTCCCTTCCTGCAAACTCTCACAAGAGTTAGAGAGAGAGCTGTGCGTGATGTCATAAGCCTAGGCTTTTTGCCAGACAAGAAACAGGAAGTGGGCTGTATATATTTACTGGCAGAAAAAAAATGTTTTACTATCCAAAGTTAAAAAACGACAAGGGCAGCAGATTTAATAGATGGAAAAATGAAAAAATTACTGAAGTTCCGCTTTAAAGTGGGAGTAAACTACCATGCATGATTTTTACCTTTTAGATGTACCGTTTAAGAGATATTTACTTTACATGCAGCTGGTGACGTCACCAGCGCATGCACTCTGAAGAAACAGCATACCCTTCAGAGTCCTGTGCTATAAACGGCGGCGGCTCCGGTCACTTCACACGGAAGGAAGACGGGTGAAGATAGGAGCACCTTCAGTGGTGACAGCGAGTTGCTGAAATGCATAACTTCAGGGTAAGATTCACATAATGTGCTAGTATGAAATGGACACTAGCACATTATTCCTTTACCTTGCAAAAAAAAAAACAAGAACAGCGATTTTCTATCGCTTTAGTGCTCCGTTCACACTTCGTCTAGCGGGAACTAATGTTCTCACTCGCAATTTTGTGGGGGTGATTTTCATGGGATTCTACTTGTCACGCATAGGGCTGCCAGTCACTTGAATGAGCTGTCCTATGCGCATTTGTTGCGGCATAGAAACTTAGGACCCAAACTTTGGCCCTGTACCAGGTGCATTTTTGTATGTGTGTTTTTGTTGGACCACAATCGTGCCAAATTTGCACCGCATTTGGGACACGTCACATGTTTTGCCTGCGATTTGGAGTCGCTGACAGAATTGCACCAAATGTGCCCGTGATTCCTAATCGCCCAAGTGTGAACAGGGTCTAAGATATTTATAAACAGAAAAGTTAGTGCTACTACCCATATACCAAATAGATAGCAGAGCTCCTGGGTGCTCGATCCACAGTTGCTGGCTGAGTAGAGTAATGTAGAAAAAATGATCCGCACTCCGGTTGTTGCTCTTAAAATTTCTTCATTTTATTGAATAGCCACAGTGAACAAACGCAGATTAAGTCGGTTGACGCGTTTCAGCCTATAACGCCTTAGTCATAACCACATTACAGACAACTTTGAAATAAATAGCTCTAGAGATCACAGGCTTCAACCATTGATTATCTTAATTGACCGCAGGCAATTATCCAAAAAAGAGAATCGGCTGGGTGATCCATGTATATGGCATTAATTTTCACACACCTTGTACTGATAATATGCACATGCATGTAATGTATTTATTTCAAAGTTTTATGTCTGTAATGTGGTTATTACTAATGCCGTGTACACACGAGCAGACTTTCGACGGACTGAACTCAGAAGGACTTTCGACGGAGTTCCGACACAACGGACTTGCCTACACACGATCACACCAAAGTCTGACTGATTCGAACGTGATGACATACAACTGGACTAGAACAGGGAAGTTCATAGCCAATAGCCAATAGCTGCCCTTACATCGTTGTTCATCTGTCGGACTAGCATACAGACGAACAGATTTTTTGACCGGACTCGAGTCTGTCGGAAAGATATGAAACATGTTCTATTTCTAAAGTTCGTCCGATTTTTCGACAGAAAAGGTCCGATAAAGCCCACACACGATTGAATTGTCCGGCGGATTTGTTCCATCGGACCTTTGCTGTTGAAAAGTCGTGTGTACACGGCATTAGGCCTTATAGGCTGAAACGCGTCAACTGACTTAATCTGCGTTTGTTCACTGTGACTACTCAATAAAATTAAGACATTTTAAGAGCAACAACCGGAGTGCGGATCATTTTTTCTACATTACTCTACTCAGCCAGCAACTGTGGATCGAGCACCCAGGAGCTCTGCTATCTATTTGGTATATGGGTAGTAGCACTAACTTTTCTGTTTATAAATATCTTAGACCCTGTTCACACTGGAGTGTGGATAATTTTTTCTACATTACTCTAAGATATTTATGGCGTTGACAAAATGGTTTCAATTTGTGTTGTATGTAAAAGGAAAGAGAAACCATGCCACCGACTAAGCGTAGTAGTTTATTAGTTCTAATAAAAACAAAGGAAATATGCACTCACTGTGTGTAATCCAAAAAGTTGCATGCAAAGACATGCACGGAGCAGAGGAGGAATGGAATCAGCTTAGGGCATACATGACAGGGTGAGAAGGGGAAACGGTCGTAAGGGGTTAACATATTTATTAAAGTAACATGTTATTATTGGCAATTGCCTTATTGGCTCAGAGGAGGGTGTGATGGGGTGGGGCCAGTAGTAAGTTGTCCAGAAGGGAAGGTTCCGGGACACTTACTGAGAGAAGATCATCAGAAGAGCATCTGCTGTCCTGGTTCCTGCGATAAAGACAGACAAAACAGGCCCCCCTGCTAAGCGCACGCCAGCTTCTGCAGGGGACAGTCCTGGGAGGAATTCCCATCACAGGCGGAGCCCACGGAGGGGGTGACACTCACCACCGCAGGTCCACGGTCACCTCCTCCATTGTCCGGGTCCGGGAGCATGCGGCTGCATCCACTGGCGATGTGCTGGTCGGTGAGAGCTACAGCTGCGGGTGCCATCCTGTCTCCAGGTTCGTTCGTCTCCTCGTGGAGGAGACGTACAACGGGAGAGGTCGGGCACGTCTGCCCTTGGTGCCAGGAGGTCAGCGGTGTTTACCTCTGGGTCCCGGCCGGGTCCTGGGAGGAAGGATGGAGCTGTGAGCGGTGATGATGCCGGTGGGAGGCGGAGATCCAGCACGACTCGGGGGACGCCTCGGAGCCATGGACAGAGTTCACAGCAGGAATCGCCTGCTGCTGTGGAGGGGAGGAGCCGAACGGATGAAGGGAGAAGAGACTGCAGCCCTGAAGCTCGGCGTTCTGAGGGGGAAATGAGCAGTGAGAAGGACGGAGAGCTGAAGGAGGAGAGCCGTACTGCATCCAGGGATCCCGGATCTGCGGCTGGGGGGCCCCTTGGTCCTGTGCAGCCTGGTGAGTCCCCTTCTAATGTTATGTCTGTTCTTTGTCCTTCTGTCTTTTCGGGGTCAAAGGTCAGGGGTCGCGTGGGTCGGGGGTACGCGGACTTCAGGGGTGAGTGGGAGTGAGGTGTTAGCATGTTTGCGGGAATTGCTGAGCAGGTTGGAGGGGTCGTTGAGGGATTGGGCTCTGGTGACGGCGTGCGACCAGCCGGGGGGACAGGGGGTGGCGGCACAGGGGCCATCCCTCACGCCAGTGGTGCAAGTTGGCACGCAGACGGAGGGTGCCGAGCTTGGACCAATAGCGATGGCAGAGAAAGAGAAGGAGACGGACAAGACGGCGGATCAGGTGAGATTGGCAGATTCGGCGAAGTGTGAAGTGTACGTTTGCTTCAAGGGACCGCTCGGCACTCATCTTAAACAGGAGGTGCATGACAAAATCTGGAAAGGGCAGTATGTGGAAATATTTTCCCTTCTCCCCTTAGAAAAATTCAATTTGGATAATGTTAAATCAGACGAAAGCAAAAAGGGGGAGGAGGAGCAGCGGAGATATCCGCTTACCCCGAGTACGTTTGCCAATTGGTTGCAGGCGTTTGCCATTTTGGCCAGCGTAATTGGGGAAAAGGTGCCTGACAATTGTTTGGTGCTTTTTTGTTATTTGGCTGCGATTGGGGAGGCGTATGGCGGTACGGCATGGCTCTGTTATGACGAGCAATTTCGCCAGCGGAAAGCCATCCGGTCATCTCTTCGTTAGGATTACAAGGACATCGGCCTCTGGATAAAGTTGATGACTTCTGCCAGGGCGGGTACTTCGTTTTTTTTCCAGGAGGGGCTGGCGGGACCTCCACCTCTGGTACGCCGGCCGCTAGGAAGAAGGGGTTGTGCTGGCAGTTTAACGACAGTTCCTGCCATTTTAAGCACGAATGCGAATACAAATAGGTACACTGGTCGGGAGGCGGCTCAGTTCGGCAATGCTTTACCCGGAAGTGGTATCGGAGAAACTTTTTAAGGAGGTGGCTCTGGCGCGCATGAGCGGCCCCTTTTCATCTGCGCCTTTTCCGGTTTGGTTGTTTAGCCTTTGGGTGGTCCCAAAGAAAGACCCCGGGAAATTCAGGAGGATCCATCATCTTTCTTATCCTAAGGGAGCCTCTGTCAATGATGTTATAGATCCGCTTTCGTGCCCGGTTACCTATACATCGTTCCATGCGGCTATCTCTTGGGTGCGTCGATATGGCCACGGTTCACTATTAGCCAAGACGGATGTGGAAACAGCTTTTCGGCTGCTTCCGGTTCATCCTGACAGTATCCATTTGTTGGGCTGTCACTGGCAGGGCTCGTATTTTGTCGATCGCTGTTTACCAGTGGGCTGTTCAATTTCATGTGCCCTGTTTGAGACCTTCAGCTCTTTAGTTAAATGGGTGGTGCTCATTATCTGGATGATTTCTTTTTGCATCGGGCTTTCGGATTCTCGGATTTGTGCGATTCTTTTGGAGACCTTACAGCATATATCGGAATGCTTCTGTCTCAGACAAGACAGAGGGTCCCACGAACTGGTTTTTCTTGGCATTACGATTGATTCGTTGGCTATGGAATGCCGGCTGCCGTTTGAAAAATTGGTGGCGCTAAGGAGGGAGGTCAGGGAGGCCTTTGGTCGACGGTAATTGCAGTTGCGGGAATTGGCAGTCGTTACTGGGTAAACTGAATTTCGCTTGTCGGATCATTCCGATGGGCAGGATTTTCAGTCGCTGGCTGGCGGCAGCGACTTCAGGTGTTGGTGTACCACAGCACTATATACGGTTGACCAGAGAGCTCAGGGCCGACCTTCAAATTTGGGATCTTTTTTTAGAATCCTATATTGGATGCTCCCTCTGGATGGCTGGTCCAGTGAGCAATGCAGACTTGGTTTTGTTTACCGAAGTGGTAGGTTCAGCTGGCTATGGAGCATTTTTCCAGGGGAAATGGGGTGCGGAAGGGAGGCCAGAGCAGTGGCATTTGGCTGTCTTTCTCAAAAATCTGATACTGTTGGAGCTGTTTCTAATCGTCCTGGCAGTTGAGATATGGGGGGAGGCTTTTCGCAATAAAAAGGTTCGCTTTCACTGTGACAATATGGGTGTGGTGTCAGCAATCAATTCTACATCTGCTTCTTCTCCACCAGTGGTGCGCCTCTTGCTTCATTTGGTTTTGCTCTGTCTTTGCCTCAATGCTTTCATTTATGCTGTACGTATTCCAGGAGTTTGCAACAAAGTGGCAGATGCTTTATCGTGATTTCAGTGGGACGAGTTTCGTGGGTTGGCACCGTAAGTGGAGCGACATGGGATGCCTTGTCCCCGGGGGCTTTGGAGGATCGCTTTGGAGTCGCCACTAGATTGCTTCAGGATTCGTTGAGTACTGCAAGCTGGAAGGCTTACTCAAGGGCCTGGAAATAATGGATTTCCTTGTTGGAGGAGGTAGGCACTGGGGGGGTGGAAATTTTTTGAATGGTCCTTTATTTTGTGAGTCGCAATTTCGGGAGGGGTGTATCGGCTTCTGCGGTGGATCGAAAATTGTCTGGCCTGGCCTTTTGTTTCAAATTGCTGGGGGTACAGGATTGTGCTAAAGCGTTTGTGGTACGACAGGCCATGAGAGGGTATCGTAAGGGTCGCCGAGCGATCAATTTACGGTGCCCTGTGTCTTTTTCTGTTTTAGGTGCTATCTTGGGTCAGTTAAGTAAGGTCTGTTCGTCCTCTTATGAACAGACTTTGTTTAAGGCGGCCTTTCTGGTGGCCCTTTTTGGGGCTCTTCGCATTAGCGAGCTGGTCAGTCCTTCAAAACGGGTAGCTGGGGGTTTGATGGTGGAGGACGTTGCTTCCTCAGTCAGGATTTTGATTCGGCGATCCAAGACTGACTAGAGTGGCAATGGCTTGCTGGTACGGCTTTTTGGGGGTAATGGCTGGTTCGGCCGCGGACTGGTGGTGCCCTGTTCCTACATTCGGATGGCTCGTGTCTATCTAAATTTCAATTTGTAGCTATCTTCCGTACATACCTGGCGGCAGCTGGGTTTAATCCTCTTGAGTATGCTTCTCACTGCTTTCGTATTGGGGCGGCCACTGAGGCGTCCCGGTGGGGATTGGATGAGAATATTATTAGACGCATTGGTAGGTGGGAGTCCAACCGATTCCGCTCATATGTTAGGCCGTATTTGCTATAGACAATATTATGCGGGTGGGTTTTTTCCTTCTACTGTACTGCTGTTTATGTTGTTGTTCCTAGGTCCTGTTGGGGTGCACTGTGTTTTCTTTTCTTTTCAGGTGCCCCGAGATGCCTCATTTGGATACTGGGACATTCTTTTTTGTTTGTGTTTTGTGTTTGTGTTTTGGGGGGCCAGGAGGGCAGAGGTTAGACTCAATGGCAGGCAGTTAGGTCTGTCTCGTGCTTTGGGTAACGTACGTTGGATCGGGGTCCCGGGTATGCTATGGGGCCGGGTAGTCCCGGAGGTCACTCACTTTGCCAGGTTGTATAGGGGCCCCGATATTCTGATTCTTCACGTGGGGGGCAACGATTTGGGCCTCCGCTCCAGTAGAGAGCTTATCAGGGACGTAAAGTTTGACTTTCTTCAACTTCAAACTGCGTTCCCTGGTATGCATATTCTCTGGTCAGATGTCGTGGCTCGTACGTCTTGGCGGATGGCCAGATCGGTCAAAAAAATCAATAAGGCACGGGTCAAGGTGAACAACGAAGTAGGGAGGTTTGTTGTTCAGAAAGGGGGTTTAGTCATGCGACACCTGGATTTGGAGACTGACACCTGGCAGTTTCTTAGTGGTGATAGTGTCCACCTTAATGCAGTGGGTACTGATCTGTGGCTGTTAGATTTGGAAGATGGGCTACAACGAGCTGTTCAGGTGTGGAGGGGCGCCCAAGTGTAAGGCTTTACACTTGGGGCGCTGTGGCAGTTGGGGTCCTTGATGGAGGTCTATTCATGGTTATTGGGAAAACGGTGGGGATCCATCTGAGGTATGGAGTCCTCGAGTGGGTACGGTACAACACATATCATTGTTAAGACCAGTGGGTGTCTGAGGTCAGCTGGTTTAGGCTCCGAGCCGTTATTTGCATTTGGGGTCACAGCCCAGCTATCTGGTGCCTCAGACACAAAATAAATTTGGCAAGGTGGCACCGTCAGGAACCTCCAATCTTGATAGCTGGATAAGTCAGTTATTGTTAGGTTATGTTTATAAGAAAGTGTATGTTTAATAAATAGGCCGTGTTCGGCCATTTTAACTCCACTTATGTCTTGCACGGTCATTAATGATAATTAGAGGGGGGAAGTGGGGATTACAGAGGTAATACAGTAGCAGGTGAGCTCTTGCCTACCCTAGACATGCAATTCCACTAGATGGAAGCCTTTTCCAAGCCAAGACACTTCCTATAGCCTCGTGCAAGGAACCAGAAGGGCCACTGATAAACTATTAAATTGTGGTGCTGTTTCTCTTTCCATGTCTTTTACATACATGTAAGTCTAAAAGCAAATATCACACCAATCCTTCAATCTGGAAACAATCTGCTGACTCTGATGGTGCTCATTCTTTATATTCATAGAGGAATATGGACTTTTGGATTATGGACTTGTGTAGGATTATGTTACATTTATGATTTCCCTTATCTCTGGTCACATTTGTACACACTTTGGTTGAGTTTTGAGCCTTCTGGCGTTTTGTTCATATTTGTGCTGGGGAGTTGTGCGTTTGCACATACATACATGTTTATAATAATTTGTTGACCATACAGTTTGAGCACATTAATAAAAACATTTGTAATGTATCTAAAAATGTGACCACACTGATTACATACAGTACTAGATTTCACATGCATAGAAAGGTAAAGGATAAATCTAATTTAAAGTGGAGCTCCACCCAAAAGCGGAAGTTCCGCTTTAAGACTTCTGCCCCCCTCCTCTTTCAGTACTAGCACTTTTGTGGGGGGGGTACCCGATTTTGACAGGTACCGGCTCCCACTTCTGATCCGATCGCCTAGGTGATCGGAAGTAGAAGTTCTTCCTTCGCCTCCCTCCCTGCAGTCTTCTGGGACACGTGACTTGTCCCAGAAGACTACGGGACCATTCACAACAAGTAGCACAACTCACGCATGCACAGTAGGCACCTGGCTGTGAAGCTGCAAGCACTCAGACGGGTGCCCATACTTAAGATGCCAGCACTAAAGACAAAAGATGAAATGTCAAAACGGCTGAGGTGAGCCTATCACTGGATCGTGAGACAGGTGAGTGGCTGTTTATTAAACGTCAACAGCTATAGTTTTTTGTAGCTGCTGACTTTTAGTTTTTACACAGGAGCCTGGAGTTTTTCTTTAATTTTAATGGGAAAAAAATTTAGCAAATAAAAAAAATATAGCACGTACAATTGCTACACAAGGAATATTGTAATTTAATGTTATTAAAAAAATATCTTTTCATTTTAATCTGCAGCACTGTAATTTTCTGTAAAATCCAATGTAGTGTGGCAACCTGGAGGACTTCTGTACACAGTTGGTATACAAAACTCATCCAAAAATGTTATTTCTTGCAATTCAGATTTTAGGCACCCCCTGCAATTACTTCTAAAGGGAAACAGACACTTCCCATCCGAACACTGAGTGTGCACTAGCTGATTTTATTGAATCAGATCCTCCCATTCAGTATCAGTATGCAAATTACATGGTTAAAAAAAAAAACAGCTATTTTTTTAGGAGCAGAAACAGGTTTGAATCTGCAACACAATTTGGTAAAATCTGCATTGTACATTGATCACCCAGAGGGGTTTTTTTTCCCAGTAAAATTAGACCAGCCACAGATGGTTCGAATCTCGCCAAGTTTAGCAGGCACCGACTGAGATTTGAACCATCTATGGGCAGGCTGATTTCACCCAAGTCAATCCATCAATTGACTTGGGTAAAACAAGCATGTCGTATTTTCACATGTGATTATTGCCAGCAGCTATAGCCACTAGGGTTGCCAAACAGCTAGGGGCCTTTTAGGTTGCAAAGAAGCTGCATGTTCTGCTATATGTGCTTACCATTAACATATACATTTATTCACATCAGCCCCATCTTCAAGGAGCCCATAATCAAAGGTCCCTATCTCATATGCATACCGTACATACACAATCACTCATACAAGGGACAGTTTGGACTGGAGTTAACCTACCAGCATATCTTTGAGGTGTGGGAGGAAACGAGCATAGGGAGAACATGCTTTGGCCATAATTTGAATTAAGGATTCAGTACTGCAAGCAGAGAGTGCTAACCAAAGAACCACTGAATGGATCACACATATAATTTTTAAAGTATAATTCCAGTTTTTCTTTAGGCCACTTCTCCTCCCATTTGTGGACAAAATAAAAGTTATCAAAGCACAACAATGACACCCCCCCATAGATTGAATTCTTCCTGTTCCTGTGATTCCAGGCTGTCAATGACACACCCCCATATAGTGCACTCTTCCCGTTCCTGTGATTCCAGGCTGTCAAAGACACCCCCACACCCCCAAGAGTGCACTCTTCCTGTTTCTGTGATTCCAGGCTATCAATGACACAACCCATAGAGTGCATTCTTCCTGTTCCTGTGATTCCAGGCTGTCAATGACACCCCCATAGAGTGCATTCTTCCTGTTTCTGTGATTCCAGTCTGTGAATGACACCCCCCATATAGTGCACTCTTGCCGTTCCTGTGATTCCAGGCTGTCAATGACACCCCCACACACACACACACACACACACATAAGAGTGCACTCTTCCTGTTTCTGTGATTCCAGGCTGTCAATAACACACCCCCCATAGAGTGCATTCTTCCTGTTCCTGTGATTCCAGGCTATCAATGACACACTCCCATAGAGTGCATTCTTTCTGTTCCTGTGATTCCAGGCTGTCAATTACACACCCCCATAGAGTGCTTTCTTCCTGTTCCTGTGATTCCAGGCTGTCAATAACACACCCCCATAAAGTGCATTATTCATATTCCTGTGATTCCAGGCTGTCAATAACACACCCCCATAGAGTGCACACTTCCTGTTCCTGTGATTCCAGGCTGTCAATGACACACCCCCATAGAGTGCACTCTTCCTGTTCCTGTGATTCCAGGCTGTCAATGACACACCCCAGTAGGGTGCATTCTTCCTCTTCCTGTGATTCCAGGCTGTCAATGACACACCCCTGTAAAGTGTGCTACCAAGCAGCCTGGGCTTGCAATGGAAAGCTTATGATATAGACCATGACATCCCACATCATAACATACACACCAGTCTAGACAGGAGCAAGAACTACCCACCGTCACCAATGGGGAGGGATCCAGACTTGTGACATAACTGCAGTGGATACACTTGGTTTTAGGGTAGGTATCCTGGGAATTTCCAAAATGTATTGCAAAAAAGGGGTTCAGGTGTCAGGTTTTTACTGATATCCTCAAAACCTGTCCCGCTAACCAGATTTTAGCAAAAAAGGAAACTAAGGGAACTCTCCAACAGCAACACAGACATAAATAAAAAGTTTTGCCTTTAGTTCTATTTTAACACAAAGTGAATGGAATTGTGATTGTGTGACTAAAAGCAAACATTTTCACTGATTTCCTTGTTTATTTCATTCAGGATTACATGGAAGTGACTGGCACCTATAAACTCAATAAAGTGGAACTGGTCAAGGAAGGCTTCAACCTTGACGTAATAAGAGATCCTCTGTATTTCTTGGATGAAAATGTTAAATCTTATGTACCAATGACTAACAATATGTATCAAGCCATTTTGGAGAAAAAATTAAAACTGTAATGTGATGGTACCCTATAATGGTTAAGTTCCCATCTCTGGGCAATCATCAAACCCCTTCCCACCCCCTTCAATCCATCCTGCACATTTTATTTTTCCTACCTTGTAAAGCAAGAAATACTCACGTGAGTCTGCAGTCCTGATCCCTTGCCTGCGCGGCTTTCAGGTTCCGGGGGCCCCTGCAGATACACCCACTGCAGCTGGTCCGCTGATGTCACTTCTCATCATAGTCCTGAGAGGACCCCGCCACTGGACAGCCAATAGAAAGTGTCAACATCACGCAGTCATTGACATGGACACTGAAAGAAGGTCCCCATCTCCTGTAAACAGTAGAAGAGAGAAGATAAGGATAAGAGTGTCATGTGACTGCAGCTTTAGGTGAATAAAAAAAGGCAGGGATGGTGTAGGAGGTGAGGAATGGGATAGATGGAGCCCGAAGTTTTGCTATAATTGACGTGGCTTTAAAATTAATTTAGAATCTGACGATCTAGGAGCCAGCAGCCAAATCTTTGAGCTATGTGAAGTACCTGCTGTAGGTGTAATGTACGGTGCTATAAATGGTTGCATACTAAGCCCTGGTTCACACCTATGTGTTTTTTGGTGCTTTTTTGCAGAAACACACTACAGTCCATTTAGCATGGTCTCCTATGAGACACGTGCACAGAATGTGTATAGAACGCCCCCCAGAAACATAATTTCCTGCTTGTGTGATTGGCACACTGATTTTCCCAGAAGTTTACACTAAGATACAAGTCAGATATCAGGCATCCCCTGCAACAAAAAATTCATTTTTAAACATAAGATGCATTGTCATGTATTGTGATAACGCATTTACTCTGGAGCCTTTTAGTGCAAATTGCCACAATCCATAAGTGTGACTGGGCCAAAACCTTCAATGGATCAATTTTAACCCACATATTTGGTTCTCAAATGACTCTAGCTTGCTATGAAATACATTATATAATCTTGGTCGATTGTATGTGTAAGTTTAAAAATAATTTTTGAAATAAAGCCAACATTTTCACATGAGCTGGTCCAGTGATTTTTATTTTTCTTTATTATTTAAGCCCCATATTTTGAGCTTCACCTGTGAGTAAGTGTGTTAATGAAAACAGAATACCTTCTCTTATTTTACCCATTGTTCTGCATTCACTGATTTGTAGCCCACCCGCTATAACTGTGCCATTCTGTTGTATCCACAAGTCCATTAGGAAGAAATCTATCAAGACACACAACCCTACATACATGTGGGTGGGCACAGATCTAAACACACCTTAGCATGGCTCAGTCTTTACTGCTAGTCATTTCTTATTCTTCATCATTTCAGACCTCATTACATCAGCATTGCAGGTTCTCATTACACCTAGTCACACTGAACTTTTAGTAAATAATACAGTATGACCTCCTGTTAGAAATTCTAAATATAGCCCTACAGAACAGACAGTGCACAGTTCACATGGGCTTTGCTGCTTAACTGCAGACCGGAAACCAAAACTTTCAAAGAATAGACAATAGAGTATACAGTACCATAGATGCAGCTACAAACTTATAAACACTGCCATCTACTGGCTGATGTTGTTGTTGCACAAAATTCCAATGAACATTGTATTCCAGTACTTCCCAGGGTCTTAGTGAGCTCACACCTGTCTAGTGCTGCCATCCTGCTGGCAGCAGGGTACATTTAGTCCTATATCATTTAGTTTCACCACCTCCAGAGGAATTCAGTCTCATGTAAGGAACTGAGAACAATGTTAAACTTTTATTATCTTTTGAACAAGGCTCAAGGATGTGATTTGGTCAGACCTGCCAAGGAAAGTGGTTAAAAGATGGGAACGGCCCATAGGTTTCTGACACCGATATTTTTTACATAACATTTAACTTCCAAGTCTATCCTTATTTGCAAATAAACCATATAAAGATCCAGTTGTTCTTGATTACAATCAAGGTACCCCAAATTGAGCACTTTCTACGTTCGTTAATGTTGAAAACACATCAGTAGTGATAGGGAAGGTGCGGTGAGTACGCAGACAAGGCGTTGGTGTTGCATGAAGGGTTAGTGATAGATTTGGAGTTACACAAATGATTAGTGTTGGGCATACCTCACAATTTTTGAGATGGGAACGAGAGACACCTATTAGCAAAAGTATGTAGGCATAGGACACACCCCCTGTCACACCCCCTTAAAGGAGAATTATACCAAAAAGATGAATAGTTAAACCCGTAAGTGTTTTTCCTACCACTACTATTCCTTTATACTGGCTTTTGACATTTACAAATGCAGCAATTTAGAAATTGGATGAAAGGTCTAGCACCAGGAAACACCTTTAGAAAGATAAATACAACTATATAGATCAGACCAAAATGAGGGACAAATGAGGAGGAAAGGGGGACAGAGGGACTTTGTTCCAAATCAGGGACAGTTGGGAGCTATGATGTTGGGGTTTATCATTACAGGAAGGGTTAGTGCTAGATTTGGGGGTTACTAAAAGGGTTAATGTTAGGTTAGTGTTACAGGCAGACTAAGGCCTAGTTCACACTAGCATTGAAAGCAAGAGTTTGAGGAGCATTTTTAATGCCCCTCAAATGCCTATGCAAATGATACTATGGAAAGACCACAGTGCTGTTCACATTATCAAAATGTTAGCATCACCTCGCTTAAAAAATTGAAGCTTCATGCTGAGTTTGAAAGGAGTGAAAGCACTTCAGCTCCTTCCATTCAAGTCTATAGTAATGCGCCACAACCACGTCAGCATGCGTTTGCGGCACAGATGCAGTGCGGTAGTACATTACAGCTATTATTCAGTTTTTGTGGTGTGGTTTTAACGTGCTGCAAACGCGCATATGGTGTTTGGGGAGCTTTTTAATGCTCAATAAACGCTTATCAACCACACCTATTAACGCGCATTGCCGATATAGGCGTCAGTATTTTGTGAGAAACAAGTGTGAACAAGCCCTAAGTTAGATTTAAAGTGATTGTAAACGATCACCTTGTAAAACAACCCATTCATTTTAAAACCGAAATGAAAGGAAAATTATTTGTGTACAGATATAAAAAATATTAAAAAAATATTCTAAATACCATATTTATCGGCGTTTAACACGCGCCGGAGTATAACACGCACCCCAAGTTTAGGAGGGAATTTTAAGGAAAAAAACTTTTAGGAGGGAAGTTTAAGGAAAAAAACTTACATTTAAATGCCCATCAATGCAGCCTTGTCAGTGTCATTGCAGCCTTTTCAGTGTCAGTGCAGCCTTGCCCCAGTGCAGCCTTGTCAGTGCAGCTTTGCCCCAGTGCAGCCTTGTCAGTGCAGCTTTGCCCCAGTGCAGCCTTGTCAGTGCAGCTTTGCCCCAGTGCAGCCTTGTCAGTGCAGCTTTGTCCCGGTGCAGAATTGTCAGTGCAGCTTTGCCCCGGTGCAGAATTGTCAGTGCAGCTTTGCCCCAGTGCAGCCTTGTCAGTGCAGCTTTGCCCCAGTGCACCCTTGCCCCAGTGCAGCCTTGCCCCAGTGGTCAGTGCAACCTTGCCCCCAGTGTCCATTACATGCTTGCCTTGGACAGATCGCCGCCGACATACACAAAGCGTGTAGTTTTAAATATGCCGCCGTGGAGTTCGGAGGGACTCTGTGACTGGGCGGAGCCAAGATACACATAGCTGAGTGTACTCGGCTCTTCTCATTGCCGCTCACAGTCACGCCCAGTCACGCCCTATGATGGACATAACATAGGTCCAATGGCGGAACTGGGCGTGACTGTGAGCGGCGCCGGAAAGAGCCGAGAACACTCGGCTATGTGTATCTCGCCTCCGCCCAGTCACTGTGATCTCGGCGGCGCTCGTTCAGCGCCGCCGAGTCCCTCCGAACTCCGCGGTGCCATATTTAAAATTACACGCTATGTAAATGTCGGCGGCGATCGCACCGATAGATCACAATTAGCGGGGATCGGCGTATAACACGCACCCACGATTTTCCCCTGATTTTAAGGGGAAAAAAGTGCGTGATATACGCCGATAAATATGGTACCTTTTTTTCCCTTTCTTTATAAGTGATCACATTCCCTCTGTTCTCAGCTGCATAAGAGCTGGGGGAAGGTAAAGCAACAGTACACTGAGTTTCCCAGTGAAAGGCTGTGCGGGGGGACCAGTCTGATCATTGAAAGAGAGCACACCGAGTTCCCAACATAGCTGGTGTGTTCTCCTGTTTAGTGTGGTCAGTTTTTGATAGGAAAACAGAGGCACTGTCAGGAACACCAGGGATTTCACACAAAAGAAGCAATACAAAGAGAACAGGATACTTTTTCATAGTACAACAGGCACATATCAAGAATATGAAATGCGGGGGTAACAAACACTTTAACGTTACAGGGTGTATTATTGTTAGTGCAAGCATGTCTGGGAGTTTAGCATTAAGGTTGAGATTACAGGGTTTGATAATTAGGGTTAGTGTTATAATAATGAGAGGGTTAGTGGTGCTTCGGGTAAAACCTTATCCTGTGCACTGTGCCCAACGTGAGTTGTTTTTTTTTTTAACAGATCTATCACTTTTAATGGTTGCGTTGAATATTGCATTAGTATTGGACACTTTGGTGCTGATTTATGAAAGCCGTGCGCCATCAGTAGAGGCTCACCGCACATTTTCATATTTACAAAAACGGTGCGCCGGGAACAGATCGCAAATCCCCCATTTACTAAAGCGATCTCGGCGCACGGGAGAATGCAATCTGTACGCCACTATGGCGCACGGCATCTCCAATTCAATATTAACAGAAGAAGGAGGTGCCAATATTATGGGGTGATGTTGGGTGATATAAAGAAGTTTAGAAACAACTGCCCAAGTAACAAATATGCCCAAAATAGAATGAGAAAGTAACTTTTTCAGAGAAAGCCTGCTGTGCCCGCAAGTACGTTTAATATTGCGTAAATTCAATGTAAGCAGTGCGCATGCGGCTCTTGCGCTCGCTCAAATGCGTTTGTTCACTGAGCGGCCAAAATCTTAGTAAATGTTAAGCAACGTACATGCAATTGCGTGGGTTGAACCGGTGCACCTCTAAACTTGACATTTTTTTTTGTTACGCTGGTTCACCTTTATGTATTTGTTCCACCACTTCCCACCCGGCCACTGCACATATGCGGACGGGTGGGAGCTTCCTCCTTCTGAGTGGATGTTCAGGAACGTCCCTCAGAAGGAGGGGGATCACGCGCGTGCTTTCACACGTAGTGTCGCGATCCCGATGCGCTCGTGTCCCCTGAACACGGCGTATCTCCGATCGGCAGGAGCGCTCTGTGATTGGCCCTCCTGATCACATGACGGCTGTGTCCAATCAGAGCCGTCATGTGATGTAAAGAGATAACTGGTTGCTAGGCGATCGGCTCTCCTCTCCTCTCCTCACACGGAAGTTGTCAGTGAGGAGAGCAGAGCAGATCGCTGCAGCCAGCCGGCAATCAGTGAGTATGAGCCGTTTTTTACAGCTTTTTACACAATGATCACTGGCACAGTGTCCCCACACATGTAAACACACAATGAAAGCACACAATGTCACCAAAATATTGTCCCCAAAACACTGTCCCCACATATGTAACACTAAAATCATATGTCCCAATGATCATCTGCACCCATATGTACATGATCATCTGCGCACATCTGTACATGATCACACATACCAATTATTATACACTTAACTGGATTTTTTTACCAAAGACATGTAGAAGAATACCTTTTGGCTTAAATTCATGACAAAATTCGATTTTATTGGATTTCTTTTAAAACAGAAAGTAGAAAATATATATTTTTTTAAATTTCCACTCTTTTTTCCACTTATATCGCAAAAAATAAAAAAATTATTTGTGAATAAATACCACCAAAGAAAGCTCTATTTGTGTGAACAAAATGATAAAAATTTTGTTTGGGTACAGTGTTGCATGACCGTGCAATTCTTTTTGAAAGTGCAAGAGCGCTGAAAGCTGAAAATTGGCCTGGGAAGGAAAGGGGCAAAAGTGCCCATTATTAAAGTGGTTAAGGAGATTTGCACACAGGTCATGTTAGCATGTTTTGTTGCCAGCCTGTGACATGCACCTTTGGTAAAGTTATGTAAAAAGACTCTCGCTCCTCCTAAAAGGGCATTTAACCTTCCCCCTCTAATGCATATGATTTCCTTGGGCTAGCTTTTGCTTTTAAAGGGGAACTCCACACTCCATTCTCCAATGCTCTTGTCACCCCCATCTAACCCCTTGGATTTCCATGGGCAAACTTTTGCTTTTAAAAGGAAACTCCACACTCCACTCTATTCTCCAAAGGCTATGAGCTGCCTTCAACAATCCAAACCACATCCTTTTTCAGAGCATACAACAGGACCAGCTAGGAAAGGGACGAGAAGAGCAATCGCCCAACCCCCTCCTGAACCATACAAGGCCACATGCACTCAACATAGCTGGCTGCCTTTGGGGCATGTTGGGCTCAGCTCAATACCAACTACAATGCACTTTGTACCCACTAGTTTAAAGGGGATTTCCACATTCCATAAAGCCCCCTGTCTGCAGCCCCCCACAACCACAGCCTAGAGTTGTGTGGAAGAGGCCCTTGTCCCTCCGAATATGGGAACAAGGTGGTTGACTTTTGGGGTGCCCAAGCCCCTCCTGCCCCCAAGCATCTGCCCCCCTTTCATGGGCTGGTTTGCTGTGTGTTTGGCTAGGGGTTTGTTAGTGTGTGGGAGGGGCAGAATCATTTTTGAGTTTGCGGTGGGATTTTTGTGGGGGTTCTCGTTCTCATTTTAAGCCTTAACAGACCCAAATGGCCTTGTATGTATTGGGGAGGCAGGCTATTTTTTGTTTTGGGTTAAAATCTTGCAGCTGCACTGTAGATCTGTAAGTTTTCTCTAAAGCCGTACATCTTTGAAGCAGCATTTTGCATACATGCTACAGATGCACCACTTTACAGGAAGAGTAAGCCCCCCCCCCCCCCCAAGTTACTAGCTATTAAGCAATTTTGCATTTTTGAAGGCACTTCTCCTTTTTTTCATTTTTGGGGTTGTTCAAATTGGTGACATTGATATATGTCCCTCAGGGTGGGACCTGGGCCCCCATACCCATTGTAAGGCCAATAACTAGAATATAATCCAGCCAACTGTTAGTTTGGTGACTACCAAATGTTTAAATCCTTAAGAGACTGTTCGTTTGTGGGCGCAGTCATTTTGACTCCTGTTAATTCTCTCTGCAAAAAGGCCAGACCTCCAAACCATATTCGATTAGTGTCTCAAATTAACATACATGTGTTTTTTGCTTTCCTTGCTTTTTTCCAAGTCCTGTTTCATTGACCAATACAATTTGTAGCAAATTTTTATGTTTTATGTGTTTTGTTAATAATTTGTCTTGCAGATGCATGCTCAATCCTAGTAATGCATTTTACACTCCCCCCCCCCAAAAAAAAAAGTTTCATGCAACAGATTTACCAGCTGCAACTTAACTAGGCTGATTGGCATGGCAAAACAAAAAAAGGTGTGATTTATCTAAAAGCTACTTTCCTGGTGCCTTCATGGAAGCCTACGCATGGATTGTGCGTATACTGCCATGGATAGGAAATCTAGCTCAAGACAATCCTATTCTAATTGGTGGCATTTGAGGGAAACCAAGTGAGTGTTAGAACCCCTGCTTGTCTTTTTTAGGTTTGGCTTTGTGTCCCTTTTCGCAAAATTGGCTTTCCTTGGGGACACACAGGTCAATCTAACTAGTGTCCCCATTAGGCAAATTGCACTCTAGCACTTTGTTGTGTACACCTCAAATTATTAGGTATTTTGGGGTTTATTAAAGGCAAATCCACTCTGCAATACAAGTGTACTCGCTGTAAAACTCGCTTTGAGGGGAAGCTCTACTGATTTTATCATCCAATCATGTAGAAGCAAAATGCTGTTTTTTTTTATTTTCTTTGCATGTCCCCCTCGGATCTCCAGCAACTGCACTTCCAAGTGCACTTGTAGTGCAAAGTGGATTTGGCTTTAGTAAATAAACCACAAATTCCAAGATACCTAATAATTTGGGGTGTACACAGCAAAATGCTACAGTGCAATTTACCTAATGGGGAAAATATTTAGATTGACCTGTGTGTCCCCAAGGAAATACATTGGTAGGTTTTTACCTTCACTTCCTGTTTGGCTAGGTGACAGGAAGAGAATAAAATGGAGGAGAAACTGACCAAATTTGGGAGGTGTCTTTACCCTATCAGGGGTGCAGACATCCCCAAAAAATGTCCAGACTTAAAATCACTCTGCACTCTATCCCCAAGCAAAACCAATAAATTATTTCATTTAACTTTGCAAAGACACATTCCTAAGTTCAACAGTGATCCATGTCAATGGCACATTAAGGCCTTGATTGTTATCAAACACTAGTTACCTTTCAGAAACATTTGTTAGTCCAGTCAAGGAAATCTGCATCTGCTTTACTATTAATTTCCCTAAAAAATGGATTCCTGCAGCCAAATGCACCAAATACATCTAGATGCGTGACCGCTGTGTATGCGGGTGCTGTGTGCGCGTAGATATGTACCCGTGGCGCATGTCTGGTTCCGGAAGCGGCGGACAGCACACAGGAATGACATCATGCCCCTACAGGAAGTTGCTTGTCCCGCTGTGAATTTCTGCCCACCACCACACCCCGCTCACTGTTCTCCCAGGAAGAAATGATCCTGGTTTGTAAACCAAGTTAGTTTGTCATGTGTGTATGTCTAAATGATTTGGCCTCAAAACACACATCTACTTCCTGTGTCCAGATTTACTTCCGGGCCAATGTATATTGCTTCCTGCTTCAGTGTGTATACAGTATGTATGTAAATAGCTATAGATATAAATATAGAAATATATATGTATAGATATTGATATATGTACAGTATCTCACAAAAGTGAGTACACCCCTCACATTTATGTAATTTTTTTTATATCTTATATCTGACAACGCTGAAGAAATTACACTTTGCTACAATGTAAAATAGTGATGTGTTCAGCTTGTATAAAAGTGTAAATTTGCTGTCCCCTCAAAATAACTCAACACACAGCCAGTAATGTCTAAACCGCTGGCAACAAACGTGAGTACACCCCTAAGTGAAAATGTCCAAATTGGGCCGAATTAGCCATTTTCCCTCCCCGGTGTCATTTGACTCGTTAGTGTTACAAGGTTTCAGGTGTACATGGGGAGCAGGTGTGTTAAATTTGGTGTTATGGCTCTCACTCTCTCATACTGGTCACTGGAAGTTCAACATGGCAGCTCATGTCAAAGAACTCTCTAAGGATCTGAAAAAAAGAATTGTTGCTCTACATAAAGATGGCCTAGGCCAGTGATGGCGAACCTTGGCACCCCAGATGTTTTGGAACTACATTTTCCATGATGCTCAACTACACTGCAGAGTGCATAAAAATCATGGGAAATGTAGTTCCAAAACATCTGGGGTGCCAAGGTTCGCCATCACTGGCCTAGGCTATAGGAAGATTGCCATGACCCTGAAACTGAGCTGCAGCACGGTGGCCAAGACCATACAGCGGTTTAATAGGACAGGTTCCAATAAGGAACAGGCCTAGTCATGGTTGACCAAAGAAGTTGAGTGCATGTGCTAGCGCCATATCCAGAGGTTTTCTTTAGAAAATAGATGTATGAGTGCTGCCAGCATTGCTGCAGAGGTTGAAGGGTTGGGGGGTCAGCGTCAGCCTGTCAGTGCTCCGACAATACTCTGGATCCTGCATCAAATTGGTCTGCATGGCTGTCATCCCAGAAGGAAGCCTCTTCTAAAGATGATGCAAAAGGAAGCCCACAAACAGTTTGCTGAAGACAAGCAGACTAAGGACATGGATTACTGGAACCATGTCCTGTGGTCTGCTGAGACCAAGATAAACGTACTTGTTTCAGATGGTGTCAAGCGTGTGTGGTGGCAACCAGGTGAGGAGTAGAAAGACAAGTGTGTCTTGCCTACAGTCAAGCATTTTGGTGGGAGTGTCATGGTTTGGGGCTGCATGAGTGCTGCCGGCACTGGTGAATTCTTTGAGGGAACCATGAATGCCAACATGTACTGTGACATATAGAAGCAGAGCATGAACCCCTTCCTTCGGAGTCTGTGCCGCAGGGCAGTATTCCAACATGATAACGACCCCAAACATACCTCCAAGATGACCACTACCTTGCTAAAGAAGCTGAGGGTAAAGGCGATGAACTAGCCAAGCATGTCTTCAGACCTAAACCCTATTGATCATCTGTGGGGCATCCTCAAATGGAAGGTGGAGGAGAGCAAGGTCTCTAGCATCCATCAGCTCCACAATGTCGTCATGGAGGTGTGGAAGAGGACTCCAGTGGCAACCTGTGAAGCTCTGGTGAACTCCATGCCCAAGAGGGTTAAGACAGTGCTGGAAAATAATGGTGGCCACACAAAATATTGACACGTTGGGTTCAATTTGGACATTTTCACTTAGGGGTGTACTCACTTTTGTTGCCAGCGGTTTAGACATTAATGGCTGTGTGTTGAGTTATTTTGAGGGGATAGCAAATTTACACTTTTATACAAGCTGAACACTCACTACTTTACATTGTAGCAAAGTGTCATTTCTTCAGTGTTGTCACATGAAAAGATATAATAAAATATTTACAAAAATGTAAGGGGTGTACTCACTTTTGTGAGATACTGTGTGTGTGTGTGTGTGTTTTATATATATATATATATATATATATATATATATATATATATATATATATATATATATATATATATATATATATATATATATAGGTATCTAGAGATGTTATATATTTGTTTGAATGTGATTGCTTAATTATGAACACAGCTACATCTCCAGTTATAAGAGGGTGTGCACACTTATGCAACCCCGTTTTTCTAGTTTATTTCCTTCTTACTCCATAAAAGTTTGTGAGTTTGGTGTCAAATATAGTTGGGTAGTTTCTAGGACACATTAAACCTGCAAAAAGTTATGAATGATTTATCTTTGGGGTTGATTTACTAAAGGCAACTCCACTTTGCACAAGTGCACTACAAGTGCACCTGTGGATCAGTTTGAAAGCAGTCCAGTAACCACTGCAGAACAGATATACCCATATATACACTGTGATTTTAGTCTTAAACTAAGCTTTAAGAACAGTCTTCCATTCCAGTATTGCCAACTGTTGTTGGCCCAGGCAGAGTGCATTTGGTAAAACTCAACCTGTGACAGGAGCCAACCCTATACAGTAATCAACGGGTTATGGAGCTCTGCTCCTCAGTCACTTGCTTCCTCTACCGCCTGCTTCATTCACAGCGCTGATGCTATGTGATAGAGGGGTGGCAACCCAAGATCTGTTCTTGTCGACCCGCCATCCCAGAGCAGGAAGTTGTGGCACACATTATAAGGCTCCGTGGGCCACTGGTTTGCCACCCCTGGTTTAGACCTTGTCCAAAGTGAGCCACATTTTGTAAAATCCAGCCTGCTTTAAAAAAAGGCTAAATTGCTCAGCATGGTCCGGGAAGAGATGTATGGCTGTTTCGAGTGCTTTTGCTTACTGTCTTTTTGGCACAGAGAGCAGTCGTTTTAATTGGGGCCAGTCTGAAAAGAAGATACGCCAAGAAGTACCCTCCCCCCCAAACATTAATCAAAAAACCTAAAACACATTTTACACTTGAGGTGTAGATTATTGGCACTTCTTGGAAACATGAGGAAAGCACATTTCCTGCCAGTGTTATTGGTCTAGGTAAAAAGCATAGGTGTGTGCAGCCTATTGCATTAGGGTGTGCACCTCAAAGCTCAAACACATACGCGTGTGTGTGCATGTGTATATATACGGAAGGTGTCAGTAGAGCAGTGAATGGTGTCATAAGGGCAGATATTGGTGGTGTCAGTAGGGCAGTTTCAATCTTATTTTAATTGTTTTTCTGCAATTTTTTAGGAGAAAAAAAGATTTTTTATTTTATTTGGTGAAATATCAGGGGCCTAAACATTGGAAATATGCACCACACGGGATGATTAGACCTGGCACACCCTGTGCGCACGCCTATGGTAAAAAGTATAGTATAGGGGGTTATTTACTAAAACTGGTGAGTGCAAAATCTGGTGACAATCAGCTTCTAACTTCAGCTTTTTCATTTAAGCTCAGACAAAAAAAACCTGGAAGATGATTGGTCTCTCTGTACAGCTGCACCAGATTTTTCACGCTCTAGTGTTCGTAAATCTCCCCCTTTGGGTATTTCTTTCGAAAAATGGATTTGGGTAACTGATGAGGGATGTCTAATTTAGTATTTGGTAAAACAGGGCCAGATAGTGGACGTTTGTTACATACACTACATCAGCTACAATGCAAGTTGGTCATCACTCCCCTTACTCCAACAAGACCTATTATTTTGGTGGTTCTGTCACATTTTGGCCAGGCTGAAGGTTATGAACTGAAACATTTATGAGTGTGGAAATGTGATGTTCTCAAATGCATGTGTAATTAACCAGTTTTGCCTCCTCCTAGGTTTTTCCACAGAGTTGAACATATTTTGAGTCCTTTTCTCCTTTTCTTTTTACCTAATTTACATACAGTTTATGCACATCATTCATGTTGTGTTCCTTGCTTTTTAACACCATTTTTTAGTCATAGGCCAGTTTACAATGTGCACAAAATAAGGCCGACCTCATTCCATGGCTTGATCTTTATTTTTTGTTTTGCCAAATGCTTAATCTTTCCTTGGGAACAGTGTGGCAGGACCATGCATTTGCAACGTCAAGTAGCCAAGTGCCCCATTGGTGGTAAGATCTGGGTCAGGCTGGTTTTCAATTCCTGATGGGAATCATTTTTGAAAGGTGTGTTTGTGTTATTTGTAGATGGCAATCCAAGGGGCCACCTACAAGAGGCGGAGCGTCCTCCTCACAGTGTTCGGCTAAAGCTACAAGTTAGTTTAGTGTAACCTCTGCACAGTGTTCAGCTAAAGCTACAAGTTAGGGTAGTGCATTCTCCTCACAGTGTTCAGATAAAACTACAAGTTAGTGTAGTGAGACCTCTGCACAGTGTTCAGCTAAAGCTACAAGTTAGTGTAGTGCATCCTGCTCACAGTGTTCAGCTAAAACTACAAGTTAGTGTAGTGTGACCTCTGCACAGTGTTCAGCTAAAGCTACAAGTTAGTGTAGTACGTCCTGCTCACAGTGTTCAGCTAAAACTACAAGTTAGTGTAGTGCATCCTCCTCACAGTGTTCAGCTAAAGCTACAAGTTAGTTTAGTGTTACCTCTGCACAGTGTTCAGCTAAAGCTTCAAGTTAGGGTAGTGCGTCCTCCTCACAGTGTTCAGCTAAAGCTACAAGTTGGTGTAGTGTGTCCTCCTCACAGTGTTCAGCGAAAACTACAAGTTAGTGTAGTGCGACCTCTGCACAGTGTTCAGCTAAAGCTACAAGTTAGTGTAGTGCGTCCTCCTCACAGTGTTCAGCTAAAACTACAAGTTAGTGTAGTGCGACCTCTGCACAGTGTTCAGCTAAAGCTACAAGTTAGTGTAGTGCGTCCTCCTCACAGTGTTCAGCTAAAGCTACAAGTTAGTGTAGTGCGTCCTGCTCACAGTGTTCAGCTAAAACTACACGTTAGTGTAGTGCGACCTCTGCACAGTGTTCAGCTAAAGCTACAAGTTAGGGTTGTGCATCCTCCTCACAGTGTTCAGCTAAAGCTACAAGTTGGTGTAGTGTGTCCTCCTCACAGTGTTCAGCGAAAACTACAAGTTAGTGTAGTGCGACCTCTGCACAGTGTTCAGCTAAAGCTACAAGTTAGTGTAGTGCGTCCTCCTCACAGTGTTCAGCTAAAGCTACAAGTTAGTGTAGTGCGTCCTCCTCACAGTATTCAGCTAAACCTACAAGTTATTTTTTTGCGAGCTCTGCACAGTGTTCAGCTAAAGCTACCTGTAGAAGGTTGGTGGTGTTTTCCTGATCATTTCACTACCGCATGCAGGTAAATAAGCTACAAGCTATTTTTTGGAAAGCTCTGCACAGTGTTCACCTAAAGCTACCTGTAGAAGGTTGGTGGTGTTCTCATACTACAGGCAGGCAGTTGATTTTGCTAGCTGCAGTATCAGAGTATATATATATATATATATATATATATATATATATATATATATATATATATATATATATATATATATATATATATATATATATATATATATATATATATATATATCCCAGCTTAGTGCAGCTACAGGCTGTTCAACAGGGGCATGTAATTACAATCTTGATCTTGATCTAATAATTTCACAGCAGGGCCCTGTGAGGGCTTACAGTGTTGTGGCCACAACACCACCTAAGGCCCAAATTTCTGCTGAGTATATAGGGCAGGACCCTACTTTCAAACATCCAACTTACAAACGACTCCTACTTGCAAACGGAAGGAGACAACAGGAAGTGAGATGAAATCTACCCCTAGGAAGGGAAATTCTCCCCTGTAAGAGTTAATATGGGAAAAAACGTTTCTCCTTTCCACTGATGCTTTATCCCCAATCCTTGTTTCACAAAAAACCCAAAATTTTCAAAAAACATTTGTCATTGGGACAAAAAATGAGGTGAAATCTTCTGAAGAGGAGCACAGACAGCAAAACAAATGTCACAGGGGTGATAACCCTTCCCCATGTTTTCCAAAAAGCTTAAAATAGATTTTTTGGCTGGAGCTAAACACGTTAAAAATGTACCCGTTCAAAATTACAAACAGATTCTACTTAACAACAAACCTACAGTCCCTGTCTCGTTTGCCTTGCCTGTATACTGCTGTTCAGAGTATATAGGGCCTGGTGGCCCCACGCCTTTCCTTTTTTTAATATAGGTGCGGGGTTCCCCTTAATAGCCATACAAGACCCAAAGGGCCTGGTAATGGACTGGGGGGTACCCATGCTGTTTGTCTCACTGATTTTCATCCATATTGCCAGGACCCGACATTACATTAAAGCCGCAAGCAGTTTTAAATTACATTTTGTGCAGGGACTGTTCTAAGCACGGGAAACACGCGCCACTTTACAGGCATACTATAGACACCCCCCAGGTACGATATTTAAAGGAATATTTTACTTTTTTTTTTTTTAACTTTAAGCATCATTAAAATCACTGCTCCCGAAAAAAACTGCAGTTTTTAAAAGTTTTTTTTGCATGGGGCAGGACCTGGGTCCCCAAACCCTTTCTAGGACAATACCATGCAAATTAGCCTTTAAAATGAGCACTTTTGATTTTGAATGTTCGAGTCCCATAGACGTCAATGGGGTTCTAACGTTCGTGCAAATTTTCGGTCCGTTCGCAGGTTCTGGTGCGAACTGAAATGGGGGGTGTTCGGCTCATCCCTACTGGTGACCCCACAATAGGGATAAAACATTTTTCGCAGAAGGGAGTTTAACAAGACTCGTGGCCACTCATTAAAATTAGAAAAAAGGGGTTTACCCTAAAACTACATAGAGGGTTCTTTACTGTAAGAGCGGCAAGAATGTGGAATTCCCTTCCACAGGCGGTGGTCTCAGCGGGGGGGGGCCTCAATAGTTTCAAGAAACTATTAGATAAGCACCTGAATGACCGCAACATACAGGGATCTACAATGTAATACTGACATATAAATCACACACACAGGTTGGACTTGTGTCTTTTTTCAACCTCACCTACTATGTAACTATGCTGCTGTGGTTGTTGTGCAGCCATCTGCTGCTGTGATTGTTGTGCGGCCATCTGCTGCTGTAGCTGGCCCATGTGCTGCAACTGCTGGCCCATGTGCTGCTGTGGTTGTTGTGCGGCCATCTGCTGCTGCAGCTAGCCCATGTGCTGCTGCAGCTAACCCATGTGCTGCTGCAGCTAACCCATGTGCTGTAACTGCTGGCCCATGTGCTGCTGTGGTTGTTGGCCCATGTGCTGCTGCAGTTGGCCCATCTAAAGCTGCTGCTGGCCCATTATCAGCTGCTGGTAGAGTGGGATACTGGACTGGGGTTGTGCTTGAGGGGTGGGGAAGGTATAAGAGGATGTTTGGGGCAAGTATGTATTTAAATTTGTGAAAGTGGGCAGACTGGATGTGTTAGTGACACTTTGGGGGGCAAGGTTGATGGGGAAATTTGAAAGGGGTAAACTAGAGGGCACATTACAAATCATGGAGGGATTGTAATTTGGGGCTTGAATTGAAGAAAGGATTTGGAGATTAGGACTTTGACGAAGAGGGGTAGTGAGAGTTGAATAGACAGGGGAGGTGTCAGGTTGAGAGAGTCCAGAGAAAGGTGTGTGGCAGAGGGCAAGGAGGTATATGGAGTTGTGGTAGGGGCCATATGAGATGACATAGGCTGGTCAGGTGGGGGCATATTTGCAATTTGGGAATGAGGAGATGCTGTGTTTTGACGTGAAGTTTGTGATTGCTGGTTTGAATCACTAGGGACAGATTGTGTTAGGGTGTTGTTTGGGTCTGTGGGGGCATGTGAGGATAATAACCAATTGTGAGGGAGGGTCCACCAGGGGTAAATCAGGATCAGCCACACTCTGGCCTTCAGTCCCTGGCCTTTCAACATGCACAACACTTTGCTCTTCACTGCTACTGCCCCTGAGGTGAGAGCGTCTGGCGATTGTTGCATTCAGTTGCTGTACCGCTAAACGCAGGGCCTGAATGTCTTCACCACTTTGCACGAGGACTCCAGTTTGATTGTTGATGGCTACAGTCAGTATTTGAAGTAGTGAAGTCTGATTCTGGCCCATACACTGCAATTATTCTTTTAACTGCTGGCGGTCATGAGCTTGTTGGCCCAAGTCTTGCTGTAAGAGCTGCAGTGTCCTTTCTACATAACTCATTTGTGTAGAAGGCCTCCCTTGCTCCCATAATCTATCCACCTGGGCAGCCAATGGTATGTGTGTGTTTTGGAAAAATCTGGACAGCCGCACTCCGGATTGGAAAAGTGAAAAATAAAATCCTCTTTATTGAAAAAGTAATAACATGATTAAAATCCGTACATGGATTTGTTGGGATAATGCAGCATAACCGCTAACGCGTTTCACGCTCCCATAGAGCGCTTACTCAAAGCTATGAGTAAGCGCTCTATGGGAGCGTGAAACGCATTAGCGGTTATGCTGCATTATCCCAACAAAGCCATGTACGGATTTTAATCATGTTATTACTTTTTCAATAAAGAGGATTTTATTTTTCACTTTTCCAATCCAGAGTGCGGCTGTCCAGATTTTTCCAAAACACACACATACCATTGGAATAGCAATTGCCGGCACCTGGGGCTCTCACAATCATCCACACAGCGGAGGATGGGAAGCTTGAACCCGGTCACCTAGAGCGGTGGTAACTATCTTGTTCACCTGGGCAGCCAACCTTTCACCTACTTCGATAAGTCAGCTTTGGTCAGGTGGCGGGGTGCTGATCCTGCTGCATCCAATGTGGGCTGGAAAGCAAAAAGAAAAAATATACAATTTGAAAAACAGTGTTTGCATGGCTGAACACACAAACAGTAATAGAAGTGGGTGCCATTTGCCCAAGTACTAGAACATGTTCATGTTGTCAAGGCTGGGTTACTTAGCACAGGAGACTTCAACATAACATTTTAAGTGTACTTAAAAAAATGGCTGAAATATGCACACACCATCCAACTTCGGGACACAATCACACACAAACAAAATGCAGCTTACACAGTTCGAAGGCTAAGTTCACACCTATGCAAATTGGATACAGGTTTCCCTGCATTCAATTTGCTTGGCACGAGTGTGACCAGCTCTCTATGGAGCTGTTTCACGTAGCTCTGGGGCAGATGCGTAGTGTCTTGCAGTGGTACTAGGCATCTTGTAGCATTGGAGGAACCAGTGCAATTGCAGCACCGGCTCCCACATCACATCTCTCCCACAGGCAGTTCATACTGTCTTCTGTGAACTGCTGCAGGTGTCAATACAAAGTTAATGACACCTCCAGATTAGATCGCACTGCAAACCGTATTTGGCCAGAAATATAATTGCATGGGTGAGAACACCCGTGCGATCTAATTCCAGGAAAAGTAAAGTCCATGCACCTTTTTTATGCAAATCCAAAGCAAGTTCAGACATACAGGGGGTTATTTACTAAAACTGGAAAGTGCAAAATCTGGTGCAGCTCTGCATAGAAACCAATCATCTTCCAGGTTTTATTGCCCAAGTTTAATCGAACAAGCTGACGTTAGAAGCTGATTGGTCTCTATGCAGAGCTACACCAGATTTGACACTCTCCAGTTTAAGTTTAAGTAAATCAATCACTTAGTTTCCAGGGCTATGTTAACCCTTCATTTTTTAAAAGGAACAAGAGCTTCAAAGCAACTTGATAGATCAATTGGCAAGGTATATTTGTGGGAAAGCACAAAAGATGAAGGTTGTGTGCAAACACTTGTGGCAAAGAAGATCAATTATTTTAACTTACCAGATGTAGAGGCAACTCGGTAGGAGCTGCAGAAGGGGGCAAAGATGGAGCACCTGCATTGTCTGCAAAAGCCTAAAAAAAACACAAATGTATGGCATGCAAGGGAAAAGCCGCTCCAATAGGCCTCTGTAATCCCTTAGAGAACTCCCGTCCTACCACCCAGTGCTGGGTGCTGGCTGTGCTCAAATCTGCGAAGGAAAAAAAGTCCTGGACCGCCGCACTCCATGCAAAAACATCTTTATTGGAAAAATGCATTTAAAATTCAAAATAGCAAACAAAACAGAAAGTGGACATGGCGGGCATAAAATAGCTAACGCGTTTCACATTCAAAGATGCTTACTCATAGCTAGGTTTAATCAAATAACAAAAGTGCTTATAAAGGAAAGAAAGAGGAAGGGAGGAACAGGGTGTAACCCCCAATCCTCATCAACGGACAATTAAATGAACACAAATGCTACATGATTAAAATTGAGTTCGTAACCATGAGACCCACCTAAACATTGGAGACAAATCAACAAATACAAAATATATGTTTATACAACTGTCCCAAAAATTGATGTAAACATAGATATAACATATAGATGTGAACATCCATATAATACCATATAAATGGATTCATGGTTAGAATATATCAGAAATGACATTAAGAAAAAACGGACATTGAATGGAGTGCCTACTATATGAAAAGATGATGAGCCAGGTGTCTAAAAAGAGACAAGAAGTGCATCAAAGTACACATGTAAATAAAGATTAAATTAAACAGTAGCCATTCCTATCTATTATTTCAATTGTCAAAAATACATGATTACTTGTGACTAACTATAGAAAAATAACAAAAAGTTTTTTACTCATTTCAAACAAGAATACACAAGAATAAATACTGAAGTCCGTAGTTGATGTACAAAAAGCCGGTCCCCTAGCTCTGAGACTAAATCAATATTCAATGAAAAATTAGGATTCAAAACGACGCACAAGAGAAATGTCACTGCCCTACTAATAGGAGGAGAATACAAAAGAACAGAGTATTAACTCCCATCATTGCAGACTATCACAGCTGCATAGGGAGAAATATTAATGTTCAAAACATGAAACAAAAATTAAATAAATTTAAACAAAGAAACATAAATTGCACTGGACATGATAGAATGATGGAAGCGAATATTAAATGGGAAGTCAAAGCAATGCTGATGAAAATTAAAGTCGCTCCAGACATTAATGAAACTAGTCAAAAAAATTTCTAATCTCAGTAAACTACATTGTTTATCTAAATGACAGCAGGAAAATGACTAAATTATTAAAATGTAACTTGTGCTGTTGTACACACACTAAAGCAATGACAATGTAACCATTGCTACTTAGAGTACTGATTATATTAGACACAACGAAATAAGCAATAAAGAAAGTGATAAGAAAAAGCTGAGACACCAGAGTCTCACTCCTAGTGCTACCAAGAGTATAAACAAACACCAATGTGTCCTATACCAATGTAGAAGAATATAATAAAGTTACTCAAACGATGTAGGTTGGACTGAACACAAAGGGGTAACCCGTAATGAAAAAAGGGATTGTAACAATAGAGTCTCACTTCTGGTGCTACAGGAAGACATAAAGTACATTCATGTCTCTCATTTTCATGTAAAGAAGGTGATTAGCTGACTTACAAGAGTATGTCTAATGCCCCGTACACACGGTCGGATTTTCCGATGGAAAATGTCCGATCGGAGCGTGTTGTCGGAAATTCCGACCGTGTGTGGGCTCCATCGGACATTTTCCATCGGATTTTCCGACACACAAAGTTGGAGAGCAGGAGATAAAAGTTTCCGACAACAAAATCCGTTGTTGGAAATTCCGATCGTGTGTACACAAATCCGACGGACAAAGTGCCACGCATGCTCAGAATAAATATGAAAGCTATTGGCCACTGCTTGGCCGTTTATAGTCCCGACGTACGTGTTTTACGTCACCGCGTTTAGAACGATTGGATTTTCCGACAATTTTGTGTGACCGTCGGAAAAAATCCTAGGATTTTGTTGTCGGAATGTCCGAACAAAGTCCGACCATGTGTACGCCCTATAAGGCAAAAGAGGTACCAAAACCAAGTAGCTGTAACCTAGCCTACTGTGGATAATATAAGCAGCGCTAGAATAGCAAGACACATAATTGAGCAGGAAATATGATATGTCCTGTTCTAGTGCTGCCAAAAGTATAAATGACACCAATGTGTCCTATACCAATGTAGAAGAATATAATTAAGTTACTCAAACAATGTAGGTTGAACTAAACACAAAGGGGTAAACAATAATAAGGAAAGGTTGTAACAATAGAGTCTCACTTCTGGTGCTGCAGGAAGACATAAAAGTGCACTCATGTATCTCATTTTTATGTGAAAAAGGTGGTTGGCTGACTTACAGGGGTATGCCTATGACAAAAGAGGTGCCAAAACCAAGTAGCTGTAACTATAGACAATATGAGCAGCGCTGAGATAGCCAGACATATAAAAATTGAGCAAAAACTATGAAGCATCCCGTTGTAAAACCCTGAGGTAAAGCCTGCATGACCGATGCCATTAAAAGTGGTAAAATTAGAACTAGACTCAACAGAGTGTAATGAAGCAGGGAAGGACTATCACACCAAAGTCTTACTTCTGGTGCTGCAAAAAGCATAAAATGCGCTAGTGTGTCCCATGCTAATATAAACACTTAGGTCTCACTTCTGTTGTTGCAAAGAGGATAAAGGACACTAGTGTGTCACTTATTGATACAGAAAAATATAATCAAATAGCTCAAACTATATGGATCAAACTGAACACAACAGGGTAAACTATGATGAAAAAAAGGGGCTATAACAATAGAGTTACACTTCTGGTGGTGCACAAAAAATAAACTGCATAATGTGCCTCAATGTAGCTGTGCCATAGCCAACTGTGGACAGTGTAGATTATAATAGTCTGACCAGGTGAACAAAAACAGAACAATGCTATGACTGAAGTCACACTACCAGTGCCGCAAAATAGTATGGATAATGGCTAAAATTACTACTGTCCAGTGTGGATAACATGAACTACATTAATGTAGCTAGGCACAGTGGTGGAAACCAAGAGGGACCGGAACAGGCATGAAAAAAGACCAAAAATAAAAGGATTGTTGGTAAAAGTGGGAGATGTCCCATTCGAAATTAAGTCCTGAAGGGCATCTTGTGTTTAAAAAGAAAATCCACCGGACTTCTCTCTTACACAAGAGGTTAAATTTATCCCCACCCCTGGGAGGTTTAACAATTTTATCAACAACTTGAATTACTAGAGGTATCTAGAGGTACTCCAGGTACTGGAGGTATCCTTATGGTGAAGAGTGTTCAACTGTCTAGCGACATTGGTAGCATGAGTAGAAAATGTATGGCATGACACCAAGTACACAGGACTCCTTTCAATGTTCCCTCCACCCCCACACATTTTATACCTTGCACATACCCTCACGTTGGATGCAGGATCACCCCCAACTCCATCTGCAGGCATGATATGAAACTGAGGGGCTGCATTTCCCAAAAAAAAAATCAAAGTAAGTAATCATCCTCAAACTATTCTTTCATTACCAACAAGCATGTTGCCCAGTTTGGATACTTGAAACATGTGACCAAATAATTGAATTTGACCCATCTTGGCAGAGGTTTAAAATGCAAATTGTGCCACTGGCAAACCATCACAGACACACCAGTGTAGTGGTAAAGAAGCCTTTGCTCTCAATATATGTGTGAGTGTGTGCTTTGCAATGGAGGTCTTGCTAGCAGAACACCCTGTTGTATAAGCCATGTAGTCTATTCTGGATCGTAAGCAGGAGCACCGACCTAGCTCCCCCCTGCCCCAAATTTTGGAAAATCAACAAGCATATGGGGCGTTGCCAGTTAACATTATGTGGTTGATGTATTTGTGCATCATTGGACATGTGTTGGCCTACCACAAACCACTATGTTCTTCTTATTTTAATTATGCCTACACTGTTTTCTGTTCCTGCCCTTTTCCCATATAAAGATGTTTGTCCCAAATGTATCCAGCTTTAAACCATCCTACCTAGATCTTCCTCCTGGCTTCTCTGCAGTGGGATGGTGCTTGGTGCCGCTGCCTCCTCCTACTGATGTGTTGCTGTGAAGATATATTTTGAAAGTTAATTTTAGTTTCCTCTTACTATTGTATTTTTGGCAAAGAAACAAAGCAGAGCTCATTTGATTACTTACCAGGAGGGACCTGAGATTCCACATCAGCATGTGTGTGGGACCCTTCAGCATGTTGCTGCTGGCCAAAAGGGCTGGCAGGGGTAGATGACCCAGGACTTGATGAAGGGGCTACAATTCAAGTACGTAAAGTTTTGAGAATTTCCTCATATTTACTCATTTTTACTTACCATGCTGGATAGCATCAGTGTCATCCTGAGAATCCACACCAAGAACAGTATCCAGACTGATAATATCCAGCAGTGCCCGTTGATAATCTTTCAGTTGGCTCAGGTGAGATGGAGCCACACCCTGCCTGGTCACATACCCATCATGAGCCCACCTGCCCAGCAACCTCTTGGTTCACTCCACCAGGTCATTCACATGCTTCTGTACTTTATCAGCAGTACGGCGAGCACGGCCTCCCACTGCATTTACTGCCACAGCGATCTGATCTCACAGGAGGTTTCTTTGAGGAGCTCCTGTGCAGGAGGTGCCCCCGGATTTGGGAGTAGTTCTCCAAATATTTTGACACCAGGACCCGGTTTTCCTGGTGTAAACGGACTTGCGGACTCGCAGCCTGTCTGGATGAACCCTCCCCTGGTGACTCCAGGCTTGGGGACATCCTTGAGGCTGGAAGTGTCTGCGCCCCAGCCACCTGCCGTCCTCTGGGAGGAAGATACAACCCTCCCGCCTACAGCTGGAGTCCTAACTGCACCACAGCCAGACAACCTTGAATCCCTGGGCCTTCTGGTGGGGGCCATGGCAAAACCAGAAAAGGATGCAGGAGGTCTGGATAGTGGTAATCTGCAGCAGCAGGCAGGTAAAAACAACACAGCAGCAGGCAAGTTGTGTAGGGGTGTATTAAACAAAGAGGCAAAATGAGGATATCTGAAAAGAGAGAAATAAAAAAAGGAAACATGGTTATATCCTGCCAGCTTGGAGAGGGAATCAGAGGGAATCAGGAAATACTCGCTTTGGGGCATAAAATGGAGCTACTAAGCAAGGGAAAGGCCACAATCTGGTGTGCCGCCCCAGACAAAACGAGATTCTGCAATGAAAAAACAACAAAGAGGGCAACAATAGATTCCTACAAATGCAGCCTGCCACCATGGGGGTGCAGGGGGGGATACTCACATTTCCAAATAAAGGGAGCCACCCACAATGGCCAAGGCCACAATCTGGTGTTCTTCCCCAGACAAACGAGATTCTGCAATGAAAAAAGGGGGAATACTCACATTTCCAAAGAAAGGGAGCCACCAATAAAGAGGAATTGAGAAATTAGGAGGGAGAAAACTAAACCAGATTATGCATTTTAACCAAAGGGTGTTTGCCAGGTGTTGGCCCCAACAAACACCCTGCAATACACTAAGCACTGCACAGTGCATTCTGTGCCCTGATTGTGCTAAGCAATCAGGGCACGGTGTAAGCTGGTTGGTAAGGGACAGGGCCAGGAAGCTGGCCACCACATCCTTAACAACCAATGAGTCAGCAGCTGTCAATGTGTTTTCTCCCAGACAGCTGAAACCCAAAAAAAACAACTGTCCTTCAAAAAAAGTTTGTGAAAATGGCATGGGCTCACCCCAAAATCCATACCAGACCCTTTTTCAAGCATGCAGCCCAGCAGGTCAGGGAAGGGAAGAGCAAGTGCCCCCCCCCCTACTGAACTATACCAGGCCACATGACCTCAACATGAGAGATGGGTGCTTTATGACAGCGGGGCTCCCCCCACCCCAAAGCACCTTGTCACCATGTTGATGGGGACAAGGGCCTCTTTCCGACAACCCTGGGATGTAGGGGTCTGTGGGTTGAGCGCTTCTCAGAATCTTTAAACATGCTCTCCAGAACGAGGATACGCCGTGACGTCACCCGCGGCCACTGCGCATCCGCACTGCTGTACGGAGGTTTTCACCGCTCCTGCTTGTTTTCACTTGCACTAATCGAGTGCTTTGCATGTGAGTGTCACATTTTTAGCATTTAATAAAAAGCTGTGTATACAGAGAGCACTATTATTCTGCAATTTTTATTCCATATTACGGTCATATCGGAGTGTCCTATACCAGATGCCTGACGGATGCCTATGTATGCTGTACCCCACTTGGTTATATGAAAAAGGCGCTTTGTGACCCTCTGTAACGAAAGGGTCCATTCCATCAGGTGAGAGGCCATCTTAAACCTTGGTGGTGGGCTTCCTGAATCACTTCCCTGCAAGCTTGTTGCCTGCTCGTACTTGAGGATGATATATGGACTACTCTTATGGACTCATTGATTTTACACTGTGGTGGATTTCTTTGTTTTTTATTTGGTCTTAGCGCTGCACTATCTGCTGTTTTGATCTATCTATCTATCTATCTATCTATCTATCTATCTATCTATCTATCTATCTATCTATCTATCTATCTATCTATCTATCTATCTATCTATCTATCTATCTATCTATCTATCTATCTTAAAGAATATATAAAGTTTATTATACACATGAAAAACACATAATGAACATATATAGAAAGGATGCATAGTATGGTACAAACGTTTAGCAAAATGACATGGTACACAATCCTGAACCCAACGACTTTTCAGTGATGAACTGTAGTCTCCATCAGGGGTTCTCACAGGAAGTACAGTGTCTATGAGATATTAAATACACTGTAATCAGCCAACAGATCCTAACATGTAATGCTGCATAATCATTGAATAAAGCAGACATAGCAATACTTACATCATAATTGCTAAAAAAGTACATTTACACGTCCAGAAATCTTAAAAAGTGAGGAAAACCATGATGATCACCAATTCAATCTGCCTTGGCTCCAAGGACTGTTTTTCTTCTAAACATTTTCACTTCATTTTTGGTCATTTTTGTTATTTGATACTCATTACTTGTTTTTATTATTGTAATATTATAATTTTTTGTCATATTTGTTTTTTATCATTATTTAATTGACATTTTATTTTCACTAGAATATTTACATTTTGGATCACTTGATAGATTGAATTCTTCACCATTTACACATCTATATATATATATATACAGTCATTATATATGTCATTTTTTTAGCACAGTCTTTTTTGATTATTTTTGTATATTTATGTGCACTCCCCACTTTAGGACTGCAGCTTTAACTATCTAGATTTTATTAGTAGCACATTGTTTAGAGTAGCGCGGTAATTTTTGTTGTTTATTTTGTCTTTTGGCTATTTGAGGAAAACCATGGCATGGAGTTTCTCACAGATCCCGTCCACCAATAAGAAAAAGGAAGGGAGGCCATGGAATGGAGGGGGATAAATGTCCCCTTCCTCACACCCAACAGCCCCACTGGGTTCTGAGTAATCAGACCAAGAGCGGGCTGACATATGCACCGGGGCCCAAAAAAATGAAGAGTCTGGAAGAAAAGCAGGGGACAAAAAAGGAAAAAAGGGAAATGTAAATAGCGATGTATCTAAAAAAGGTGGGTATAAAAATGAGGAGGGGGAAACAGTGTTGCCCCTCCAAACAGTGAGAGCAGCCATAAATAGTAAGGACCTACCTAGATTAGAAGATGGTAACATTCACAGACCGGTGGAAAACGGGGAAAGATGGCTAGGAGGTATGGGGATTTAAAAGCTAAGGGAACCGCTGTCTGATGGGAATGCTGTTAAAAAGAAGCACCCAATAGGGTATAAGACAAAAAGCATGTAGATGCACAAACTGGTGTATCAAAAGAGAACAGAACAGCATAGTCATTGGTGTAGAGAAGAAAAAAAGTATGGTTTACCCAGATAGCTATCGTCCCAATCGCAGACTCCTCCAAAGAGCGTCCTACACCTGGCCCTACTTGACCTGCAATGACTGAGTGGTATAAATAAGAGCCCAAACACGCAGCTGATCCACTGGATGCCGATCAGCTGAGTGTTATCTGCCCTCGACCAAACCTCCATGGCCCCCTGAGTCGTCACTGCGCTGCACCTCCACACGGCGCAGAGGATGCCAAGCGCAGCACGGCGATCAAGCAGGCCGAACAATGCGGAAGCACCGCGGAGGGGCACGAAGCAATGACGTCCCACCGGCGCGGCAAGATAATCTTATGACAAGAGTCGCTATGGATACCAAGAGGAGGGGAAGTCCGCAATGGTGTAGCGGAATCCACATCTCTGGAGGCCTCAAAAGAGGCTGTGTCACCGCAGCGGGTGCACATAAAACTGGTGAGAAAACATGACAAGGCCTAATGAAAAAAAAAAGAAAAAAGAAAAGAAAAACCATGGTACTTCAAAGTCAGAAAATAGATATGGGGAAAAAATAAAAAGAAAAAAAGAGAAAAGGTCCCACATATCAGTCAATTAGGCATACACAGTAGTACACAGTGCAAAGTGGAGGGGATTAGCAGGGGTCCATGTGAAATGGTCAGCTGGCCAGCCTGAGCAGCTTATATCTTTTTTCGGCCATGGATGGGGCCCCTTGCCGGGGGGAGAGGGGGTGATGGGGTGCCTTTTCTGACCCTGGGGCTGCGATGCATGGCAGTCTTTTCCCTTCCCCCCACTAATCCCTTATACAGGTTGGGGGGCGGGGTCTTGCCTCCTATGCATCAGCATCATGATTGGATGCTCTGCTCAGTGCATTAACCTGCCTGAGCATTGAGCAGATTCCCTCTTTCCATCTAATTGGGGCTCATGGTGCTGGTGGGGACCCGCCCTTTGCCAGGGATATAAGCTGCTCAGGCTGGCCAGCTGACCATTTCACATGCACCATTCACACAAGCAGGACATCAGGAATGTCTACAGCCACAGATTGAACATATTGAACTTTTATGAATGGATGAGTGTCCTTTTGTAACTATAATGTTTATTATGTTTTATCTTACTCTTTATAACTATTACATATTCATGCAAATGTATTACATTATATTGTGTCCTGTATTACAGACTGACACTCTCTATGATGTGATTTGTTATTATTAAATAATTTTATAAATGATTTGAATAAAGGTATGCATTCAATGACTTGCCTCATACAAAGTCCCATTTCTTTCCTCCTTTTGTTGTATACATATCAGGGATGGAGGCTTGTCATTGTTACAATCAGGTTGTGTTAGGTCGCGTTTATTAAATTGAGGAAGGTGTAATAGAGGGAGTAGGTGAAAAGGCTGGCTACCCCATAGTGTAAGCAAGTTCCTAAACTCCATGGAGCCTCCCCCCTCAGCTGCTGCAAGAAACATGAAACTGCATGTTTGATAATCAACATGCACTTGACCAGCCCCTACAGAGCAAAAATGATGCAGGAACTTTTTTTGCTGCATGAAACAATTACCCAGCAGCACATTACAATGCATGTGCTGCTGGTCCCCCTAAAACCACCCTGTTGCAAAGAATCTTCCAAGATGGACCAAAAAGCTGTAAAGGATTGTCCACCACCCCCCCCCCCCCCCCGGGCTGCCCTCAAGCAAAGAACAAACTTATCTGTCTAACACACATTAATGCTCAAATATACTAGGGGGCATTTAGACCTGAGCCTTCATTCTTAGCCATCAAGTCTATTGTAGAGGCAAAGAGTGTCTGTACAACCAAAAGCCACACGGCTAATATACAGACTCCATGCAGTGAGTGTACTAATTATGGCTACAAATAAACTAACATGTGCTTTTAGGTGTACACATTCCCTTAACCACTGTCCTGGTCTTAGAACTGTGTAAATTCACAGGCAAAGGGATGCAAACACAAAAAGAATTGTGGGGGGTGAAAATCTGGTGAACACCTGCAGATATTAATTTAATGAAAGCATGCTGCTCAATGTTAGAGGCTTTTTTAGAAACTACAATGCGTCTTCTCACACTGGCATATTATTTCTGAGTCTGCAATGAGTCACATTTCACACAGAGAAGAAGGTAAGTTATAAAATAAATCAAACTAACCGAACTTATATTATCTTAGCCAGAACAGGCATGTTTTGGGAGGGTTAGATATTTAACAGCAATGGTATAGTTACATTTTGCATTAATGCCTAAATCTGCATGTTGCTAACTCTGGTGGAGCTCAGCCAGCCAAACAAACAGAAGCCAGGTTTGAGTGGGTGGGATGATCACCAATTCTGATTTATGCTAATTACAAACACAGCATAGGAGTGAGGAGTGGGTAACAAACAATTACAAATTTGGAGAACCACAAAAAATACTTTAGGGAAAATGTTCTTTGGCAGCACATCCTAATTAAAGAGTTATAAGCAGCAGGTTAGATTTAAATATGTGACTTACCTGTATAAGTGTGGTGATGTGCCGGTGTACAAAACTCCATTCTGTGTCACTCTCTGCATCCTAAAGAGAGAATGACCAGCAGTCACTGCTCTATTTATACAATACCCTGTTTCCCCCGAAAATAAGACCTAGCGTGGTTGTTGGTGATGGCTGCAATATAAGCCCTACCCCCCAAATAAGTCCTAGTTGAAGTCCTCGTCGGTCTTCTTTTCAGGGTAGGGCTTATTTTCAGGGAAAAAGGGAACGGCTTATTTGGGGGGTAGGGCTTATATTGCAACCATCACCGACAGCCACGCTAGGTCTTATTTTCGGGGAAACAGGGTAGTAGGGCGTGGCGCACAGGCATGGCCATGTCGCGCATAAATGTGCGCATGGACATATGGCCATTTGCCCATCCTTTCTGTTTGCAGATATTTATGGCGCAGGAGCAAGAACAGGCAATTGTGGATCTTATTGTGGACTCTCTTGATCCATTAAATTATGCTGATGTTGTTCGATTGGGAATTTGTTTGGTTTCCAGAGCTATAGGGGATGATTTACTCCAGGAAGAGGAAGCAGGAGACCATGCTGTGGCTCTTCCACCCTGCCTTCGCCAACCATGGCTCTTTATGCCACGGGCCTTTTTAGGAGACATACGGAACCAGATTCCAAATGACCAGAGGAGCAATTTTCTACCTCTATGGCCTTCTAGAGGATAAACTGGAGCCAGCTACATCCCGAAGCCATGTAGCACCTGGGATGGTTAAGTTGCTGACCACACTCTATATTTTGGGCTGTGGCAGTTTCCAAACCACTTCTGCCTATATATTGGGAATCAGCCAACTCACTGTGTTTATGCAGGATATTAATGCTATTCTTGACCTTGTGCCTCAATTTATCCACTGGCCACAAACTGAAGATGAGTGGACCAATGTGAAGGTGGCTTTCTACCTGCGTTTCCACAGATCCTGGGGGCCACTGATTGCACTCATGTTGCTATCAGGCCCCCACGGAAGATGTGAAGTAGACTATAGGAATCGTAAGAAGTACCACTCTATCAATGTGTAAATTGTGTGTGACGCCAGACAGGGTATCATGAGTGCACAAACAGGATTTCCAGGGTATTGTATGATGCATTCCTTCTCTGACAGACTGCGCTAAGTTTGAGAGTAGCCAAATGCCCTCAGGATAGCTCCTTGGTAACATATAATGTTGATACATATTTGCCTAAATTTTTGTAAACGTTAAATGAGCTGTGCATGTTATTTGGAGAACAGATCACATAACATGTCATTGGAAGTAACCCTGGCCCAGCTTTAGGAAATAAAACCCTATCTGTCTGTTCCAGGTTTAGTTTCAATTTACAGTTACCCCCAAAGCCAGGCAGAGCACCTGTACAAGGCACACCAAAGAACAAGGGGGTTGATTTACTAAAACTGGAGAGTGCAAAATCTGGTGCAGTTGTGCATGGCAGCCAATCAGCTTCTAACTTGAGCTTATTTATTTAAAGCAGAGTTCCACCAATTTTTTTTTTTAAAGTTAGCAGCTACAAATACTGCAGCTGCTGACTTTTAAAATATGGACACTTACCTGTCCAGGGCGCCCGCGATGTTGGCACCCTAAGCTGATCTGTCTCTCGGCTCTCGGGTGCTGCCGCCGCTATCTTCGGTAAGAGGATCAGGAAGTGAAGCCTTGCAGCTTCACTTCCTGGTTCCCTACTGCACATGCGCAACCCGTGTGTCTCCCACAAGACAGCGGGGGGGATGGGAAGTGGCGTAGATACCCGCGACACCGGAGGGGGGAAGGATTCCGAAAAGCAGAGGTTCAATTTTTGTGTGGAACTCCACTTTAAGCTTTGTCAAAATGAGCCTGGATTCGTTTCTATGCAGCTCCTGATGACGCATTATATGACGCAAAACGCGTAGAGGCTGCTGGGAGTTTTTTGCATCAGGTGACCGGACGTGAACGGGAGCGAGGCTTGGAGCGCAAGCCGAGCGTGGAGGTCGCACAATACCACCAGGCGGACCATGCAAATAGCCCAACACCCGTCCATAACTGCTGGATAAGCTTAGTGCCGGCTCGAGGGCACTTTTAAATGTGAGTGGATACTCTTTCTTTGGATTTTAAAATAAATAGTTTAAACATATTGCGCTATGATCATTTTTTGTCCCTATACTTTCCCATGAGGAATACTAGAGTCCAAGTTTAGCCGGTGAGGAGTGTTACTTAGGTGGAGTGGTTATCCCTTGAATGAACCAAAGGCGCATCTTTGATTAAGCATCTGGTGAGTGGCCAATCTGAATGGTGGAGGTGTCTCACTCAGTCACATATGATTAATGAAGGAACATAGGAGCACGCCAGTCACAATTAATTGTTAAAGGATTTTGCAGCACGTTTGAAGGACTTTTTTCATGCACTGGATAGCATATGGTTATATTTTTGTTTGATTTAAAGTTTAAGTTAATGCACATGAGATTATTTATAAGTGATTATCTGGATTAATGCACATGAGAATATTTATAAGTGTTTGTTTGGATTAATTGTAAGTGGTGGTTAATATGGGAGTAGCGCATTCACACACACCAATTAGCATTTTCAGCCCATCTCAATGAAGGGTCATATTTGAATGCAGCAACACTGACGCATACGGTTGAAAGAGTCTTGGAGGAAGTAGTGGTTTTGCGCCGGTGACACATACACAATAATTCACTGTTACATGAACTGCCTGCTAAACCTTGGCCTGTACTGAACCATGTTCATACTTTTCCATATGTCTGCTGCCTTGACAATTCCTGGACATTTCCTTTGGCTGTCTGGACAAATGCTTTGACTGGAATGGTATTCCTGCCTGCTAAAACCACAGGTGAGGCTTTTTTTTACCCTTTGCTCAGCAGAATGTATTTTGGGGTGTAATTCTTGGTGTGTACATGCTATGTGTTAGAAGCCTGAAGGTACTACTTGCATGTTGGGCCTATGTATGTGGCCAGGTAGTGGAAAAGTCTCACACATGTGGTATTGCCATACTCAGGACGAGTAGCAGAATGTAATTTGGGGTGTCATTTTGGCTATGTACATGCTATGTGTTAGAAAGATCTTCTAAATTGACAACTTTGTAAGAAAAAAATAAGTTTTCATTTTCTTTCCACATATTCCAAAAACTTTTTGAAAGAAATGACGTGTTCAAAAGACTTATTATGCCTCATAGAATATACATTGGGGTGTTTTCTTTCCAAAATGGGGTCATTTTGTGGGTAATTCCATTGTCCTGGTGCTCCAGGGCCTTCAAAACTGTCATAGGTACTCAGGAAATGAAATGTGTAATTTTTGCCTTTAGAACGTCTGATGGTGCTACATGGATGTTGGGCCTCTGTATGTGGCCAGGCTGTAGAAACATCTCACACATGGGGTATTGCCATACTCAGGACAAATAGCAGAATGTATTTTGGGATGTAATTGCAATTAGGCCTGCACCATGTGTGAGAAGTAACTTGTAAATATCACAATTTAGTGAAGAAAAAAAATATATATATATATTTCTTAATTTTCCAAAGCATTGTGGGGAAAAATTGCAACTTCAAAAAATTCACTATGCCTCTTACTAAATACCTCAGACTGTCTTCTTTCCAAAAAGGGGCCATTTGGGGGGTATTTGTACTGTCCTGACATTTTAGGGCCTCAAGAAATTAGATAGGCCATCAGTGTATTAGGATTGATACATTTTCAATAATGCATAGCATAGCTTGTAGACTCTTTCACACAAACCAATGATCATACACTTATCAGGATTTTTTTTACCAAAGACATGTAGCAGAATACATTTTGGCCTAAATTTTCAACAAAATTTGATTTTTTGGGTTTCTTTTAAAACAGAAAGTAGAAAATTTTGGGGTTTTTTTTCAAAATATTCGATCTTTTTTTGCTTATATCACAAACAATAAAAAATAAAGTGGTGAATAAATACCACCAAAAGAAATCTCTATTTGTGTGAACAAAATGATAAAAATTTCATTTGGGTACAGTGTAGCATGACTGAGTAATTGTCATTCAAATTTTGAGAGCACTGAAAGCTGAAAATTGGTCTGGGAAGGAAGGGGTGAAAGTACCCAGTATTGAGGTAGTTAAGGTCAACCTAGCATAACAAATCTTGTCTGACTTTTACAAACCTTTTTAACAGAGCACCCTTAGGTACATGTATAGTGTAAGCTTTGAACTTTATGGAAAAAGAACCTAACCCTTGAAGTTCACTTTTTGTGGGTGATGTAGTGGGGAAGGTACATTGCAAAAATGCTATTTACTAATTTTTTTTTTCTTTTGGCAGGCGATTCCAGGTTACCCACAGCTGGCGTGGCTGATGGCTCCAGTCAGGTACCCCCAGAGCCAGGCAGAGTGCCTATACAATAAGGCACATCAAAAAACAAGCAGCATTGTGGAGACCATATTTGGCCTTCTCAAGAGCCGATTTATGTGCCTGGCCAGGCCTGGGGGAGAAATCCTGTACTTTCCTTGGAAGGCTGCCAGGATCATTCTTGCCTGCTGTGTGTTACACAACATCTGCTTGTTAAGAAATTAATCCTTGAAATAAAAAACACATTGAAATCTCTCCATGACATGGACCCAGACACTAAGAAATATCTGACAGCTGTTCTTGGCATTATATGGAGTCTGTCGTCAACATGATGCCACTGGGCAGCACAACCCCAAAATAAATGGCAAGCATTGTTTCTTTTCTGACATGGAGTGAACAGGGAGTAGAACAGCTGTCAGGTGTTTGTGTGTGTGCCCCCGTTAGAGAGAGCTTACCTGTATATTATGAAATTACTTCTGCTATGTTTTTGTTATTTGTAATGTTTTTTGTTCTTTAGCTGAATAAGCACATTAACTTTTTGCTTAAAAGTTGGACCCTGGAAAACCCGTTCAGAAGGACTGTCTGAAGATACAGGTGTGTGCCTTAACCAGTACCCATGTGATCCCTGGAGCACAATCACAGCTCCCTGTCAAAGGAAGCAAAGCTGTTTGTAATTCCATAAATTATGAACATCTTTTTTAACTTTGTAATTGTCTGCCAACATCAACTAAAAACAAATATGCGCAGCAGTCATGGATGTAGCACACTACACACAACAGCATGCACACACATGGCTCTCCCGAGTCTATAGGTGCCCACTGACAGACATGGACCTAAAGTGTCCTGTATGCCCCACACAAAGTAAAGATACTGTGGTAATCAGCGTGTGTTTGCAACCAATACACTGGGGATGGAAAGTATTCAGACCCCCTTCAATTTTTCACTCTTTGTTATATTGCAGCCATTTTCTAAAATCATTTAAGTTTATTTTTTTTCCTCATTAATGTACACACAGCAGCCCATATTGACAGAAAAACACAGAATCATTGACATTTTTGCAGATTTATTAAAAGAAAAACTGAAATATCACAAGGTCCTAAGTATTCAGACCCTTTGCTGTGACACTCATATTTAACTCAGGTGCTGTCCATTTCTTCTGATCATCATCATGAGATGGTTCTACACCTTCATTTGAGTCCAGCTGTGTTTGATTATACTGATTGGACTTGATTAGGAAAGCCACACACCTGTTCTATATAAGACCTTACAGTTCACAGTGCATGTCAGAGCAAATGAGAATCATGAGGTCAAAGGAACTGCCTGAAGAGCTCAGAGACAGAATTGTGGCACAGCACAGATCTGGCCAAGGTTACAAAAACATTTCTGCTGCACTTAAGGTTCCTAAGAGCACAGCGGTCTCCATAATCCTTAAATGGAAGATGTTTGGGATGACCAGAACCCTTCCTAGAGCTGGTCGTCTGGCCAAACTGAGCTATCGGGGGAGAGGAGCCTTGGAGGTAAAGAAGAACCCAAAGATCACTGTGGCTGAGCTCCAGAGATGCAGTCGGGAGATGGGAAAAAGTTGTAGAAAGTCAACCATCACTGCAGCCCTCCACCAGTCGGGGCTTTATGGCAGAGTGGCCCGACGGAAGCCTCTCCTCAGTGCAAGACACATGAAAGCCCGCATGGAGTTTGCTAAAAAAACACCTGAAGGACTCCAAGATGGTGAGAAATAAGATTCTCTGGTCTGATGAGACCAAGATAGAACTTTTTGGCCTTAATTCTAAGCGGTATGTGTGGAGAAAACCAGGCACTGCTCATCACCTGTCCAATACAGTCCCAACAGTGAAGCATGGTGGTGGCAGCATCATGCTGTGGGGGTGTTTTTCAGTTGCAGGGACAGGACGACTGGTTGCAATCGAGGGAAAGATGAATGCAGCCAAGTACAGGGATATCCTGGATGAAAACCTTCTCCAGAGTGCTCAGGACCTCAGACTGGGCCGAAGGTTTACCTTCCAACAAGACAATGACCCTAAGCACACAGCTAAAATAACGAAGGAGTGGCTTCACAACAACTCCGTGACTATTCTTGAATGGCCCAGCCAGAGCCCTGGCTTAAACCCAATTGAGCATCTCTGGAGAGACTTAAAAATGGCTGTCCACCAACGTTTACCATCCAACCTGACAGAACTGGAGAAGATCTGCAAGGAGGAATGGCAGAGGATCCCCAAATACAGGTGTGAAAAGCTTGTTGCATCTTTCCCAAAAAGACTCATGGCTGTATTAGATCAAAAGGGTGCTTCTACTAAATACTGAGCAAAGGGTCTGAATACATAGGACCATGTGATATTTCAGTTTTTCTTTTTTAATAAATCTGCAAAAATGTCAACATTTCTGTTTTTCTGTCAATATGGGGTGCTGTGTGTACATTAATGAGGAAAAAAATGAACTTAAATGATTTTAGCAAATGGCTGCAATATAACAAAGAGTGAAAAATTTAAGGGGGTCTGAATACTTTCTGTCCCCACTGTATGTTTGTTTCACTCCCGTACTATGATAAAGTATTTTCCCAAACTCAAACTAGCCTGCACTAATTGAAAGTCTATTCTGAAATGTGACCCATATCTCAATGTCATTGTACAGGAGTGTTGCTGCTTACGGATCCTGTTGGGAGGAAGCCATCTTCACATCCTCCACTGACCTTCATTTGTGAAAAGTGGATATGTTGTGGCACAAGGCAAGAACTAGCATCTTGGACCTGCATAAACACCCTGGCATGTCAGAGGTGGTTTGGAAGCAGCACAGCTATTTCCCCATCCTTCTCCTCTATGTTGTGTAATTTCTTCTGTGTTTAAAATACTAAAATAATCTGGAATGGACATCAGAGACTTTTTTATTTCCAAAGGTGGAGGTGCCGTGTGTTGGCAAAGAGCTGGGCGTTTGGGTGAGCATTCTCCATCTCAAATAGACACATATACAAATATATACAAGAGAAATACATTAGATACACAATCTGATTTCCCAAAATGTAGGACAGTGTGGGCCCTAGCATTGAGAAGATCCTAAAGCTGACCACTGTTGTGGGTCAAAGACAATCCTTAATTGTACTTTTTTGAAAACTAGTTCAGATGAGCACAGTCAACAAGAAACCTACACCAGTATTTATTTTGACAATAAAGACACGTAAAAATTAAAAGCCAGAATTGTTAGATTGAATCTAGCCATGCATGCATTATGTCATAAAGTATGTGAAAGGGTGTGCCTGGTAGTTGGACCCTAACAGCAACAATTTCTATTAGGGATTATTCCAGCTAGTGACAGGCCAAGAAACCAAGGTGGTATGCACTACTGGACTAGTGTCTGGGTTGGCCGTACATTATCCAAGGTGGCAATTTAATTTCTTGCACATTTACCTTTTAACACATAGCACAAGGGTCAAGACAATTTAAAGTGTTTCATGAAATTCAAATGCTTTTCCAAATGCCTGGAAATTGCCTTCAACAACAATATGTAGGCCCAGCTTAACTGCTCAGGTCCCTTTCAGGGACGTGGACTAAGGCAGACATTTCTTCAGAGCAGGAGGGGTGAGCCTATAGCAACTCCCCATATAGTGTGACTTCTGGGTTCCTCAGTGACACTCCACATGTGGGACTCTTTTCTGCCAGATCAAAATCACTACAGCAGCCATGCCCTAAAGGGTGTGGCATACTACACGTGAGCCCCTATTTAAATTAAATTAGACTATTTGGCATATTCTGCTGCAGACATCTGGCGTGTCTATTGAAGCAGCTATCTTATTTAATGGCTAGTGACAGGACACAATTGTCCCAGATACTTAACAATAAAAATGCTAATTGGTGATGTGATTTCTTCTATTTTTGCTCTATTGTATATTTGTATATGTAGCTGCTTGTGTCCACCAGCAGAGGGAAGTTGGGTAGATGTCACACTTACAAATTCTGGAGGCATAAAAATGGTTTCAGCACTGTCCCTAATCTGTGATGTATGAAAAAAAGCACAGGCTTGAAAAATCATGGTCTAGCACAGTGATGGCGAACCTTGGCACCCCGGATGTTTTGGAACTACATTTTCCATGATGCTCATGCACTCTGCAGTGTAGTTGAGCATCATGGGAAATGTAGTTCCAAAACATCTGGGGTGCCAAGGTTCGCCATCACTGGTCTAGCATGTCTTGAAGGCTATCCATGTATCTGGAAAAAGGTGTGTTCTCATGTGCCTTGTATAATGCACCAAAAATATTGTTTGGAACATACAAGTGGGTCATGGCACAACTACATTCCAAATTTTGCAATTAAGATGGTCATACACTACACAATCTGATTGTGCGATCTCTGTAGAACTTGACATTTAGGCTAAATAGATAATAGGAAGAAGTACTTGAAGAATTACTTCTAACTGTAGTAAATCAAACAGGCTTTGGCACTAAATCGAATTTAGGTAAGATCTAACTGATTGCACAGTGTATTGTCACCTTTAAAGATATGAAAACATGAATTTATTGTGTTTATAAACACTTCTCTGTTCTTTGTAATGCAATGGAAGGTTTGGGTAAAAAAAAGAATAAAAACAAAATTGCAAAGATATATTAGAAATAATAAGAATGAGATTGGCTTTAAAAGGGGTTACTTAACCGAGAACAGTTTAGGGACAAGGTCATTCGGTGCCCAGGGCGAAGATGAAAAACTGTGGCCCCCCCCCCCCCCACCCACTGTGAAACGCTACAGCGCCTACAGATGATGGGATCTATACTAATGCATCAGTGACAGTGCACTAACCCCTTTCTTGCTGCATATTACCAATACCATTGCTAATTAAGCAAACTCCCCTCAGAGACTGCAGACATGATATAAGACAAGAGATGGTTAGAGACTGAGGACATGATGCAGGCGATGGTTAGAGACTGAGGACATCATACTAAAGATGGTCAGAGAATGCAGACATGATACAGGAGATCAATGCAGTCTCACTGTGCCCATCAAATGCAGCCTACCGCTGTGCTCATCAGTGCCACCTCACTGTGCCCATAATCTCAGCCTCTGTGCCCATCAATGCCACCTCTCTGTGCCCATAATCGCAGCCTCTCTATGCCCATAATCACAGCCTCTCTGTGCCCATAATCACAGCCTCTCTGTGCCTATCAATGCCGCCTCACTGTGACCATAATTGCAGCCTGTCTGAACTATATATATATTTATATTTATTTATTAACCTTGCCTCAGCCTCCTCCCCTCCCCCAATCCAGCCATTTATTAATCTGTTTCTGCTGCTTACTTTTACACAAGTTCATTCCGGGCCGCGGTAACACACTGTCTGTCACACTGTCTGTCACACTGATCTTCTAGCTTAGCTTCCTTCCAGGCAAGCTAGGGCCAGGCAGCAGCTCCTCGGCTCCTCTAGGTCACAGCGCCGAGTCTGACACAGCTCCCTGCACTCCTGAGTCCTCCCCACCTCGCCTCCGGCCGTGAGTGACGTCATTCCTCTGGCAGGGACTATGAGACTCCACGTGGGGGGGAGTAAACAGTGACAGTAGGAGACAGTAAATAGCGAAGCTGAGGGAAGGGAGAATGCAGGAGCGCACGCACTCGGCACACACAATTTGTACAGTGTCACTGGGCACTGACATAGGTGACACTTGTACACACTGGCGGGCGGCGGCCGTGGCAGAACTTCAACTGCAGGCTGCGCCCCCCCTCCTATACCAAATGGTACCGCCCAGGGCACATGCCCCTCCCGCCCCTGCCTTGTACCGGCCCTAGCTGAGAACAGCTACTAATTGCCTAGCAAGACACACTTACTGTACTTAGATGAAATTAACTAATTGCATTGGGCGTGCGCTGTTATCAATGAGAAAATCGTATTTACCATAGCATCAGCTGTATTTTATATTTATTATCGCGTTGCGCGTCCGTGTGCGCTGGTTCGGACGGCCAATTAATGATTTTTCCGGTGCACCAATTAATGTATGAACCGGCGCAGCGCATTCGTCCTAGTAAATCACCCACTTTCTCTTCTCAGGCTGGGTTCACACTGCTGCCGTTGCAGACATCGCATGTGATTCGCAGCGCACTGCTGTTCACATCACATGCGATGTCTGTGCTGTGCGATATCAGCCATACAGATAGTATGGCTGATATCGCACCGCATTTGGTCCAAACTCGCACAGGACCCATTTTTTTGTTCGGACCAAAATCGGATCGCATGGGTGTTCACACCTATGCGATCCGAAAGTGTCCGAATTGTCAGTTCGCATTGCGATATGCGGGCTGAACTGGGGGTGTCATTAACATTGTATGACACTCCCCAGCAGTTCGCATATGGCAGTGTGAACTGCCGTGCGAGTTGGTGCGGTGCGGGAACCCGCAGTAAATTCGCTGCGTTCCCGCACCGCAGCAGTGTGAACCCAGCCTAAAGAGGAAATTTTTGCAAAAAAAAAAAAATCGGCATGATAACTTATTTTCTGGAAAATGCAAACCATGTTGAACAACCTTCTGATTCTGCAGACTGTGCACTCTAGTTCTATGAAAAGATATGTTAAAAAAAAAGCCTGAAACATGGTACTTTGGCTCGTTAGGTAATTTCTGTATGTGTGTATTTTTTGAAGGTGTCAAGGTCTCTTACCAGATCTGAACCCTGGGTACACTTGCTCCCCAGAAATTACAGGGGGAGGGCTGGATTACATTTTTGTTGAATACAAGTCCAACATGGCCAGCAAAATACTGCCTATTTATTCAGGCACATAATGTAGTAATGTAACATAACATGAATGTTTAAAAAAATGAATGTATTCTCTAAAATTATAACATAAAAGATTTTTTCTTTAACCTCTTACCTAATTCTTTTTAATTTTATTTCAAATTGACACAGCTATATGCAGAATGACGTAGGAAACATGATCCGCACTCCGGTAGTTGCTCTTAAAAAAAATCTTCATTTTATTGAAAAGTCACAGTGTAAACGTGACTCCGTGAATGTGGATAAATGTACAAACTTGTTTACTGCTTCTCTTTGATCTTTGATGTTTAAATAAATTTTGTCCAAACAATCTTGTTCATACCGGACAATTAGGCTACTTTCACACTGAGGCATTTTACAGGCGTTTTTAGTGCCTGAAAAGCACCTGTAAACTGCCTCGTCTGCAGCCCCAGTGTGACAGCCCAAGTGATTTCACACTGGGGTGGTGCGCTTGTGGGATGGGAAAAAAAGTCCTGCATGCAGCATCTTTGGGGCGGTATGGGAGCCCCTGCCATTGAAATCAAAGGGCACTGCTGCTAAAGCGCCTGCTAAGCGCTTAGTCAGCGGTGCTTTTTGGGCGCTTTTAACCCTTTCCTCGGCTGCTAGCGGCCAAAAAGTGCCACTATAACAGCTGTAAAGTGCCGCTAAAATTAGCGGCACTTTACCCACGAACAACGGGCACCGGAAGTAAAGCGGCACTATGTTTAGCGCCACTTTAAAGTCGTTTGCAGGAATAGGAAAACAGTTTTAGCCCCCACTAGCGGCCAAAAAAGGGTTAAAACCGCCCGCAAAGCGCTACTGCAGCGGCGCTTTGCCGGCGTGTTTGCAGCGCTGCCCCATTGTTTTCAATGGGAAAGGTGCGCTTTAGCAGCGGTGAATACACCGGTCCTATAGCACTGCAAAGATGCGGCTTGCAGGACTTTTTTGACCATCCTGCAAGCGCACTGTTCCAGTGTGAAAGCCCTTGAGCAGCTCTTTCAGGGCGCTTTGCAGGTGCTATTTTTAGCACTATCACACCTGCAAAGCGCCTCACTGTGAAAGTAGCCTTAGTCTCATAAGTTCAAACGAGCAGTTAGACAAGATGGCATTCCATTCCTGTACAAAAGTTCCAGAATAGACTGTAGTGGGGATACACTTAATTTGTAATCCCCGTGGAATTATTTGTTCACCAAAATACTGGTTTAAGCTGGTAAGATCCTACCAGAGGGTGACCTCTGATTTCATATGGCGAAGTAGTTTGTTAAGCTTCACTTCACAGGCTGTGCTGTCCAAAACCTGTGAGGAATCCCTTGTAAAGACTGTATTGACATGATCTCGGCGTGTCTGTGGGACCACATTGTCCTTGGTTGTCTCACTTGATTGAAGTTCCATATCATGCAGGTTAACACTGTGGCAATAACCGGTATCAAGCTATGAATAGCAAATATTGTTTTCACAGGGGACACTGACAAACAAAAAAAAAAAAGTCAGGCAGCTCGTACTCCCCTCTACTCCCCTTCTTCTGGAATCTTCTGCTAGTTTCCAGAAGTAGGGGGAGGTATCAGAGATGCTGCCTGTGAGTCATCCAGCCTTCCTGAGTCGCACTACCCTGACCCAGAAAAACACACAGGCTTGGCTGACAGCCAAACCTGCACAGATTTAACTACACTCAAACAAAACCTGGCTCTAGCACTCTAGCAATGCTCGGGGGTGCTACACACACAAGCAGAAACACATCCGGAATGCAGACATCGTGGCGTAAACCAGCCCTCGGGAGAATGACAACATAACTCTTCATAAATGTGTCAGAGAAGGAAAGATGGGCGTGGCTCGTGTTCGTGAACCAAAGCAAATTTTTGTGAACTCTTCTGTTCGCAAACCAAGTTGTTGTGAACAGAAGCGTTTGTGAACACAGGTATCATTGTATCTCCAGCATTGATGTACAGATAGATGTTGACAGCTCTGTAACCTATTCAAAGATACTTTTAAATTGTTTCACTATACTCTAAAAAGTAGTGTAGCAATAACCCTCGGTGGAGCTGCTGGTTTAAACGGGCTTGTTACCTTCACTCTCGACACCCCTGCTTCACCGGCACCGGGTCTAGGGTTCAGTTGAGTTTACCTCTGGACGATAAAAGCACCAACACTTGAATACGTTTTTAATGCTTTATTGAACCAAGTAACGAAGGAAGTAGCAGGAAAGAGGCAGGAGGGAAGCTACAGGGAAGCTCAAATACCTTTCTTTAGGATTCCTGAGAATGTCCTTTAGAGTTGAATATTGTAATCAGATGCAATCCCCTTGTGGGACACAATCTTTGCCTGCCTGGATAGGCCTCTCTCACTTGCCTAGCAGCCAGTACGTAGCATGAACAAAAGTCTCTGCCACAGACTTGCTTGAAATAAATCCGTACAATCCTCTGCCACAGGATGTATTAAACTTTGCAGTGAATGTCAGACACAGTACTTGGACCTCTAAGCCAACCCGGCAGTACTATGCTGTAGAACTTCTTTGGGATACGTCCTCCAACCGAGTCACCAGGCCCCTCTCCAGACCAGCACTCTGCGTGATCCTTCAATGACGGATCTTCCCTGGGATCTTCTCGGTTGTCCAGCTTCTTCACTCTGGATAGACAGCTCAGGACCATTCCTTGGCTGCTGTGGTAGGCCCCAGACATGCTTCTGGGCCCACCCACGCACCGCAGCGGCGCGGGCCTCCGGAACGGAGGACCATGAGTTAGCGCTCTAACGCATACCTGTTGGCCAGGAGGGCCAGCAGGTGGCTGAAAAACGAACCCCAAAATATGGCGTCTGTCCCATAAATACCCTCTCCCAGAATGCAACTCGGGGGACCACGTCCACGAGCTGTCCTCGGGACAGAGGAGCACCCATACGCTTTGACACGTTGCCTTTCCAACATTAGCCAATGGTAACAGCGACACCCACCGGCTCAGTGCGTAACCACACGCAACGTCAGCCAAGCTGGAACAGAGGAAAATCTAACTCCCCTAACGAGCAATTTACTAAATTTACCTATGAGTTGGTAGATCAGAAATCTACCAGCGCTATAGTAGTTATTGCACTACATGTGACAGATTCTCAATAAAGTTTTATTTTGCACACTGAAACATTTTCAAGAGATAGGAGCTGCTGGTTATGAACACAGAGCTCATAGCACAGATAATGATGCCCTGCCCTTTCCCTCCCTCTAGTTCTTGCTGTAACCTTGACCCTCCTTTATGTAAACCCAACCCTTCCTGCCTATATCCTTTGGTGCTAAACCCTTTCTGTGCTAAAAGAGTCCTGGAATCTCCTGCTTTATTATAATACTTAATTCACTTATATTAATAGCATTATCTTCCATTAGTAGCATTGACCTTATCATTTTTTAGGGATTATAAAAATAAAATAAAGAAAAACTTGTTCGGCAATCAGTGTGAAAGAAGGTTAAATTCGATTTTCTTTACTATGGGCAGAGATTTCTTTGTAGCATATAAACTGGTTTGTCTGGTGTCATTCTGCATTTTGCAAACAGAAAAAATCACTGCTACAATCCATACAACACATAGATAGCAGAGCTCCCCACTGACTGAGTAAAGTAATGTAGGAAAGATGATTCCGCACTCTGGTTGTTGTTCTTAAAAAAATCTTCATTTAATTGAAAAGCCACAGTGTAAAACGCAGATAAAAGAAGAATTAACTATACAGCAATATATTAACTATGGCACAAACTATATCATTTACCTGATCACCTGTATTTCATGCAGCCTCCAATATTTAGGTTGTACAACACGTTCTTTGAGAGCCCGCATAGGGGAACATTATTGTGACACAAATAATCCAAATGCTAGAAATATTTTGAATGTAACACATCACTTCACAGAATGTCATCAGGGCAATCTTTCTCCATTTAGCTTCAGAGGAATAGAACGGTTGTCTCACTCATGATAGGGATAAAGCGAGAAGGCTACTATGGAGAGGAACATGGGGTGGATTTTTAGATTAAAAAACTAGATCTCCTTTGGGGTTAGGTGGGATCTGGATTTGCATATACATTAAGATTTCTCTCCCCAGTGCCTTTTCTGTCTTCTGGGGTCTTTTTCACATACCCAGATGCTCTGCTTCAGTATGTCACAGTACATGTTGGCATTCATGGTTCCCCCAATGAACTGTAGCTCCCCAGTGCCGGCAGCACTCATGCAGCCCCAGACCATGACACTCCCACCACCATGCTTGTCTGTAGGCAAGACACACTTGCCTTTATACTCCTCACCTGGTTGTCGCCACACACGCTTGATACCATCTGAACCAAATACAGTCTGGTCCATAAATATTGGGACATCAACACAATTCTAATCTTTTTGGCTCTATACACCACCACAATGGATTTGAAATGAAACAAAAAAGAAGTGCTTTAACTGCAGACTTTTAGCTTTAATTTAAGGGCATTTACATCCAAATCAGGTGAACGGTGTAGGAATTACAACGGTTTGTATTTGTGCCTCCCACTTTTTAAAGGTATCAAAAGTAATGGGACAGATTAACAATCATCCATCAAACTTTCACTTTTTAAATACTTGGTTGCAAATCCTTTGCAGTCAATTACAGCCTGAAGTCTGGAACACATAGACATCACCAGACGCTGGGTTTCATCCCTGGTGATGCTCTGCCAGGCCTCTACTACAACTGTCTTCAGTTCCTGCTTGTTCTTGGGGCATTTTCCTTTCAGTTTTGTCTTCAGCAAGTGAAATGCATGCTCAATTGGATTCAGGTCAGGTGATTGACTTGGCCATTGCATAACATTCCACTTCTTTCCCTTAAAAAACTCTTTGGTTGCTTTCGCAGTAAGCATTGGGTCATTGTCCATCTGCACTGTGAAGCGCCGTCCAATGAATTCTGAAGCATTTTGCTGAATATGAGCAGATAATATTGCCCGGAACACTTCAGAATTCATCCTGCTGCTATTGTCAGCAGTCACATCATCAATAAATATAAGAGAACCAGTTCCATTGGCAGCCTTACATGCCCACGCCATGACACTACCACCACCACGCTTCACTAATGAGGTGGTATGCTTTGGATTATGAGCGGTTCCTTTCCTTCTCCATACTCTTCTCTTCCCATCACTCTGGTACAAGTTGATCCTGGTCTCATCTGTCCATAGGATGTTGTTCCAGAACTGTGAAGGCTTTTTTTAGATGTTGGTTTGGCAAACTCTAATCTGGCCTTCCTGTTTTTGAGGCTCACCAATGGTTTACATCTTGTGGTGAACCCTCTGTATTCATTCTGGTGAAGTCTTCTCCTGATTGTTGACTTTGACACACATACACCTACCTCCTGGAGAGTGCTCTTGATCTGCCCAACTGTTGTGAAGGGTGTTTTCTTCACCAGGGAAAGAATTCTTCAGTCATCCACCACAGTTGTTTTCCATGGTCTTCCAGGTCTTTTGGTGTTGCTGAGCTCACCGGTGCATTCTTTTTTAAGGATGTTCCAAACAGTTGATTTGGGCACACCTAATGTTTTTGCTATCTCTCTGATGATTTTGTTTTGTTTTTTCAGCCTAATGATGGCTTGCTTCACTGATAGGGACAGCTCTTTCCCGGATCCCATATTGAGAGTTGACAGCAACAGATTCCAAATTTCAAATAGCACACTTGAAATGAACTCTGGACCTTTTATCTGCTCCTTGTAAATGGGATAATGAGGGATTAACACACACCGAGCCATGGAACAGCTGAGCAGCCAATTGTCCCATTACTTTTGGTCCCTTAAAAAGTGGGAGGCACAAACTGTTGTAATTCCTACACCGTTCACCTGATTTGGATGTAAATACCCTCAAATTAAAGCTGAAAGTCTGCAGTTAAAGCACATCTTGTTCGTTTCATTTCAAATCCATTGTGGTGGTGTATAGAGCCAAAAAGATTAGAATTGTTTTGATGTCCCAATATTTATGGACCTGACTGTAAGTTCATCTTGGTCTCATCAGACCATAGGACATGGTTCCAGTAGTCCATGTCCTTAGTCTGCTTGTCTTCAGCAAACTGTTTGTGGGATTTCTTGTCCATCACCTTTAGAATGAGTCTTCCTTCTGGGACGACAGCCATGCAGACCAATTTGATGCAGTGGGCGGTGCATGGTCTGAGCACTGACAGGCTGACCCCCCCACCCCTTCAACTTCTGCAGCAATGCTGGCAGCACTCATACATCTATTTCCCAAAGACAACCTCTGGATATGACGCTGAGCACGTGCACTCAACTTCTTTGGTTGACCATGGCGAGGCCTGTTCTGAGTGGAACTTGTCCTGTTAAACCTCTGTATGGTCTTGGCCACTGTGCTGCAGCTCAATTTCAGGGTCTTGGCAATCTTCGTATAGCCTAGGCCATCTTTATTTAGAGCAATAATTCTTTTTTTCAGATCATCAGAGAGTTCTTTGCCATGAGGTGCCATGTTGAACTTCCAGTAACTAGTATGAGAGAATGAGAGCAATAACACCAAATTTAACACACCTGCTCTTCATTCACACCTGAGACCTTGTAACACTAACGAGTCACATGACACCGGGGAGGGAAAACAACCGGAGTGTGGATCATCTTTCCTACATTACTCTACTCAGCCAGCGACTGTGGATCGAGCACACGGGAGCTCTGCTATCTATGGGGTTGATTTACTAAAGGCCAATAGACTGTGCACCTTGGAAAGTGTAATTGCACTCTGCAAGTGCAGCTGCTCCAGAGCTTAGTAAATGAGGTAAAGCTTCACTTTGCAAAGAATACCCAATCACACGCAAGGTAAATAAAAAAAAAAAAAACAGCATTTTTGCTTGCACATGATTGGTTGATGAAAGTCAGCAGAGCTTCTGCTCATTTACTAAGCTCTAGAGTAACTGCTCTTGTAGTGTGCAACTGCACTTTCCAAAGTGTACAGTCTTTTTGCCTTTAGTAAATCAACCCCTATGTGTTGTATGGATATTCGAACTGATTTTTCTGTTTGCAATATGCAGAATGACACCAGAAAAAACAGTTTATATGCTACAAAGAAATATCTGCACATAGTAAATAAAATCTATATTAACCCTCTTTCGCACCGATTGCCGAACAAGTGTTTTATTTTTATAACACCTAAAAAATGATAAGGTCAATGCTACTAATGGAAGATAATACTATTAATATAAGTGAAAGACCTATTATATAAAATCAGGAGATTACAGGACTCTTTTAGCACAGAAAGGGTTTAGCACCAAAGGATCCTAATATAGGCAAAGGAAGAGTTGGGTTTTCATAAAGGAGGCTCAAGGTTACAGCAAGAACTAGAGGGAGGGAAAGGGCAGGGCACCATTATCTGTGCTATGAGCTCTGTGTTCATAACCAGCAGCTCCTATCTCTTGAAAATGTTTCAGTGTGCAAAATTAAACTTTATAGAGAATCTGTCACATGTAGTGCAATAACTACTTTTTAGAGTATAGTGAAACAATTGAAAAGTATTTTTGACTAGGTTACAAAGCTCTCAACATCTATCTGTACATAAATGCTGGAGATACGTAATGGCCATAAACCCCCTGTGTTAGGTATTACTGTACATTGTAGCATAGATCTAGACACTGGTAAACATGGCAGAAAATTATATTTTAATTAGCCCAGCATATTCAAGAGGGATGAAGAATACCCTGGAAAAAAAAATTGTTTCCCATCTGCTGACTCTTGTTTTTTTTTTTTTTTTAGAAATGCGATTGCCGTATTCATATTTAGTAATAATTTGTCTTTGTAGTCTGTTAATGACAGAATGTAGTCTGTCTGGTGAATGACAGCCAAAGAGATCTTCCATACTACTGCCATCAATGAAGAGTTATGTCATTATTCTCCCGAGGGCTGGTTTACACCACGATTTCTGCATTCCAGATGCGTTTCTGCTTGTGTGTGTAGCACCCCCTAGCTTTGCTAGAGTGCCAGATCCAGGTTTAGTTTGAGTGTAGTTAAATCTGTGCAGGTTTGGCTGGCAGCCAAGCCTGTGTGTTTTTCTGGGTCAGGGTAGTGTGACTCAGGGAGGCTGGATGACTTACAGGCAGCATCTCTGATCTCTGAAAAAATAAAAACCCAGTGGTGATTAAATACCACAAAAGAAAGCTCTGTTTGTGAGAAGAAAAATATAAAAATTTTGTTTGGGTACAGTGTTGCATGACTGAGTAATTGTCATTCAAAGTGTGAGAGCGCTGAAAGCTAAAAACTGGTCTGGGTAGGAAGGGTGTATAAATGTCTTGTATTGAAGAGGTTAATGTCCATTTTCACAGACTCCGCTTGCTCAGCAAGGAGGAAACAGGGAGGGGGAGGTGCCGACCTGGGTGTAGTAATAAAATGATGACTTTAATAGGATAAGATTAAAAACACTTACAAGATGATAGAAGATGCATGCTCATCAAAGTAAAGTGCAGTCCTGGCATTCCACATGGCTCTGTGGGTCCCACCGCTGTTCCGGATAGCTGGAAAGGATTGAGCAGCTGGCTGGAATGGATCACAGTGTTTCTCCAAGGAGCAAAAGAACCAAGCAGCTCCACACAGACCAGCATGGACCATGGAACAGGAAGTGATGTCACCGGCGTCTGATTGGACCTAGGCAGGGCTGGAATCTTGTCAATCAGGGCTGCTTGTCAATCATCACTGCAACCCTGCCCTGAACGGTCCATAGGTGTGAAAGAGCCCTATAAATATACGTTGTTAGAAGGGCACGTACAGGCATACTAACGTACCTGTACGTTGCCCTTTAAGAAGCGGTTTGCAGGCCCGCTGCGAGCTCAGTGAGTGTGATCGGGGGTCCCGCTGACTAGATGTCCACAGGCATACCCGCGATCATCTCACGGAGAGGAAGAACGGGGAAATGCTGATGTAATCAAGCATTTCTCCGTTCTGCCTAGTGACAGGACACTGATCACAGCTCCCAGTAATCGGGAGCGGTGATCAGTGTTGTGTCACACATAGCCCCACAGTTAGAATCACTCCCTAGGACACACTTAACCCCTTCACTGCCCCCTAGTGGTTAACCCCTTCACTGCCAGTCACATTTACACAGTAATCAATGTATTTTTAATCGCACTGATTGCTGTATAAATGTGAATGGTCCCAAAATAGTGCCAAAAGTGTCCGATCTGTCTGCCATAATGTCGCAGTCATGATAAAAATCGCTGATGAAAAAACTGAGGCAAAAAAAAGTTTTTTAGATATTTTTTGGGGATATTCATTATAGCAAAAAGTAAAAAATAATGCGTTTTTTCAAAATCGTCCCTATTTTTAGTTTATAGCGCAAAAAATAAAAACCCCAGAGGTGATCAAATACCACCAAAAGAAAGCTCTATTTGTGGTGAAAAAACGATGTCAATTTTGTTTGGGAACCACGTCGCACGACCGCGCAATTGTCAGTTAAGGCAAAGCAGTGCCGAATCGCAAAAAGTGCTCTGATCTTTTGCCACCCAAATGGTCCGGGGCTTAAGTGGTTAAAGTGTTACATTTTCTCAGTAATTAAGAACCAGACCTATTTTTCAAACTTGTTGTTTACAAGTTAAAATCAGGTTTTTTTACTAGAATATTACTTAGAATCCCCAAACATTATATATATATTTTTCCAGACACCCTAGAGAATAAAATGGCGGTAGTTGCAATATTTTGTCACACTGTATTTGTGCAGCGGTCTTACAACCGCAATTTTTTTGGAAAAAATACACTTTTTTTAATTTTTAAAATAAGAAGACAGTAAGGTTAGCCCAATTTTTTTTTATATTGTGAAAGATAATGTTACACCGAGTAAATTGATACCCAACATGTCCTGCTTCAAAATTGCGCCCCCTCGTGGAATGGCGACACATTTTAACACTTAAAAATCGCCATAGGTGATGTTTAAAAATGTCTACAGGTTACCAGTTTAGAGTTACAGAGGAGGTCTTTTGCTAGAATTATTGCTCTCGCTCTAACGATTGCGGCGATACCTCACGCGTGGTTTGAACACCATTTAAATATGCGTTCTTACATATGCGTTCGCTTCTGCACGCAAGCATGGCGGGATGAGACGCTTTAATTATTTTTTTCCTTATTTTATTTACTTTTATTTTTACACTGTCCCTTAAAAAAAATGTTTGGGTCACTGTTATTCCTATTACAAGGAATGTAAACATCCCTTGTAATAGAAAAAAAGCATGACAGGACCTCTTTAATGTGATTACACCTCTTTAAGATTACATTTAAATGCAATCACAACCAAAACGCTGCACAAACGGTTGATGCTATATAATTGTGTGTCTACTTTTTCATAAATGAGCCTGATATTGTAACTGATTATGTTTTAAATAAATAAACTTTTTATTGCACAATATTTATGTAGCGGGTGTCTCACTCTATAACCTGCAATCCCGCCATGCTGGCCAGCACGATGTACACAGGCTTTCCAGCTTGAGTTAGGCCACTTTCACACTTATACGACTTCAAAGTCGCGCGATTTTACCGCGATTTTGTGGCCCCGATTTTACCGCGATTTGTCGCGATTTTACCGCGATTTGGGAGCAGTACTACTTTGCCACGTTTTTGGCATTAACAAATGAAAACACAGTAGTTGGTATAAATCATAAGGGGGAACTCCACGCCAAGTTTTAAATAAAAAAACTAGCGTGGGTTCCCCCCAGGGGCATACCAGGCCCTTAGGTCTGGTATGGATTGTAATGGGGAACCCCCTACGCCGAAAAATCGGCGTGGGGGTCCCCCCAAAATCCATACCAGACCCTTATCCGAGCACGCAGCCCGGCCGGTCAGGAATGGGGGTGGGGACGAGCTGGCGGCCCCCCCCCTCCTGGACCGTACCAGGCCACATGCCCTCAACATGGGGGGTGGGTGCTTTGGGGCATGGGGGGCGCAGTGCGGACTTATATAGTCAACATCTCTGGAAGAGAAGAGGGAAGAAGACGATCCAGAGGTCCGGACCACCGCTGGCAAAAGAGCGCCAGTAGATAGCGGTGGAGCCAGCAGAAGATGCAGACATCGGGAGGAGACGGCGGAGAGACCCCCAAAGTCGGAAGAGGACCCCCGAAGTCGGAAGAAGACCCCGGAGCTGCCTAATAAATTATTTTAAAAACCTGTGTACTGTGTTTTTTATTGACGCTTTTTTCCCTAGGTGAATGGGTAGGGGTACCATGTACCCCATACTTATTCACATAGAGTGGGGGGCCGGGATCTGGGGGCCCCCTTATTAAAGGGGGCTCCCAGATTCCGATAAGCCCCCCGCCCGCAGACCCCGACAACCAACGGCCAGGGTTGTCGGGAAGAGGCCCTTGTCCTCATCAACATGGGGACAAGGTGCTTTGGGTGGGGGGGGGCCGCACTGCGCCCCCCATGCCCCAAAGCACCCACCCCCCATGTTGAGGGCATGCGGCCCGGTACGGTCCAGGGGGGGGGGGGCGCTCGCTCGCCCCCACCCCCATTCCTGACCGGCCGGGCTGCGTGCTCGGATAAGGGTCTGGTATGGATTTTGGGGGGGACCCCATGCCGATTTTTCGGCGTAGGGGGTTCCCCTTAGATCCATACCAGACCTAAGGGCCTGGTATGCCCCTGGGGGGGAACCCACGCCGGTTTTTTCATTTAAAACTTGGCGCGGCGTTCCCCCTCTGGATTCATACCAGACAGCTGTCAGCACTGCCTGTCGCTCATCGGGAAAGGAAAGAAAAGTTTTCCTTTCCCGAATAGCGAGGCCAGGCTTGTGCTTACAAAGTCATACTGAAGTCGTGTCTATATAATATTCAGGCACGACTTGCATGCTACTTCAGGGTTTAACATTGAGGTCTATGGAGTACAACTCGCATAGAAGTTGGACCAAAGTAGTGCAGGGACTACTTTCAAGTCGGCACGACTTAAAGTCATGCCAATATGAATGGTAGTCATTGAAAATCATGGAGAATGACTTGTCATACGATTTTGCAGTACAAAATCGTGGGACAAGTCGTATAAGTGTGAAAGGGGCCTTAGGGAGAGCTGCCTGCTAGCAGTTGTAAGGGGGATTTTTCACCCCCTCCTTCTTCCTATTTTCGCTGACTGAGTTACACCCCTTTCACACCAAGGCGCTTCAAAAACACCCTAAAATGCCTTAGCGTTATTACAGCGTTATTACAGCGTTTTTACAGCGTTTTAGGGGCGTTAGCGTTAAAATTAACGCTACACGGCACGCGTTTTAACAGCGTTTTTCAAGCGTTATTGAAGCATGTGTTATTGATGCTATCTTTCTGCTTGCATGTTTATCCTTTGTGATATCATGTAAAACAAGCAGTGTCTTGTAAAGTAACAAGCAGTGTCTTGTTTTACTTCAAATCTTAATTTTTCTGGGATTAATTCTTTTTTTTGGCACTTTAATGTTCTTTTTTTGGCACTTTGATGGTCTGTTTAATCATTCTGACCTTCCCACAAGTTCAGTCCTGTTGTTGTAGATGCTCTCTTTTCTGCTTGCATGTTCACCTTTTTGTGAGATCATGTGAATTTTCTACAGCTCAGGGCGGATTATAGGCGTTATTCAGGCGTTTTTACAGCGTTTTCAATTCATTTCAATGGAGAGGGGCGTTTTTGAAGCGCTTTTTTCAAAAAAAAGCCCAAAAGCTGCTCCAAAGATGCTGCTTGCAGGACTTTTCTCAACGCCCCGCCAGCGCAACGCCTCAGTGTGAAAAGGTCCATTGAGATGCATGGGGAGCATTTTATGAGCGTTTTAATAGCGTTATTTTTAGCGCTAAAATGCTGCAAAAACGCCTTGGTGTGAAAGGGGTCTTAGAGCCCTTTCACACTGGGGCGGGGGCGGCGTCGGCGGTAAAACGCCGCTATTATTAGCGGCGTTTTACCGTCGGTATGCGGCCGCTTGCGGGGAGGTTTTACCCCCCGCTAGCAGCCGAGAAAGGGTTAAATACCCCTGCAAAGCACCTCTGCAGAGGCGCTTTTCCGGCGGTATAGCCGCGCCGTCCCATTGATTTTAATGGGCAGGAGCGGTAAAGGAGCGGTATACACACCGCTCCTTCACCGCTCCGAAGATGCTGCTGGCAGGACTTTTTTTACCGTCCTGCCAGCGCATCGCTCCAGTGTGAAAGCCCTCGGGGCTTTCACACTGGAATACAAGCATCTGCACTTTCGGGTCGGTTTGCAGGCGCTATTATTAGCGCAATAGCGCCTGCAAACCGCCCCAGTGTGAAAGGGCTCTTAATGTAATGTGAGCTGACACACACAGAGCTCTGCATTTAGTGGCCTCTCTTGTGCCCCTATTGGCCAGAAGTTGAAAACCAAGTAAAGGGACAATTACAACAGCCAATGAAAGAGATTGTACTGAACTGCAGGGAGAGCAGCAATGGATTCTGGGACATGTAGTTCCCACATAAAACAGTCCCATAGACTGGTATACAGATAGAAATACAAATCCCAACTGGCTTTGCTGAAAGGAAAGTAAAAGACTCCATGTTGTGTCCTGAGGTAAAGTTCAGTCAGCCATGAGGGAGTGGTGCTGTCTCTCAGATGATCTCTCTGTGTGAATTAGGCCTTCACCATGAGTTGGGACACCAAGCCTGAGAGAGGGGGATCCCAGGTGAATATTGAGGCGCATCTCCACCAATGGTGAAGCGTTACAGCGTGAGGGGACCGGTCGGGTCACCATGAAAGCCTGTCTGTTCCAGGACGTTCGCTTGGGCCCTGATCGCATAATTTGGTGAGGGGGCATTTCTGCCCATCTGCAGGGAACAGAGACACTGCAATACACAAAGAGTTATTTGAATACTGTATACAGACATTGTTGCTGGTAGTCATCTTGCTGACACCTGTAGTACTACAGGGATAAAGGATAAGACTACCCATTTCTGGGACAATGTATATAGACACCATTGTCCTCTCACCTTGTTGAACAAAATCCGATAATTGATAATCTGGGCCAGTTATATTGTTTGCCCTGCTACCCAGGAGTTAAAGTGCACCAATGAAAGTGGCTAGCAGAAGACACCAAAGCTTATCTTTTTCTTCAAAAAAGGACTGAAGCTTACAGGGCCATATGGATCCGCACACACATATTCAGGGCTCTGCATATGCATTGGGTGTGTGGGACATTTTATCTATAAAGTTAAACCATTGTTTGTTGACTTGAATAGGTGTGTAAAGTTGGGCCTGTGGTGTCAGGGGACAGTATAGAGAGGCCTGATACAAAGGGAGTCATTTCTCTGCTCTCCTGCCTGGACTCATAGAGCCAATCTAATTTGAAGTGCCATATTGTGCTCTATTTACCATTTAAAGTGTGCCTCTGCTCTTGGGGACATTCTCAGGTTTGGAATCCCCTGAAGGCAGCTTGAATATAAGATTGAGAGCTATATTGCTCTTAAATCTCAGTTATTGATCTCTAGTTGATTATACATTGTTACTGTCTGTTATCCTTCCACAGAAATATTGCAGTAAAGACAATTTCTGTGTTTTAGCATAATGTGTGTGTTTTTCATTAGTCATTGCACTTGCACTGTTGCTAGGTGTGCCAGAGGGGGCTGAAGCTGTTAGGGTTGAGAGGAAGAGTAATGGACTGAACAAACTTAAAGCGGAGTTCCAACGAAACGTGGAACTTCCGCTCATTTGTCTCTTCTCCCCCTCTAGGGCCACAATTGGCACCTTTCGTGGGGGAGGGGGGACAGGATACCGGTCTTTGATAGGTATCCTATTCCCACTTCTGGGAGTCCAGGCCGTGGCCCCTGACATCACCGTGGGGCTCCCTCCTCCTCCTCTCCCTGTCGCCGGGCCAGTAGGAGAGAGGAGCAGGGCCTCGCGCATGCGCAGTAGGGTTCCCGGCGTGAAGCTGCAAGGGTGCACTGCCGGGTACCCTTACCCGCACTGGCGGAGGCAGCACCAGACATCGCTGGACTCTAGGACAGGTAAGTGTCCTATTGTTAAAAGCCAGCAGCTGCAGTATGTGTAGCTGCTGGCTTTTAATTTTTTTATGGGTGGAACACCGCTTTAAGCAGCTCCTTCGAGGGTATCGCTACCAGTGGCGGTGCGTCCATTAGGGGCACTCGGGCGCCTCCCCCTCTCTCCAGCTACCTCCTCTGTGTACTATAGATAGAGTCATGCATTGCATGACTCCATCCACGGCTGCTGTAGACACCCCCCATTCAGGCATCCGGCCCCTTTTCGGGCGCCTGAATTACAGCGGCGGGAGGTGTTTTTGAAGCACCTGATTAGAGCCATAGGCACACCCAGGTGTGTTAGCAAAGCAAATGAATATTTTCTTTGCTAAAACAGAACTGCCTCTCAGCCAATCAGGAGGCCCAGATGTAATACTGGGCACCTGATTGGCTGAAGGTAGAGGCGATCTCATTGGCCGCCTAGCAAAGCAGGAAGAAGTCACGCACGAAGGACGCATGGAGGACACGGAGCCATCACTGCGATACGCGTCCCACAGCTCGCCGCCTGACCCACCATCACGATGCGGTAAGTGCCGGACAGACAGCAGGTCGGCGGGGGGGGGCACGCTGGCTGCATAATTTGGGCACAAAGGCTGCAATTGATGGAGTACAGTTGGCTGCCTATGATGGGCACAGTTGGCTGCCTATGATGGGCACAGTTGGCTGCTTTTGCTGGGCACAGAGTTTGCATATGATGGGCAGTTGGCTGTATATGATGCTTTTGTTTCAGTATTTGTCAGTTCGTTTGTGCCCCCGCAAAAATTTTGAGCAGCAGCAGCCACTGATCACTATATTTAATTTGTTGCATGCTGCAAAAATATAATTTGCAGAGTTGTATAGAAAGAGTAGTGTTTCCTTTTTTTTAATGTATTATATTTACCATTGTTTGGCATCCTAATGACAATATCATTTAGCATTTTAGAAACAAGAGAGAGGTCTGAGGCATTTTACTTGTGGCAACAAATTTATCAACGCAGATACACTTTTATCCTGTCTTTCTGTGGGGGGGCGCTCTTTACTAAGCCTTCCCCCAGTACTGTGATTGTACCTTTAATACAACCGTTTACACAAATTCACAGCATTCCTTAGTGGGTGAAAGTTACCAAGGCAGTTAAAAGGTGAAAGGTATAAAACTTGGTCTTCTCACAGTTCATAGTACAGATTTTCCTCGTTCAGCAGCATGATTCTGAAGTGCACACATCTTCTTGTACTTCATTGTTTGTAATCCACTGATCAACATGCAGGTGCAGTCAACACTACTCTTCAGAAGGATGTCTGTTCCAAAGTTGCTGTTACTTGCCGTCCCTGTGCTATGGATGCTGAAGCGAATATTCCTGCCTTACCTGTGGCAAGACCTTAAGTTCTTCTACAGAGCTGCTGGCTATGCGAAGAGGATTGAACAAGCACTCAAAAAATGCCCCTCGTTTAGCATGCTGGATATGTTTCAGAAACAAGTTGCCACTAGACCGGATCAGCCATTCATTTTATACCAAGACCAATCGTATACCTACAAGGAGATAGACCTTAAAAGCAATCAAGCAGCATGGGCTCTGAGGGAGCATGCAAAGCTGAAAACAGGAGATTGTGTTGCTCTCTTCCTTGGTAATGAACCTGCTTATATCTGGATTTGGCTAGCACTGGCCAAATTAGGTTGCCCCATGGCATGTTTAAACTACAATATACGGTCTAAGTCCTTCCTTCATTGCTTCAAGTACAGTGAAGCTAAAGTGATCATCGCTGCTCCAGGTAAGAGATTTGTATGCTTCTTTTAGCTTAACCACTTGAGTGTCGGAAGGTTTTTCCCCCCTTCATGACCAGAGCATTTTTTACTATTCAGCATTGTGCTGCTTAAACTGGCAATTTTTTAGTCATGAAAATGTAATTTAAATCATTTTTTTTTACACAAATAAAGCTTTCTTTTGGTGGTATTAGATTACCACTGGGTTTCTTATATTATTGAAAAACGACCAAACATTTTGAAAAAAAAACAAACAATATTTTCTACTTTCTGTTTTACAAAATATCCAATAAAATTTAATTTCGCCATAAATTTAGGCAAAAAAATAACCTGCTACATGTCTTTGGTAAAAAAAAAAATCTCAATAAGTGGGTATTAACCCCTAGGAGCCAATGGTATACAAATATGCTGCCTCTTGGCGGGTGGGCCTTGGCTCAGAGAGACCGCATATTTGCGTACCAATTTGCAAACACATCTGTATGTACTGTACAGCTGTTACCAGCGGCTAACGGAAAGCTTCTTGTAATCGGGAGCTTTTCGATCATGTGACCACAGTGACAGCCAATCATGGTGTTCACATGATCATAAACCCCTCCCAGCATCTGAAACCCCTTAAAGGGCTGGGAGGCGCAGGCACAAAGGGGTTAATTGGTGTGAAAGTTATAGCGTCTAGAAACTATGGTATAAATGCTGGAATTTATGCAGCTTTTACCTTCTGACTGCCTATCATATTTCTTGAGGCGCTAAAATGCCAGGGCAGTACATAAATCTCCCAAATTACCCCTTTTTTGGAGAGTCCATAGAACATTTTATTTTTTGTCACTAGTTAAAAAAAAAAAAATGACAAAAACATTTTTATTTTTTTTAACACACAGTTTTCAGTTTATTGAGATTATTCACACATGCCATGGCAATGGGTAGAATTCCACCCCCAAAACACATGCTACTTCTCCCGAATATGGGGATACCACATATGTGAGAGTTTTTAGGAACCTAGCTGCATGACCACCTTCTAGTGGCGGCTAAGGATGAGCTCCAGCGTGTCCGCACAGCCCACGTGCAGAGCCCGCCAGGAAGTCGGCACTGCGCTAATCACAGGCAGTGAGACATTGTCCTGATGCGTGGCTGCAGTGATCGGGACTTTCTGACCTTCTGGCAGGCTCTGCACGTGGGCTGTGCGAACATGCTGGAGCTCATCCTTAGTGGCGGCTGGTGAAGTTTTAGGATGGGGGTGCCAGACCCCGTGCTTCCTTTTTGACCCCTCCCACTTCTCATAAGCTCGACCCCCTTATCGAATCAACCCACTCCGTCCCCTGTATTCCACTTGCTTCCACCTATGGTGTCAGGAATATACAGCTCAGCATCACAGGACAGAGTATACAGCCCCAGAATCACAGGACAGAGTATGCAGCTCAGCCTCCCAGATCGGGGTATGCAGCTCAGCCTCCCAGATCAGGGTATGCAGCTCAGCCTTCCAGATCGGGGTATGCAGCTCAGCCTTCCAGATCGGGGTATGCAGCTCAGCCTTCCAGATCGGGGTATGCAGCTCAGCCTCCCAGATCGGGGTATGCAGCTCAGCCTCCCAGATCGGGGTATGCAGGTATCATCTATCCTGTATACAGCTAGCTATATACACCCACCTTCCTTCCGGTATATAGAGACCTTCCTCTGTCATCGCTGACTACAGATGTACATCATCTGTCCTGTATACAGCAATATATACAGTAACAGGACAGATGATGTATATCTGCATGGAGGAAGGTCTCTATATACAGGAATAAAGAAGGTGGGTGTATATAGCTGTATACAATACACAGGACAGATGTACTCACAATTTGTGAGTGCTGCTTGATACCCCTTATTTAAACTGCTTGTAACTTACAAATCAATAACACAATAATGGCGGAAATCTCGATACACTTCAATATCACCACAATACCAGTCTCTGTGATATGTAACATCATATATAATACACATCAAACTCAAAATAAGACACAAAAAATGACTGCAAACTTAGCAGGGATGGTGGAACCCCCCTTACAGATATTTGGCTGTAGACTGTCAGTAAAGCAGTAGACAGTGTCAGTAGGGCAGTGGATGGTGTCCATTGCTTATAAGTGCCCATCACCATCACAGTCGTCTCATCTGTGCCCACCAGTGCAGTCTCATTTGTGCCCACCAGTGCCTATAAGTGCAGTCTCATCTGTGCTCTCATCTGTGCCCACCAGTGCCGTCTCATCTGTGCCCACCAGTGCCGTCTCATCTGTGCCCACCAGTGCCGTCTCATCTGTGCCCACCAGTGCCGTCTCATCTGTGCCCACCAGCTGTATACACTACACAGGACAGATGTATTCACAATTTATGTATTTTTGTGTAGCAGTGTATACAGCCATATACACCCACCTTCTTCCTTCCTGAATATAGAGACTCTCTATATACAGGAAGGAAAAAGGTGGGTGTATATAGCTGTATACACTACACAGGACAGATATAATAAAAAATTTTGTATATTATCTGTGTGGTGTATACAGCATAACACACATGACATCCAGGTAGAGCAGAAATTAATCCCCCAAAATGTCTCCCTGATCATCCTCACAATCATCCCCCCTGCCTGGGCCCAGTCTGTCTAAGAGGAGACATTCTAATGACTGCAGAGAAGCACAGGGAAGTGTGAGCAGAGGAACAGAAGGGTGGGCAGCTAGATGTCTGTATAAGTGAGTCCGAGTGCAGTGCAGATGTTTGAGTCAGAGGCCCGCTGTGCTGGCACTTACCGTTACTCACAGGCGCCGGCGTCGCTCAGGCCTTCCTCAGTCCGCATCCACAGTTGACTCCACTCTCCACAGCACAGTGAGTGACTCATTGAGTGATGGCCGGGAAACCGGAAGTTACATTGCACCACCCACCGTCCTCCGGTCCCCGCCAATCAAACTGAGACAAGGGACAAATTAGTGAAGAGTGGGAGTGTTCGGGGAGCAGCGCTTGCGCCCCGAACACTTCCTAAACACTGGCAAACCAGCTTACCAGCTTGCAGTCAGGAACAGGAATGCAAGTCCACCGTGTGTCCAGGGCCTGGTCACTCTTAAAGTTACTTTTTTTTTTCTTTTTGAGAATAGCTTGGGGATGAGCCGCCACTGCCACCTTCCCAAGGCTTTTAAAGGGTGGGATTTCCTCATTTCACTTCCAGACTACCTGTCATAGTTTGAGGCCCTGAAATGCCAGGACAGTACTCCCCAAATTACCCTTTTTTGGAAAGCAGACACCCCAGGCTGTATGCTGAGAGGCATGTTGAGTCCATGGAAGATTTTATTTTTTGCCACAAGATTTTGGAAAATGAAAACAATTTTTATATATATATATATATATATATATATATATATATATATATATATATATATATATATATATATATATATATATATATATATATATATATATATATATATATATAAATTTTGTTTTTTTTGTTTTTACACAAAGTTCCCACTTTAATGAGGTATTTCTCACACAGGCCATGGCGATATGTGAAATAACACCCCAAAACACATTTTGCTACTTCTCGTAAGTATGGGGATACCACATGTGATAGACTTAGCTTCGTACAGGTCCCCAAAAACCAATTACTACCTTCTAGTTTTCAAAGGGAGTATTTCCTCATGTTGCTTTCTATCACAATTTTGGAGGTCCTGAACTACCAGGATGGACACCCCAAGGATTTTGATAAGAGGCATGTGAGTATTTGCAGATCTCATTTTTTGTTACAAGGTTCTGAAAAACAATACATGCATATCTGGAAAATGCCTTTCATGCAGCCGGCTCACTGCATCTGGATTTGGGGTTTAGGCCACAGCACTTTCTGGTAACAAAAGATCTGTGATGATCACTTCCTTAAATTTTAGGAGGGATCCCGTTCTTCCAGTTGCTTTGTATTAAAATGATTGCATAAATTATTGTTTAAAAGCATCATATTCAGCCAACTGAAATAAATAGACACCTTTCTGTACCAATATCTAACTGTGCGGGAAGCTAATTATGGCTTCATCATTTGGTCGTTGAAGTCCACACCTCCCCCTGAAAACTTCCCATTTGTCCTTCCATTTAACTACAAGTAGTTCATCATTCCGCAGGCAGGCTTTCTCACCCTTTCTAAGTCGGGTATTAACGAGCGGTTTTGGGAAGCCCTGCCGATTAGGTCATAGCAGCCAAGTCTAAGACTGAATAAGAGTCTAAAAAGTGGCACTGGCTATGAATGGGGGAATAACAGATGCTGCTGAATCTAGGGGCTGCCAATCAGGATTTGCAAGCATCTCTGGAAGGACACTATGGGTTCTATGGGCCTGTGCCCCGATTTCTTTCTACTGATGCTAGCCACCCCACCAGCTTGGCCTCACTTCTGGGACTCACCATGTCACCAAAAAATACTGCAGTGCTGATGTGTAAAAGGCCAGGATGTACTAAGCCGCTGGTGCTTGCCAGTCCACTAGGTGTGAGCTCCCTGTTGGGGTGCCGCTGCTTTCCACAGGTTTGTTATCTGATCCTGATTGTGACAGTGAGGCTTCTCTTCGCTCTCATTTGTCATACTCAGAATCCTGTAGGCCTCTTCACTACCTTTCTTTGGACATTTTTGGCACTAAATTTAAAAGGTACCTAGTGTGACGAATGGGAAAAGGAGCTCCTGGCTATCAAGGTCTGCTTGAACCACTAGAAATAAAATGTACCTGCTAGTGCTCGCAGAGATCAGGCCTGATCATTCTAACATTGCAGTTTTGTATACAATGAATCAGAAGTGGCAGTGATCTACTGAAACTGCACTGGGGGGGGGACACTATTGTAAAGGGGACACTAGTATAGTTATGTTGATGATCAATATATGAATCCGTACACACACCATACTAGCAATAGCAGTGATCGGCAGCCTATAGTGTGAGTGCGATAGTGTGCGGGCAATCTAACGCTAACTAACCCTGACGTTATCTGATGTTGCAAGTGACACAGTGATCAGTGAAAAATACTGTACACTGACACTGTACCAATGGCACTGGCTGGATGACAGGGGTGATTAAAGGGTTAACTGAGGGCGATCAAATAGTTACCTATGCCTAACTAAGGTGTGTGGGTGTAAATGTTTTGCTTTTACTCACTGTGGTGCATCTCTCTTCTCTTCCTTGACTAAAAAAAAAGTCCAGGAAAAGAAGAACCAGCTAGATCGAATGCCTGTGTTTACAGGCACAGGACTGTTCTATCCTTGGCTGCAGCTGATCATCAGGATCGCAGGCAAAATCTGACAAACTTAGCCTGCAGCAAATGACAGCAGGTGTTACTGGGGGTGTGCGTGCATGCATGCGCAGACCTGGCAGATAAGCTTAATGTACGAATACGTCTCTGTGCCTGTAGCAGCCGCCTGTCCTCAGTAGGCAGGCAGACAGTTCTAAAGTGATTAAAAAGCTTTGAAGATGTCATTCAGCAAGCAAAGAGAAGTAATTGATTGGGCACCCTGGATGCTGTCTGGGTTCTTCGGGTGTGCCTTGGAAAAATGCTTAAAAATTGCCCCAAATTGCCCAAAAATTGTCAATAAGCCAGCGGGTGGATCAAGTCTGCCTTTTTTGTTAAAGAAAGCTACAGGTTTTTAAACTTTGGGCACCATGCAGGCCAGCTACTGGCATCCTAACAGCTGATGCCAACAGTTGATAAGAAGGATGTTTCGGTGCCTGCACAGCATCCTTGTTAGCCCCTCCCTTACCACTCTACGTCAGCATTTGAGTCATGTTAACTGAATGAGAAAGAAAAAACCCTGGAATACTAGTCAGGTCTAGTGTGCAAGGATACATCTGCTTTGTAAAAATAAATAACCTCTAATGTTGAATGTCCTACATGTGTGGGTGCGGCTGTGTTATGTAAAACTATTGTTTGAGCTTAAATTTTTACCTTTAAGAATGGGGTGCCTCGAGACATAATTTTAAAAAAGGTTGGGAAACACTGCTTTACATGATCAAGAGAAAGGCATGAGGGAGAACAAGGAATTTTGACTTTAGTATTGAGGCCACGCACAGCCACACCACTAGCATTTTTGAATGGAGGCCATCAAGGGTAGCCCACTTATTTCTCTCAGGACACAGGTGAGGCTGCATTGATGGACACAGACGAGGCTGCACTGATAGGCACTGATAAAGTTGCTGTTTAATATTTCTTTTTATAACTTAATTCTGCATAAAACAGTGTCATTTAATGAGATAATTTATATGGGTGTGTTTAGGGACAGGGCAGGGTAGGGGTTGGGTGGGGCAACTGGTGGCGAGTAACCCTTGAGGCCTGGTTAGTAGCTCAGGACTTGAAATTTTGAGCCCTGGCTCATACTGAGGTATTTCTTGTGAAATATAGGAAAATAATGTTTACATATGCATTACCCATCAAGGCCTGTATTAAATAAAACTTGTAGCGAGCAAATATGGAGCTTACTATTGTTACATAGTTAATCTGGTTGATAAAAGACAAGTCCATCAAGTTCAACTTCTCCTGTGGAAAAAATAGTTTCTTGGTTGTCATGCAGATCTAATGGCTTCAGTACTTTCTGAGTCACTGCCCTAGAACAACATATCCTGAGTAGTAGTCTTAACTCCTTTTGGACTTCCATAATCTGCATGCTAGTTTTAGGTTAGTGACTCAAAAAGTAGCCAGAGATAGCCAGGTAACTGGCACATTGACACACATGACAGCATCTGTTTTTACTTATCTAGAACTGAGGAGTGCTGTAGAAGACCTTCTGCCAGCCCTGGCAGAACAAGAGGTGCTGATCTTCTATCTGAGCAGAGAATCGCCCACTGCAGGAGTATACAGTCTGCTGGACAAAGTGGAAGCCGCCTCTCAGGAACCCGTCCCCATCTCCTTCAGGTCCGGTCATAATGCGAAAACCCCAGCTCTTTACATCTACACCTCTGGAACTACAGGTATATCACACCATTTATTTCTTTAAATTACATCTACAGCACATCACACAATTTGAGAGCTCTGTGGTTGGTGCAGCTGATTTCCCAGAGGAAAGATACAACATTTGGAAAGATTAAAACACTTCTGCCAGGTACACACGATCGGAAATTCCACCAGCAAAACTCCGATGAGAGCTTTTTGTCGGAAAATTTGACCATGTGTATGCTTCATCGGTCTTTTGCTGGCGGAATTCCAGCCAGCAAAAGATTGAGAGCAAGTTCCTATCCGAAAATGCAATCGTCTGTACAAATTCTGAAGCGCAAAATTCATACGCATGCTCGGAAACAATTCGACGCGTGCTCGGACGCATTGAACTTCATTTTCTCGGCTCGTCGTAGTGTTGTACGTCACCACGTTCTTAACGGTCGAAAGTTCAGAGAACTTTTGTGTGACCATGTGTATGCAAGGCAAGCTTGAGCGGAATTCCGTCGGAAAAAACTTTCAAGTTTTTTCCAATGGAAAATCCGCTCGTGTGTACGGGGCATTAAGTCTTAAAGCTGAACTCCAGGCAAATAAGACAGATACACATTAATACTTCACTGTATTGATTAATACACCATTAATTTAATTTTTTTAAGCAAGCAGTGTAAGTACCTGAATATGGCTTGTTATCATCCTCTTGCAGTTCCTGTACAGCAGTGCTCAAACTAGGGAAGTCAGAAGCAGCAAAAGCAGTCAATCAGTTGCACTACAGTGCAAGGAGCATGTTGGCAGGAGGAGCGAGTAGAATGACACAAGTTAGGAGTGAGAAGGAGACCAATGAGTGTAGCTTAAAGTCATCATTTTTTTTTTCTTTAAAAATAACAAGCATGTAACACTTACCTGCTCTGTGAAGTGGTTTTGCACAGAGCAGCCCAGATCCTCCTCTTCTTGGGTTCCATTCCCGGTGCTCCCAGCCCTCCCTTCTGTTGAAAGCCCCCACAGCAAGCAGCTTGCTATGGGGGCACCTGAGCCGAGCCGCAGCTGCCTGTGTCCATTCAGACACGGAGCTGCAGTTCGGTCCCGCCCCCTCTCTCTCCTCATTGGCTAACTGACTTTGACAACAGTGGGAGTCAATGGTGGAGCTGCTGTGTCTGAGACAGTCAGGAGGGAGAGTCCCGGACGGCCGAGGCAGTCGTGCACATCGCTGGATCGAGATGGGGCGCAGGTAAGTATTAGGGGGCTGCTGCACGCAGAATGCATTCTATGCATTAAGATAAAAAGCCTTAAGATAAAAAAAAACATTCTGCCTTTACAACTACTTTAACTTCAGCAGAGAAAAATCAGGTCTCTTGCTCTGCCAGACAGGGCTGTGCTGTGCAACAGAGCAGGTAAATCTCAGGATTTGATGGACAGAAATACAGATCTTTTGGAAAATAAAATAGTTCCTTTGTATGTATTTCATCTGTGTAATTACCTGTTTGACTGGAGTTTAGCTTTAAAATAGTTTGCTATGGTTATAATTCACATAATCATATGTGAAATGTTGCACTTACTTATGTTCAGGGATCAGTGATAGAACCATAGCTTTTGGAATGTCAGTCTTATTTCATGTAATGGTTAACCTTTAGCCATTGCATATGTATAGCACCTTTGGACTCTTTATTTACTATCTGAGTAACCTGTACTTACTTTTAGTTAATATCATGCTTTTCTGCTTCTGCAAAGTTAGGCAATTCTTTTAATTACACAACTCTGGTAACAGAAATATTTAAATAAGTATCCATGCCAACATGATATCCAGTTATAGTTTAATTAACTAGTTAAGGACCAAGGCTATTTTCAGACTTTGTGTTTACAAGTTAAAATAATAATTTTTTTTTTGCTATAAAATTACTCAGAACTCCCAAATATTATATTTTTTTCAGACGCCCTAGAGAATAAAATGGCGCTCGCTGCAATACTTTGTCACACCATATTTGCGCAGTGGCCTTACAAGCGCAATTTTTTTGAAAAAAAATACTCTTTTTAAATTAAATAATAAGACAACAGTAAAGTTAGCCCAATTTTTTTATATTGTGAAAGATAATGTTACGCTGAGTAAATTGATACCCAACATATCACACTTCAAAATTGCGCTCATTCGTGGAATGGCGACAAATTTTGACCCTTAAAAATCTCCATAGGCGACGTTTTAAAATTTCTATAGGTTGCCAGTTTTGAGTTCTATTACTAGAATTATTGCTCTCGTTCGAACGATTGCGGTGATACCTTAAATGTGTGGTTTGAACACCGTTTTCATATGCGGACGCGACTTACATATACATTCACTTCTGTGCGCAAGCTCGGCAGGACAGGACGCTTTAATAAAAAAAATTTTTCTTATTTATTTTATTTAAAAAAAATAATAATTTGGGTCACTTTTTTCCTATTACAAGGAATGTAAGTATCCCTTTTAATAGAAAAAAAGCATGACAGGACCTTTTAAATGTGAGATCTGCAGTCAAAAAGACCTCCGATCTCACATTTACACTTAATGCAATAAAAAAAAAAAAAAATGTTCCCCTTTAAGACCATTAGGTGGAAGTGACGTTTAACATAACTTCCGTCATCCAATGGTATGGAGCAGAGCGGGGGTTATCTTTCCCGCACTCGGCATCCAGCCTCATAGGGGAAAGGACGCAATCGTCTCTGCCGCTACCAGCAGATCCAGTAAGCGGCAGAGATGACTGGAGCCTGGCGGGAGGGGGCCTCTCCCGCCCCCAAAAAAGTGATCTTGCGGCGAATATGCTGCGGGATCCTCAGGTGTCCTGGGTCTCTATCACCTCATTGGCTGAGAAAGCAGCAGAAGCAATTGGCTCCCACCGCTGTCAATCACAACCAGTGAGCCAATGAGGGGGGAGTGGGGTCGGGACCACGACACAGCTCTATGTGTTTTTTGGACATAGAGCAGGGCTCGGGAGCAAGCATGCACCAGTGCCACCATAGCAAGCAGCTTGTTGGGGGCACTGGTCAAGGGGGAGGAGCCAGGAGCGCCAATGAGGGACCCGAGAAGAAGAGGATCGGGGCTGCTCTGTGCAAAACCATAAGTCATAATGGCATAATGAATGCATAGCATACTAGCTCATTATGAATTACTTACCTGAGATCGAAGCCCCCGCAGTGGTCCTCCTTCACCACTCCAGCGGCCGACCTCTCCCTGGGGGGGGTTACTTCCGGGTATCGTGGCTCCGGCGCTGTGATTGGCTGGAGCCGCAATGACGTCACTCCCGCGCATGCGCGCGGGAGCCGCAGGTAACGGCACAGTGCAACTGAAGCAAAAGCACGTATGTGCCGTTGCTTTAGTTTGCTTAGGTGCGCATATGCCGATGACGTCGGCAAATGCAGGGATATCACTTAAACCGTGAAGGTTTAGGAGATATCCAGTGTAGCTATAGGTAAGCCTTATTATAGGCTTGCCTGTAGTTTAAAGTGGTTGTAAAGGGTTTACAACCACTTTAAGTATGTGTATGGATTATTTTTTGACAATAAGGATATCGTTTAGTGTCACTTTCAATTTGCTTTAACAGTAGCAGTATTTATTATTAGCCCCCTGTAATACCCTGCACATCGGCACACATACAGTATTGGAAAATAAGAGGGCAGTACTGTATGCCAAGCAAGCTCTACCAATTTACACGGTTCTAACCATAGAAGAGCAATTTGGGAAGATGGAACAAAATGCTGATCTTATAATGCTCCACTGCCCAAGCACTAGGAAATCCTATACCTGGTCACCTGCACTATACTATCTGCAGAAGTCTCAGGGAGTATAGGACCTGACTGTGCAGTCTGACAAAAGCATGATGGGAGGAACAGAGATAAAAATATTATGCCTGGTAAAACAGGTTCCATCTGTTCCTGCTACATATCTTCTAGATCTTTGTATAGAGCTGTAATGCAACACTAGTCTTTATACTATTAACCACTTGACCTCCAGACCTTTTCTGGCACTTTTTGTTCACATGTAACAATCAGTATTTTTTGCTAGTAATATTCTTAAAACCCCCAAACATTATATATTTTATTAAAGCAGATGCTTAGAGAATACATTGGTGTGATCTTGCATTTTTTTTTTTTTTTATATCACACGGTATTTGCACAGCAGTTTTTCAAACACACTTTTTTTTTTTTTTTTTATTGTTTACAGAACTTTGGACAAATTGAGCGGACTTTACTGGTATCAGAAAAGGACCAAATGTAACAAATGAATACTAGTTGGTTTTTTTTTTTTTTTTTTTTGCATAAAATAGTTTATTGAAGAAAATGAAGCATATATAAACATACATGAGTGCAGATAGGAGCTGATATACAACAATCAACTGGAATCAAACTTTAAATCAAGGTCGTATTTAACATGTTCGTGAGTCATAGCTATGCATTCTGACAGCTAAGTAGGCTGTCTTTAGATAAGAACTTCTGTGTGTTCAGGAAACTATGCCCACCATTAAATATCTTTTGAAATCTGCATTTGTTTAAGGAGTAGGGTAAAGAACAGGATGAAGATAAGAAAAGAAGAGGTAAGGAAACTAGTGAAAAGGATAGGTGTTATGACCTATAAGTCACAGTGACTTGAGGGAGTTATTTAGAGCTTATTGAGTTCTAACGTCTAATGTACTTTCTTAGATTCAGTATAACAAAACGGTTCAGGTTATTACATGGTTATGTATTCGATCAAGTATTGGTAAATATTGACCAGTTATTTAATCAAGTTTTCATAATCCTGGGAGTATCTATATATGAACCAGGGAGACCAAGTTTCGTGATAACGCTCAACTTTTTCTTCTGACTGTGCCCGTGTGTCTTCCATTTCACAAATATATGAAATTTTGTGCAACCAGTCTTTCAGAGAGGGGACTGTTGTCGATTTCCAAAACATTGGAATGAGAGACTTGGCTGCATTTAGTAAGTGTCTGGTGAGAGAGTTTTTGTATCTTCTATAGGAGGAATTTGTAATGTGGAGCAGGCAACATGCTGCGTTAAGTTTGAGCTTGGTCTCCGTGATTCGGCATATTACCTCTGTAACCCTGTTCCAGTACGGTGTTATTCGTTCACATTGCCACCAAATGTGCATTAGAGTTCCTTTCTCTTTGTTGCACCTCCAGCATGTGTCTGGCGACTGGGGGAACCATTTGTGAATCTTTGCTGGGGTTGCATACCAATGAGTAAGCATTTTATAAGCCGTCTCCTGCATTCTCGTGCTCAAGGAGCATTTATGCGCCATAATGCATGCTCTCTCCCATTGGGTATCCGAAATTGTCATGTCAAGGCAGTCTGACCATCTCTCTCTAAGCCTATTATCTGCGGGTTTTTGTGAATTTTGTAGCCACTGGTAAGTGACTGATGTGGTCTTTTCAACCTGCTCTCCCTTTAGGCACACCGACTCCAGCTCAGTAGGTTCTCTAGTGAAGTGTCTCTTACGAGTGACATTGTTAACATAACTTCTAATTTGAAAGTACGACCACAAGGGAAGGGAAGGTATATTGTTGTCAGTCTTTAGATTAGTCAAGTCTTTCATTATCTTGTTATCAAAGCAGTGGGAAGTCAGAAGTGGTATTTTTTGATCAGAGGAACGCAAAAGGCGGTTCCCCACTCCAGGTGGAAAGTCTGGGTTGTTTTGCAGTGGAGTGAGAGGACTGAGAGGAGAAGAAAGTTTGGGTTGTTGGTTTAGACGATGAAAGATTTCCAAAGTGGTCCCTATCAAAGGGTGTAATCTCAGAGTCGGGGGGTATTTGAGTTTTGGTATCCAGGGGGAGAACATCAGGGGAATTGGGCTCAGATCATTTTCCAACGACACCCAATCCTTTATGCCGCCATGGCAGTGCCAGTCTATGATCCTGGCAATGTGCGTGGCATGGTAGTACATTTTGAAATCTGGTATCCCCAACCCACCCATTGCTTTGGCTTTTGTTAGTAGGGAAAATTTAATACGTGGGGATTTGTGTGCCCAAATGAAGCGTATTTGAAGGGCCTGAAGCGACTTAAAGAAGCTTAATGGGATTTTAATGGGGAGTGTGCGTAATAAATATAGAATTTTAGGGAGTATGGTCATTTTGCAAATGGCCACCCTGCCAAACCACGAAAAGAACCCCGTGTGCCAGGTTTGTAAATCCTTTTCTATGGTTTTGAGAAGGGGAAGGAAGTTTCGGGAGAAGATAGAGGACAACTTAGGAGTAAGCCAAACTCCCAGATATTTGACGGCCTGTGCTTCCCACTTGAATGGACTATTGTTCTTAATTGTCTTTAGTGTTTGTTCTGGGAGTGAAATATTCATCGCCTCCGATTTAGAAAAGTTTATCTTAAGGTTAGAAATATAACCAAATATTGCGAACTCTCTCATAAGGGAGGGGATGGATATATGTGGGTCAGTCAAAAAGAAGAGTAGGTCATCGGCATATGCCGCTATTTTGAATTCACGCCCTATGACCTCAAATCCCTTTACGGCTGTAGTGCTATGATTCGTCTAACAAATGGTTCTAGTGATATTATAAATAGCAGGGGCGACAATGGACACCCCTGCCTTGTCCCATTGTTTATGCTTACTTTATTGGAGAGTGCACCGTTTATTTTGAGTCTGGCTGAAGGGTTTTGGTAGAGGGAGGTTATCCAGGCCACCATTCCTGGTCCCAGGCCTATGTGCCTGCAAGTTTCAAACATGTAGTCCCAGGCTACTCGATCGAAGGCCTTCTCCGCGTCCGTAGACAGGAGAAGACCCTCGATCTTTCGTCCATGGGCAGCGTGAATCAGGTTTAGGGCTTTGGTGACATTATCCCTTGCCTCTCTTCCAGGCATAAAGCCTGCCTGTTCCGGTCCTATCACGTTATGTAGTAGAGGTTTCAGTCTATTGGAGATGATTTTGGCCAATATCTTCACATCTAAATTCAATAGCGATATAGGCCTATACCTGGAACAGTGAAGCGGATCCTTATCCGGCTTGGGTAACACGGTGATAAAGGCCGATAGAAACTCTGTGGGGACCGTTCTTGGCTTTGATAGGGAATTTAATGCGTCTTGGAGGTGTGGAGACAGTATGTCAACTAATGTCTTATAGTAAATAGCCGTGAATCCATCAGGACCCGGGCTCTTGCCGTGTTTTAAGTCCTTAATAGCGAGTTTGAGTTCCGACAGGTCCACGGGGCTCTCGAGTGATGCGGCATCCTCCGCTGTAAGCGAAGGGAGGCCTGAACCCCTCAAGAAATCCCGCATCACCCGGAGCCTTTCTCTTTGCAAATCATGCGGTCGAATACTAGTTGTTTTTAATCACAAAAAAAATATTTTACAAAAAAAATAATCAATAAAAGATATTTGTACAGGCTAAAAACAAGAAAAAAATTGAGCTCTCATCGATATAACCACATCCACTGAAGGGTATGCATCAATGTGGTAGTTGTGAGTATTGTAAGTGGATACTAGCAGGAGCATCTTTTATTCTTCCGAATGGAAATACGCATAGAATTGTTTATTATGTTGATTGCCAAACGAAATGCATAATTTATATTGCATTCTGTAAATGTGGATCATTTTATGTCGGAAAGACCTTCAGGAATTTCTGGAAGAGAATCTATGATCACATCTATTATATTAGAAAAAATCTGTTATACACCCCAATTGGTAGACATGTTGCCCTTCAACATGAACATGAAACATCAATGGTTCAGTTTACAGTCCTATAGAGAGTCATTGAGGACCCAAGAGGATGAAATGTGGACATAAAATTACTACAGCGGGGAGGCTAAATGGATTTTTAAACTAAATGCTACCTGCCCACCAGGCCTCAATGAGGCCCTTAGTTACGAACCATTCTTGGGATAAATTTGAGGTCCATTAGGGTCAGCAACCCCATATTTCCACATCAATCATAGAAATATCTTTTCAGATTATGATGTGATGACACATACCTGTATTTCTGCATACGTTATAGTATTTCTTGTCTTTCAGGCGAATTGATAAAATCGTGAGTTTTGTATTAATTTATGTGTTTATATTTCTGATGACATTTGTATTGTAACTAATAATATGAAATATTGTATTTGGAGGAACTTTGGATGCAAGTGCAGCATTCCTGAAATCTAACAAGATATATGGGTTGAGACATTTTCTCTCCTGCTTTTATTATAATTTTATTTTAAATGTGTATAATAGTGACGTGCCATTGAGTCTCTGTATGCGGTCCTAGTCAGTGTTTTCTCTCGAATGCAATTGGGACCCCCTGCATGGCTAAAATCTGGGAGTAGGATGGCTCATACGTGGCCCCTGCTCGCCCAAGGTGGTGGTGTTGTGGTGGTTGGAGTAGGGGATATTCCCCCTTTTTTTGCATCTATTACAGCATTGTAAGATTAAGCAGGCAGGCCTTATTGATAGGCTTGTGATTGAAATTGTTTCCTGTATAGCTAACTGATAATAGCATGCCTTTGAGGTGGTACAGTAATGGTAAGTGATCAAAGGATATTGATGTGTTTGCTGAAAGTGGTCTGTCAAATACCATTCGTTTTTATCTGACAGCTTTGACTCACTGCCCAAACTATGGCGATCTGTTTACATGCTACTGCTCATGTGCCTAATTTCGGTTTTGACACAGGCTGTGATGATCTTACAGGGCATGCGTGGGACTCTGCGGTGCCGGTGTTCTGCTGAGAAAGTTCCCCTCGGTGGATAAGGACCCCCCTGTACTGTGCAGGCGCATCGCTTGCGCAGTACGAGCCGCCGGAAATAGCCAAAGCTGGATAGCTGTAAGTCAACTGTACACTGCGCCTGTAACAGGGCCCCACGCGGGCTCGCTATGCTCGCCACACTTCGGGCACGGCCTCGCTTCGCTCGGCACTTTTTTTTATTCTACCTCTATGTCCACTTGGATAGTGGGGCTTGAACCTAGACTCAGGGCGCAGGTGCCGTGTACAGCTGACTCAAGGTTTTCAGCTTCGGCTATTTTCGGCGGCTCCGTAGTCGTTCGTACTGTGCAAGCGCTGCGCCTGCGCAGTACAGGGGGGTCCTTATCCGCCGGGGGAACTTTCTCGGCAAGACACCGGTTTTTAGACGTAATATGGGGGTTGAGAGACACTTTACAGGAGGTACTACCTCATTTTGGCACCTCACCCTCCACAACAGGTACAAATATTAATTAACTGGCCATTTTGGCGCCAAATCTCCTTTTTATTAAAGCTGGTTTGAGTTGTGGGCAGTAATGGATGCTGCTGTGTTGGTCAGTTTAAGCGGTTCTAGGCGAGTGTCTGTGATTTGATCTTTGACTATTGAGACTTTTTCATCGCTGATGAGGTCTTTAATGAAGTTTATTATCTGTATCTATATGCATACTTTATAGAATATCTGGCTGAAAAGTTGGTATTGGAGGTGAAGAGGACTGATGGCCATGTAATATAGGGTAACCTATATGGACCCTTAGAACACTGGTCTGTTGGTGAGTTTTCCATCTGCTATGATTTAAAATGGATTTGTTTTCTAATCTATAGTAGTATAATGTTTAACTAATTGGATCTATCTGATTATACATCGCTATCTCTAGATTATCTGTAGAATCGATCCTATTCAGCATATTATCCTGTCAAGGAGACACAGATATCCTGTTTGTGACACCATTATTGATTGCCACCTCAATACCAATAAGGTATATTTTGTTTTGTTTTGGCTTTATTCTGTTTAGTGGTGATGATAGGAGAATGAAGTCTGCATTTGAGATACTGATTATGCCCTGTATTTAGTTTTCTTAGGGGCTATCTTGATAAACTAGTCAGTCTAGAAATATTGCAAACTGATGGCTGATTCCTCTCCTTCTGTACCTATTTTGGGGTCCAGGGTCTAGTAAGTATTATATCACCATAGCTATGTTTGGTAGCTTACACTTCTTATTTCTTATAATGGGGTCATTTAGTAAAAACGGTTTATTTATTGGTTGATTGATCTCTATCTATCTATCTATCTATCTATCTATCTATCTATCTATCTATCTATATATATATATGTGTACGTGGGGATATATTGGTAAATTGTTATGCTGCACTTTTCATCTGATTAAAATGTGATATTTTCCTCCTTTCTTTCCTTTATAGGATCTCTTTGTAGTCAAGGGAATAAGGTCTTGAGGAAGCATAAAGTGAAATGTCGACCTCTTTGACCTAGTAATAACAGAGATCAAATATGATGTATATTAAGTGGTTATATCCATGAGAGCTCTTTTTTTTTTTTGTTTTAACCTATACAAATATCTTTCATTAATGAATTTTTTTGTGAAATATTTTTTTTGTAATAAAAACAACTAGTATTAATTTGTTAAATTTGGTCCTTTTCTGGTACCGGCAAAGTCCGCTCAATTTGACCAAAGTTCTGTAAACAATCGTTATATGGATGAGGTACCCCCCTAGCCGTCACATTTTTTTTTTTTGTACTTTTTGTTTTTTTTTAACCACTTCAATACCAGGCACTTAGACACCTTCCCGCCCAGCCCAATTTTCACCTTTCAGCACTGTTGCAATTTGAATGACAAGTGCGCGGTCATGCTACACTGTACCCAAACAATTTTTTTTATCATTTTGTTCCCACAAATAGAGCGTTCTTTTGGTGGTATTTGATCACCTCTGCGGTTTTTATTTTTTGCGCAACAAATAAAAAAAGACCGAAAATTTCGAAAAAAAACAAGTTTTTCTTTGTTTCTGTTAAATTATTTTGTAAATAAGTACGCTTTCTCCTTCAATAATGGGCACTGATATAGCTGCACTGATGGGCACTGATGAGGTGGCACCAATGAGGTGGCACTGATGAGGTGGCACTAACGGGCACTGATGATGGGCATTGATAGGCGGCACTGATGGGCACTGATAGGTGGCACTGATAGGTGGCACTGATGGGCACTCATAGGTGGCACCGATGGGCACACATAGGTGGCACTGATGGGCACTCGTAGGTGGCATTGATTGGTATATATGGGTGGCACTGATGGGTACTTATGCGTGGCACTGATGTGTGGCACTGATGGGCACTGATAGGTGGGCACTGATGGGCACAGATGGGCACTGACAGGTGGCACCGATGGGCAATGACAGGTGGCACAGATGGGCAATGACAGGTGGCACTGATATAGCATTGCTGGGCAGATCTGGGCATTGGCATAATAGATCATTGGCATAATAGTGCCAATCAGTGCCCATTTGTGGGCACTGATTGGCACAGATTGGGCACATGTGGATGGCCATGGGGTACATACCTGGCCATCCACGTTGCCCCTTCCCTGGTGGTCCTAGTGGCGATCCCTGGTGGTCCATTGTGGTGATCTGCGGGGGGGCTGCGCTGATAAACAATCAGCGCAGACCCCCCCTGCCAGGAGAGCCGCCGATCGGCTCTCCTCTACTTGCGTCTGTCAGACGCGAGTGAGGAAGAGCCGATCAACGGCTCTTCCTATTGACAGCGTGATCAGCCGTGATTGGACACGGCTGATCACGTGGTAAAGAGCCTCCGCCGGAGGCTTTTTACCAAGATCAGTGTAGCGGTGTGTCAGACTGACACACCGCTCCACCGATCGCCACGATGCACGCCCCCGGGGGCGCGCTGCGGCATGTTATCCTGCTGGACGTCATATGACGCCCAGTCAGGATAACAGAACCACTTCCCGGACGTCAATCCACTATAGGGCGGGCTGGAAGTGGTTAAATACACTTTTGATGCAAAAAAACACAATACATAACCCAATTTTTTGGTAAATATAAAAGATGATGTTACACCGAGTAAATAAATACCAAACATGTCACACTTTAAAATTTGTGCGCGCCCATGCACCAGCGACAAATGACAACCGCCCGTCCCCGGAGTCCAGCCCCACCCGGGGAAAGTCAATTTGAGGTAATCTGGGATTACAAAACATTAGGATGTAGGATTCTCCAGCATAACCCAGGGCTCCCATATTCGAATATGTTTATCAAGGGTGTCATTTAGAGAGGCCATCATGTACTCCATTCTTTTGACATCTCTGATCCTGGAGTGCAACTCAGATAGTGAAGGGGATTCCTTCTTCTTCGACTTTAGGGCCACCAGACACTGCGCTGCAGTTAGCACATATGCTAGAAGTTTTTTGACGTTTTAGAGAAGGGGGTCAGTGGAAGGCCCAGGAGGAAAATCCTCGGATCAAAGAGCACTTCGGTGTCAAAGAAGGATTGAAGCAGAGTGTGCACCATTTGCCAATTGGGGATGAGTAGGGTATGAGTAGAGGGCAAGTCCAGTAGATATGAAATAGCGTCCCCCTATCCTTACAACATTGCCAACATCTAGAATCAGCCGAGGGATATATGGAGTGGAGCAGGTCAGAGGTCTGATACCAATGGAATAAAATCTTATGTTCTCTTTATAGAGCGTACAGATGGAGCTCTTTGAGGCCTGTGACCATATGAGCTGCCAAGCGTGAAGAGGTATGTCTAGACCCAGGGCCCGCTCCCATTTATCCATATAGGCATGTCGAGGTTCGGCTGGCGATGAGTCCATGAGCAGGAGCTGATAAGTGCATGAGATCATACCTCATGTGATGTTTTAAAAGCCTTTACAGGTTACCACTTCAGATTTACACAGGAGGTCTGGTGCTAGAATTACTGGACATGATCTGATGTTCATGGTGATACCTCACATGTGTGGGATGATCGCTGTTCGATGGCATGCATGGTCGATGTGTGCGTTCACCTTTGTATGAGAGCACGGGGGGGGGGTCTATAAGACCCTAGATCCCTCCTCTGCACTTAAAAGCGTTGGATCAGACCAAGAACAGTGTGATCCAATTTTACATCTGGGTAAACTGGAAGTGATGTAAGGTCATCGTTTCTGGGTTACCATGTCATAGAGACTGAAGCAAACTACATTGTTCTCAGAGACCCAAACATTCATAAATATTGATTTCTAACAGACGAACAAAATTGATCCAGTCTTTGTTGGCCTCTATGATCAGCCGGCAGAAGTGCTGGCTGGTTGATCAGGACTTGCGGTGGGACAAGAGATCCCGGTAAAGCTGCGGAATCCCCTCCCGATGCTTGTAAAAGCAATCCAGCAGCTAGTTAGCCGCTAGGATTGCTTTTACATGAGAGATGACTAGATGACAAGAGAGATGATACAGGCATCATCCGGGTATAACTACTTGAAGTCCAGCGACGTACAGGTCGCTGGCTGGCAAGTGGTAAATCATAATAATATTAGCCACTTAAAGTAATGATTTTTATAAACCACTAATGTTCATTATTCACTATTTCTTTTGGTGATTGCAGAACCAGCTTTGGATAGTATAGTTTTGCAACTTTACTTGTATTTTAAATTACGGTATTGCTCTGTCTGCCCTTACTTTTGCCTTGCTTCCAAAGCTGCTTTGTTTGTGCTGACCATTTAGATTTCTGGCTTTTGTTGCTTGTAAACTGTCTGTCCCAAGTACAATTACCTTTTCTTTTCATCCTTGCTACTGTTCTCTTTCAAGAGCTGAGAGACCTACAATGTCAAGGGGGGATCCTTGGTCAGGATTAGAGACATTATTATTAATATTATTCAAAATTTTTTTGGCACCAACAGTTTGTGCAGCACTTTACAATATAGGGATGAATAGTAAATTTACAAAACCATACAAGAGGATTAGGAGGGCCCTGTTGTGTGAGCTTACAATCTAATAGGGTGGAGCAAGTGGTACAAAAGGTAATAACGATAAGGGAAGAGCTGATGGAATAATTAAAAGTTCAGTTGTTAGTTGGGGGCAGGATAGGCTTCCCTGAAAAGATGAGTTTTCAAGGATCGCCTAAAGGTGGAAAGAGTAGGAGATGGCCAAACACATTAATGTTGAGAGTTCCAGATGATGGCAGAAGCTCTGAAGAAGTCTTGGAGGCAAGGATGGGAGGAGGAGACAAGGGAGCAGAAGAGCAGAAGGTCATAGGAGGAATGGAGAGAACAGTTTATCATATGTGGAGATAAGACTGGTGTGGTATGTTGAGTATTTTGAGTTTTTTATTTGTTGGGCAGTCAGAAACCAGTGTAGGGATTGGCAGAGAGGGATAGCAGACACTGAACAGTTGGTAAGGTGGATGAGTCTGGCAGCAGTATTCATGACAGACTGAAGAGGGAGATGGGCATATGAGAAAGGAGTTGCAAAAGTCAAGGCGAGAGATAACGATCGAGTGAATTAGTTGCTTGGTAGTTTCAAAGGTTAAAAAGGGGCGTATTTCAGAGATGTTATGGAGGTGAAGTCTACAAGATTTGGACAGTGATTGGATTTGGGCTGAAAGGACAGGTCAGAGTCCAAGATTACACCTAGTACCCTGGCACGAGGGTAGGGACTGATAGTTGTATTATTGATCTTGATGGAAAAGTCCTGAAAGAGGGAACAGGCGGGGGGGAATATTATGATTTTGGAAAGATTTAGTTTGCGGAAGTGGTGTGACATCCATGCCGATATGCCAGTTAGTAAGGCCTCATGCATACTGCTGCTCCTACATCATGTTTTTGGAGCTTTTGGAAACTCAATAAAAGTATAGGTTTCCATGCACGCATGAGCTTTTACCAGAGTTTAGGAGCAGAAAATGCTCTCCTCCTGAGCGCAAAAGAATCACGTTCAGGAGAGGAGAGTTTTGGCACAAAAACAATTGGCGCTGCAAAAACGCATGTACCGTATATACTCGAGTATAAGTCGAGTTTTTCAGCACATTTTTTTTGTGCTGAAAGTGCCCCCCTCGACTTATACTCGAGTCAAGCACTTTTCTGCAGCAAAAAATTTCATTTTCCGAACCGAATTTGGGGCCCTGTATCTCAGGGCTACTTGGTGCTAGGAACCCCAAATTTGGTGTGACAACCCAGTGGAACTGGTATCAGAACATATCCAAAGATAGAGTTCCTAGCACTAAGTGGCCCTGAGATACGGGGCCCCAAAATTGGTTCAGAAAATGTCATTCTCTGCTGCAGAAAAGTGCTTGACATTTTCTGAACCGATTTTTGGGGCCCTGTATCTTGGGGCCACTTGGTGCTAGAAACCCCAGCTTTGGATATTTTATGGTGCTAGTTCCACTGCTTTTGTACACCAAATTTGGGGTTCTTAGCACTAAGTGGCCCCAAGATACGTGTCCATCTGCAGCAATGTCATTTTGGGACCCTTTGGGTTCAGAGACCCCAAATTTTGGCTGCAGCTAGGGGGCATCTAGGAACCCTTAACTACCGAGTTTGAAGTTCAGGGGACCTATGGCTGCAAATGGGCACAGTGAGGCTGCAAATGGGCATTGTTAACCCTCTTTTCCACTTACAGTAGCTGTGCATTTCTCACCCTCGTCTTATACTCGGGTCAATAAGTTTTTCCCATTTTTTTTTTGTGGTAAATTAGGGCCTCGACTTATACTCGGAACGACTTATACTCGAGTATATACGGTAAATGTTCGGTAATGCTAGGCGCGTTTAGCTCTTGAGCATTTAATTTCAATGGGCGGAATAAATTTATTATCCTGGCAAACTAACTTAGTTTTTATATTAAATCTTTTTATTTGAAGAATTTTACATTACAAAAGAGATACAAAAAGCATAAAGAGCAAGGAACATCACCACAGACAGGAATGCATTACTATAATCCTTTTCTTTTTTTTTCCTTCTTTCTTTTTTTCTTATCTTTTCCCGTGCATTTTTATTGATTCAAAATATACCAGTTCAAAATACCCATATGTAGTAAGCCTTCTAGATGGTTTCTTCTTTCCCCCCCTCCCATTTTACTCCCTCGCCCCACCCCCTATCCAGCCTCCCGCCAATCACTCTACCATATCTCTTGAGACTAGGCCCGCCCCATACCATCCTGCCCCGTCCCCCCTTCTATTCTGGCCTTGTCCTGGTCTAGCCATATTTTCCATATATTTTCAAATTTCTTATAATTACCCCTCTTCTTATATATGTACTTTTCCCTACATATCACCTCCCTTACTGCATTCTCCCATTCTGGCACCGTCGGCGCCTCCTTTCTCTGCCAGCGCTGTGCAATGAGCTTTCTTCCCTGGAACAGGCATCTAACCCTTGCTGTCTGTATGTCCTTTGATAACTCTTTATCCTCCGTCAGTCCCAATAGGCACTCTCTTGCCTCCAACCTCAGCGACGTCCCAAGCACTGCGTTTATTTTTTCCACCACTCCCTTCCAGTATCTATGCAATTTGGGACATCGCCAAAACATGTGAATCAAATCTCCGTACCCCCCTCCACATCTTTGGCACTTTGGGTCAGGTCTCTTGCCCCACTCGAATAATTTCAGGGGTGTGTAATATGCCCTATAGGATAAGTAGAAGTGAGACATCACCTGTGAGGGAGAGAGAGTAACCCTGGGCCCTAGCGACAAGACATACTCCCATTGATCGTCAGACAGTGCTCCCACATCTTTCTCCCATTTAATCCTATTTTTATTTTCCACCATACCTTCCTGGGCTGATGCCTTCAGGCATCCATACAAGTTAGAGATCAAACCCCTCGTGGAGCCTGCATCAATCAGCTTTCTCAAAGAGGCCATTTCACACCATACTGGTGTTTCCTTCCAGAATTGTGCCTCCAGGGCATGCCTAATTTGCAAATATCTATAAAATGACCTATTGGAGATTGCGTATTCCTCTACCAGCTCACGAAAAGATTTTAACCTCCAAGCCCTGTACATCTGTGCCAAGTAGTGGATACCCTGACGGTGACCTTCAAAGCCTTCTGAGGCTAAAGAGAAAAACCGTGCGACAAGCCTAGTAGGAGGGGACTTTTCCCCTACATATGAAAAACCAAAGAACAACAGAGAATTGTGCTTATTACTGTGCATATCATTTGTGCAAGTACCTCTATGATTTATATTTAATCCCCCCCTCCCCCCTCCCCCCACTCCGTCTCCACACCATATCATAGTAATAAAGAAACAAAAAAAAAAATTTTAGAGAAAAAGCAAAAAAACACCGAAAAGGAGTGTCCAAGCAAGCAAAAAAGTTCCAAGCTGCCTAAGTTCCTTCTCCCCGCTTAATTCTTTCTTCGTTCTTTTCTAGCCAGGTTGATACTTCATTAGGGGTAGAAAAAAACCTAACCTCCCCCAGAGCTGAGACGCGCAACCGTGCCGGATATAATAGCGCGTAATTGATTCTCAATTGCTGGAGCTTACGCTTGCATTCTCCAAATTTAGCTCTTTGCCTCTGTAACTCGGGGGATAAGTCTGGATAAATTGAAATCCTGGCTCCATTGTGCTGAATGTTCCTTAACTCTCTTGCCTTCTGTAAAATGGTGACCTTGTCTCGGAAACATAAGAGTTTAAGAATAAGGGGCCTGGGGTGGCCTCCTAAAGCTGGGGCCCTGGGGGCTATCCTATGTGCGCGCTCAATAGCGAAGGTGTTTGAAAATGAATCCTTGCCAAGTTTCTCCTTTAGCCAATCTTCCATAAATTGAATGGGATTATTCCCCTCGCAGCCCTCTGGGAGCCCTAGTACCCTCAGATTTTCTCTGCGCAACCTATTTTCCATACTATCCATTTTCTGTAAACAGTCCTTCAGTTGGATTTTCATGAGTGCTACTTGTTTTAATGGATACACATCATCTTCCATTTGGCTAAACCTCTCCTCAAGGGCTGTTGTCCGGGTGCAAACTGCACGCACTTCTCCCTTAACAGCAAGTAATTCATCTCTAATGTCCTTAAGTTGCTCAGACACATCATTAATTGATTGCTTGCAAGTATTGACAGCCAAAAAGATATCATTAAGGGACGGCTCCCCCTCTTTTACCGATCCACCCTGGCCTCCCCCTACCGCCCCCTCCAGGCCCAAAACCTGTTGCTTTCCCGGAGCCCCACCTGCTGCCGGACCTGGTGGTGGCATAGCTGCCAAAGTCCCGTTTTCTTGGGTCTGGCTTCTCCTCCCAGGGTGGCCAGCTTGGTGCTGACCTCCCCCTGTACTGCTGGCCTTTTTGGGGGTTTGGTTTGGGGTATGCGCAAAGCGCTCCAACTTGGCGGCCACTTGGTTCCCCTTTTCCTTGGCTCCGCGAGTTCCAAGAGCCCCTGTCCCTTCTTGAGCTAGCCCGTCCTCCATCCCTTTCTTCCTAGTCATTCCGGCAGGAAACAATCCAAGACTCTGTCCTAGGTCAGTAACAGTTCTTGTTCCCCACTGTATCTGCAACAGTGGGTGACACAGTGGAGCCTATATGCTGTGATGTGTTGTGGGTGGGCATACAAGGCAGCAGCCGACTCACCCCTCCAGCGCCACGAACAGAATCCTCTGCTGTTCAGGTCTTCCAGGGACCCTCCAGCACTGCCGCTCAATCCCGGATGGGATTGGGACAGGCGCCGCTGATGCCGTTCTCGGGAGAGCTCCGTGCGAGTCGCCCTGCTCTGTAGGGCGGCGTGTAACAGCCGCGGCGGCTTCTCTCGATGCTCCGGGCGTTCCCCCTCAGTGCTTCTGCTCAATCTCACCGTCCGCTCGGGCTTGCCATATCAGGTGTGGGAGCGGGAGCGAGGGGAGAGAGCAAGGCACGGCCACAGCGCTCTCCCTCACCTCAACATCCGGTCACGCCCCCCAAACTAACTTAGTTAAGACCCAAGCGCTTGACTCTGGTAAATGCAGGCTAAACAGGGTACATGCGTTTACCAGCATCCAGCATCTGCTGCCAAGAGAAAGTGCCCAATTTGCATTAACCCTAAGGCCTGGTTCACACTGTAGCAGCTATGCAAGCTGTATTTTGTGCGGGCACGGTAGCTCATTCATTTGACCTCATTTGAATGGGCTGCAGTGCCTCCTGAAAACACAGGGAAAAGGTCCCAGTGTGGGGAATTTACAATAATTGGCAATATATTATTGGTCACAGACCAGTTATTGAATATGGTTCCAACTGACAATTCATTTGACTCATGTAGTAGGGCCAGCTAAATTACATGTCTTGAAAAGTTTACAATTAAAGTGACAAAGGATATCCTTATTCTCCAAAAATAATCCATATACTGTACATCCACTACTTTAAAGTGGAGCTCCACCCAAAAGGGGAAGCTCCGCTTGTTGGCTTCCTCCGCTGCCACATTTGGCACCTTTCAGGGGGCAGGGGATACCTGTCAAAACCAGGTACCCGATCCCTCTTCCGGGTAAGATTGCTGCAATCGTTGTGCGGCGATCTATGGAACTTCCGTATCAACCTTCTACCCCCCCTCCCGGTGTCCTCTGGGAGACGCATGCGCAGTAAAAAACAGGCTGTGAAGACGCAGGGCTTCACTTTAATTAAGTGTGGAAGCTGCGCTTAGGACAAACGTATAGGTATGCAGCCCCCCTAAAGGAGTTTCCCTAAGGGTCCTCCACAGAGTATGAGATATAAATTAAAAAGGGGTGTGGCCCTCCCTATGGGGTATAGGGATACTGTAAGGGAGGGGGACGGGTTGTCTAGTGGGTTAAATTAAATCCAAAAGTGATAACCCCCAATCATCAACCTAGTAAGGTACCTGGTACTAACAAAGGTAATATATACAACAAATAAATTAAATTAAACGAGAGCGATCTTCAGTATTATGTGCAGATACAAAAATGCCTTGTATGTAAAGGATGTGTGCTGAGGCCCCTACATCTATGATAGGTCTGCACCATACATCACCCCAAGTGAAATAGGTATAATCCAAACCATAACCATAAAAAATTCAAACGTAAAAAACAAATATGTGCTCTACCTATCCGGTGCAAATATTACTATATAATGTAATCTGCCTTAAATAGTGCCAAATATTTTCACATTGGTGATCAGAGTCCAGTGAACAGGTGATTGCACCTTACTCTAATTAGTGCAAAAACAATTAGTAATAATCATAGTCCTTAAAGTGGTAAAACTCTTCAAACACAGTATTTCAGGGAATTTTCTTAGCAAGAGAAAACCGTGACAAGAGTGCTCTCAGGTGGTTTCTGTGACTTTTCTGCTCCCCCTTTTGGGTCCCCACTCACCGAATCCAACAACCCCAAAAGAGTCAAACAGCATAGGGTATCTCGATCACGGTCAGCTCTCCACCACGATCATGTAGGGCATTCAGGTGGTTCCCGTATTGTTGGTTTAAGATGTTCACAGTGGCTCCCCAGATCCACCAACCCCAAAAAAAGGGGGCAAGCTACATGGGGTATCACGGTCACGATATCCTCTCCACCACAATCCTAAAAGCATCCAGGGTAATTTCTGTAATGTTGAATTGAAGTGTTCACACTGGCTCCCTCATGGAGAAAAAGAATAGAAGGCTCCCATGGTGTAGTAGGTAAAAGAAAGATTTTATTCAAAGAAACTCCATACACACTCAATAGGAGTTAACATTAAAAACTAAACGAAACTAAAAAACTAAAAAACTAAACAAATAGGCTAGGTAGTAAACTATAAGTCTAGTACAGCAGTCTACTATCGCTGGGTACAGGTACGTGCCTGAAAAAAACAACAACCCTGTAAGGGAATGACAGCGTACCGCTGGTTGGAGCTGTTGCACGTCGCTGAAGACGTCGATGACGAAACGCGTACGACGGTGCCACGCGCGCTACGTCACTTCCGGGTACGGACTCTGCTTGGAACGCAGGTGGAGTGCAAACGGCTCCAACCAGCGGTACGCTGTCATTCCCTTACAGGGTTGTTGTTTTTTTCAGGCACGTACCTGTACCCAGCGATAGTAGACTGCTGTACTAGACTTATAGTTTACTACCTAGCCTATTTGTTTAGTTTTTTAGTTTCGTTTAGTTTTTAATGTTAACTCCTATTGAGTGTGTATGGAGTTTCTTTGAATAAAATCTTTCTTTTACCTACTACACCATGGGAGCCTTCTATTCTTTTTCTCTATGAGGGAGCCAGTGTGAACACTTCAATTCAACATTACAGAAATTACCCTGGATGCTTTGTAGGATTGTGGTGGAGAGGATATCGTGACCGTGATACCCCATGTAGCTTGCCCCCTTTTTTTGGGGTTGGTGGATCTGGGGAGCCACTGTGAACATCTTAAACCAACAATACGGGAACCACCTGAATGCCCTACATGATCGTGGTGGAGAGCTGACCGTGATCGAGATATCCTATGCTGTTTGCCCCTTTTGGGGTTGTTGGATTCGGTGAGTGGGGACCCAAAAGGGGGAGCACAAAAGTCACAGAAACCACCTGAGAGCACTCTTGTCACGGTTTTCTCTTGCTAAGAAAATTCCCTGAAACACTGTGTTTGAAGAGTTTTACCACTTTAAGGACTATGATTATTACTAATTGTTTTTGCACTAATTAGAGTAAGGTGCAATCACCTGTTCACTGGACTCTGATCACCAATGTGAAAATATTTGGCACTATTTAAGGCAGATTACATTATATAGTAATATTTGCACCGGATAGGTAGAGCACATATTTGTTTTTTACGTTTGAATTTTTTATGGTTATGGTTTGGATTATACCTATTTCACTTGGGGTGATGTATGGTGCAGACCTATCATAGATGTAGGGGTCTCAGCACACATCCTTTACATACAAGGCATTTTTGTATCTGCACATAATACTGAAGATCGCTCTCGTTTAATTTAATTTATTTGTTGTATATATTACCTTTGTTAGTACCAGGTACCTTACTAGGTTGATGATTGGGGGTTATCACTTTTGGATTTAATTTAACCCACTAGACAACCCGTCCCCCTCCCTTACAGTATCCCTATACCCCATAGGGAGCGCCACACCCCTTTTTAATTTATATCTCATGCAGGGCTTCACTTTGTTTCACCTGCGCCCAGAGCTGCTGGACGGATCGGCTTGGGGTGCCAACATCACGGAAAAACCTTTGTTTTGGAATTCCATATACCTCCATTATTTGAGCAAAGAATTTTAAACTGTGATATTGAAAACAACCGCTTCAAATACCTCAAGCCATTTTTTGCCATAACTCTTTTAATTTCTTGCCATAACTTTCCCAAGCCATTTGTCTCCAATAAAGGAGATCAATGTATGTTCCCTACATAACAGCAATAGCAGACCCTGTATAGGATCAGAATCCGCAATTTCCGTCAATCCAAAATATTGTTGTAATTGTGAGGCTAAGAAGTAACTTTTAACATGTGGAATGGCAAGTCCTCCTGCATCTTTAGCTAACATTAGGGATGGGTGAATGGTTCAGCCCGATCATAAGTTCAAGCCGAACTTTCGCTGTTCGGGCGTTCAGCGAACAGCCGAACAAACGGGTTGTTCGACCCCCCCCCCCCAAACTGACCACAATGCACTGTGGCGCTGAACAGTCATTGCAAGCCCTGATTGCCTGAAGCAGTGAAAGCTTCAGCCAATCAGGGTACAGAACACGGTCAGAGTCATGATTGGACACTGTCATCATGACTTTATCCAATCATGGCTCATTCCCGCCCCACAGTATAAAAGTATTCTTTCAATGGCAGCCATTTTCAGTGTGATTTTGGTGTGGAGAGAGATAGAACAGGGCTCTGTTCAGTGTTATTAGTTAGTGTGCTATACTGTGCTATTTTGCTTCAATTGTCAGTGTAAAATATTAGTTTAGTGTCAGTCTAGGGATAGTGTGAGTGTAGTGAGGAGGACCATCATTCAGCTTTGCATAGTGTGCAGCTAGAGTAGGGACAGCTCATAGTTTCAGTGTAGTGTAGTGAGACCGTGTCAGTAATCTTGACATTAGTGTATTGTGTGCATTACTGCCAGTTTAACGCCATGTAGTACTGTACGTTTGGCACATGATATTGCAGTACATTTATAGTGTATCCGTGGAGTGTGTCTGTGTAGTGTAAGTACTCAAATTAAAGTGCCCCAAACACCTCTTTACATTTGCTGATAAGCACCACCCCCTTCCTCCCAATAATGTTCCTAACCGCCCCCTCCCTCCCAGTCCTCAAGCAGGGCATCATTTCCTCTGTTTAGTGAGTTTGCCTGTGCTATCCAGCCACAGCAAGCAGAGACAAGTGTGCAGTCCCCTGCAGTTGCCAGAGTGGATAAACCTGCCTCCTTGTCCACAAAGAGTAATTTTTCAGCACCTGTTTGACCGGTGCATATCATTGCAATTTTTTACAGCAAGGCCAATTCCAGCAAGGCCAATTCCAGCAAGGCCAGTGGGAAGGCGCCACCGACACCCAAAGACAAATTTTTACGCACCTGTTACTTCTATCCAAAGTCAAAGTGACACCAGAATGTATCCAAAAAAATCTCTGATCTTGTTCACTACATTGTGGCCTCATCATACACACTGGCTCCCCAGCTGTTGCTGAGCAAAATAAAGGAAGCTTGCAGGGAACATTTTTTTTTTTGGCTTTATAAATGCAATTATTGCTGCAGCAGATTCTAGACCTGGTACAGGTCTGTCACTTTACAGCACTAAGGGGATTCTCCAGGCACTATATTGGAAGGGATTTTTAATTTTTATGCTTTCACTTAAAAAAAAAAATCACACGGGAGACATTAATGGATCTAACAGAAAAACTACTTGAATTACGAACTTTACTAAATGAGCAAACATTATGGATTAGGGATAAAAATCATACTCCATTCTATCAACATGGTAATAAACCCAGTAAATTGTTAGCTAGAGCACTATGCCAGCGAGTGAATACAACATCTATTGTAAAGATTAAGTCAGAAACAGGGGATGTGGTATACGAGCCAAAAGGAATTCTGAAAGCATTCCATAATTTCTACTCCCGATTTGTATAATGTACCTAATCAAATGGCCAAGAGGGATCCTGAAATATTTCGACAGAATATTCGACAATATATAAACGATACTGCTATACCGACTTTAACATAAGTAGAGGTTGAGCAATTAGAAGAGGAATTTTCAGATACCGAAATACAGAAGGCAATCGATGCATTAGTACCGGGGAAGAGCCTCGGCCCGGATAGTTTTACCCCAAGTTTCTGTAAGTCATTTAAAAATCTACTAGTCCCAATTATGAAGAGGACTTTTAACTCAGTGTCTGCCTCTCAACCATTTGTCCCACAGGGTATGCAGGCATGTATTTCACTTATACCAAAACCCGAGAAGGATCACACAATGTGTGGAAACTATCGGCCGATATCACTGACAAATATTGATCTTAGACTGTACTCAAAGCTCATAGCCAATAGACTTACACCAAAAATGCCGACATATATCTACCTAGACCAAGCGGGGTTCATAGAGGGAAGGGAGGTGCGGGATAATACCCTGAAAACCCTAAGACTGATGGAGTATGTCCGGAGACACGCCATGCTATCCTGTCTTTTGACGGTTGATTCTGAGAAGGCCTTTGACAGGGTGGTATGGCGGTTTCTGGAAGAGACATTGAGACAGTGGGGAGTGGGTCCTATTCTTCGGAAAAAAATAATGGTTTTATATAACAATCCAACTGCCAGAATATGTGCGAATGGAGATCTATCCGACATAATTAATATAACAAATGGAACCCGACAGGGGTGTCCCTTGTCGCCATTGCTAGATGTATTGGCTATGGAGCATCTGACTATAGCAATCCGGAATAATTTAGATATACAGGGAATAAAAGTGGGAGATAGAGACTATAAAATGTCGGTATATGCAGATGATTTGCTAGTGTATATCACAAATCCAGTGGTAACAATACCAAATTTAATTAAAGAATGTAATCGTTTTGCCAAATTGAGAAACTTTAAAGTGAACTACAATAAATCTGAAGCTTTAAATATAAATATGCATATGGACATGGTGGATTCTCTTAAAAAAACTTTTCTTTTAAATGGCTGGATAATGCAATCGGATATCTAGGGGTATTTATTCCTAGAGGAATAGAAAAGCTCCAGGAATATAACTATCTGCCAATGGCGCAAAAAATAATCAAGACACTCCAACGGTATGATTGGGGTGTTTTCTCTTGGACGGACAGGATAAACATTATAACAATTGACATATTGCCTAAGATACTCTACATATTTCAGACCATTCCGATATTTCCCGCAAGAAAAATTTTCAACCTCCAACGGAAAGCTATAGGTAGCTTTATATGGGCGGGTAAACCAGCGAAGATCAGTAGAGCAGTACTAATTAGACCTAAAGAAAGGGGGGTCTGACGCTTCCAGATCTCTCAGTGTATCTTAGATCGGTATTTGTGGACTGGTTCCACAATGCAGAATGTAAACAATAGGTGAAATTAGAGGAGGAGATTGTGGCCATGAAACTGAAATCGCTTGCATGGATAAAGAGAGAAAATAGGCCCCCTGTCGAAGAATTGCCATTTCTGGTGGCATCAAAACTGAAAGTTTGGGATGGATTGGTGGGGAGGGGGATAGGGTCTAACTATGTTGGCCCAATGTCCCCCATCTTCAGCAACCCAGAATTCCCACCGGCCTTGGAGGTCACAACCTTCCTAAAATGGCAAAGAAAGGATGATATAAGGGTGGTGCAGCTAATGGAGGGGAATGGACCTCCCTCGATAGAGGTTTTAGGTATGGAATGTAAAAGGAAATGGATGCAATATTTGCAACTTCAAAAGTTTGTTATCTCTACAAGAAAATAAGCCGAAACATATATTATCTAGGGTATATAAATGTTTAATGTCTGAAAACAAAGACCAGGAGATTAGTTATATTAAAAATGGGAAGAAGAGCTAGAGATTGATATCCCTAAGACTAAATGGGAAAAAGCATTTATATTAATTCATAAATTATCTTTACCTCAATCGCCAGATATTTCACTGTATATTTTATTTGAATTTGCGCAGCTTGTTCTGGTAAGGAGATTTCCTTATCCTCTAAATGGCATCAATATCGATTTCTCCTATTTTTTTTTTCTAACAGGTAAACTAGCTGCTGGCCTTCAAATTTTTTTTCCCCCCAGGCTGGCACTCCTCTTTAATGGGCCTGTAATATATGTAGCACTACCCCCACATAGTCTGCTGGTAACTGGCTCCCCTACTCCTGCACAGCCAGGCATTACGCATTCTCTGCTTGCGTCCAGACCCAAGAAGTCAGTCCCTTGGCTTGGTTTTTGATGTTTTGTTAGCGTTAACAACTTGGATAGGGTGAAGGAATTTATGGGATGCCCAACTTTAAGCAAAGAAAAACAAAAACGAGGACAACCTCCTTCCTCTGTACAAAAATATCCTGCATTGCCTTCTTCCTTTCCTCACACAGTCCTTAGTAGATTAATGGCAAAAGTCCAATGCAGACTAGGAGCTCTTAGCCGCTCTTGAAAATAGCACAAAAAGATGAGGCAAACTGCATGCAAGACTACATCCTCTCCAAATGTAGAACTGCTCCCTGCTTCACTGCTTGCAGGCCCTACCAGCCCTCCTAGCTGCTCTGAAGATCTCCCAGGGCAAGGATAAAATTGCACAAACCAATTAGACGAAGTACAAGGTCCATGTCACGTACCTGGTGGGTAGAGCCTGGTCTATGCAGAGAAAGGCCTCTCTTACACCTCTGACTCGGGGGCCCCTGGTGGAGTATACAGGTGGCTCAGGAGTGCAGAGTCGCACGAGTGTCGGTAGACGTGCTTGCTGCTGGGCTGCTGGTAGAGTAGTATGCCAGGTGGCAGAATATTTTCCTGTGGGCAGAAACAGGCTGGTAGTTTAGCCTTAGAGCTGGTTTCAGTGGCAGATGGACAGGTGCTAGCAGCTTAGTAGCTCTGAATAGACTGAAACATAAGCAGAGTCAGACAAACCAGGTCATACACAGAACGATCAGATTAAGTACAGATGCAGAGGCAGAAGAATGGTCAAAGAACAAGCTGTGGTCGATGCAGGTGGATAACAGGAATAGTCAGGAACAAGCTGGGTCAGAGTTTCAAGAGCAGATGCAGGTAACGGGGAACGGGACAATCACAGAACACTAGTCGAGACAGCACTGATCCTGAGTACTGATCCAGCTTAAATGGCGCATTTGGCGCCTTTATCTGTCACAAGATGCGCCACACACATTTGTTTGCACACGTGCATATGTGTTCGCACTCACTAACGCACCTCTTCTTCCACATATTCAGGGAACAGGGATTTGTCTTCTGCTGTTATTCTGTCTTCTGACAGTGCCTTTCTGACAGTCCAGCTTCCCAGCAAACAGTCACAGGGACAAGGTACTGTAGATCAGGGCTAATCCATGTACCAGAGGTACTGCAGCTTGCCAAAAAAGCTGGAAAAGATCACAGAAGCTCAACCAGGTTCCATTGTCAAAGCTTATTTGAACAAGCTAAAGTTAGAAGCTGATTGGCTATCCTGCAGAGCTGCACCAGATTCTGCACTCTCCAGTTTTAGTAAATCAACCCCATAGGCAAACATAGAGGTGTGTTTACCAGCAGAAAAAAAAAATGCCAAGCGTCTGTAAAAGCTCTGAACTTGAGGCCTTACTTGTTAAAAATATGTGAAAACCTAATGAAATTATTGTAAAAGAAAACATTTCTGCAACTAGTGGTGATCAAATAGAAATGTTCAAATGGGAATTAACCAAAATTATTAATCCATACAATGCTAAACATCTCTTCCTAAAAGGTCTCCCCAAGGCTGCTGTGATAAATCAAGGACGTTTGCTGATCAGCTCATCTATAAGTACACTGTCTGGAATTACATGCAAGGATACAGTGTACATTCCACTGCCTCTCTATCACAGTGCTGGACTTATGATTGGAGTCCGTGGATGCATTCAGTATGGTAAGTATTCCATTATTACTATTACTATTACTATTATTACTATTCAGTACTGATAATTTTCTCAGAGAAATAAGCCACATTTAGTCTCCTGCCCCTCTTTTGTCTTCTAATATTCTCTATTGGTCAGTAAGGCCACCTGTTTTAAAGGACCAATGGAAAGGCAAAAGGAGAGGACTGGAAAGGCAAGCTCAACAGTTTGTTTAAAGTGGTTGTAAACTCTTACATATACCCACTAAAGTGACTAGCCTCTGGTGATACAGAGATTAAACAAATCCTTCTACATAAGTTTTACCTGTTTATCTGCAGCCTCTCTTAGATAGTTACATAATAGGTTAGGTTGAAAAAAGACACAAGTTCATAAAGTCCAACCTATGTGTGTGATTATATGTCAGTATTACATTGTATATCCCTGTATGTTGTGGTCATTCAGGTGCTTATCTAACAATTTCTTGAAACTATCAATGCCCCCCGCTGAGACCACTGCCTGTGGAAGGGAATTCCACATCCTTACCACTCTTACAGTAAAGAACCCTTTACGTAGTTTAAGGTTAAACCTCTTTTCTTCTAATTTTAATGAGTGGCCATGAGTCTTGTTAAACTCCCTTCTGCGAAAAAGTTTTATCCCTATTGTGGGGTCACCAGTATGATATTTGTATATTGAAATCCTATCCCCTCTTAAGCGTCTCTTCTCCAGAGAGAATAAGTTCAGTGCTCGCAACCCTCTCCTCATAACTAATATCCTCCAGACCCTTTATTAACTTTGTTGCCCTTCTTTGTACTCGCTCTATTTCCAGTACATCCTTCCTGAGGACTGGTGCCCAGAACTGGACAGCATACTCTAGGTGCGGCCGGACCAGAGTCTTGTAGAGCGGGAGAATTATCATTTTACCTCTGGAGTTGATCCCTTTTTAATGCATGCCAATATTCTGTTTGCTTTGTTAGCAGCAGCTTAGCATTGCATGCCATTGCTGAGCCTATCATCTACTAGGACCCCCAGGTCCTTTTCCATCCTAGATTCCCCCAGAGGTTCTCCCCCCAGTGTATAGATTGCATTCATATTTTTGCCACCCAAATGCATTATTTTACATTTTTCTACATTGAACCTCATTTGCCATGTAGTTGCCTACCCCATTTATTTGTTCAGATCTTTTTGCAAGGTTTCCACATCCTGCGGAGTTATTGCTCTGCTTAGCTTAGTATCATCCGCAAATACAGAGATTGAACTGTTTACCCCATCCTCCAGGTCGTTTATGAACAAATTAAATAGGATTGGTTCCAGCACAGAACCCTGGGGGACCCCACTACCGACCCCTTACCATCTTGAGTAATCCCCATTTATCACCACCCTCTGAGCTCGCCCTTGTAGCCAGTTTTCAAACCTTGTACTCACTCTATGGTCCATGCCAACGGACCTTATTTTGTACAGTAAACGTTTATGGGGAACTGTGTCAAATGCTTTTACAAAATCCAGATACGGGCCTTCCTTTAGCTGGCAACTCACTTCCTCATAGAAGGTTAGTAGAGAATGGCAAGAACGATTCTTCATGAATCCATGCTGATTACTGCTAATGATACCATTCTCATTACTAAAATCTTGTATATAGTCCCTTATCATCCCCTCCAAGAGTTTACATACTATTGATGTTAGGCTAACTGGTCTGTAATTCCCAGGGATGTATTTTGGGCCCTTTTTAAATATTGGTGTTATGTCGGCTTTTCTCCAATCAGCTGGTACCATTACAGTCAGTAGACTGTCAGTAAAAATCAGGAACAATGGTCTGGCAATTACTTGACTGAGTTCCCTAAGTACCCTCGGGTGCAAGCCATCTGGTCCTGGTGATTTATTAATGTTAAATTTCCCAAGTCTAATTTTAATTCTGTCCTCTGTTAACCACGGAGGTGCTTCGTTTGATGTGTCTCTCCTCTACTATCTTCTAAAACGCTCAGATCAAAAACTTTTTCTCAGCTCCAGAAAACAGGGGGCAGGGATCTGACATCACACACTGCACTGCATGAGAGGCAGCTCTGTGTAATCTGAGATCTGAGTGGGAAGAATAAACACACCCCCTTCTATACTGACACATAGGGAAACATGCACAGTTGAGGCTGCCACTTACTGTACCTGCTGTATGCTAGGGGGTGGGGCTATTTACAGGGATTATCTGGTGTGAAGTTAGACTGTCAGAAGTGAATCATGCCTATAGCAGAAGGAGGAGAGATCAGAAAAGAACCACACTAGGTGCTTTGGATCAAGGCAAGTGAACATTATAGAAGACTATGCTTTGTTCATTTTTCATTGCAGAAGTTTACAACCACTTTAAGGAAAAGGTGGGATTTACATATAATGTTTAACTATAGCTCTGGGTCTACAGATTATGCTGACATTGTTATTAACAATTTGTTAAAAAAAAACTTTTTGTCTATAGCTTGTATAAATATGAGGGCAACTATATCTAATAATGCAGCCTCTCCTTACTTTATTGTAATATTATACATTGAGTAATTTACTGCTTCCTAACTACAATGCAATGGGTTTGTTCTAACCTGACTAAAACAGTATAACAGTAAATCTGTTTATTAAACAGGGAGTGAAAAAAAAGGGACAAGTAGATTTGGATGGGGGGAGAGGCATGAGGCGTACACTGGGTGGGCAAAAGATAAAAAGAAAAAAAAAGGGAAGGGGGAGGGAATAACATGTAGCACTACCCCCTAAGGAGCCGCTGGATTTTTGGGTCTATTAAACACGCATTTTCCAACTTTCACACAGTCAGTAACCAGTCCATGGGCTTGTTTTTGTTGTTTTATTGAGGGGAAAATAACTTGGAAGGGGAAGAGGGCGTTATGTGATGCCAAACTTGACTTAGTAGAACAACTTGAGGACAAACTTCCTTCACTATGTACACAAAAATACAGATCCTGGGCTGTACTCCCTCCCAGATTATTATCAGTCTTCCATGGATCAGTAGCAAAGTTTACTCTTCAGGAGCTCTTTGTTCCCTGGGGTGAATAGCAAAGTTCCAAACTGTATGCAGGGGCACTATGTCCCCATGGTGAAACTCACAACGCCCTTGAAAATTCCAGCCCACCTGGCTGCCTTGAAAAGTGTCCCAAAGCATGGAATTTAGGTTAGCTGTGACACTGTCCCTGTGAAAGCATGGTAGCTGTGACACTGTCCCTGTGAAAGCATGATGGATATTGTATCTGGCAGCCTTCTCTCTTGTAGGCCCTGGAGGTGTAGAGGTACTTGCACTGTCCCTTGAATTCTGCTGACTTGAATAAGACTGCTGTTCAGGCCTCCTGCTGTCCAGGTCCTCCCTTGATAGCCAAGGAGTCTCCTCGATGAGACTTGAGGGTAGCGAAGCTCCCTCTTTTCAACGCCTCTTCCTCAGCTCTAGCCCTGGGGTCCCCTCCCAGGCCTCTTGACTTCCAGGCTCAGCAATCCATCTTCCACCTGACAACAACAACCCCCCCCCCCTGCTGGCCAAGCTCTTCAATATTTATGGGCCTGTCTGACCAACCTCCCTGGACTCCTGCCCGGGGATTGGTCAAAACTCCCATCTATATTCAGACCCTGCCTCCTTACCTCCACTCACTAGCTTCTAGACATTTACATGGATCTCCAGAACCAAGGGGAGGCGATAGAGGCCTGGTATGCAGAGCGTTCTAGCCTGACCTTACGATAAACCCAACAATTAAAAATGCCAGCGCACAGGATGATTACATAAATCGCATACAATAGATGGGGAATAAGTCTAAAAGGTCCATGAAAAGGGAAAGGAAGGATAAAAGTACATGGACAAGTAGATGACACATATTAATAATGAATCTTGAATGGAGGCCAGACACTAAGGGCAAAGCCTTTCTCTGGAGTGAAGCCAACTCTGAAGAACACCATGAAGAGAAAACAGAAAAGCGCCGCTAAGTGCAATATTTATTAGTACAATGGCAAGCAGTCAAATGAACACTCACATCAATGTTTGGAAAGCTAGGCTCATCTAGGGAAAGGCATCTGCCAGGTATAGTCCTCAGCGCCTCCGGTCCAAGGGTGTAACCCCTGCGATCACGCTAACCAGAAGGATGCCGGCAAGTCCTGTGTTCCAGGTAAGCTTGATGGAACCAGCTTGAGGCATGGCGCCAGTAAGCGTGTGACATCACCGCGGTAAGGAGAGAGAACTGCAGCGCGTTTTAGAGCATGCGCAAGGCTCATACGAAGCATGCGCACACCTTTCTTAAGTGATACAGAGAAGGAAGGGGGCCAAGTTTAAATGCTCTGTACAGCAAGAGTCATCTGCCAATCAGCTGAATAGAACCATTAAATTAATTAAACTAAGTTAAAGCCAACGGAATATATGCAAATTTAACATACAATAAAAAACACATATCATTGATACAAAACATTAAATGAATATGATTCTAGAAAACATTTAGCTTTAAAATTGTTAGTACACACATATCTAATGAGCATGTCTATGTGACTGACATGAGATAGGAGCTAACCAATACTTATAATAAGTGTGAATAAGAAGTATATGTGGTGAAGAAATCACTGTGTGACAAGTATGTGTATTTTGATATATCTGATCATCTGAAAATGAAATAAGGACAAAGAATTAGCTGAAAATTACTTACAGGAAATATTGCTATAATATATTACTAATTTCTAGTTCCTCATTTAGGCCATTCGGCACGAGGGTATCGAGAATGCATATCCAAAAAGTTTCACATAATGTGGAGAAGCGTGCAGCTTCGGATAGATTTTTAGGTATGGCTTCAATGACCCAAACCTGTAAACCTGTGGTAGTCTTATTATTATGATCTAAAAAGTGACATCCCTACATCCCTTCAAGAGGAATTAGGCATAACGTTTTTTTTCCTTGCACTTCAATTTACTGGCCGCTAATTTTGTTTTTTAATGTGGGGACCCTTCTATAGGTAACCTTTGGTTTGTCACAGAGAATGGTATTAAGATTGGGATCTTGCTTCAAAATATTCCAGTGTTTGAGAATATTTTCAATTCTCTTGTATTGACTGTGGTACATAGTTATAAACCTGACAGGTGGATTCTCAGAAGGTTTTTCAACTCATTTTTTTACTCGGAAGAAAGGTGGTATAGGCCTGATCTACCAACATTTCTCTATATCCTTTTTCCAAGAATTTGCATCTGGGGTAGGTACTCAGAAATGTAGTCACAGTCTCTGGTACAATTTTGCCTTAGGCGACAGAACTGCCCTTTGGGTATATTTTTGACCCACTGCGGGCGGTGATGGCTGTCAAAATGCAGAGACACATTACCCGAAGTGGGTTTAGTATAGTTGCGAGCAAATATAGCAAAGACATAGGGGGTTATTTACTAAAACTGGAGAGTGCAAAATCTGGTGAAACTCTGCATAGAAACCAATCAGCTTCCAGGTTCCAGTCTATCCTGGTTCCAGACTGAAATAAAGGAGAGTCCAAGATCATTGGCGTTACAGTGGCGTTACAGTGTGTGACAAAGTCCTCTATCAGGGAGGGAGAACCATCCCAGATCATGACAATGTCGTCAATATATCTGCCATAAAAGATGAAGTATTGCACAAAGGGGTTGTTTTTCCATATGAACTGGTTCTCCCAATAACCCATTGTCAAATTGGGGTATGAGGGCACAAAATTGGCCCCCATTGCCGTGCCATGAGTTTGTAGATAGAAATCGCCCTCAAAATGGAAATTTTGCGTAAGGCAGAAAAGAGCATCTAGAATAAAGGCTGCCTGTTTGTTTAACATGGGGTCCTGTGGTAGAAAATGAGTGGCTAGCATGGCTGTTTGATGGGGAACAGAGGTGTATAAGGAATTTACATAAAGAGACAGCCAGGAGTAACTATCTTCCCATGTATAGGGGGGCAAAAGTTCCAATAATTTTGAGTCACGTAATATAGGATTGAAGGTTCTGAGCTAGCGGTTGTTAAAAGGAATCAATGTATAAAGAGAAATCACTAGTGATACTATTCATGGAAGCCACAGTAGGTCTACTTAGGAGGTGCTGTTGACCTTTATGCACCTTAGGAATCTGATAAAAATACAGCGTACTGTCAAAATCTCTATGTAAAAAAAAAAAAAAGAGCCCTCTTCTTCCTTTTTTTTTTTTTTTTATGGATAACCTGATCAAAAATGGCCCTATGGATGAGTTCCTCTGCCTCTATTTTAAAGAAGGGTAAAGGATCTTTAGGAAGCTTTTTATACATTCCCAAATTGGAGAGTAGTCTCATGGCCTCGGTAACATAATATGTCCTGTCTTGGAGTATAATCCCTTCCCCTTTGTCTGCCGGTTTTATAACTAAATTGGGATTATTGGTAAATTGTTTTAAGGCAGCCATTTCACCGGGATGAAGATTATGGTATTGATATTTGCTAGTGTTTGTGGGCTGTGGGATAATTTCGGAAATTCGGAAAATACCACTCTATAATAGGCCTCAACATGGGGTCCCTTGGATTTAGTGGGATAGAAAACTGATTTGGGTTGTAATTTAGTATGTACAATGGGGGGTTATGTTTGGAGATGTGTAAATAAATTCAGATCCAGATCTAGATTTATATCTCCAGATTCTACGCATGAATCATATATGCTAATGACACTCTCTGCAATGTCGTCTGGAATGGACTCATAAGGATCTATAACTAACTGTAAATGTGAAATCTAAAGGTATATCTTTTTTAGATTTTATGTTAAAGAATCTTTTAAGAGTGAGATTCCTAATAAATTTGTTAAAGGTCCTTAAACAATATAAAGGAATTGGGTTGCATAGTAGGGGCAAAGGTAAGACCTCTGCTCAGTAAGATGTCTTCTGATGACAACATGTTGGAAGAGAAATTGAAAACAGTTTCCTTTGGGCACTTATTTTTGGGTTTCCTACGTCCACCCCTACACCCTCGTCTATGTATTTTGTTTTCAGTCTGTGTTTTATGCAGGGGCTGTTCTCCTAAAGTAGAAAGTGAAGAAGAATTTGATGGTATTGTGCCCGCTATTAAAGTTACCAATTTGTTTATCAATCTCGGTGGTGGGTAAGGACTGAAAATTGTGGGCCTCATGACTGATGGTAGTAGATGTGGAAGCAACGGTCAAGGGAGAAGAAACTGTACAGAGGCAAATCATTAGTGATGGATGGTACATTTATGTTTGATACTGTAAAGAGTGAATCTGGGTTAGCTGAAAATGATGAAGGTTCCAGAGGTATAGGTGATGTGATATTGTTTTGAATGTTAGACTGGACTACAATGTTGGTAGACGAAGAAGCTTTTTTTAGAGAACGGATGTTTCACTTGAGATTTTTCTTTTTGTGTTCCCCTTGGAGATCATGTAATAGTACTATAGGAGGTACTTGATTTGTTGTAGCCGTATTAGTGCAATTGTGACAGAGAAAATTGAGGAGTACTGTCCGTGATACTTTTTTTATTTGCACTAACATACAATTTTTCAGGACATACCCCGAAAGCTTGTCCTGTACTATAGGAGGTAGTAAGTCTTGCAGGTGTGATACCAGCAAGATAGCTGTAATGTGGCTTCTTGGCCACAGGCAGTGGCGGGGCGCGGCCGCCAGAGGGTGACACCGGGCTCGCCTCAGACTGGCAGGGGCGCCGCTTGGTGGCTCCCTCCTTCACTTCCGGGATCTTCTCTGCTCAATGCAATGTGCGGGGGAGAGAGGGTGGGGGGAGGAGGGAGTGAGGCAGAGAGACAGGATGCCCTGGTCCAACTCTGATCGTTCATCATGTCCCCACACACCGCGGCCCCCCCCAGCTGCAGACACAGGCCCGGAGGAATAGCTGAAGAAGAGAGACACCACTCTACAGCACATGCCCTGAGGTATGTAATAACAGGAGTATTATGCAGAGGAGGGGGACATGGTAATTGGGGGGCCATCGGCAGGGAACAATTATGCTGCCAGGAGTGATTTTAGGGGTGGGAGGTTAGAGGATAGGTGCTAGGGGTGCTTATTTTAGGTTAGAGAGGACTTGTACTAGAAGTAGGATGGGGCAGATTTGAAGTTTGACCCCCCAGCACAATTCGTCTCCCCTCCCAACGCACCCCCTAGCACATATCCTCGAACCCCCCCATCAAAAGATCCAACCCCGGCTCCATCCACCCCCCAATCCCAGCCCAGCTCCATCCACCTCCCATCCCGGGTCCATCCACCTCCCCACATCCCATCCCGGCTCACCCCCCTGGCTCCATCCACCTCCCCCTGATCCCATCCCGACTCCATCCACCCCCCTGATCTCATCCTAGCTCCATCCACCCCACTGATCCCATCCCGACTCCATCCACCCCACTGATCCCATCCCGACTCCATCCACCCCCGATCCCATCCTGGCTCCATCCATCCCCCTAATCCCATTCCGGGGTCCATCCATTCCGGCTCTATCCACCACCCCAATCCCATCTCAGCTCCATCCATTATGGCAGGTTAAGGAGGGAGAGCCGCACCAACCCACTAGCCTGCTTGGTGCGGGGGGGGGGGGGTGACACCAACCCTAGTGATGCCACTGGCTACAGGTTGTTTAGGGTGGGTAGTGCTTGGTCCTGTAGACTTAGATAAAACAATAGGGGGAACCAAGGAATTAGGCGGAAGAGACATTAGGGCAGGTATTTGATCATTATGATTCCAGGCAGAAAAAAAAAACCTTCTCATTACGATAATTACCCAGATCTTGTTTAAATTTACCTAATTTAATTTGGATAAGAGAATTCTCTTTATTTTTATTATTCTTTTTCAAAGTGTCTAACCAGGTTACACGGCTCTTTTGATTGTATGCAGTGATTTCTAATGTTAGTATCTCATTATTTTTGATGTGTCTCTGACTAATGAGAACACCTATCCATTTAGTGGTGCAAAATTCTGCTATTCCTTCCCAATCCTTTAAATCAGGGGTCTTCAAAACTACGGCCCTCCAGGTATTCAGGAACTACAATTCCCATCATGCCTAGTCATGTCTGTGAATGTCAGAGTTTTACAATGCCTCATGGGATGTGTAGTTCTGCAACAGCTGGAGGGCCGTAGTTTGAGGATCCCTGCTTTAAATGAATGGGACCAAGGAAGGAACAGGCTTTGAGGATCCTGAGACCTCTGGGGGAAATTTTTTCTTAAGTATTTTTTAAGGAAGAACTCATACCACCATTGGATATTGGCAGCATGGATGAGTCTCTTCAATTTTTTGAATTTTTTTGTTTTTTTAATTTACCACAAAGTGTGTATCGGTCAGAACGTGTAAGGTTAGCTGTGCTGCAGAATATGTCAGGAGGTAAGGTGGTATATAAGATATCAAGTGTGTTGTATTTGTGATTATTCTATATCACTAATTAAATCCATGGTCAACAAACAAATGAATGTAATGGGTAAAATCTACACCCGTAGGTCAAATTACGTGACAATATAACTGTTTTGGCAGAAGGGAGGTAATAGTAAATTGGGTTATAAAATGTTGACAATACAAGGATTAAAATGATTATAATAATAATAGAAACAATAAAACAATTTTGTCTGTTTCAACAAGACTTCAGCAGAAGAAACAAAACTAATTTTAAAGATACTGTAAGTGTTTTCTAGAATCATATTCATTAATGTTTTGTATCAATGACGTGTTTTTTATTGTATGTTGAAGATGCATATATTCTGTTTGCTGTTCACCTGGATACAGTTAAAGCTATTTAGTGGCTCTATTTAGCTAATTGGAAGATGACTCTTGGTGTGCAGAGAATTTAAACTCGGCCCCCTTCCTTCTCCGTATCACTTGAGAAATGAGCGCGCATGCTCTGTATGAGCCTTGTGCATGCTCTGAAACGCGCTGTGGTTCTCTCTCCCCACCTCGGTGAAGTCACACGCCTACTGGCACCGCGCTGGTTCCATCAAGCTTACCCGGAACACCACAGGACTTGCCAGCATCTTCCTTGTTACTGTGATCATGGCGTTTACACCCTCGGACCGGAGGCATTGAGGACTATTCCAGGTGGGTGCCTTTCCCTACATGAGCCTATCTTTCCAAACTTTGATGTGAGTGTTTATTTGTCTGCTTGCCATTGTACTAATACATTTTGCACTCAGAAGCGCTTTTCTGTTTTATCTTCCTTAAGATAAACCCAGATCTGTTTCCCAGACTCATACAAGTTACTATAGGTCAACTAAATTTACCTACCTAAAACTGTACACTAGAGGGTGCTACAAACAACACAAATAAAGTGGAACTAAGGGGTCTCCAGGGAAGGCCTTTTTGAAGTGGCTATCCATCATCTCTGGAAGCGCCATCCCTTCTCAGGTCCCCAGGGCCAGCTGCGTTTTCAGGCTGTGGTTTAAAATTTGTGAGCTCCAGCACCAGGCTTTGGTTACACAGGGCATGATTACATCCAGGAATTCCTGAATTTATTTGTAATGTGCCCAGCATGCCTATGCCTATTATATTCGTTCAGCCTATCCCAGGCAGGAAGTTCTTTCATCTCTGCTACTCCATTTACAGTGAAATGAAGAGATGTCACCAGCACTCCTTTGCAAACATTAGTACTATTCAATATTAGACATTAGTCACTTTGGGGTAGATTTACTAAAACTGGTGCACTCAGAATCTGGTGCAGCTGTGCATGTTAGCCAATCAGCATCTAACTTCAGCTTGTTCAATTAGGTTTTGGCAATAAAACCTGGAAGCTGATTGGTTTCTATGCAGAGTTTCACGAGATTTTGCACTCTCCAGTTTTAGTAAATAACCCCCTATGTCTCACTGTGTGGTCCTGAAACATTGGCTTGACTTGCATTTATTCATTGACATAGAGTGCCTTGAAAAAGTATTTATACCCCTTGAAATTTTCCACATTTTAACATGTTACAACCAAAAATGTTAATGTATTTTATTATTGGGATTTTATGTAATAGACCAACACAAAGTGGCACATAACTGTGAAGTGGAAGGGAAATGATAAATGGTTTTCAAAATTGTTTACAAATAATTATGTGAAAAGGTGGTGTGCATTTGTATTCAGCCGAGTCAATATTTTGTAGAACCACCTTTCATTGCAATTACAGCTGCAAGTCTTTTTTGGTAGGTCTCTACCAGCTTTGCACATCTAGAGTGAAATGTTTGCCCATTCTTCTTTGCAAAATAGCTCAAGCTCTGTCAGATTGGATGGAGAGCGTCTGAACAGCAATTTTCAAGTCTTACCACAGATTCCCACTTGGATTTGGGTCTGGACTTTGACTGGGCTATTCTAACACATGAATATGCTTTGATCTAAACCATTCCATTGTAGCTTTGGCTGTATGTTTAGGGTCGTTGTCCTGCTGAAGGTGAACCTCCTCCCCAGTCTCAAGGCTTTTGCAGACTCTAACAGGTTTTCTTCCAAGATTGCCCTGTATTTGGTTCCATCCATTTTCCAATAAACTCTGACCAGCTTCCTTGTCCCTACTGAAGAAAAGCATCCCCACAACATGATGCTGTCACCACCATGTTTTATGGTGGGGACGCTGTTCATGGTGATGTGCAATGTTCGTTTTCCACCGCACATAGCGTTTTGCTTTAAGGCCAAAAAGTTCAATTTTTGTCTCATCTTACCAGAGCGCATATTTGCTGTGTCCCCCACAAGGCTTCTTAAAAACTGCAAACAGGACTTTTGGCTTTTTATTCCACAATGGCTTTCTTCTTGCCACTGTTCCATAAAGGCCAGATTTGTGGAGTGCATCACTAATAGTTGTCCTGTGAACAGATTCTGCCACCTGAGCTGTGGATCTCTGCAGCTCCTCCAGAGTTACCATGGACCACTTGGCTGCTTCTCTGATTAATGCTGTCCTTGCCCGGCCTGTCAGTTTAGGTGGACGGCCATGTCTTGGTAGGTTTGCAGTTGTGCCATACTCTTTCCATTTTCGGATGATGGATTAAACAGAGCGCCGTGAGATGTTCAAAGCTTGGGATTTTTTTTAAAAACTTAACCCTGCTTTTAAACTTCTCCACAACTTTATCCCTGACCTGTCTGGTGTGTTCCTTGGCCTTTGTGATGCAGTTTGTTCACTAAGGTTCTCTAACAAACTTCTGAGAGCTTCACAGAACAGCTGTATTTATACTAAAATTAAATTACACACAGGGGGACTCTATTTTACTAATTAGGTGACTTCTGAAGGCAATTGGTTCCACTCAATTTTAGTTAGGGGTATGAGAGTAAAGGGGGCTGAATACAAATGCACGCCACACTTTTCACATATTTATTTTCACTTCACAATTATGTGCCACTTTGTGTTGGTCTTTCACATAAAATCCCAATAAAATAAATCTAAATTTTTGGTTGCAACATGATAAAATGTGGAAAAGTTTAATGGGTATGAATACTTTTTCAAGCGACTGTACTTCCTTAGAACCAATCTGTCTGGACAGTATGGTCACCTACTGACTCAGTACCATCCATAGACAGATAACTCTTCAATAAGACACAGAAGTTGTTGAATGCAACACAATTTCACTTTGGATAATTGAAGTACAGGGGGAAAAAAACAGATGCAGCCACTGCATCTAAGGACTGGTACACTGCAATGTAATAACTGTATGCTTTTTGGTTTAGATACGCTGATAGGATCACCTCTTATAGGTAATACATTTTCTTGCTTTACTGATCTTAAACCAGCTCTAGAATTGGCCATAGATATTAGAGGATGGTTGGACGTGTATACCTGATCCATTACCCTCATGATGTCATCTAGGTTAAACTTTCCTCAAAGTAAGTTCACTTTAAATGCCCAAGTACTCCTATTTACAAAAAAAAAAGAAAGGAAGGAGACTTACATGTTGCAGAACCAGTGAAAACTGATTGGTTTTTTTCTTTCCCCAAGAGTAATTGTTTGGGACTGTTGACAAAAAAAAAAAAACACATCTATGTGCCTTTTCCTCAGTTCAGCTCTTGTACTTCTGTAACCTGTAACTTGTAAGTAAAGTTTAATTAATGCCTTTTTTCTAAATCAGGAGCCACCTGTGTAATAAGGAATAAATTCTCAGCGAGCCAGTTCTGGGATGACTGCAGGAAATACAATGTCACTGCCTTCCAGTACATTGGAGAAATTCTGCGATACTTATGCAACACTCCTAAGGTATCAACAAAAAAATCTAAACTGTGAAATAAAAATGTTAACAAAGAGCTTAGCCACACCAGTGACATTGTGTTCCTTAGATTGGGGGCTGTCAACCCCCGGGCTGCGGCCTACTACCTGGGCGGGTGGTATGAAAGAGCCGGGCGGCCAGCATGAGAGAGCTGGGTGGATGGAAGAAGTGAGCGGGTGGGCAAGCAGAGATGACATCTCTCTCCACCCCCCGCATCACCGCTCTTCCGCCCTCACAGCCGGTGTTCTGTCAGTATCAGTGTTGGAGGTGCGGTGTGGAGCAGAGAGATGACATCATCTCTCACTGCCCGCCCCGCATCACCGCTCTTCAGCAGCTTCTCGCTGTGAGAAAACTGAGTATAGAGCTCTCCTTGTTCAGCGGCACAGACCCCCCCCCCCCCCCTCGACAGCTAAATCAGGAATGGCTGAGGGTGGAACCAGAGAGTGACAGCCGGATCCTCCCGGGTGAGCTGTGTGTGGCAGTACAGATGGGGTGTGCTGGGACTTGTAGTTCACCCCCTCAGCTGTCTGCCTGACATACCACAAGGGACGCTCAACTTGCAGTGCTTGGTGGATGTCTGTCAGTGATCACCCTGAAAATGCAGAGTGCCTGGCTGTCCCTGGGGTCTGATCCTCCGTGCCTGGGAGCAGCGTGTAGCAAGTGACAGCACAGCTTCAGATCTACATGAAGGGGTTCAGACCAGCATGGCAACCAGGCACCTGGCATTTTCAGAATGAGCAATGACTACCTCCATATTTCTCTCCATTCTACAGCCAGAACCGCTGCTGCTATTCTGAATGGGGCAAGGCGAAGGTGCATTCGGACCCCACCACTGCACAGAGGCCTGCCTCTGTGCTAAATGGACCAGTGCTGCCACCAATGCAGTGATGGCAGGTGGCATGGCAAGTTCCGCATCTGGTGGAAAGACACGTGGCAAGTGACACGCTCAGGGCTCCCACTGATTCTGCATGATGGTCAGCTGAACTTCATTTATTACTACAATGTAATAATAGAAATAATGCACTTCAATCACCCTGACACCATATCAAGCATGGTGCCGGGCCCCCCCCCCCCCCAGTCCTTGGCACAATTTTCTTCCATGCAGCCATGTCAGTAACAACCCATGCAATCCATACATACAAAAAAAACAAAACAAATATGTTCAGAAATGAAGTTATGTGTAATAAAATGGAATGACACAGGGAAAAAGTATTGAACACAAAGAAAGCGAGGTGCAAAAAAGGCATGTAAAGCTAAGACACCAGCTGAAAATCTATCAGTAATTAGAAAGCAACCCTGCCCCTTGTCAGTGCAAATTAGTCAGGTGGTTCAGTTTAAACTAAAGGCCTCTAAAAAAAGGTGTCACACAAGAAACATCTTAAGATGGGTAAAATCAAAGAGCTCTCTCAAGACCTTTACAATCTTATTGTTGCAAAACTTACTGATGGCATTGGTTACAGAATGATTTCTAAAACTTCTGAATGTTCCAGTGAGCACTGTTGGGGCTATAATCCAGAAGTGGAAAGAACATAATTTCACCATAAACCGGTCAACAACCAGGCACTCCCCCAAGAGCCAAGGACCAGTTGTGGAGAGCTTCAGAAAGACCTGGAAATAACAGGTACAATTGTTTCAAAGAAAACAAAAAAGGTATTGCACTCAACCGCTATGGCCTATATGCACGCTCACCATGCAAGACTCCATTGTTGAAGAAAAAGCATGTTGAAACTCGTTTAAAGTATGGTGCACAACATTTAGACAAGCCTGTCAAATACTGGGAGAATATAGTCTGATTAGATGAGACCAAAATTTAACTCTTTGGATGCCATAATAAACCACATGTTTGGAGGTCAAATAGCACTGCACATCACCCCAAAAACACCCCCATACCAACAGTGAAATTTGGAGGTGGGAACATCATTCTTTGGGGCTGTTTTTCAGCATACAGTACTGGCAAATTTCATATCACCGAAGGAGTGGAAAAATGTACCAAGACATTATTGTTAAACATATGCTGCCATCTACCAGGATCATGAAGATAAAACAAGGGTGAACATTTCAGCAAGACAATGATCCAAAACACAAAACCAAGGAAACTTTCAATTGGTTTCAAAGAAAGAAACTAAAGCTGCTAGAATGGCCCAGCCAATCACCTGACTTGGATCCAATAGAAAATCTATGGAAAAAAACTAAAGATCAGAGTTCATAGAAGAGGCCCAGGGAACCTTCAAGATTTGAAGACCGTGTGGATGAATGGGCCAAAATCACACCTGAGCAATGCATGTGACGAGTTTCTCCATATAGAAGGCATCTTGAAGCCGTTATTACCAACAAAGGATTTTGTACGAAATATTATATAAATTTCAGTTAGCGTGTTAAATACTTTTTTCCCTGGTGTCATTTTATTTTATTACACATACAGTTACTTAACCGGTTCAATACCGGGCCTTTTCACCCCCCTTCCTTCCCAGACCAATTTTTAGTTTTCAGCGCTGTCGCACTTTAAACAACAATTGCGCGGTCGTGCGACGTTGTACCCAAACAAAATTTACGTCCTTTTTTCCCCACGAATAGAGCTTTCTTTTGGTGGTATTTGATCACCTCTGTGGTTTTTATTTTTTGCGCTATAAACAAAAGAAGAGCGACAATTTTGAAAAAAACACAATATTTTTTACTTTTTGCTATAATAAATATTCCAATTTAAAAAAAAAAAAAAACACATTTTTTCCTCAGTTTCGGCCGATACGTATTCTTCTACATATTTTTGGTAAAAAAAACGCAATAATTATAGTATATTGATTGGTTTGCGCAAAAGTTATAGCGTCTATAAAACATGGGATAGATTTATGGCATTTAAAAAAAAATATATATTTTTTTTTTACTAATAATAGCGGCGATCGCGATTTTTTTTTTTTGTGACTGCGACATTATGGCGGACACATCAGACACTTTTGGCACATTTTTGGGACCATTCACATTTATACAGCGATCAATGCTATAAAATTGCATTGATTACTGTGTAAATGTGACAGGCAGAGAGGGGGTAACCACTAGGGGGCGGGGAGGGGTTAAATGTGTTTCCTAGGGAATGCTTCTAACTGTAGGGGGAGGGGACGCACAAGGGGAGGAGACCGATCAGTGTTCCTCCGTTCTGGGAACACAGATCGCTCTCCTCTGAGCTGACAGGACGTGGATCTCTGTGTTTACACAGAGATCCACGGTCCGGCCCGGTTAACGGGCAATCACGGGTGCCCGGCGGACATCGCGGCCGCCGGGCACACGCACCGGGTCCAGAGCAAGGCGGCGGGCGCGCGCACGCCCCCTAGGCGGCCGGGAACCCCGAGGCCGTCATATGACGTCCACCCAGGATGGGAGATCCCATCTGTGGACGTCATTTGACTATAGGCGGGTAGGGAAGTGGTTAATTTCTGAACGTATTTGTTTTGGTTTCTTTGTATGTATGGATTGCATGGTTTGTCACCGACATGTGGTGAAAATTTTATGTCAATATCACCTTTTAGAAATAGATTTACCTAGAAAAATGGTGACGTGTTCAATACTTATTTTACCCTCTGTGGAAAAAAAAAAAAAAAAAAAAAATTATATATATATATATCTCTTATTGGGGAACCTGCCTTTACATGAACCTTAATGGAATCCTAGTCTTAGTCCATATTGTTCACTATTGAGTTGGCCCACCCTTTGCAGCTATAACAACTTCAACTCTTCTGGGAGGGCTGTCCACAAGGTTTAGTGTGCCTATGGGAATGTTTGACCATTCTTCCAGAAGCGCATTTCTGAGGTCAGACACTGATGTGGACGAGAAGCCCTGGCTTGCAGTCTTCGCTCTAATTCATCCCTCTAATTCATCCCCGGGTTGAGCTCAGGACAGTCCAGGACAGTGCAGGACAGTCAAGTTCTTCTACCCCAAACTCTCTAATTCATGTCTTTATGGATCTTGCTTTGTGCGCCTTCTCTTCCCAACCTCTACTAAAAACAATGATGGCTCTGGTCTGCTTAGTTTCAAGCTACCCTTCCGTTTTTTCTTTTCTAACAGCCTCCGTGTCCTTTCTTTAATATCAATAAACTGTCAGATTTAACGACAACTCCCTAAAGAAAGAAACATGTAAAAATTATTATACCCACCCAGAAAGAACCATCTCTTTTGAAGTAACCTAGTATGTTTTTTTTTTATTTTATTTTAGAAAGACAATGACAAGGATCACTGTGTCCGAATTGCTGTGGGGAATGGTGTCAGGGCCGATGTCTGGAAAGAGTTTACCAATCGTTTTGGTCCCATCAAAATGTATGAATTCTACGCAGCAACAGAGGGCAATGGTTTCTTTTTCAACTACACGGGGAAAATAGGAGCAGCTGGAAGAAGCAATCGCTTCTTAAAGGTGAGAAAGAAGAGGAAAACATTTTCTAGGTACCTCTCCCAGTCAACCTCAGCATTTCTAATATGATTAATACCCTAGTAAAACAGGAAAATAATCAACCCTGCAATGCATTATTTTATACCCATCTTGCTACTTTAAGCCAGTGTTTCTCAGCTCAAACCCTCAATCACCCACCAACAGATTATGTTTTTTGATATTTCCTTAACATGAACCTGTGGGTTCACTTTAACCATTTTAGTACCAGCCTGTATTATTTATTACCTGGTCATTTTTTTATTGTTCATCGCTGTAATAGATTGACTGACAATTACTCATGCAACACTGTACAAATGAGTTTAATATTTTTTGAGACAGATCTTTCTTTTGGTGGGATTTAATAACTATTGTTTATTTTTTACTGTAAAACCAAACATTTTTTAAAATAAATAGCGCAAAAATCCCCCCTTTTTGGACAGTAGATCTCCTGTTTTTTGCCACATTTTTGTGGAATTGAAGAAATATGCTGGTACTGAGCGATTAAACATGGAGCATTAGATACATTAATGTACAGGTCATACAGAGAGGAAGGAAGAAGTGAAGGGGTTAATGTACTAGTACCATACCATACATTGACAGGATGGTGATGAAAGGGTTAATGTTCAGGATAAAAAAAAGGTGATAGGTTAATATACAGGTCATATTGAGACAGCATGGAGATAGTATGTGCATAGCTCCCAACTTTCCCTCATTTGTCTCATTTTAGTCTTATCTATATAGTTGTATATAAAATACACTTTATCTTTCAAAAAGTGTTTCCCCAGTGATAAATCTTTCATCCAATCTCTATATTGCTGCATTTGTACATTTCAAAAGCCAATATAAAGGAATAGTAGTGAAAAAAACAAACTTGTGGGTTTAACTATTTTTTTAATGTAATTTTCCTTTTAATGGGCGTGGCAGGGGGTGTGTCATATGCCTACATACTTTTGCTAATAGGGGTCCCTCGTTTCCATCTCAGAATGTTGGGAGGTAGGTATGTGTAGGAGAGAAGGGGGGCATGAAAGTGTTAAAAAAACACACACACAATCTCTGTGTCACTGAAATAGAATGAACAAATCTGCAGCTAGTTCTCTATTCAATCTGTTCCCATTCACAAATACTTGATCTCTCTCCTTGCCCCCATTGTAAAAGGGAAGGGGAGGGATCAATGCTGTAAACTGTGCCATGTGATTGCTGTGAAGACCAATCGCAGTGATCACGTGGTACCCAGCCCCTCAGATCAACAGGGTAGAGTGTCTCTGTCAGCCACCCAATTGCTGTTTATCCAGCACCATTTTTGAATGGTAATGGGTAAATAAAGGGCCGTCGATCTGAAGTTGAAAGACATATCCTGGTAGAAAAGAGGTTAAAGTGGCTCTAAATGTAGAAAGTTTTTTACCTTAAATGTGTTCTATGCATTGAGAGAAAAAAACCTTTTGCCGTGCGTGGAACGCATCTACCCAGCATTCTGATTCCTGTAGTTTTTGGGATGTCTAAATAAAAAGAAATTTGATATACAGTGGTGTGCGGCCATTTCTTAAAAATTCAAGCATGTAGGGAGGTTGAACAGTGTTTGGTTCTAGCGAGTTAGCAGCCAGTCCAGGCCACGGTTAACTGTTTTAACTGCTTGCCAACTATACATACATTCATACACACACACACACACACACACACACACACACACACAGTGGCAAGGTGGTTCTCCTGGGCAGGATCACGTACCTGTACATGATCCTGCACATCCGGGTCTGGGGTGCACACGTGCACCGCCGGTGACCTGCTCCCGCTGTGATTAGACACAGTGGGAGCCAATCAGCAGGTCTGGGGGACGTGATGTTCGCCAAGACCCGCCGACGTTCAGGACACAGGCAGAATGGCGGTCTGCCTATGTAAACAAGGCAGATCTCCGCTCTGTCAGAAGGGATGTTTGTGATCCTGTGTTCCTGCTAACTCTGTGACAGTTATATAACAACTGTCACATACACAGAAGCGTCACACAGAGGAAGATGGAGGAAGAAGAAGAAGGAGAAAGAAGAAGAAAACCGAAGGAAGACCAGAAGAAGATGGAGGAAGAAGTGGGGGAAAGAAGAAGACATTATTAATAAAGGAATTGTCAAAAACCGGCTATTGTCTATTACCATTTTGACACTTTTTTTGTGAAATGGTAGGGGTACTTGTACCCCATTACCAATTTACACGGGGGGGCTGGGTCTGGTGGTCCCCCTGTTAAAGGGAGCTTCCAGATTCCGATAAGCCCCCCGCCCGCATACCCCCACAACCACCGGGCAAGGGTTGTGGGGATGAGGCCCTTGTCCCCATCAGCATGGGGACAAGGTGCTTTGGGGGGCTACCCCAAAGCACCCTCCCCATGTTGAGGGCATGTGGCCTGGTACGGTTCAGGAGGGTGGCGCTCTCTCGTCCCCCCCCTTTTTCCTGCAGCCTGCCAGGTTGCGTGCTCGGATAAGGGTCTGGTATGGATTTAAGGGGGGCCCTTACGACATTTTTTTTTTTTTAATTTGGCGCAGGGTTCCCCTTAAAATCCATACCAGACCTGAAGGGTCTGGTATGGATTTTAGGGGGACCCCCACGCAATTTTTTTTTTTTTAATTTTGGTTCGGGGTTCTCCTTAATATTCATACCAGACCCAAAGGGCCTGGTAATGGACTGGGGGGTGGTCCCATGGTCTTTTTTTCAATGATTTTTTTATCTACGGTATATTGCCAAGACCCGACAATTCATTATAGCCACGATCAGTGTTAAATGACAATTTTTCCTTTAGAAATGTCATTTTGCTGTGGTATTGTTCTAAACACGTTTCACTTTACGCATTAAAAAAATCACTGCTCCCGAAAAAACTGACATTTTTTAAAAATTTTTTTGCATTGATACATGTCCCCTGGGGCAGGACCCAGGTCCCCAAAAACTTTTTTTATGACAATAACTTGCATATAAGCCTTTAAAATGAACACTTTTGATTTTTCATGTTAATGTCCCATAGACTTTAGCCACCTCAATACAGTGCATTTTCACCAACTTCCTGCCCAAGCCATTTTTCAGCTTTCAGTGCTTTCACACTTTGAATGACAATTGCGCGATCATACAACACTGTACCCAGATGAAATTGTTATCATTTTTTTCCCCACAAATAGAGCTTATTTTTGGTGGTACATCATCGCCTCTGCAGTTTTTTTTTATTTTTTGCGCTATAAACAAAAGAAGAGTGACAAGTTTAAAAAAAAATATATTTTTTACTTTTTGCTATAATAAATATCCAATTTTTTTTCTTTAAAACAAATTTTTTCCTTAGTTTAGGCCGATTATGTATTCTTCTACATATTTTTGGTAAAAAAAAAAATCGCAATAAGAGTATATTGATTGGTTTGCGCAAAAGTTATAGCGTCTACAGATTAGGGGATAGATTTATAGCATTTTTATTATTTTTATTTTTTTTTTTTACTAGTAATGGCAGGTATCTGCAATTTTTATCGTGACTGCGATATTGCGACGGACATATCGGACACTTTTAACACATTTTTGGGACCATTCACATTTATACAGCGATCCTTGCTATTAAAATGCATTGTTTACTGTATAAATGTGACTGGCAGGGAAGGGGTTAACACTAGGTGGTGATCGAGGGGTTAACTGTGTTTGCTAGGGAGTGATTCTAACTGTAGGTAAGGGGACTCATAAGGGGAGGAGACCAATCGGTGTTCCTCTGTACTGGGAACACACCATCGTTCTCCTCTCCTCTGACAGGACCGTGGATCTGTGTGTGTTTACACACACAGATCCACGGTCCTGCTGTGTTACCGGCAATCGCGGGTGCCCGGCAGGCATCGCGGCGGCCTGGCACGCGCACCGGGTGCCCAGTGACACGGCGGGCATGCGCGACTGCCGGTGGTGGCGCGCGCACGCCCCCTGGTGGGCTGGGAATGCGAGGGCGTCATATGATGCCCTCCCGCAACGAGAGCTGCGCCGCCTGGCCGTCAATTGACAGCCGGCGGTCGGCAAACAGTTAACGGTGTTCCGGCGGCTTTCAAATTTCCCCCGAACACCGCCTATTGTTCGGTGTTCGCAGAACATCCGAACAACCAAAGTTCGGCCCGAACTTATGCTCGGGCCGAACTGTTCGCCCATCCCTACTGATCACTGTATTAGTGTCACTTAGTGTTCAATTTGTCCGCCGCAATGTCGCAGTCCCCCTATAAGTCGCTGATCGCCATTACTAGTAAAAAAAAAAAAATTCCATAAATCTATCCTATAGCTTGTAGATCCTGTAACTTTTGCACAAACCAATCAATATATGCTTATTGTGATTTTTTACCAAAAACATGTAGCAGAATATATATTGGCCTCAATTAATGAAGAAATTAGATTTTGTCAATCGGATGTGTTTTATAGCAGAGAGCAGTGGCGGCTGGTAGGGTTTTTTTCTTGGGGGGGGGGGGGGGGTGGCAAACAGCCCCCCCCCCCGGGCTGCCGGTGGAGCGCCACTAGTCCCCCCTGCGGCACTAACGCACTTCCCCACCACCACACGCTCTCCTTACCTTGGATGCGGGTGGTGAGAGCAAGGCTGGCTTAGGGAAAACTGCTCCGGTGTCCTCTCTTGGAGCAGCTTTTTGCGGTGTCTCCTCTACTCTCCTCCTCCGGGCGCTAGGCTTCCAATAGGATCGCCAGATGTTTTGGCCAATCGGGAAACAGGTTTCAATTTTCATTCGCTGTTGCAACACACCTGGGTGGGCTCCAGCTCCCGAGTCCACTCTATTTTGAAGCCCATGGCTCTAATCGGTGCTAAAAAAAAAAAAAAAACACATAACCCTGGCAGCTGTAATTCATATGCCAATTGACCCGAAAGGGGCCGGACACATGAATAAGGGGCGGCCGCGGTGGCAGTGGATAGATTTATGCTTAGCATGAATCTATCCATTGTGCATATAGGGGTGGAGAGGATAGGGGTGGCGGCGCCCCTAATGGACGGACCGCTCCTGGCAGAGAGTAAAAGATATTCTGTTTTGTTTTTCAAAATTGACGGTCTTTTTTTGTTTATAGCACAAAAAATAAAAAAACGCACAGGTGATCAAATACCACCAAAAGAAAGCCCTATTTGTGGGGGGGGGGATTACATAAATTTGATAAATTTGGGTACAGCGTTCCACAACCACGCAATTGTCAGTTAAAGTAACGCAGTGCCGTATTGCAAAAAAAACGGCCTAGTCATGAAGGGGAAGGTAAACCTTCCAGAGGTCAAGTGGTAAACTCAGGTCCTGGGCTTCTTGGTCCTAGCTGGCCCACCTGTGTTAAAAAAAGGGGAATGGCTAAAGGTCCAAGAGTTGTAGGCTTCAGTTTCAGGATCTGCTTGAGTGTCCTAGCTTAAATGTGTGGCTCTACTCCGCTGAAGACTCCAAGACTTTCAGGGACATCCAAGCCATGACAATGCCATAATGGACTCTGACCTCAACCACACAACTATAGTTAGGTTTAGGCAAAGTACATTGTTCATACTGAACTGTTATGCCAGACTTCTTCAGTAAATTACGTTAATCATTCTGAGCCTGGTTTGAAGTTATTCAAAGGGGTGCATGTCGGTTCTAGCTTATGCTAGATGCACAAGGGGGTATGAAGTAACAAATAAAGAAAGGGTTAACTCGGCAACACAAGAAGAGGGGCTAAGAGTAAACAAGCACAAGTTCAAGACAGCAAGCAACAAGTCGTTAGGCGTGGTACCTGGTAAGGTAACAGGCCCACTGGTAGCGAGGGAGATAATGGGTCCAACTCGCGGCACAGAGCATCCTATGGACCCAGCCTGTATGTCACAGAAAACTAAGTGAGGCCTCAGGGAAAAATAAGCACAGGATATGTGTAGAGGTGAGTTTCCTGAAATACAAGTGTGATATACGGATTACTACATAGGGAATATACGGATTACTGGTGGAGACCCGTGCATGCTCTGCGGCATACTGTTACTCATAGTGTATGGAATATAAGGATTTAAGGCCCGGTTCACACTTAAGTGACGCTATTGTGTCAAGTTTTTGGTGCTTCTTTAGCAAGTTTTTGGAGCGGCACCATTTATTTTAATGGGCCTCCCTCTGCTCCAAAAATGTGCCAAAGTTACTCATGCACAAAATTTTGGACATGAGCCAAGTGCATTTTGCGTTTTTACGCATTTTTTGTTTGGAAAACCGCGCGGCTGCTATCCGTGTTTGAGATGCCATTAAGAAATAATGGCACCACAAGCGCATTGTGCATTTTAGGGCACTTTTTGCACAATTCTGCTACGCCCATGTGTGAACAGGCCCTTAAGAATTAGGAAACAAGTTACATGGAGTTAACTAATGTTTGTGTGGAGAAGTGCTGCTTTTATGCAAAGCGCTGCCTTAACTTCAACTCTGTGTTTTGGCCTATGCCTGTGTCAGCCCTAGGGGCACTAGTGAGCACTCTCTCCCTGTCCTCATATTGGCAAGAGCAGCAGGTAAAAAAAAAAAAAAAAGGGATAACCCATCTTATGTATATTTTTTTTTACATTTTGGCCATAGTTACACTTGCAACAAAATCATTAGTTCAGAACATATGTAAGGCAATAAGACTGACTTAACAGTTTAAAAAGAAGTTAACATGGTTGCATAATCATTGCCAGAAATTGGCATGGCTCCTTTGTTTTGTTCTCTTTCTGCAAATTGCCATTCATGTTCAGTATAATCATTTACTAAAGTTCATGCACTCATCTGGTTTTGAGCTATTAATCTAAATAAATTATATGGATTTTCTTATCCTATATACTTTTACTTTCAATGACTACTTACAGGTGCATCTCATAAAATTAGAATATCATCAAAAAGTTAATTTAGTTCAGTAATTCAATCCAAAAAGTGAACTCATATATTCTATAGATTACACACAGAGTGATATATTTCAAGCATTTCTTATTAATTTTGATGATTATGGCTTACAGCTAGTGAGAACCCAAAATTCAGTATCTCAAAAAATATCTGCATGGTTCAGCTGCCAGAAGGAAGCCTTTACTGCGCCAGTGCAACAAAAAAGCCCAATGAGGCATGTCAAGGTGTTGGGCATATTGTAACCAGGCTTTTTTGTGGAACTTGTGCAGTAAAGGCTTCTTTCTGGCAACTTGACCATGCAGCTTTTTTTTTGTTCAAGTATCATCGTATTGTGCTCCTTAACCTCCCTGGCGGTATGATTCTTTCTGATTTTAGGTGCTGAAAGCGGTACAATTATTTTGCATGGAAATTTGGCGTTTTATATTGTAGGTCTGTAATTCTTAACAATAACACACTTAAATCTGTCCAAACAAGAGTCTAGTAGATATCCCGGGTATGATAAAGTTTGAAACACAAAAACATAAATTATAATATAATAAATAAAAATAAATAATAAAAAAAAAAAAAAATAGTAATAAAATAAATTTCCCCACGATTCACTATCGCTCAATTCTGCAAGTGTTCTAATTTACTATTGCTGTTTTCTAGCTGGTCTAAGGCCACTTTTGATGTAAAGGGACAATTTTTGGTTGCTATGGACAATCTCCAGTTTCCAGGCAGAAAGAACAATATATATAATATAAAACTGCATGCAGGGCATTGGACAAAACACTGGGGAGAAAAGGGATGTGAAATAATTTCATACAGTACTGTAATCTGTAAGATTACAGTACTGTATGTGTTATGATTTTTAAATTTTTTGGAATTTGTCGCCAGGCTCCCCCCCCATGCGTTGCGACGCTTGCAGGGAACGGAGCCTGGCACAGAGAGGCTTCGGAGGAGGACCGAGCCTGGATCCTGGGGACAAGGTAAGTATACCGCTCCAGGATCCTGCAATACAATTCCGGCTCGGGGTTACCGCTAATGGTGCTGAAATTTAACCCCGAGCCACACTCGGGAATACCATCAGGGAGACTACTGTGAAAAAACACCTGGCAGTCACCGCCCCCCAGCCCCCCCGTTTTACTTACCTGAGCCCCTTCATCTCCTCGGCTGGGAGGCGCTGTTCCTCTCTCCACGGGGTCCCGGCTCTTGATTGGATAGATTGATAGCAGCGCAGCTAATGGCTCCCGCTGCTGTCAATCAAATCCAATGACGCGGGTGCTGGGGGGCGGGACTAAGTCCAGCATTGGTATCTGTGGACACAAATGCTGGACTCGGGAGCGTGTCTGCAAGGTAACCCCCTCGAGAGAGACCACTTCTCCTCTTCTCCTGGGGCATCATCTAATGCGGGGAGGAGCCGCGAGAGCTGCTAGGGGATCCCAGAAGAGGATGATCGGGGCCACTCTGTGTAAAACAAGCTGCACAGTGGAGGTAAGTATGACATGTTTGTTATTTTTAAAAAATAAAAAACAATCCTTTACAATAACTTTAAGAATTGCGGTTTGTAAACTTTTGATCAGGGTCATTTGGCTAGTTTATGTTGCCATTATGATTTAAAAAGAGTAAACACAGTTGATTGATAATAAATGGCTTCAGCCAAACACTAACCATCAGTGAAAGAAAAGTTTTTGTGTTATCAATCATTTTCTCTGAAAAATGGCCAAGAAATCATGAATTCTGCCAGGGTATGTAAACTTATGAGCACAACTGTATATTACAGTGCATCCAGAAAGTATTCATAGCACTTCACACGTGTTCCACATTTTGTTATGTTACAGTCTTATTCCAACATTGATTAAAAAATTCAAAATTCTACAAACAATACCCCATAATGACAACGTGAAAGAAGTTTGTTTGAAATCTTTGCAAATTTATTAAAAATAAAAAAAATTACATGTACATAAGTATTCACAACCTTTGCAATGACACTCAAAAGTTAAACTCAGGTGCATCCTGTTTCCACTGATCATCCTTGAGATGTTTCTACAACTTGATTGGCGTTCACCTGTGGTAAATTCAGTTGATTGGATATGATTTGGAAAGGCACATACCTGTCTATATAAGGTCCCACAGTTAACAGTGCATGTCAGAGCACGAACCAAGCCATGAAGCCCAAGGAATAATCTGTAGACCTCTGAGACAGGATTGTATCGATTCAGAGATCTAGAGAAGAGTACAGAAAACTTTCTGCAGCATTGAAGGTCCCAATAAGCATAGTGGCCTCCATCATCCGTAAATGGAAGAAGTTTGGAATCACCAGGACTCTTCCTAGAGGGGGCCGACCCATCCAAACTGAGCAATCAGGGGAGAAGGGCCTTAGTTAGGGAGGTGGCCAAGAACCCGATGGTCACTCTGATAGAGCTCCAGCATTTATTTTTCGAGAGAAGAGAACCTTCCAGAAGAACAACTATCTCTGCAGCACTCCACCAATCAGGCCTATATGGTAGAGTGGCCAGACGGAAGCCACTCCTCAGTAAAAGGCACATGACAACCTGCCTTGAGTTTGCCAAAAAGCACCTGAAGGACTCTCAGATCATGAGAAACAATTTTCTGGTCTGATGAAACAAAGATTGAACTCCTTTGGCCTGAATGGCAAGTGTCATGTCTGGAGGAAACCAGGCACTGCTCATCACCTGACCAATACCATCTGGGAGACTACTCAGGATCGAGGGAAAGATGAAGGCAGCATTGTACAGAGACATCCTTCTTGAAAACCTGCTCCAGAGTGCTTTGAACCTCAGACTGGGGCAAAGGTTCATCTTCCAACAGGACAACGACCCTAAGCACACAGTCAAGATAACAAAGGAGTGGCTACAGGACAATTCTGTAAATGTCCTTGAGTGGCCCATCCAGAGCCCAGAATTGAACCCGATTGAACATCTCTGGAGAGATGTGAAAATGGCTGTGCACGAATGATCCCCATCCAACATGATGGAGCTTGAGAGATTCCTGCAAGGAAGAATGGGATAAACTGCCTAAAAATAGTTGTGCCAAGCTTGTAGCATCATACTCAAAAATACTTGAGGCTGTAATTGGTGCTTCAATAAAGTATTGAGCAAAGGCTGTGAATACTTATGTACATGTGATTTATTTTCGTTTTTTATTTTTATAAATTTGCAAAGATTTCAAACTTCTTTCACATTGTCATTAGGTTGTATTGTTTGTAGATTTTTGAGGAAAATAATGAATTTAATCCATTTTGAAATAAGGCTGTAACATAACAAAATGTGGAAAAAGGGAAGCGCTGTGAATACTTTCTGGATGCACTGTATGTATATGTTTTCCCTTGCTTTCTAACATCTTTCATCTCTGAGCCCTGGAAAAAGGCAGCAAAGCAAAACACGTCAGGATTGGAATAATCCTCCCCAATGTGATATCTCAAGGTTTATTTCCTTCTTTAATGTTGGTTGTATAACAATATTTTGATAATACTATATATAGTGTGTGTGTGTGTGTGTGTGTGTGTGTGTGTGTGTATATGTATATATACATACATACATACATACATACATACATTTTTGGGTTTTCTCTAGCTGTAAGCCATAATCGGCCAAATTTAAAGAAAGAAATGCTTGAAATATCTCACACGGTGTAACATATCTATATAAAATATATGAGTTTCACTTTTTGAATTGAATTACTGAAATACATTAAGTTTTTGTTGATAGTCTAATTTTATCAGATACACCTGTATATGCAATAATGGAGTATTTTCAACATTGTATTTTTTTACAGTTAGTACTGAGACAGAAGAAAAGAGTAAATATGTGATACTATATTACTTTGATTCAGGCTGGATTCACACTTTAGTTATATGGTGAGATGAGCTCTTTGTGAATGAGCTTCCAATGCCCCACAAAGGGTCAAAAAAACATACATGACCCTCTTCATCAATGCATCACATTACAATACATGTTATATGTGTTGTGGCATGCTGTGGTGCATTGAGTTCTACTGTACAGTGCATTGGGGTACCATTCACAAAGAGCAGGTGCATTGTGGTAACATGCAGCCTAAGTGTGAGTGGGCCTTGATTTTCCTATAAAATAGCATATATTTACAAAAAAAAAATTATTAAGCAGGTATAAATGATATTCTTTATCATTAAATTCTGTAGACTGCTGTCTTCTAGGCTATGAGGCCCTATGAAATGATCAAGTATGATGTGGAAAAGGATGAACCAGTAAGAGATGCTTCAGGACGATGCGTTAGAGTAGCTAAAGGTAATTTTGTATAATTATTATTATTGGCCTTGCATTAAATTTATATCTTGAGCCAAAACATGTTTCTCATTTTGGATAGAGTTGGGGAGGGTTAAAACAATTTTTAATTTTTTTTTTGCCATCTGTGTTCCATTGGAAAGATATCCCTTCACTTCCTGTTCTGTAGACTCAACAAGAAGGTATAGAATATTTTTCCAGAGTAAGGGAAATATAGAATTGTCACTGGAACAAGGGACCCTTTTGGAAGATTTTTTTTCCTCTATTCCGCTCTGATGGCAAACCAAAAAACAAGGCAAAACTGTTTTCTATGGAATGTGGACTATACAGCAGCTAAAAAGTGACCACTGCCCTCATATCAACCACAAACACAAAATGTAAATTTTAAAAAGATTAAATATATGAGTGTTATTTTTCTGATTAATTTCTGTTCTTGTTTTATCCTAGGAGAAACTGGACTGCTGATTTCAAAAATTACCGCTACAAACCCATTCACTGGGTACGCAGGGGATGCTTCTCTGACTGAGAAGAAGAGACTTCACAATGTGTTTAAAAAGGGAGATGTATACTTTAACACTGGAGATCTGATGATGGAGGATAAAGAAGGCTTTTTGTTCTTTCAGGATCGAGTAGGAGACACATTTCGGTAAGAAATCAGTGTGAGTTTTCCTTTTCCTTCTCATCTGCCCCACCACTGTAACCCCCTGCACATCTGCCCCACCACTGTACCACACTGCTCACCTGTCCCACCAATGTACCCCCTTTCTCATCTGCCCCACCCAATGTACCCCTTTCTCATGTGCCCCACCCAATGTACCACACTGCTCATCTGCCTCACCAATATACCCCCTTTCTCGTGTGCCCCACCCAATGTACCCCCTTTCTCATGTGCCCCCTTTCTCATGTGCCCCACCACTGTAACCCCCTGCACATCTGCCCCACCACTTTAACCCCCTGCACATCTGCCCCACCACTTTAACCCCCTGCACATCTGCCCCATCACTGTACTACCCTGCACATCTGTCCCACCACTGTAACCCCCTGTATATCTGCCCCACCAATGTTCCCCCTTTCTCATCTGTCCCATCACTGTACCTCCATGCACATCCGCTCCACCACTGAACCATCTTCTCATCTGTCCTAACACTGAACTTATCTTTCTCATCTGCCCCACGACTATACCTTCTGCACATCTGTCCCACCTATTTCCCCCCCCCGCTCTTATTCCCCACCACTGACCACCCCCCTGCTCATCTTTCCCACCACTGTAACCCCCTGCTTATCTGCCCCATCATTGTACCCCCCTGCTTTTCTATCCCACCACTGAACCCCCTTCTCATACCTCCATGCACATCCGCCCCACCACTGAACCATCTTCTCATCTGTCCTAACACTAAACTTATCTGCTCATCTGCCCCACCACTGTAACCCCCTTTCTCATCTGCCCCACGACTATACCTCCTGCACATCTGTCCTACTTATTTCCCCCCCCTGCTCTTCTTCTTCACCACTGACCCCCCTCTGCTCATCTTTCCCACCACTGTAACCCCTTGCTTATCTGCCCCATCATTGTACCCCCTTGCTCTTCTGTCCCACCACTGTAACTTCCCTGCTCATCTGCCCCATCAATGTACCCCTTTTCTCATCTGCCCCACCACTGTACCTCCCTTCACATCTGCTCCACCACTGTATCCTCATGCTCTTCTGTCTCACTACTGAATCACCTTCTCATCTGTCGTAACACTGAACTCATCTGCCGCACCACCGTAACCCGCTTTCTCTTCTGCCCCATCAATGTACCTCCTGCACATCTGTCTCACCTCTGTACCCCCCTGCTCTCCTGCCCCACCACTTTAACCCCCTGCTTATCTGCCCCACCAATACACTTCGTTTCACATCTGTCCCACTGCTTATCTGTCCCAACACTGAACTCCCCTGCTCATCTGGCCCATCACTGTACCCCCCTGCTCTTCTGCCCCACTGCTGAACCCCTTTTTCAGCTCTTACACCACTGTATCTCCCTGCACATCTGCCCCACCTCTGTACTCTCCTGCTTTTCTGTTCCACCTCTGAACCCCTTCTTCTCATTTTCCCCACTGCTGTACCCTCTTATCATCTATGATATGCGTGCTATGCAGAGTGGTGAAAGGAAGCAGAGATGAGACACATCTACTTGTCCTGGCACACTCATCCTGCTGATCCAACTCTCACATCCAGCCCACATACTTGTATGGGATGTCACATACAAGCATATGGAATGGATGTGCAATGATGAGCTCAGGTGGGCCTGTGTGCAGGATCATAAGTTGGGTCCCCATAGCTGAGAAAAAGTGGTGGGGTGTGATTTTTATTGCGCTAAATACTGGCTCTGGCTTAAAGGGACACAGAGTGCCGGGGTTCAGTAGTAAGTGACACAAAGGTTCAGGAATAATTTCAACAAAGTTCCCAGAAGCTCAACAGTAATTTCACAAACTGTTACCTGATTGTGGTTTTCTCAATCACAGTGAAATCCCTTCTTTCTGAGATTAGTAGTGGGAACCAAGTGAGACATCTTCCTCCAGATGGTGGAAGGGGCTAGCAGGACTGTGATTGGAGGAGGAGGAGGAATGACAGTCCTCCTCCTCCTGGAAACAGGGACCGCCCCACCCTAGAACTGTACCCAATCTCTTCCCCATCTCAAATGCCGACAATCGCAGCTACAGCAAAGTTAGAGAACCAAACAATGTTTCCCATCTTTTACAATGTGTGGGGGCGCAGTGCCTTCCCCTCAGTACAGGTGTGGTGTGGGGAATTCTAAAATTGGAATGCATTAGTGTCTCACTGACACTTCCCTGCACTGCTCTACTGATGGGGAGGGAGTGGAGTGCTGGCAAAAGAGGCTTTGTGTGCCGCTTACAGCACCAGTGCCGGGGGTTGCCTACCCCTGGACTAGGCGCATTGTCAATGCCTGTAGTTTGTCAATCAGCAGCTGGCCACTATTTTATGGATTGATAGCACTGCTATTGTTGCCTAAATCCTTCTCAATGTGAGCTGGGGGGGACAAGCAGGTGAAGTTCAAATAAAAGAAAATTTGGATCACTTGAGGGCCAATACAAGAGCTTACAACCTAATGGCCTTACTCTATTCTCCCAAGCACATACAGAAACATTTTAGGGCAAATGTAGCCTGCCACTAGTTACATTATCAGGATGATTTTGGATTGTTGAAGAAATGCAAATAATCTAGAAAAAAACTCAAAAAAGCATAGGAAGAATACACAAACGCCAAGCATATAGGGCCTCTTAACCACTTGCCGACCGCCTAACGCAGATATACTGCGGCAGAGCGGCACGGGCAGGCAAAATCACGTACCCGTACGTGATCTGCCTCCCGCGGGCGGGGGGTCCGATCGGACCCCCCCCCGGTGCCATCGGCGGTCGGCATCTGACTGGGAGCGTCGGGAGGCGAGGGGGAGACCATCCGATCGTGGCCCCCCCCTCGCGATCGCTCCCAGCCAATGGAAATCCTCCTCTGCCTGTGTGTCGTTTCACACAGGCAGAGGATGTGATGTCATCTCTCCTCGGTCTGGCAGTTTCCGTTCCAGCGCCGAGGGGAGATGACATGTAAGTGCACAACACACACACACACACAGTAGAACATGCCAGGCTTACTTTACACCCCCGATCCCCCCCCGATCGCCCCCCGATCCCCCCCCAATCACCCCCCCCCCCCTGTCACAAACTGACATTAGCAGTATTTTTTTTTTTTTTTTTTTTCTGATTACTGCTGTGTCAGTTTGTGACAGTTAGTGTTAGGGCAGTGAGTATTACCCCCCTTTAGGTCTAGGATACCCCCCTAACCCCCCCTAATAAAGTTTTAACCCCTTGATCACCCCCCCTCACCAGTGTCGCTAAGCGATCATTTTTCTGATCGCTGTATTAGTGTCGCTGGTGACGGTAGTTAGGGACGTAAATATTTAGGTTCGCCGTCAGTGTTTTATAGCGACAGGGACCCCCATATACTATCTAATAAATGTTTTAACCCCTTGATTGCCCCCTAGTTAACCCTTTCACCGCTGATCACCGTATAACCGTTACGGGTGACGCTGGTTAGTTCGTTTATTTTTTATAGTGTCAGGGCACCCACCGTTTATTACCGAATAAAGGTTTAGCCCCCCGATCGCCCGGCGGTGATATGCGTCGCCCCAGGCAGCGTCAGATTAGCGCCAGTACCGCGAACACCCACGCACGCAGCATACACCTCCCTTAGTGGTATAGTATCTGATCGGATCAATATCTGATCCGATCAAATCTATACTAGCGTCCCCAGCAGTTTAGGGTTCCCGAAAACGCAGTGTTAGCGGGATCAGCCCAGATACCCGCTAGCACCTGCGTTTTGCCCCTCCGCCCAGCCCAGCCCAGCCCACCCAAGTGCAGTATCGATCGATCACTGTCACTTACAAAACACTAAACGCATAACTGCAGCGTTCGCAGAGTCAGGCCTGATCCCTGCGATCGCTAACAGTTTTTTTGGTAGCGTTTTGGTGAACTGGCAAGCACCAGCCCCAGGCAGCGTCAGATTAGCGCCAGTACCGCTAACACCCACGCACGCACCGTACACCTCCCTTAGTGGTATAGTATCTGATCGCATCAATATCTGATCCGATCAGATCTATACTAGCGTCACCAGCAGTTTAGGGTTCCCAAAAACGCAGTGTTAGCGGGATCAGCCCAGATACCTGCTAGCACCTGCGTTTTGCCCCTCCGCCCGGCCCGGCCCAGCCCACCCAAGTGCAGTATCGATCGATCACTGTCACTTACAAAACACTAAACGCATAACTGCAGCGTTCGCAGAGTCAGGCCTGATCCCTGCGATCGCTAACAGTTTTTTTTGTAGCGTTTTGGTGAACTGGCAAGCGCCAGTGGCCTAGTACACCCCGGACGTAGCCAAACCAGCACTGCAGTAACACTTGGTGACGTGGCGAGTCCCATAAGTGCAGTTCAAGCTGGTGAGGTGGCAAGCACAAGTAGTGTCCCGCTGCCACCAAGAAGACAAACACAGGACCGTCGTGCCCATAATGCCCTTCCTGCTGCATTCGCCAATCCTAATTGGGAACCCACCGCTTCTGCAGCACCCGTACTTCCCCCATTCACATCCCCAACCAAATGCAGTCGGCTGCATGAGAGGCATTTTTATGTCCTCCCGAGTACCCCTACCCAACGAACCCCCCCAAAAAAGATGTCGTGTCTGCAGCTAGCGCGGATATAGGCGTGACACCCGCTATTATTGTCCCTCCCCTCCTGTCCTGATAATCCTGGTCTTTGCATTGGTGAATGTTTTGAACACTAGCATGCACTAGTTGAGTTTTAGCGTAGGGTACAGCATTGCACAGACTAGGCACACTTTCACAGGGTCTCCCGAGATGCCATCGCATTTTGAGAGACCCGAACCTGGAACCGGTTACAGTTATAAAAGTTAGTTACAAAAAAAAGTGTAAAAAAAAAAAAAAAACACAAACAAAAATATAAAATAAAAATAGTTGTCGTTTTATTGTTCTCTCTCTCTCTATTCTCTCTCTATTGTTCTGCTCTTTTTTACTGTATTCTATTCTGCAATGTTTTATTGTTGTTATGTTTTATCACGTTTGCTTTTCAGGTATGTAATTATTTATACTTTACCGTTTACTGTGCTTTATTGTTAACCATTTTTTTGTCTTCAGGTATGCCATTCACGACTTTGAGTGGTTATACCAGAATGATGCCTGCAGGTTTAGGTATCATCTTGGTATCATTCTTTTCAGCCAGCGGTCGGCTTTCATGTAAAAGCAATCCTAGTGGCTAATTAGCCTCTAGACTGCTTTTACAAGCAGTGGGAGGGAATGCCCCCCCCCCCCCCAACATCTTCCGTGTTTTTCTCTGGCTCTCCTGTCTCAACAGGGAACCTGAAAATGCAGCCGGTGATTCAGCCAGCTGACCATAGAGCTGATCAGAGACCAGAGTGGCTCCAAACATCTCTATGACCTAAGAAACCGGAAGCTACGAGCATTTTATGACGTAGATTTCGCCGGATGTAAACAGCGCCATTGGGAAATTGGGAAAGCATTTTATCACACCGATCTTGGTGTGATCAGATGCTTTGAGGGCAGAGGAGAAATCTAGGGTCTAATAGACCCCAATTTTTGCAAAAAAGAGTACCTGTCACTACCTATTGCTATCATAGGGGATATTTACATTCCCTGAGATAACAATAAAAATGATTTAAAAAAAAAAAAAATAAAAGGAACAGTTTAAAAATAAGATAAAAAAACAATAATAATAAAGAGAAAAAAAAAAAAAAAAAAAAAAGCACCCCTGTCCCCCCTGCTCTCGCGCTAAGGTGAACGCAAGCGTTGGTCTGGCGTCAAATGTAAACAGCAATTGCACCATGCATGTGAGGTATCGCCGCGAAGGTCAGATCGAGGGCAGTAAGTTTAGCAGTAGACCTCCTCTGTAAATCTAAAGTGGTAACCTGTAAAGGCTTTTAAAGGCTTTTAAAAATGTATTTAGTTTGTCGCCACTGCACGTTTGTGCGCAATTTTAAAGCATGTCATGTTTGGTATCCATGTACTCGGCCTAAGATCATCTTTTTTATTTCATCAAACATTTGGGCAATATAGTGTGTTTTAGTGCATTAAAATGTAAAAAAGTGTGTTTTTTCCCCAAAAAATGCGTTTGAAAAATCGCTGCGCAAATACTGTGTGAAAAAAAAAAATGAAACACCCACCATTTTAATCTGTAGGGCATTTGCTTTAAAAAAAATATATAATGTTTGGGGGTTCAAAGTAATTTTCTTGCAAAAAAAAATTATTTTTTTATGTAAACAATAAGTGTCAGAAAGGGCTATGTCTTCAAGTGCTTAGAAGAGTGGGTGATGTGTGACATAAGCTTCTAGATGTTGTGCATAAAATGCCAGGACAGTTCAAAACCCCCCCAAATGACCCCATTTTGGAAAGTAGACACCCCAAGCTATTTGCTGAGAGGCATGTCGAGTCCATGGAATAATTTATATTGTGACACAAGTTGCGGGAAAGAGACAATTTTTTATTTTTTTTATTTTTTTTTGCGCAAAGTTGTCACTAAATGATATATTGCTCAAACATGCCATGGGAATATGTGAAATTACACCCCAAAATACATTCTGTTGCTTCTCCTGAGTACGGGGATACCACATGTGTGGGACTTTTTGGGAGCCTAGCCGCGTACGGGACCCCGAAAACCAAGCACCGCCTTCAGGCTTTCTAAGGCCGTAAATTTTTGATTTCACTCTTCACTGCCTATCACAGTTTCGGAGGCCATGGAACGCCCAGGTGGCACAAAACCCCCCCAAATGACCCCATTTTGGAAAGTAGACACCCCAAGCTATTTGATGAGAGGTATAGTGAGTATTTTGCAGACCTCACTTTTTGTCACAAAGTTTTGAAAATTGAAAAAAGAAAAAAAAAATTTTTTTTTCTCGTCTTTCTTTATTTTCAAAAACAAATGAGAGCTGCAAAATACTCACCATGCCTCTCAGCAAATAGCTTGGGGTGTCTACTTTCCAAAATGGGGTCATTTGGGGGGGGTTTGTGCCACCTGGGCATTCCATGGCCTCCGAAACTGTGATAGGCAGTGAGGAGTAAAATCAAAAATGTACGCCCTTAGAAATCCTGAAGGCGGTGCTTGGTTTTCGGGGTCCCGTACGCGGATAGGCTCCCAAAAAGTCCCACACATGTGGTATCCCCGTACTCAGGAGAAGCAGCTAAATGTATTTTGGGGTGCAATTCCACATATGCCCATGGCCTGTGTGAGCAATATATCATTTAGTGTCAACTTTGTGCAAAAAAAAAAAAAAAAAAAAAAAATTTGTCACTTTCCCGCAACTTGTGTCAAAATATAAAACATTCCATGGACTCAACATGCCTCAAAGCAAATAGCTTGGGGTGTCTACTTTCCAAAATGGGGTCATTTGGGGGGGTTTTATGTCATCTGGGCATTTTATGGCCTTCAAAACTGTGATAGGTAGTGAGGAGTAAAATCAAAAATGTACGCCCTTAGAAATCCTGAAGGCGTTGCTTGGTTTTCGGGGCCCCGTACGCGGCTAGGCTCCCAAAAAGTCCCACACATGTGGTATCCCCGTACTCAGGAGAAGCAGCTAAATGTATTTTGGGGTGCAATTCCACATATGCCCATGGCCTGTGTGAGCAATATATCATTTAGTGACAACTTTTTGTAATTTTTTTTTTTTTTTTTTTTTTTTTTGTCATTATTCAATCACTTGGGACAAAAAAAATAAATATTCAATGGGCTCAACATGCCTCTCAGCAAATTCCTTGGGGTGTCTACTTTCCAAAATGGGGTCATTTGTGGGGGTTTTGTACTGCCCTGCCATTTTAGCACCTCAAGAAACGACATAGGCAGTCATAAATTAAAGGCTGTGTAAATTCCAGAAAATGTACCCTAGTTTGTAGACGCTATAACTTTTGCGCAAACCAATAAATATACACTTATTGACATTTTTTTTACCAAAGACATGTGGCCGAATACATTTTGGCCTAAATGTATGACTAAAATTGAGTTTATTGGATTTTTTTTAGAACAAAAAGTAGAAAATATCATTTTTTTTCAAAATTTTCGGTCTTTTTCCGTGTATAGCGCAAAAAATAAAAATGGCAGAGGTGATCAAATACCATCAAAAGAAAGCTCTATTTGTGGGAAGAAAAGGACGCAAATTTCGTTTGGGTACAGCATTGCATGACCGCGCAATTAGCAGTTAAAGCGACGCAGTGCCGAATTGTAAAAAGTGCTCTGGTCAGGAAGGGGGTAAAACCTTCCGGGGCTGAAGTGGTTAATTGGATTCAAACCAAGGATCATATGCTGCAAGGCAAGAATGCAAAACACTGCCCCGCCATGCTGCATACTACAGTAGGTAAAACAATATGGGGTTAGTTTACTAAAACTGGAGAGTGCAAAATCTGGTGCAGCTGTGCATAAAAACTAATCAGCTTTTTTTTTTGTCAAAGCTTAACCTCCTCTCGCCCGCCGTATAGACAAATGATGGTGGACGGGATCCCCTCTCATTCTGGGACGACTCCATATGACGTTGTCCCAGTCTCACCGCGTTTTCGCAACCCCGATCTGGTAAAAAGTTGATGATGCATGTGTCCAATCGCATGTAAACCCAGAAGTGCCATTTATCAGCTCTCCTCACCTCACACTGACAGAGTGGCATCTCCTCACAGGGGATACCTGTACAGATAATCAGGACACTGATCAAGAGTGCCCTGATTATCTGTGCAGCCCCAATAGTGGCTAGCAGTGATGCCAGTCAGTGCCCATTAGTAATGACAACCAGTGCCCATCAGAAATGCCAGTCAGTGCTGCCTTTCAGTGCCAACTATCATTGCCGACTATCAGTGCTGCATATTACTGCCTCCTCATCAGTGCCACCTTACCAGTGCCCATCGGTGTAGCCTCATCAGCGTAAGAGAAAAAAAATTACTTATTTACAACATTTTCTGGACAGAAACTTTTTCAGTCTTTTTTTGTTTTTTAGCAAAAAATTAAAAACCCAGCAAGGATTAGAAAGCTCTATTTGTGTGAAAAAAAAAAAAAGATAAAAATGTAATTTGGTTACAGTGTTGCATGACCACGCAATTGTCATTCAAAGTGCAAGAGTGCTGAAAGCTGAAAATTGGCCTGGGGAGGAAGGGGGGTAAAAGTGCCCTGTATTGAAGTAGTTAAAGTGGTTGTAAAGTCCCTATTGTTTACTTGTACCTAGAGGCTTACCTCTAGGTACAGTAAATATCTCTTAAAAGTGCACTGTTTAGGAGATATTTACTATAGTAGCAGTGACGTGACATGCGTGGGAGTGACGTCATCACAGCTCGGCCAGTCAAACAGTCGAAGGACTTTGATAAAGCGCAGGAGCGTGAAACATGTAAGTCACGGTCGCCACGGCTACTTTGAGCTTGCGATCCGCCTAGCTTCTTGGTACTCCTCGTTTCTGGCCCTGACCCTGCCTCCCGGCTTCCGGATTCAGTGCGCGCCATCCAGAGCGCCCTCCAGCACGCCAGGTTCCAGCCAGCCTGATCAGCCAGCTTGACCGAGGTCGTTCAGAGGTGCGATTTACAATACACCTCCTGGATTGCAGCGAGTCTGATATCCGGAATACAGCCACTAAGTGCACCTTATGCCGCGTACACACGAGCGGACTTTACGGCGGACTTTGCCCGGCGGACTGGATTTCGTCGGACAATTCGATGTGTGTGGGCTCCAGCGGACTTTGTTTTGTCAAAAGTTGGACGGAATTAGATTTGAAACTTGTTTAAAATTTATCCGACGGACTCTTCTTTCTAGCGGACAAACCGATCGTCTGTGTGCTAGTCCGACGAACTCAAACTGACGCATGCTCTGAAGCAATTACAAGACGGAAGCGCTCGGTCTGGTAAAACTAGCCTTCGTCTTGAAGCTAGCACATTCCTCTTCTGTCGTCTTTTAATACAGCCTTTTTTTAGGATTGATAATGCGAGAGGAATGAAGTTGTTTTTCTGCTTTATATTCACACAGAGTTCTCACAAACTTCTTTCTTCGTGATTTATCCTCCTGCCATGACTAATATAATATTTTGTAACAGCCAGATCTCCATAACTTTTAAATTTTAAAATAGATTTTTTTTTTTTGTTTTTTTTTTTTTATTTCAACACTTTAGCTATTTTACAATGTGTGTTAAATGCTAAACACATTTTTGGTGTGTATTTTCAAGTTACCACAATTAACATTCATATTTTGTGTTGTTTTAAAGAACCTTAATGAGGTTGTTGTCCCTTGTTCATTAGACATAGAGGGGTGTATTTAACAAAGGCAAAATCATTTTTCACTCCAATTGCTAATTATACATATAATTCCACATAAAGAGCATTTTGAAGTGTGTTCGCTGTGGATCCGAGGGGCACATGCAAGGAAGCCCAAACCAAAACAATTAATTTTTATTTGACATGATTTTCGGAAAAAATCAGCAGAGCTTCCCCCGAGCTTGTTTTTGACAAAAGGCTTAAATCATTTAAGAATATCAAGTGAAACGTTCACTTGAGAAATTGCACACCAAGTGCACTTGTTGGAAGTGCAGTCGCAGAAAAACTGAGGGGAAGAGCTTAAATTCGGGGAAGCTCTACTGATTTATTCCTAAAATCATGTAAAATCAAAATAAATTCTTTTTATTTGACAAAAACACACATAGGGGTTGATTTCCTAAAGGTAAAAAGCCTGTGCATTTTGGAAATTGCATTTGCCCTCTGCAAGAGCAGTTGCTCCCAAGCTTTATTAAATGTGAAGCAGCTCTGCTGACTTCCATCATCCAATCACGTGCAAGCAAAAATGTTTTTTTTTTTTGTTTTACTTGCACAGGATTGGGTACTCTTTGCAAAGTCAAGCTTTTAACTAATTTCTGATGCTCTGGAGCAATTGCACTTGCAGAGGGCAACTGCCCTCTGCAAAGTGCACAGACTATTTGCTTTTCTCAAATCAACCCCATAGTCTTTTCGACCTGTACCTGCCTACTCCCAAACAAAATGGCGTTTTTTAATCAAAAGACATAGGCAAGAATGTAAGGTAAACCCAAAAGTATTTTTTTGATAAACCAAAAAATTAGGAAGGCAACACTGGACACACTTTTAGAATCTGGGAAGCCTTTCGTCCCCCAGGACACACATCAAGTTTGAGGACAAGAAAATAGGTATCTTGCGACTATAGGGAGCACAGTCAGAACAGACAGAAACCAGGCAATCACTTTCGACTCTTCCGTGTAGCCTTCCCTCCACGCTTCTCTGCAGCCTTCCCTCCACGCTTCTCGGCAGCCTTCCTCGGAGGTTGTGCCTCTGGTGGTGTACTTGGGGCAGGAGGAGGAGGAGGAGGAGGAGTAGGAGTGGCTTCATCTGCTAGATATGTGGTAGCAGTAAGCTCCCCTCTCAAGCCCTTCTGATAAGCCTGGAAAAATAGACCCTCACAGAGGAGGCGTTGGCCCTTTTCCAACTCCTGTAATCTGCAGGCTATATAGGTGCCATACGCCTCCTCTACATTGGGAGGTTTACTCAGGATCCGGCTTGCTTCCCGTATGAGCTCTAGGGATTCCTGCTCTGTTGCAGTCATCCTCCTGGGCCTTTGGTGGAGAATGCGGAGGGGAGGCACCTGACACTCTGTGCGGCTTCTACTTGGCCCAGCCACAGCCTCCTCCTCTCTCCCACTGGGCAAGGCCTCCTCCTCTCTCCCACTGGGCAAGGCCTCCTCCTCTCTCCCACTGGGCAAGGCCTCCTCCTGGCTGAGGTCATCCTGTGTCAAAAAAAGGGACATAGTTGTAATTTTCTGTTATGCAATCACACACAATTTTCAGCTCCTAACTTTCAAAGATAATTACACAAAATAGTAAAGGCTATCTATTTGACCACACCATTATTTCAGATGATCAACAAGATCTGAAGTTACGTATATATTTGGCCACTACTGTCTAGTGATATGTCTACATATTACTCTTTGTGCAGAAGTGATTTTTGATGAAGCACTTTCAAAATTAACACCTTAACATCATTAATAACATTTACACAATCCCAAAATCTTCAAAAAAAGTATACCTGGCTGAAGCTGGGCGCATCCACTTCATCTATGGTGAAAAGGCCCAGTTCATCCTGGGACTCCTCAGCTGGGGTGGAGGTGGATGGAAGGCTGGAGGGAAGGCTGGAGGGAAGGGTGGGGGGAAGGGTGGAAAGGGATTGCCTGGCTTCGGTCTGCTCATCCAGGAATCGCAGTTTGTGGTAATACCACAACTTGGGTACATAAACTTGGTCAGCTGGTCAGCTGCTGCCCCGGATCTCAGCGACTCCTGGATTTTTCTGTGTTCCCGCTTATACATATTACGCAAGATACCTATTTTCCTGTCCACAAACTTGAGGTCTGCCTGGGGGAGTCGAGTCTTCACAAACTCTAAAAGTGTGCCCAGTGTTGCCTTCCTAACATCACGATTATAATATTGAGGGTGTTTGACCTCCCAGAGGTTTTTCTTCTGCTCATAGAGATCAATGAAATGTGTCAAAAACTCTTCCTCTTTAAAGGGATTCATTATTTCTGCAAGACAAGACACAAGATCAAAACTTAAATGTCAGTCCCAAATCTCAGGATTAGTTTGTGTTGTAATCTAGGGGACACACACGGGGACACACACAAACACACACACACACTTTAATCTTACCTTCGTTTGTGCCGCTCGCTACTTCCGCACAGACATACATAGGCCATCGTACTAGCTTTATATACACTGCGCATGTGTCATGCTCCGCCTGCGTCGCCCGCCCCTGACGTTCGTAAGTACGATTTGGCCCTGCCCCTTCACTCTTCGTTGCGCAGTGGGAGTAGATAGCAAAAGATGGCGGAGCGATTAAGTGAAAGTAGCGCGGAGGAAAGCCCGGAGCCCCAAACATCCACATCCCGGAGGAGATATAAGGCCACCAACATGGCTTTTGGAGAGATGGTGGAGATGGTGTCCATATTAAGAAGGGAGGACTACGATGGCAAAAAAGGACCGTACACACGACCCAATCTGAGAAAGGACAAAATAATGTCCTCAATTGTCACCGCTCTGGAAGAGAAATTTGGTACAAAACGTTCGAAAGAACAATTGCGGAAGCGGTGGTCTGACATCAAAAGTCGTGAGCCAGAACAATATTGGCGAATAAAGAAGCTGCTGAAAAAAAGTAAGTACTTGTGTTTTACTATTGAGATACAGAACTTGCATGCTGATCCTTATTTTTGGCGGTTTTTCTGCATCGTTCGTAAATACCGTTCTTTGTAATAGATCGGATACTTTATAAAGTGACGTTATTTTTTCGCCAAATACGATGGGACAGGGTTGGACATACATTTATGGCTTGATAATTTGTCGAATTCCCACAATGAGTTGATGTGGTGTAGATGTGTTTGAAAATATAATGCTTCATCAAAAATGATTCAGTGTAATGTAGGGACAGGACACAGCAGCTGTTTCCACATCTGGACTCACGAGCACTATAGTTAGTGGGAATGATTTAGCAGTCCCACTATTGTTCTTCGATTTTATTTTTTAAAAAATTTACTTTGAATTTTATTCCGTACGTTTTTTGGCTCTGCGTAACTTCTGCATACTTTCAGCTATTAAAACCATTCAACTATTAAAATGTTCGTCTCTTTTAGCTGATGTGTGGTCATTTTCAAATTTTTTACTACCATTTATACTTTATTAAATAATAATTTTTTATTCACTTTTTTCAACATTGAATTCAATGGGAGCATGCTTGAAATCCTCAAATTCTTCTTCCGCTCCCAAAAGTTTCAGGTCCTTCATACTTTCACCTAGAGACACCAAACAAACTTTACAATGTTCACTAAATATTCATCTATCTGGCTATATCCTTTCAGTTTGATATTTTTTTAATTTTTGGAGAAAAAGCTTTTTGTTTAGAGGTCATTTCGTGACATTTTAGACATTAATCAGAGTGTACTGTGTTTGTTTTGTTGCCATGGTTACCCAAGCTTCTGTTATACACAGGGGGGGAGGTGGCTGGAGCATCTCAGCTCTGATTACAGAGCCCGGGGGGAGGGGACAGACACACCATGTACTGATTTATAATATAGGAATATGATGGGGCAGTTTTGATGGTGGTCATTTTAGCCATTTAGCTATTCAGCATTCCCACGCATTTTGCTAAGGAAATGCATTTTCTAGTGTACTATGTGACCATAACAAAATTTTTGAGGGGTAATACACATAGGAGATCATTGAGGTGTCAGCATCTGTGAAAATTGCCAAAAAATATGCATTCTTTATAATTGTTGTTCAGAGGTAATGTTCATCCTGTCTTCAACATTTATTATGATGCAAAATTGTCAAAAAATATTAACCAACGTTTTACTTTATTTCTTAAAACCTAAAAGATCAGTGTGTTTTAACTATACCTTTTTTTCAAATCTCATAGGGGAGAAAAGACTCAGACAACAGTCCAAGGATCTCAGGACCCCCCCAAGTCACCAGCCTGAGGCCGAACCTACCCCAAGTCCCAGCCCAAGACCACGCCCACCCGACGACCTTGAGGAAGGAGAGGTGGAGGAAGTGTGCGAGGTTTCAAGCCCACCAAGTGAGTGACTGACACCCCAGCTTCAGTTTTACTGTATTTTGGCGTGCATATTGTAAACCTTGTTTTTATTCACTCGTTTTAGGTGAGTTTCTGGTTGTGGAAGGCCAAGCGGCAGAGCACTTCACCACAGACAGTGCGCAAAGATTAATTGGCCAGATTATGCTGTGGAATGGCCACATAGATCAAATGCGTGAACAAATTCACAGCATGAAACTTCGCCTGGACTCCATGCAACAGGAAATGAAGAACATGATTGATGTTTTGGGCCGAATATAATCACGTTTGGCCTAAAAACATCAATCATGTTCTTCATTTCCTTGTGAAGTTATTTTGTTATCAAAAATTTTTTGACTATTTTGGGGGTATACCCAAATTTACAATGTGTGATGCACACGGTGTGTCATCATGTGCTATCTTCCATCATGGGTTAGCAATGTACTTGTTTTGTGTTTGCAAACCCTTCATCCTGAAAATTCTTTGGTGGTGAGAGGAACCAAAAATGGGATTGCACACACAAAACACGTACATTGCTCTCCCATGATAGGAGATAGCACATGTTGACTTGACCCTTTATTAAAGCTCAATTTTGAGCATCTTATAAATGACCAATTTCTGCAAGGGTGACATTACATGCACCGTTCTAGAAATATTGAACTTTGTAAGTTCATTTATATTGTAAGTTTTGTTTTTAAAAACACTGTTGTGTATGTAAATCTTGTTAGATAAAGGTCTATATATTTGGGAAAAAATGGCTTGAATAATTTACTAAAATATTATTTTTTTACACAACGTAAAATATTTAAAAAAAAAAAAAAAAAAAAAAAATATGGTAAAAAATGCACCTTTCAATGTGCACCAAGTAAAATTTTTTACCCTATACAATGTGTGTGGCTGTTTCTTGAAGTCAAAATTTGGGGTTTGTTTTTGTGGGCCTCATTAACTAAAGCTAAATGCACTTGACACTACTACAAGTGCACTAGGAGACAGACATAACTTAAAGGTAAACAACAATAAAAACAAGATATTTAGATAAACCAATTTTCTTTTTTATTTTTGAAACAAACTTACAGCTGTTGCTGAATAGCAATGGCCCCCCGACCATTAAAATAATTCACATAACGGTCACGCACTTGACGTGCGGTTCGGGGGGCCAAGCCAATACGGCCAATTTCTAGGCCTGTGAAAGTGCTACTAGCCTCTTCCAGTCTGGGCTCAGGCCCAACAGAGGATAGATATGTAGCTGAATGTCTCCTTAAAAAGTTATGCAAGATGCAGCAAGCAAGGATGACGTGGTTGATTTTATAGTCCGCCAAATTAATAGCCGTAAGGAAGATACGGAACCGGCTGGCCAGAATACCAAAGGCATTCTCCACAACCCTTCTTGCTCTGGCCAGCCGATAATTAAATACCCTCCTCTCAGGGGTGAGTGTCCTTTGGGGGAACGGCCTCATCAAGTTCTCACAGAGAGCAAATGCTTCATCAGCAATAAAAACTGAGGGGAGTCCATCCACATTATCGTCATCAGGTGGCAATTCCAGGCCACCGGTCTGGAGACGATGGCACAGCTCGGTCTGTGCAAAGACTCCTCCATCAGACATCCGGCCGTTCTTCCCCACATCCACAAACATAAACTCCAAATGTGCCGAGACCACCGCCATCAAAACTACACTATGGAACCCCTTGTAGTTAAAGAAATAAGACCCCGAATGCGGTGGTGGCACAATCCGGACGTGCTTCCCGTCAATCGCCCCTACACAGTTGGGAAAGTCCCAACGGTCAGCGAACTGGGAGGCCACAGTCTGCCATTCCTGTGGACTTGTAGGAAACTGTGGAGTGCAAAAAAAAATAAGATAAGGACTTTAATAACAAAAATTGTATATCAGATTACACCAAAACATTAGTAAACAACAGCAGTCAAATATTATGAATATGTGTGTTTGTAATTGAAATGTTGAAAAACATAAGGCACACTTATAAGATTACTCACCCCCTATGATGGCCCATTGATACATTTGAATGTGGGGGGAGGGGTTCTAATTAGGTTAACAAACACACCTGACTGGCTGAAACATTTGTGGGGTGGGGGAGGGGTTCTAATTAGGTTAACAAACACACCTGACTGGCTCAAACATTTGTGGGGTGGGGGAGGGGTTCTAATTAGGTTAACAAACACACCTGACTGGCTGAAACATTTGTGGGGTGGGGGAGGGGTTCTAATTAGGTTAACAAACACACCTGACTGGCTCAAACATTTGTGGGGTGGGGGAGGGACAAACAAGACAATGGAGCAGACAATATACATTGTTCAATGGACTATAGGCTAGAGATAAAAATGGACCCAGCATTGCATGGTGGGGAGGTTAATGAAATAAATTAGGCATGTATAGGGCAATAAATGATTAAAATAGGCATGCACAAAGATAAAGGGGACATTCACAGCAGATTGAAAGCATGGCAATTAGGTAAAGAGGACAGTTCTACAATACATCCAAAAACAGTTAATACATATCATGTAATGTTAAAGGATAAAACTTACCTTCATATATTCCTTCTGCAGGACCTGAATAATAGCAGAACAGGTCTCTGGGATTATGATCCCCAGAGCCTGGGGGGAGATGCCTGTCGAGAACTTTAAGTCCTGAAGACTTCTCCCTGTCGCCAAGTAACGTAACGTGGCAACTAGCCTCTGCTCCGCACTGATGGCTTGCCTCATGCAGGTATCCTGCCTGCTGATATAGGGGGTCAGCATAGCCAGCAGACGCTCAAAGATGGGGTCCGTCATCCTGAGAAAATTCCTGAAATCATCAGGATTGTTCTCACGGAGCTCACGGAGCAAAGGCATATGACAGAACTGGTCACGCTGGCGCAACCAATTCTTGGTCCATGAACTCCTCCTCACCCTGTTCATGGACTGGACTCGGGTCAAAGTATTAACCCCAACACCAAGTCCCCACACAGCACGAACTCGAGAACGAGAACGTCCACTCGACATGGCTTCAAAACGGTCGGCTGCTCAAACAAACAAACTTATAACAAACGCACTGAAGAACAGCAAGGCCTATGAAGAACGACCTGAAAATCAGGAACGAGCGGAGCAGAACGGCCTGCAAGGCAGGTTACGAACTGACCAACACGCACTGAAAAGCAGATACAAACCTCACAAGCACAAACTGAACCGCAGAAAACGAACGAAATAAGCTGAAGTGTGAAAAGCGCGAATCGTCTCTAACCAAACTTCTACTAACACGAGATTAGCAGAAGGAGCCCAAAGGGTGCCGGAGTGGGGCTTGCACTTCCTTTTTCTAGTCCCGTCGTACGTGCTATACGTCACCGCGTTCAAAACCAGCGGACTTTTGCAGTGACCGTGTGTGGCCAAGTCCGTTCGTTTTTAAGTCCGGCGCAAGGAGCAAACAAAGTCCGACGAAAAGTCCGCCGGGCAAAGTCCGCCGTAAAGTCCGCTCGTGTGTACGCGGCATTAGAGAGCGGTGTCTCTCCACCTCTATTTTTCTCCCTGCTCATTGAGCCATTGGGTCTGACAATAAGGATCGGAGCTTGGAGCACACTTACCCCCTTGTCATCTGGAAGTCATGGTGGTATCGTATATACTAATTCTCGGATTACTTCAACCATGATAATGAGTGGTGCTTATGAAGCTTAATAATTTATCATCTTGTTTTTTCATTGACAGTTGTTTTTAATTTCAAATCTCAGGATGCGTCCAATAAATTAACTTTATTGATTATACCATCAGCAATAGTTCTTTACTACTGGTCCCATTGAGCGCTGCATTTTTGTGTGAAGATGGGTGGGTGAAGATGGAAGCCTCTACATCGGTGACAGGGCACCAGTTTGTTAGATTTTTTTTTTCTTTGCGGTCTACTACCGCTTTAATTGAACAAGTTGAAGTTAGAAGCTGATTGGCTACCATGCACAGCTGCACCAGATTTCGCACTCTCCAGTTTTAGTAAATCAACCCCTGTGTGTTTAGTACAAAAACAGGAAAAAAGCTTTTACAGCTAACCTGAGGGTTCAATGGTATTGCCTCTATTCTCAAAATGTTAGTCCAGGGTAAGTCTTGCTATAGACTGGTAGATATCAGCCAGTGAGCTCTAGGCGGGATATCATTCCTCAACCACCAAACACCAACTGATGCCAACAAGAGCTTCTTGAGGCAATACTTGTGTGCTAATACTTAAGGTGGAGTTGGCCTTTAACCTATGTTCACTCTTAATAACAGCCCTGTGCGAGGAATTTTTTTTTTTAAATAGCAATTTGCTAGCGTATGATCAGTTATTTCAAGGGATCACATGGATATTTATCAAAGGTTAACTCCACATTTATTAGCTTGTTTCATGTAACAACCTTATTTATGTTTTAATATGAAGCATGGTCAGAGTCTGCAGCCCCCTCACCCTAAACCTGCCACTCCTTTTGCAGATTTTGGGCGGTTCCTCTCTCAGCCGGCTCCTGTATAATTTGAAATCAGTGTGTCTATGCAGGGCTCTGCCCCCAAAACCGCATCATTCTTTCACAGGAATCTGCAAATTAAAAAATTACGTCACCTGTCTGCCACCACAGCAGGGGTGCCAAGGTTCGCAATCACTGTTTTATGGGGTCAAAATCACATTGGAATCGAACCAAAGTAGTACAGGAACTTTTTCCAAAATTGCTCCATGCTAAGTCGCATTGATGTAAACAGACACCATTGAAAACAATGGGATTTCCCTTGTCATGCAATTCTGTATGACTCAAGCCATATCTGAAATTGCACTAGTGTGAAAAAGGATAAGTTCACATTTTGGGGTTTTTAGGGTGGAACATGTAACATGTTCCTTATGCTGCTGCCGCTGACCCCCCTCCCTGTGGCAGCATACTGGCTGTCACTTTTTAAAATCAGCGCAGCCGTGCAGGGCTCTGACCACATGGCCGCCTCATTCATTCACACAGCTCTGTGGGTGCATGAACTCCAAATCCTTTGCGGTTGCCGGCTTGTAGTTCTCAATGAACTACAACGCCACTGTGGAGCGCCATGGTAGTTAATTGATTTTTTCCTCTCAGTGTATCTGCCTACCCATACGGGATGTACAGATATACTGACAGATTTGAAGGAGACCTGCATGGCACAGCGAGCTGCTGATCACTGGTGCATTGCTTTACAGACTCCAAAAGAAAAAAAAATATTAAATGCACATTTTTCTACCTGCAAAAAAAGTGCATTTATTATTTTTTTCTAAAAGATGAACTTATCCTTTAAAGTCTAAGGTTTATATATAAGAAAAACAAAAAACAAAAAAAGAAAACGACATTTCTTAAAGCCTACAAATGTCATGTTTTAATAAGAAAACTACCTAAATTTATTTTCTGACTTGCACCAGTGACTCATTGTCATTTCATCTGCTATTACTTTACATAACAAGCCTTTTCCCACAGGTTTCTGTTAGTACAGATAAAGCACAAGGTGTATTTGTGTTTCAGTTCTGTACTCCCTGAATAAATACGATAGGGACTTTATTGTACAGTGTGTTTAGTTTGAGCCAAGTGCCATGGTGGACCTATTGTCAATGGAAACTGTAGCGTAAGTAACACACTGCACCTGTGCCATGTCCCTGCACAACAAAGAACACAAAGCCTCTGGCAGGTTGGCTGTTCACTTAGCAAAGTAATGTTCACAATGAAAAGTGTATGTTCACTTGAACAGTGATATAAAAATAAATACATGTACAATCATGGCCAAAAATATTGGCACCCCTGCATGTCTGTCAGATAATGCACCACTTCGCCCAGAACATTGTTGCAATTACAAAGGTTTTAGGCATTCTGATATTTATTTCTTTTGTTTGTATGACACAAAAAAGTGGAGAAACAAAAAGCCAAATCTGACACATTCCACACAAAAGTCCAAAAAGAGACTGGACAATTGTGAAAAAAGAACGAGTCCTCTCTGCCACCAAAGCAGAGGGACTTGTACTTCTAAATGGAAGACAAGGGCAGTGAAATCACCACACTTGTAATCCATTGACACTTCCTCCAATTCTGTAATTAGGCTCTAATGCAGGAAAAAACAAAAAAAAAAAAAAGGACAAAAAGGATGTTTTTTTTTTTTGTTTTTTTTAATTCTATTCTTTTTAATGCCCATTTATACTTACCTAGGTGGATGCAGCATCGGTCCGATGCTGCAGCTGTCCCCCACCGCCTCTGCACTGAGAATCAAGCCACCGAACACCGCCGATGGTTCAGTTCTCACAGATCCTTGAGCAGAGAGCTGTGGCTGTCAGTCAGCGTCTCTTCTCTCTGCTCCTCCACGCTCATTGGAGCGCTGAGCTGTGGGGGGGTGGGGAGCAGCCATCTCAGTCTCTCAGCGGCTCACTGAGAAGTTGAGACAGGCATCAGTCCAGGCACCTGGTGGATCCTGACTCCGTGGTTGGGATGACACGGTGCCTGGACTGATTCCAGTGATGTCAGCAGAGAGTGGACTTCAGACCGCTCTCTGATGAAAACGGGTCACAGAAGTGCAAAACGAATTGCACTCCTGTGACCCATAGGAGAAGCCCAGCCAAACGAGCTCAGGCTGGATTTCTCCTTTAAATTACCACTTCAGCTCCAGAAGGTTTTACCACCTTCATGACCAGGCCATTTTTTGCTATTCGGCACTGCAATACTTCAACTGATAATTGCACGGTCATGCTGTACCCAAATTAGATTTATATCATTTTTTTTTTCACACAACTAGAGTTTTCCTTTGGCGGTATTTGATCACGACTGGGTTTTTTTATTATATAAACAAAAAAAGACAGAAAATGTAAGAAAAAAAAAACTTTTTTTACTTTCTGCTATAAAACATACCCAAATAAAAAAAAATCAAAAATCTAATTTTGTCATAAATTTAGGCCAAAATGTATTCTGATACATGTCTTTGGTAAAAAAAAAATCCCAAAATGTGTATATCAATCGGCTTGTGTGAGAGTTATAACGTCTACAAATTATAGTATAGGTACTGGAATGTTTTTAATACTAGAAATGGCAGCGATCAGCAATTTATAATGGGACTGTGATAGTGCGGCGGCCAATTTGACACTAACTGACAGTGGGTGGGAAATTACTAAATGACACTGACATCTCCAGTGACCCTAATACAGTGATCAGCGCTAATATTATACACTGTCTGACCTTATCATTCAGCACACTCGCCAGCTTCTCATGTACTATAATCCATGAGACTTTGTGTTCGGTACGAACAAAAGACACAGAAGACTTCTTCCAAGCTCCTGCAAAGATGCAGTTATGTGTTCACTGAAAAATGCTATTAATTTGTAAATGCAACTAGGTTTAAGTTATAAAAAAAATAGGATTTTTTCATCATACTTACCTGTAAAATCCTTTTCTTTCAGTACATCATGGGACACAGAGTCAGGCTAATATTCTTTACCTGCTGGGTTATACTTCATCTCCAGGTGAATGGACACTGGTAGATCAAAGGTCTTTAGACAGGAAGTGATCCCTATATAACCCCTCCCATACAGGAAGTACTTCAGTTTTGTAGCAAGCACTGAATCCTCAAAAAAGAGGGGAGGGATCACTGTGTCCCATGATGTACTCAAAGAAAAGGATATTACAGGTAAGTATGACAAAAAAATACTATTTTCTCTTTCATACATCATGGGACACAGAGTCAGGCTAATATTCATTACCTGCTGGGACATCCCAGAGCAATAGCCTTGAGGGGAGGGAGACACCCTGCCAAACAATAGCCATCAGAACTTATACAGCAGCCCTCAGTACACTGCAGTCGAAAGCCGAATTCTCGGCTGCTTGAACATCCACTTGGTAAAATTTTGTGAACGTATGCACTGAAGACCAGGTAGCAGCCTTACAAATCTGAGCCATAGATACCTGATGGCGAAAAGCCCAGGAGGTTCCTATACCCCTGGTAGAATGAGCTCTCACCCTAAAGGGAGGAGCTTTACGTTTCAGACCGTAGGCCTGAATGACCAATTGACGGACCCAATTGGCAATGGAAGCCTTGGAAGCTGCCTGCCCCTTCTTGGGTCCTTTTGGTAAAACAAAAAAAGGAGTCTGATCCTCGGATCTCCGCAGATCTAGACAAATAAACCTTGACCGCCCAGACAACGTCCAAGGAGTGCAGTCGTCTCTCTTCCGCCGGAGGCTCTTTACCAAGATCTGTGTAGCGGTGTGTCAGATTGACACACCACTCCACCGATCTCTGCGATGCGCGCCTCCATGGGCACGCGGCGGCTGTTATCCTGAAGGATGTCATATGACGCCCAGTCAGGATAACTGAACCACCGTCCAGCCATCAATCTGCTATAGGCCGGGCGGGAAGTGGTAAAGGAAGAGACTGCTGCAGCTTTGGCTGGCATGCTCCCTTTAATAAACTTTTCATCCATGGAATATAAAAAGGGAAAACCTTTTAAGAGGAACAAAATCCTGTCAGAATATTCCCAATCAGCATACCATACACCACCTGTTCCAGTAAGGGGAAAGCCTGTGCAGCCTGAAGAGGCCTCAGGGATCCCTAGAGAACCAGGGAGGGGGCTCAGTCACCTCTGCAAGAGGCAACTTAAAGGCAGAACAAACAATTTCGGTCAGAGTCAGGATGAAAAGCTCGGAAACAGACTCATCCACCCGCCAGGCCCTCCACAGAATCCTGAGTTTTTAGCTCTTCCCCATCCTCAACCCATTCCTGCTCCAACTAGGAGGCTCCGGGGAGGGGGATCTGTCACGCTTCTTGCCACCCTGCGAGATGGAGGCAATCCTGCCAGCAATCGTGTGCTCTAACCCAGCTAGAGCCGAGGACAGTTCATCCTTGGTGATAAAGGGTGAAGCAGCAGCGTTGACTGTAGGCACAATACTAGAAAGGCGCATTGGCTCAAATTGCCCGGAAGCCTCTGGTTCTTCAGGGGATACAACACTAGGGATACGACTAGGTTCAGCAGGAACTACTGATAACATAGGTGTGCCCTTCCCTGTAGTGTTAGTCCCACTCCTCTTTTATTAAGACATTTACTAGCCACAAAAAGAGAGTACTTGGGTGTAGTATTAAAACACCTCAGAAGGGAGACCCTTTAATAGGGCTCACCAAGCTCCTATGCAACAATCCTGCTAAGCACCTTTAGCCTGCCAAGCAACACTTGGTGACTCACGTGACCCAGGTAAGGAGAAATGAACCACTGCAAGTGCCTGTACAGAGTCTGCTCTGTGTCCCACACCTGCCTTCTGGAAGCACCGCATGCTTAAATAAGCTGGCTGTGCACTGTAACGTTCTGTGCATGTGTGCGCATGTACGTGCGTGGTCCTAGCGAATGGGCGTGGCTGTATTTGCATATGACGCAAACCTTCATATGCTCAGATAAAGGCTATTGCGCATGTGCAACGAAGCCACACGACCATTGCCCCCAAACAAACTGCTAAGTTCAGCGGCGCTTTTGTGAGTGCACCTGCGCCATGGCCTCCAAACAACAACTGCTGAGCACAGCGGCACTCTTGCAAACGCACATGCGCCATGGTGAACCAAGGCGAAATGGCGCACCGTCATGTGCCATCATACAGATGAAAAACAGCCAGCCACAAGCAAAAAAAGGTACACTTTGCAAACACCCACATCTAGCCCAAAACTCCCCTGTATAGTCACCACACACAGGTGTCCAGTCTCTAGCTAGCTTGACTGATTGTTACAATCACTGGGACACCCCACAATAATAAAAGGCGTTTCACTTACCCGTCCAGGTGTTGAGCAGCTTAGAAACTAAGAGCCCAAACTTCACCCATCACAGTGGGTTCCTGTCAATTGAGGACCTTCAAGGACTGGGTACCCTTTTCATGTTTAGGGTCCACTCCCTTGGACCTGTACAGCACCCTGCAGGAATGTCTTAGCGCTGTGATGTCCAGAATTCCACTTTGCAGGCTCCAGTTCCCGGAGGTGCATTTATCTAAGCATATAAAGCCTGTGTCAAATGGATCCGATTGGTCAATCCCTTGATTTATTTAAGAACCGTTTGTGGGACTAGAGACCTGGAGCTCAGAGAGCTCAAAAAAACCCTGCCATCTAGTGCCCCTGGAAGACGTCATCTGTGCCGAAATGGCGTAGGGAGGAGCGGCGTGCTGACGTCACCACATACCGCGCTAGTCCCGGAAGCAACGGGCAGCTATTGAGAGCCGGCCGGCTCAGTTTTTATCTGAAAACGCTATATATCTACAGCGAAATTGTAAGTGCATTACTGTTTACTTTTGATAAATATTTTTAAATGAGTTACACTATGGAAGCCTTTATGTCCTTTCATGGGGAATGAGTGAACATCAGTTGTACAGAGGATACCCTGAGCAGAGAGTCTGGGAACATCTAGCTATCTAAGCACAAAGACCCGGGGCTGGGGATAAAAGCCACAGGCACTTGCGATCTCCTTAAACAAGAGATCTAACAAGCTGGTAAGCGGCAGTATTATTACTGGTGGAGGAACTTTCCTGTCGTACCCTATCACATCTTCTTTGGTGTTGTGGTCGCATGTCACTACTGAATACAGGGTTGAGGAATCATCACTTGAAATACCATTATGAACTGTATATTCAGTGGAGCTTCTTTTTAACAGCCCATGGAAGTGGATTGGATCTTTTTGGAGAACTTTTGCAATTTTCATTTGTTTTTCATTAATCATTTTTTGCACATTTCACTTGTGATTACGTATAATATTTATGTATTAGTGGGTTATATGGAGTTTTCATATCTCCATTTATCCAGAGAAATCACTTATAAGTCACTTTATTCTTTGATCACTATAACTATATAGCGCAGCTTCCTTTTTTATGTTATATTTAGTGTGTGTGTCTCACATTATAGTTGCAGCTTTTTTTCAATTGATTTATTAGGATAGCGCAGTAAAATTACCTTTTCCAAACCCTGCCATCTACCTTGCAGACACTGGTAAAAAACTGAAGTAACTTCATGTATGGAAGGGGTTATATAGGGGATCACTGTCTAAAGACCTTTGGTCTACCAGTGTCCATTCACCTGGAGATGAAGTATAACCCAGAAGGTAATGAATATTAGCCTGACTCGTGACCCATGATGTATGAAAAAGAAAAAAAAAAAAATATATATATATAATTTTTTTTTTTTTTTTTTAAAGCTCCCTCAACTGCTCTTTTGGCAGTTGCAGCTGGCCCGGTCTCCTCCTTCCTCCTCCGTGTGCCTTATTTAGCAAGCCAGGTGCTAAGGAGACACCTATGTGTGCACGCTCCCAAGCTGGCTGTGTGCAGCCATTGATGCACACAGCACCAGAAAGTCAAGCCCCTGCTCCCTACTCACAGTAGTTTGGCTAACAGCAGCAGGAGCCAATGTCTCCACTGCCCTCAGTTTCTCCTATGAAAGCAGAAAGTGGGGGGAGCAGTGTTGAAGCCGGAGACAACGCTGGAGCAGTGACATAGAGCCAGGTAAGACATAGAGATATAGAGTCAGATAAGTGTTTGGGGGTGGGTAGGACAGGTAGTGAGGATTTTTTTTACTGACACTGACTGACAGGAACACCAGGAATTTCACACAAAGGAGGCAATACAAAGAAGTCAGGATACTTTTTCATACAAGTACATGGTACAGCAGGCATATATCAGGAATGTGAGATGTTGGGGTAACAAACACTTTAAGGTGAAAAACTTTTAGACTTTAGAACCATTTTAAGTAGGTGAATTTGTATTGTCACTAGGCTCCTGCAATTTCTTAGACAACAGTATACAGTGAGAGAGGGGGCCAAAACCACCAGCCAGTCAGGCTCTACTGCAATGCACATGAGAAATGAAAAAAACCCCTCAAAGAGTGGTGGGACTTTTAAGGCAACGGAAATAAGAATAAAAAACGAGCTTTATTATTACAATGATATAAAATTATACATATTGACAAAAATTTATCCAAATACAGACATGTAGATCAATGTCAGTAAAAACAAAGTTCTGCTGGTGAATGAACAAAAGGTATATTCATGTAGTCTTCTACCTGGGCCTACGCGTTTCGGGACTGTTGAAGTCCCTTCATCAGGGGCAAAGTGGTAAGTAGACTTTACTTTACACTAGTAAAACATAAAATATCGTAATTAGGTACAATTGTACTGAACATGTTTACTGCACTTAGCATCATTCTAGGACGGGGGACACAAAAAAAAAAAAAAAAAAAAAAAAATGATTATACACACCCAAGCATGAACAGAAGAGGAGACCAACCGTCGGAGGCACTCTCAGGGGCAGCTACGCATCAAACGCCAGAAAACCAAATAGGGAAACAGGCGTGTCTCTGGCCCCACCTTCTCCACACTGGTCCCAGTGTGTCACCACAAAGGGGAGACAACGCTACCCCAGGGGTCCCAGCGACCAAAGGGTCAAGAGGAAGAAGAAGAAAAGGGGATTATCTAGAATTGCATAAAAAGAGAGAAAAGAGGAAGCCTTATGTGCTGAGATGTTTAAGAAAGGGGAGCTTATAAAGTAATTGAATATATATCTGCGGAAGCCGCATAATGACATGCGTCAGAGCAGCAACATAACCATGTATTCTAGGTGACAAGCAGATTGCAAAGTATGCGGGTATTCATAAACAACAGGGTTCAGAAAATAATCTCAGCATACATAACTTACCCCAATATAGGTACGTAGCAAAGTATCTAGTCACAAATAAGAGAAGCAAATGTACTAGAAGCGCTAGCTCAGCTACAGTTGCAATGGTGAGTAAAGACCTCATCTGGGGAAATCTGAAACGGAGTGAAAAGGTAGTGATTGAGTATAATGCAGGCCACTGTGTGGAACCCTTTTCCTCTTACTGCAATGCACATGTGCTGACAAAAACAGGCTGACAGCAGAGGAGAGCAGAGTGACTGACTGCATCCATGAGGTGCTGATTCACCACTGTCCAGTCATCGTGTTCTTGAGCACTTGAACACTTCTTGACCAAACTGTGCTGCTGCTAGAGGGGAGGTTAAGGACTGGGCTGGTTAAGGACTGGGCTGTGCTGTCTGGCTTAAAGATATTTGGAATATAAGATTGGATGAACAAATATATACATTTAATGGTATGTAAAACAGTCTCTCTCTCTCTCTCTCTCATATATATGCAGTCATGTTGAAACAGGAAGGGGTCAGGAGCTCCCTTCACTGGAACTAGGGCCAAGCCCAACCCCTGGAAAAACAACTCCACACCATAATCCGCCCTCCACCAAATGATTTGGACCAGTGCACAAAGCAAGGTCCATAAAGACATGGGTGAACGAGTTTGGGGTGGAGGAACTTGATTGGCCTGCACAGAGTGCTGACCTCAACCCCATAGAACACCTTTGGGATGAATTAGAGAGGAGACTGTGAGCCAGGCCTTCTCATCCAACATCAGTGCCTGACCTCACAAATGCACTTCTGGAAGAATGGTCAAACATTCCCATAGACACACTCCTAAACCTTGTGGACAGCCTTGCCAGAAGAGTAGCTGCAAAGGATGGGCCAACTCAATATTGAACCCTACAGACTAAGACGCCATAAAAGTTCATGTGCGTGTAAAGGCAGGCGTCCCAATAATTTTGGTAATATAGTGTGTGTGTGTATACTGTTTATAAATAATGTAAAATTGTACAGTATGTATATCAGCTGTATATTTGGCTTCTTGTTTCTTATACTTCATACCTATAGTTTGCGGTGTGATGGAACAAGGACATGATTGATATCATATCTGTCTGTGGTTTTCTTTCAGTTGGAAAGGTGAAAATGTGGCGACCACAGAAGTGGCAGATGTGGTAGGAATGACGGATTTCATTGAGGAGGCCAATGTATATGGCATTCCGGTGCCTTGTAAGTTGTCAACAGTTCTTTAACTCACCCTTTCAAAATGACAGTGCTCTGGTTTTTAAAATTAATATAAAATTATATTATATTAATATATATATATATATATATATATATATATATATATATATATATATATATATATATATATAATCACTGCTACCACACTGAATAATCGCCTGGACATCAACATACTCCCCACTATATCTTGATTTCTTACCATATTAGAGTCTCACTTCAACTCCTTTGCTTGTGAATGTCACTGATACTTGAGTGTATATTACAGTTTAGAAATCAGTTCCGACTTTTGTCATTGAAGACACTGAATAAATAATACAAGTAATTGAAGCAGATGTCTTTCTTAGGCCCCATTCACACTTGGCGATTTGGAATCTCGGGCAGAATTGCAGCGATTCTGCCCATGCTTCCAAATTACATGGCAATTGTTGCAAAATGAGTGAAACGTGTTTGTGTGCCATTCATTCCAAATGGCACTCCAAACATGGTACAATTTTCCCAAGATTGACACGTGACAGAATTGAGCCAGAGCATGCCTTTAAAAAGTCTGTTTTGAATGCGTCAAACTTTGACCCTTCCAGGTATTGTTGGAGAACGCATTCTTCCACCAGCATCCCCACGCATTTCATCATTATGACTGGTTGTCGCACTGGCTAACAGGAATGTTGGTAAAGTGAGAAGTTCCCTCACTTCCAGGGAGTGTCAGAAGCTTGCCCGATCATAATGACTTGGCCTTCACCAATAAAGGAGCAATGAAAGCTGAGCAGAACCACTTCAAAAACACAAGAAAGTCTCTCCAAGTTGTTTGATTTCCCCAGCTTAAAAGAACTATTATTTATTTTACAGCCCAACTTTAACTTCAACTCCGGGCAAAAAAAAAAGTTTTTTGCACTGCACGGGTCAACTGCTCGTTTTGTCCAGGGTAGAGGAGAAAGCTGCATACTCGCCCGATCCTCTACTCAAGGGCAAACGGCTTTCCCCATGACCCAGCAGTGGACTGTTCCTGACATCATCACATTGAGGGCAGGTCTACGGGCGTGATGACGTCGGGAACAGTCCACTACACAAGACCGATAGACCACGGGTGGCCAGGAGCCACAGGGTTCGGTCTTGAGCGGGAAGGATCAGAGGATTAGGAAAGCATATCTCTGTTCTCTAATCCCTAGACAAAAACTAGCAGTTGACCTATGCAGTGCGGGCACAGCCCCACTTTATGTGAAAACTTTTTTTTTTGCCCGGAGTTGGGCTTTATGTACAATTTTGAATAAAACATACATTTCATTTTGCATACTTCGATTTAAAAGACAAGCAAAACTCTAAACTTATGATATCATTGTTCAGATCACGAAGGGAGAATTGGAATGGCAGCGATTAAACTTAAGGAAGGCCAGCCATTTGATGGAGAAAAACTTTATGCCAAAGTAGTGGATTATTTACCTAATTATGCCAGACCTCGATTTGTGAGAATACAGGTAAGGGAATGTTCTATATACTATATCCAGGCCATTAACTGACCAGCAATAGAGTAGAGGGATTTTATGTGCTCCAACCAGAGCACTAGTAAAAATGTAGGTCATGGAAACAGGCTACTGGATGTAGCGTCTTCTGAACAATCAAATGTATGTAGAATTCTAAATGTAATCACATACAATATCATGATACATTTATTATAGGATGCCTACTAAAATAAATATCTAAATTTACACACTGAACAATTGCGATTTTGTATAAACTGTACGTTTTACATTTTTTGTCAGGTAAATCTGGAATCTTTTATATAAATATTTTTATCTTCATGACAGCAAACTAGGGGGCCTAGACTTCTTTTCACATGTTTGTAAGACTAGTCTTATATGATTAGTTGTGGTGTTTACAAAGTCCTATAGCTCCCGCTCTTACATACACTTCTGAATGACTTACAGCAGTGACATGAGACAAAAACTCAATGCAAATAATTATGGCTGGGCTCTCCTATAGAAAGCCCCAAATGCCTGGAGAACCGACATGGATACACTCTGCATTAAATGTTTATTTGTACAATTAGGATTTTTTTTTTACCTGCAAAATCCTTTTCTTGGATTACATCACAGGATACTTCATATTAGTTGAATCAGAAAAGGGCTGGCGACTCGGATGCTCTTGAATAAAAGTCCTTTATTGGGTCACATGGGTACACGGGTACAGGCTACCCTGACGCGTTTCGGCTAAGAAGCCTTCATCAAAGCATACATGTTTAATTTAAAAACTGATATTTAGAACAGAGTAAGCACTCCAAATAGGGAGGGTGCATCCTAATCAAAGCAATCAAAACAATTAAAAACACATGGAGAAAAGACAGACAAGCACAGCAGGCATATGAGAAACATATCATGAACAAATAAAGCATATTCAAAATGGTGCGATAAATGTATCAAACAATGCGACTATGTTGAAAAATGCAATTATGTTAAAAAAAGATTTATATCCATCCTATCGTTCAAACCATACGGTTTTCTAATATTGAGGGTATGTATCCACCATACTTCACGCTTGAGCAAAATATGATGAGTGTCACCTCCTCTTGGGGTTTTTTTTAACCTGTTCAGCACCAAAAAAGGAAAAAGTGTCAAGATTACCATGATGGAATTCCCGGAAATGTTTTGACACATTTGAGATATTTTTAGCATTAGTATTTGTAGTGTCATTCACATGTTCCGAGATTCTAACTCTCAACGGGCGTATAGTGCACCCAACATATTGTAGACTGCAGGCACTACACTGAATAACATATACCACCGATTTAGAGTTGCAGTTTATATACTGTTTGATGGTATATGTTTTCTTGGTAGAAAAAAAAAAAAACTGAGGTGCTTTTTTTAACTACTTGAGCCCCGGACCATTATGCTGCCTAAGGACCAGAGGTCTTTTTCCAATTTGGCACTGCGTCGCTTTAACTGCTAATTGCGCGGTCATGCAATGCTGTACCCAAACGAACTTTGCGTCCTTTTCTTCCAACAAATAGAGCTTTCATTTGATGGTATTTGATCACCTCTGCGGTTTTTAGTTTTTGCGCTATAAACGGAAAAAGACCGAAAATTTTGAAAAAAAATGATATTTTCTACTTTTTGTTATAAAAAAAATCCAATAAACTAAATTTTAGTCATACATTTAGGCCAAAATGTATTCGGCCACATGTCTTTGGTAAAAAAAATGTCAATAAGCGTATATTTATTGGTTTGCGCAAAAGTTATAGCGTCTACAAACTAGGGTACATTTTCTGGAATTTACACAGCTTTTAGTTTATGACTGCCTATGTCATTTCTTGAGGTGCTAAAATGGCAGGGCAGTACAAAACCCCCCCAAATGACCCCATTTTGGAAAGTAGACACCCCAAGGAAATTGCTGAGAGGCATGTTGAACCCATTGAATATTTATTTTTTTTGTCCCAAGTGATTGAAAAATGACAAAAAAAAAAAAAATATTTACAAAAAGTTGTCACTAAATGATATATTGCTCACACAGGCCATGGGCCTATGTGGAATTGCACCCCAAAATACATTCAGCTGCTTCTCCTGAGTATGGGGATACCACATGTGTGGGACTTTTTGGGAGCCTAGCCGCGTACGGGGCCCCGAAAACCAATCACCGCCTTCAGGATTTCTAAGGGTGTCAATTTTTGATTTCACTCTTCACTGCCTATCACAGTTTCGGGGGCCATGGAATGCCCAGGTGGCACAAAACCCCCCAAAATGACCCCATTTTGGAAAGTAGACACCCCAAGCTATTTGCTGAGAGGCATATTGAGTCCATGGAATATTTTATATTTTGACACAAGTTGCGGGAAAGTGACACTTTTTTTTTTTTTGCATAAAGTTGTCACTAAATGATATATTGCTCACACAGGCCATGGGCATATGTGGAATTGCACCCCAAAATACATTTAGCTGCTTCTCCTGAGTATGGGGATACCACATGTGTGGGACTTTTTGGGAGCCTAGCCGCGTACGGGACCCCGAAAACCAATCACTGCCTTCAGGATTTCTAAGGGTGAAAATTTTTGATTTCACTCTTTACTGCCTATCACAGTTTCGGAGGCCATGGAATGCCCAGGTGGCACAAACCCCCCCAAATGACCCCATTTTGGAAAGTAGACACCCCAAGCTATTTGCTGAGAGGCATGGTGAGTATTTTGCAGCTCTCATTTGTTTTTGAAAATGAAGAAAGACAAGAAAAAACATTTTCTTTTTTCAATTTTCAAAACTTTGTGACAAAAAGTGAGGTCTGCAAAATACTCACTATACCTCTCAGCAAATAGCTTGGGGTGTCTACTTTCCAAAATGGGGTCATTTGGGGGGGGGGGGTTTGTGCCACCTGGGCATTCCATGGCCTCCGAAACTGTGATAGGCAGTGAAGAGTGAAATCAAAAATTCACACCCTTAGAAAGCCTGAAGGCGGTGCTTGGTTTTCGGGGTCCCGTACGCGGCTAGGCTCCCAAAAAGTCCCACACATGTGGTATCCCCGTACTCAGGAGAAGCAGCAGAATGTATTTTGGGGTGTAATTTCACATATTTCCATGGCATGTTTGAGCAATATATCATTTAGTGACAACTTTGTGCAAAAAAAAAAATAAATAAATTTGTCTCTTTCCCGCAACTTGTGTCGCAATATAAAATATTCCATGGACTCGACATGCCTCTCAGCAAATAGCTTGGGGTGTCTACCAAAATGGGGTCATTTGGGGGGGGGTTTGAACTGTCCTGGCATTTTATGCACAACATTTAGAACAGTGGTTCTCAACTCCAGTCCTCGGGACCCACCAACGGGCCAGATTTTAAGTATTACCTTGGGGAGTTGCAGACTAGAATACTGCAATCACTGAGCAGCAAGTGATATCACCTGTGATGTATTTCAGCTATCTTGCAAACCTGGCCTGTTGGTGGGTCCTGAGGACTGGAGTTGAGAACCATTGATTTAGAAGCTTATGTCACACATCACCCACTCTTCTAACCACTTGAAGATAAAGCCCTTTCTGACACTTATTGTTTACATGAAAAAGTTATTTTTTTTTGCAAAAAAATTACTTTGAACCCCCAAACATTATATATTTTTTTAAAGCAAATGCCCTACAGATTAAAATGGTGGGTGTTTCATTTTTTTTTTTTCACACAGTATTTGCGCAGCGATTTTTCAAACGCATTTTTTGGGGAAAAAACACACTTTTTTAAATTTTAATGCACTAAAACACACTATATTGCCCAAATGTTTGATGAAATAAAGATGATCTTAGGCCGAGTACATGGATACCAAACATGACATGCTTTAAAATTGCGCACAAACGTGCAGTGGCAACAAAATAAATACATGTTTAAAAGCCTTTACAGGTTACCACTTTAGATTTACAGAGGAGGTCTACTGGAAAAATTACTGCACTCGATCTGGCCTTCGCGGTGATACCTCACATGCATGGTGCAATTGCTGTTTACGTTTGACGACAGACCGCCGCTTGCGTTCGCCTTAGCGCGAGAGCAGGGGGCGACAGGGGTGCTTTTTTTTTTTTGCTTTTTTAATCTTACTTTTAAACTGTTCCTTTCATATTTTTTTTTTTTAATCATTTTTATTGTTATCTCGGGGAATGTAAATATCCCCTATGATAGCAATAGGTAGTGACAGGTACTCTTTTTTGAAAAAATTGGGGTCTATTAGACCCTAGATCTCTCCTCTGCCCTCAAAGCATCTGACCACACCAAGATCGGTGTGATAAAATGCTTCCCCAATTTCCCAATGGCGCTATTTACATCCGGCGAAATCTAAGTCATGAAATGCTCGTAGCTTCCGGTTTCTTAGGTCATAGAGATGTTTGGAGCCACTCTGGTCTCTGATCAGCTCTATGGTCAGCTGGCTGAATCACCGGCTGCATTCTCAGGTTCCCTGTTGAGACAGGAGAGCCAGAGAAAAACACAGAAGACGGTGGGGGGGGGGGGGCATTCCCTCCCACGGCTTGTAAAAGCAGTCTAGAGGCTAATTAGCCACTAGGATTGCTTTTACATGAAAGCCGACCGCTGGCTGAAAAGAATGATACCAAGATGATACCTAAACCTGCAGGCATCATTCTGGTATAACCACTCAAAGTCGTGAATGGCGTACCTGAAGACAAAAAAATGGTTAACAATAAAGCACAGTAAACAGTAAAGTATAAATAATTACATACCTGAAAAACAAACATGATAAAACATAATAACAATAACAATAAAACATTGCAGAATAGAATACAGTAAAAAAGAGCAGAACAATAGAGAGAGAGAATAGAGAGAGAGAGAACAATAAAACGAACAATAAAACTACAACTATTTTTTTTTTAATTTTATATATTTTTTTTTTTTTTTACACTTTTTTTGTAACTAACTTTTATAACTGTAACCGGTTCCAGGTTCGGGTCTCTCAAAATGCGATGGTATCTTGGGAGACCCTGTGAAAGTGTGCCTAGTATGTGCAATGCTGTACTCTACGCTAATACTCAACTAGTGAATGGTAGCGTTCAAAACATTCACCAATGCAAAGACCAGGATTGTCAGGACAGGAGGGACAATAATAGCGGGTGTCACGCCTATATCTGCACTTGCTGCAGACACGACATCTTTTTTGGGGGGGTTCGCTGGGTAGGGGTACTCGGGAGGACATAAAAATGCCTCTCATGCAGCCGACTGCATTTGGTTGGGGATGTGAATGGGGGAAGTACGGGCGCTGCAGAAGCGGTGTGTTCCCAATTAGGATTGGCGAATGCAGCAGGAAGGGCATTATGGGCACGACGGGCCTGTGTTTGTCTTTTTGGTGGCAGCGGGACACTACTTGTGCTTGCCACCTCACCAGCTTGAACTGCACTTATGGGACTCGCCACGTCACCAAGTGTTACTGCAGTGCTGGTTTGACTATGACCGGGGTGTACTACGCCGCTGGTGCTTGCCAGTTCCCCAAAACGCTACCAAAAAAACTGTTAGCGATCGCAGGGATCAGGCCTGACTCTGCGAACGCTGCAGTTATGCGTTTAGAGTTTTGTAAGTGACAGTGATCGATCGATACTGCACTTGGGTGGGCTGGGCTGGGCCGGGCGGAGGGGCAAAACGCAGGTGCTAGCAGGTATCTGGGCTGATCCCGCTAACACTGCGTTTTTGGGAACCCTAAACTGCTGGGGACGCTAGTATAGATCTGATCGGATCAGATATTGATCCGTTCAGATACTATACCACTAAGGGAGGTGTACGGTGCGTGCGTGGGTGTTAGCGGTACTGGCGCTAACCTGACGCTGCCTGGGGCTGGTGCTTGCCAGTTCACCAAAATGCTACCAAAAAAACGGTTAGCAATCGCAGGGATCAGGCCTGACTCTGCGAACGCTGCAGTTATGCGTTTAGTGTTCTGTAAGTGACAGTGATCGATCGATACTGCACTTGGGTGGGCTGGGCCGGGCGGAGGCGCAAAACGCAGGTGCTAGCAGGTATCTGGGCTGATCCCGCTAACACTGCGTTTTTGGGAACCCTAAACTGCTGGGGACGCTAGTATAGATCTGATCGGATCAGATATTGATCCGATCAGATACTATACCACTAAGGGAGGCGCATGCTGCGTGCGTGGGCGGTACTGGCGCTAATCTGACGCTGCCTGGGGCGACGCATATCACCGCCGGGCGATCGGGGGGCTAAACCTTTATTCGGTAATAAACGGCGGGTGCCCTGACACTATAAAAAATAAACAAACTAACCAGCGTCAACCGTAACGGTTATACGGTGATCACTGGTGAAAGGGTTAACTAGGGGGCAATCATGGGGTTAAAACATTTATTAGGTAGTATATGGGGGTCCCTGACGCTATAAAACGCTGACGGCGAACCTAAATATTTACCTCACTAACTAGCGTCACCAGCGACACTAATACAGCGATCAGAAAAATGATCGCTTAGCGACACTGGTGACGGGGGGTCATCAAGGGGTTAAAACTTTATTAGGGGGGGTTAGGGGGGTACCCTAGACCTACAGGGGGGTAACAGTAACTGTGCTAACACAGTAACTGTCACAAACTGACACCTAGCAGTAATCAGAAAAAAAAAAAAAACTGTTTGTGACAGGGGGGGAAGGGGGTGATTGGGGGGGGAGGGATCGGGGTGTTTTGTATGCCTGGCATGTTCTACTGTGTGTGTGTTGGTGCACTCACATACCTGTCTTCTCTCCTCGGGCCGGAACGGAAACTACCGAGCCGAGAAGAGATGACATCACTTCCTTTGCTGCTGTTTAGCATACAGCAGCAAAGGAGTGTTCCCATTGGCCGGCGGCGATCGCGAGGGGGGGGGGCCACGAACGGATGGCCTCCCCCTCGTCTCCGATCGCCGGGGAACAAAACGGGACCGCTTCGGGCACGGGGGGGGGGTCCGATTGGACCCCCCACCCGCGGGAGGCAAATCACGTACATGTACGTGATTTTGCCTGCCCGTGCCGCCTTGCCGACGTACATCGGCGTAAGGCGGTCCTTAAGTGGTTAATGTCTATGACACTGCCTACAGGTGTTGTGGCCACACATGTAGGAACCTACAGTGGAAAGCCAGGTCTGCGATTTGTTTGACTTCTGGGAGCAAAACAAGCTGGGTGGCAACATACTTCCCAGACTGGGGGCCCTTCTACTGGAAAATTGACAACCGCCCTGAATAACAGAGTACAAATCCTTGTCATCATACAAAATGGGGAGATGCGCTTTAAGAATCGCAACGATTTTGTTATATTCTAAAGAGAAAGTAGTGACAAAATTAATTTTGTTTCTGTTGTAATCCCTACACTGTTTGTGTTTATTTGTGCCACTATTTTGAATCATCATATTAGTGACTACTTTGGCTATGCTGCCACCACCCTAGCCAAAAAAAAGGCATAACCACTCCCAGCTCAGATAGGCTTCAAATTTGTAGGAAACAATGCGAAACACAGAAAAAGATGGGAGGGATCCCTGTATTCTCTGATGTACTCCAAGAAAATAAATTTTACAGGTAAACCAAAAATTCGAACGTAATTATTGTAAATTCCACAGCACTGCTCCCACTAGAGAGCCATCTTAAATAGGGCCTCCAACCTCGTATTTGAGGTGTATATAAAGACCAGGAACTCATCCACTGGAATGCCAAGGTATTGTTCAAATAGGATCAAGAAAGGAAGTGTGACCCCTGAAAGTCGCACATCTATGGTGTCCTGCTGCAATGAATGGCATGGCAACCTCAGCCTCGACACCGACCAGGCAGCGGTCCAATGCGTTTCGCTCTGCCCCCCAGAGTTTATTCATAGGGATCCCCATGACTAAGCTCCGGGGGGGGCAAATTGAAACGCGTTGGGGGCGTGGTCTAGTCGGAGTCCAGGCTGAGGTTGCCACTGCATTCATTGCAGGAGGACACCATAGATGTGTGACTTAAAGGGGTCACCTTCCTTTCTTGAACCTATGCAGGAGCCAGGATGGGCTTCATCCTGTCAGCACTCTAGCAGCAGCTGCGGATGCACTGTCCACATGCCCCCTCCCTATCAAGCCTGAGCGGCCCACACACTTTTCCCAGGTCATTTTTCAAATAGGAAATGGCCATGTCACATTTTTTAACTATTCCTCCTTGGGGTACTGCTGAGCAAAACACTTCAGTGTTGAAAACACCTTCACCGGGTGGGCTTAATCAGCTACATCACTTCCTGCAAGTGGGAGTGTTGTGCCCAATCCATCCCTTCTAGACACCATTAAGGTGTTGTGTCACTCCAGTGCTGCACAGTAACTAGCATAACTATCTAAAGCATCAGGAACACAGGGAGAACTGCCACATAATCCACATACAGGGGCACCCACCCTTCCTGCAGCAGGTCCAATCTTTCACCTCTCAGGGCGGCCAGGCCCCTGCAAGGCCTTTAGGCACTTGATTCCCCCCAATGGAATCAATGCTCTGGACCTGTAGAGCACCCTGCCAGCCACGTCACCAAATGCTGACCACCCTGGAGATTACTCCCTGCAGGATGCAGGGCTAATTAGCAACATTAGAGGCTGTCCCTGCTCCTACATGCAGGGCTCTGGTACAGTCCCTCTTGGCCTTAAGGCCATAGGTGACCGATCTGAATGAAGGCTTTCTTTTTTCCAGCAGTGGTGTGTGGAATAGGCTTTTAAATTGGGGACTACAGAATGGAAAGAAATCTTCAGAGAGACCTCTAGGGTCCTTATCCATCACCTAAAAACACTAAACAAAAAACTGGGGCTTAATTGAACTGAGAGAGGTTATGCATGGGCAGGGATTCCTACCTTTTTTTGCCCAGTGTTCATTAACCAGAATTTGGTAGCATAACCCATGTAGTCATGAAGATGTTGTGCCTTGCATTCAAGGATGTACTTAAACACTAACCAGTGCAACACTTGCTTTCCCTCCCACACTGTTGTCCACAGTAATTTCTTTCCACCACTAGATATCCTCATTCTTTCCGGTGAAATGATACCCAGCATAATTCAATCTGGGAAAACTAGGAATATCTCGTCAGTGCAGGGAGTTGTGTGTTCATGGCATTTTGCACTCACATACAATAATGCAGAGATTGGTGCGGACGTCATCACATCAGCACCACTCTACATTGTTGAGGACTGCCCACTGCTGGAGAAAATCCGAAGAGTATCCTTCAGGTCAACTGACCACCCTGAAGACAAAAAAACAAACTACTTCTGGGAAAGGCCAGCAGGGGGTGGGGTGGGGTGAGGTGCCATGGTGAGGGGGGTGTTCTTGAGTTTAAACACTTGCTTACTGGGCACTTAAACCCCCCTCCTGTCCAGACCAATTTTCAGCTTTCAGCGCTGATGCACTTTGAATGACAATTGCGCGGTCATACAACACTGTACCCAAAATTAAATTTTTATAATTTTTTTTCCCACAAATAGAGCTTTCTTTTGGTGGTATTTGATCACCTCTGCGGTTTTTATTTTTTGTTAAAAAAATTTTAGACCGAATTTAAAAAAAAATGTTTTATATTTTGTTATAAAATTTTGCAAACAGGTAATTTTTCTCCTTCATTGATGTACGCTGATGAGGCGGCGGTGATGGGCACCGACAGGTGGCAGTGATTGGTTACACTGATAGGCAAGCACTGCTAGGTGGCACTGATTGGCACCACTAGTGGGCATCGATAGGTGGCACTCATGGGCATTGTGGGGACTGTCAGGGGGTACTGGTGGCACAGATGAGACAGAATTGTCTCTTCCTCTTCGGAACCGAAGTCCCTTGCAGATAAGCCGGTGATCAGCTTTTGTTTAGACCATGTGATCACCTGTCATTGGCTGACAGCTGATCACGTGGTAAAGGGCCGGGGCCAGCCCCTTACTCGGATCTGTGATCACCCGGGTCTCAGTGATCACAGCACGCACCCTGTAGGGGGTGCGTGCACAGGGGAGGCCGTCATATGACTGCCTCCCGGCAATTCAAGTCTGCGCTGTGGCCGTCGTTCGGCTATAGCGCGGATGGCAAGAGGTTAAATAATATTGACTATTATACCTGTAGTTTGCCTTTAAATGGCGATGCCAGTCTATCCTCCCTAAAGACATTAGTAAACTGGAGAATATAATTTATATAATACAGCCTACCAATCCTTATCCTGTGAAAACAAAACACATCCACCACATCCTAGGAACATTTATCGCCAAATACAAAAATGTATTGTACTTGTCACTTTCTGTGAGATGAACTGAAAAGCATAAAATAATTTTATTTCAGTTTTGTGAACTTCTAATCCCCATCATCTCCCATGTAATGGAGATGAACAAAGGCAGATAGGTTTAACGTTCAGCCTGGGTAGTGACAATGGTTCCTTCCTTATTTACAATGAAGGAGCCAAGGGCACACAAAAAAAAAAAAAATCATCAGAAAATGTGTTATTCTAAGGATTGCCGGGTAAAAATAAAGGGAAAAAGTCTGAAAAAGAAAACGAATGCAGGTCACTCCATCTAAGCACTGTTATGCTGTAATATATGACATCTTATTTTTGGTTGAGATACACGTTAAACTTTGCAGTATGGACATTGTGAAATATGATTTAGTATCAGTTCAATAAATGTAATAAAACTGCATGCTTTACAAACATAGACTAAAAACTGCTTCCCAAACAGGACAGCATTGAAGTTACTGGTACCTACAAGCAACGCAAGGTAGAACTGGTCAAAGAAGGCTTCAACCCGCTCATCGTAAAAGACCCTCTGTACTTCTTGGATGAAACAAATAAAATTTACACGCCAATGACCCAACAGATCTACAATGCCATCTTGGAAAAAACACTAAAATTATAATCTGTGGTTTGCACTGTAAATCTCGATTTGAGCATTATTACAGCTCATCACTATAGGAAAGGCCTGTATTTGCATTTCAACGGCTCTTGGTATTTTAGCTGACCAATCAACCCATTTCAATAAAAATAACTAGAATTACTTAGGAGTTAATATAATCCTGCTTTTTAGGAAACAGCACATTTGGTTTAACACTGAAATGACCAAATATTAATGAACTTGAATATAATGTGTATCTATTGTAAATGTCGTTTTAAAAATTAATTTTCTGATATTTTTTGTAGTTGTGTAATCATTAGCTTTCGCATCTACTCACATATTACTTCTCAGTAAAAACTCAGCTGATTGGAGATGAATGACACAATGTAGTGGGCACTATTAGACTGGGCACCCTTAAATAGGAACTTTTTCCAATTATGCAATTTAAAAAAAAAGGCACCTTTAGAGATGCTTGGTAATGGCAATTTATTCTTTGCATACCTTATTTTTCTTTCCCTTATTATTCTCACATGCCCGCTTTTACTAAGGGCAGATGAATCCATCTCCCTATACTTTCTGGAATTCTGCCTAGAACTCTGGTCTGCCTCTTGAAACATGTGACAGGAACTTCCCAGAATGCAGCTGTAAGACCAGGGTGACATCACCAGTACCTTAAAGTAACCAGGTAGTAAAGAAATTGTAATTGTAAGTCAAAGCAAAAAAAAAAATTTTTACCTAATAAAATGGAAGTTGGTTTTAAAATCAGCATGTAGAACTGTATGCTGCTGTGATTTTCACTGAAAAGGGAAAAGGTCCACTTTAAAAATGCTGGACTGTGTCTGTGCAAGGATAACAAACCCACATTCACATAGTCTAAGAGAAGTAAGGTAGAATTAATCTGGCCATATACATAGATTTCTTTCATTTTGCCTGACGCTGAGTGAAAGAAATCTAACAGATTTCTCCATCCATGCTGAACAGCACAGATATGCGCCGAACAGCACAAATTTCCTACTGCTGCTATTGTATTATGACAGCCGGCACCGCCAATTATTTGAAGGTGCTGTTTGGCTGTTAATTTTCCAGCGGGCAGTTTTGATATTTCAATTGAAGCATGCTGGGTGGAGTAAAAATAAACCGAAAATACCTCTGCGCTACCTGTGTGTAAAATAGTGCATACAAAAGTGTAAATAAATACAATAAATGAAATGCTTACTGCAACGCCTAATGTGTTCACACAGTAAAGTGACCAAATATTATAAATGGTGTTGTGCACCCTCACAAGGGTTAAAATTCCTTTGCACTGGTACTAATTAAAAGTGATCAAGCATATACAGACATCTGTTACAGATTCAAAAATGTAAAATTAAAAAGTAATAGTAAAAATATATATAAAACGCATAAAAGTAATATAGTTCACAACCAAAGAAAATATATATGCGAAATACGTATGTTAGGTGATAGATAAACATGGTCCACCCCCTCAAAATGTATGAATCCGTATGTGATAATATAAAATCAAATAACACCACCGTGCTCACAAAACTCTAACCCTAATACATTTTCAAATACACCTTATAATCACAATGCAATAGGTGGTATGAATGTCCTCAGGGACCCCTGATGAAGTCATATGATGTGATGTAATGCGTAAGGCACCACGGACCAGAAGTGATGTTGGAGATCGATATAAGACAAGTATTCGGACTATACAAAAGCGTTTTTAATGCACACTTAAAGTAAAAGTTATTTTAATACTACACTATGGGAGGCTATTTTGCATTGTCCTAATATGCGGAGGAGCGCACCTATCGGGCCCTTAAAGGGATCAGCACCCCAGGTTGAACAAAGCTTATATGGGAGGATTTGTGGACCATCATACCACCGGGTGATTATAAGGCGTATTTGAAAATGTATTAAAGGTGAGGGTTTTGTGGACACGATGGTGTTATATGGAGGTGGAAGTACATTTGGTTTCATATTATTACATAGGGATACATCCATTTTGAGGAAGTAGACTATTTCTATTTATCACGACTGAAGATTGATTTATGACGCAATATATGTATTTTGCATAGATATATATATATTTGGACTATTTTACTTTTATGCACTTCATACCTATTTTTAGTTTAATTTTTATCTACTTTCAATATTTGGAATTTGTAACAGAGATCCCTGTATGTGCTTGGAATGAAATTCACTCAGTGCATGGTCAGCTTTAGATTTCAAGTGACACATCTGAATAGAAGTAAAAATGAGCAGCGTTATATGACACAAATTTAATACTCTCCTTGTCAGCAATCTTTATACAGAGTTACAATGTCATTGTTCATGACAGCTGCCATTTATAACTGTATCGCCGAATTAAAAATATGAAAGTTACAGCCAATGCTATCCAGTTAGCTTTGAGTAGTGATTAGGGTAACTTGAAACTTTTCCTTTGGAACTCTGAATAAAGTTTCTCTGTTGATTTCTTCCTTATGCTGCTACTGCTATTTTGTCTGTCAGCGTAGCAAAGACAATCAACAGAAATCAAAGATATACTGTATTTATTTAAAGGAATGTGTTGACTTTTCAATTTGTTTTAGACATACATGTGAAGTAAGCCAACTTGATGTAAAAATTTTATGAATGTGTACTAATCGTATTTTTTTTTTTAAAGCTGAACTCCTGGTATGGTTTATATTGCATGGTTACATTGATTCAGCATTAACTACTATAAGTATGCATAGTTCATACCTCATGTAGCGCTGTGGAAGCCAATGAATCTCTGTCATAGTCAGTGCTACTACAGTGAGCACTGCTCTCTGTTGGATCCTGTGCCAAGCAGTTGCCCCACTGCATGCTGACCACAGGAGGTATTTTTTTCAGCACCACCATCATTCACAGGACACCTTGTATTTTTGAGTACTTTCCATTCTCTGATTGGAAGAGGTGGAGAAGTGGGGACATAATGTCACTATCTTCAGCCTGTTTAATGCACATGATTGCCTGATTACCTGATGATTGCTGCTATCACTGTAGTAGTACCAGCTACTACAGTAATTGTCAGCTTCCACAGTGGGGCCTTTGGTAGGGAAGAAATATGCAGGTACATTGATCCAAGGTAGACCAATGTAACCATGTCATTAAGATCTTTACCGGAGTTCAGCTTTAAAATGTTGTTTCTATGTATACTTTGTAGTTTTGAATATACCGTATATACTCGAGTATAAGTCGTTCCGAGTATAAGTCGAGGCCCTAATTTACCACAAAAAAAAAAATGGGAAAAACTTATTGACCCAAGTATAAGACGAGGGTGAGAAATGCACAGCTACTGTAAGTGGAAAAGAGGGTCAACAATGCCCATTTGCAGCATTACTGTGCCCATTTGCATGCCTCACTGTGCCCATTTTCAGCCATAGGTCCCCTGAACTTTAAACTCGGTAGTTAAGGGTTCCTAGATGCCCCCTAGCTGCAGCCAAAATTTGGGGTCTCTGAACCCAAAGGGTCCCGAAATGACATTGCTGCAGATGGACACAGTTGACCGAATTTGGGGCCCTGTATCTTGGGGCCACTTAGTGCTAAGAACCCCAAATTTGGTGTGCAAACCCAGTGGAACTAGCACCATAAAATTTCCAAAGCTGGGGTTACTAGCACCAAGTGGCCCTGAGATACAGGGCCCCAAAAATCAGTTCAGAAAATGTCAAGCACTTTTCTACAGCAGAAAATGACATTTTCCGAACCGGTTTTGGGGCCCAGTATCTCAGGGCCACTTGGTGCTAGGAACCCCAGCTTTGGATATGATATGGTACCAGTTCTACTGGGTTTGCACACCAAATTTGGGGTTCCTAGCACAAAGTGGCCCTGAGATACGGGGCCCCAAATTCGGTTCGGAAAATGAAATTTTTTTCCGCAGAAAATTGCTTGACTCGAGTGTAAGTCGAGGGGGGCACTTTCAGCACAAAAAATGTGCTGAAAAATTTGACTTATACTCGAGTATATACGGTACATTGGATGAGCCAAATTTGCAGATTTTTTTTTTTTTCTTCATGCAAGCTTTGCTTCCTTCAGCTTAAAGGGAATGGCAGGTACATTTTAACATAGAATACTGAAAGGTCTGTTTTTAAACAATGGCATTAATCAGCTTTCCTATTAAGCAATTTTGAGAGTTCACACAGTACTACTAAGAAATATTTTTTTTTTAAATGGCAAACTAGACTTAGACCCCTGTCACACTGAGGCAGTTTTTAGGCGTTCTAGCGCTAGAAAAAGCGCCTGAAAACCGCCTGCTATTCATTGCAGTGTGACTTTTCACACTGGGGCAGAGCGCAAGCAGCCTCTTTGGGGCGGTTTGAGAGCGCTGCCCATTCAAATGAAAAGCCCCTCGGAAGCGCCGCAACACGGGTGCTTTAACACCTTCCTTGGGGTTAAAAGAGCCCCCCCCCCCCCCCCAGCCCCACTTAAACAGCGATAAAGCGCCGCTAAAACAAGCAGCGCGTTAGCACCAACGCGACCGCGGCCCTAGTGTGAAAGGGGTCTTAGTGATGAGTATGGTAATTTAAACTTTTAAGAAATGTTAAACTAGCAAACTAAAATAGAATGCGCAGACCTTTCCCAAAGTGGTAGAAAAGAGAACGTGGGTGTATGGCGCTTTTGTCACTTCTACTTCTAAGGGTCTACTGTTAAAGATGGCGGTGACTACATTTGAGAGTGTTGCCAGTAATGAAGGTCACGAGTCAGTGGGCTAACTCAAGACATACAACCAGACCGGCTTAAGAAAAAAAAAAAAAAAAACACACACAATTACACATTCATAACATTCAAAGGAAAGATAATCAGATTTTTTTTTTTTTTTAATTGCCGTTTCATTGCACTCAGAAACTAGAATTTTTGAAAAAATGTACATCTATACAAGATGCAATGTAATAAAAAGAAATATGTACAGGCTGTTACAATGTAGAAAGTAATCATGATATGCAGACCTTACAACCTCATAGCAGCCAGATTTCAGAGTACTGTACTTGCTTTGCACTTTGTTTTGTGCCTCATGAAATAGACCTGGTGGGCAAGAACAGTATGAATAACCAAAGTGTCATATGGAGTGTTATTAACAGAGGAACCTATGCCAGATCTTCACATCAGAGTTCCATTCATAAGGGAAATCGGGTGCCCTTATCCCCTTCCATTAAAAACAATCAGTGATCATCACAGAATTAGAAGACACCTTTGGACCATTTCATAATCTCATCAGATCCAAGTACAGTGTTAGCAGGAAATGTGTTTATCTCTGAAAAAGAGCTATCTCTGGAGGACCAGGAGCACAGACAGCACTTTAAATGGTGTAAAGGAAAGCTTCACGCATCGATCCTCAGAAAGAACGTTCTGTAAGTCATATGGCCGTTCAAGGAGATCGCACCTGAAAAGAACAACATTATTATACAATACAGGAGATCCATCATCTATGTGTTATGCTCATTGAGTTAAGGATCACTGACTAAAGGTGCCCGTTTATGAAACTGAGATGAGCTGCAATCCTAATGATCACACCTCATCTCAGATCATTAGCGGTTTATGAAAGTGAGATGATAAGCGGAGAACATGCCTCCTCTGATCATCTCAGCATACAGAGAATCTGTCATTAACCGAAGCCGCCAGTTTATGAAGGTGCGATCTCAGCGCCTCACTGGCGATCTCTGTGAAAATTCTCCCTCCCAGATTATCCAGCCCAGGGGTTGAAGAACGGAGGAGGAAAGAAGAATTCACTCAAAAGCGGTTATTTTCTGCTGCTTGATAAATGGACACCTAAAAACGAAGAAAACATTGCTCACCATTCCAGTTAGTGTCAGGAATACACTAAGGCTGAGTTCACACTGGATGCCGATGTGACTCCCAGCAGGGGTCCTGTGCGTCCTGGTTCACCTTTTTAGGTTCGATTTCAGCCCGAATGTTGGGCTGAATTCGGACCTGAAACGGACCAAAAGACACACAGGGCTCCTGTGCAAATTCGCACCAGAGCCGCATCGGAGATATGTGAACCGGCTCCATAGAGAGCCAGTTGCATTCTCCTGCTATTGCGAATTGGATGCGGAGATCCCACATCAAATTTCTCAATAGTGTGAACCTGGCCTAAAGACAGGCCATACATTATGCAATTTTTTTTCCTTCAACTACAGTTTTAAGGAAAGAAAATTGCTCAATTCCCTCATCAACACAGACAGTGTTGATTTATTTTTTTAATTTATTCATTGCAGGTGCATATATAGTGCCGTCAATTTACGCAGTGCTTCACATATTTATTATACAAATCACATCAGTCCCTGCCCTCAAGGTCCCAAATACACATCCATACATCCACATACCAGGGCCAATTTAAAGCGGAGCTCCAGCCCCCTCCCCTCCAAAAATGAAAGGGGTTGTAATCCTCATGTTTTTTCACCTTAATGCATCCTATGCATTAAGGTGAAAAAACTTCTGAAACTGACCCCCCCCTCCCCCGTTTTACTCACCTGAACCCGTTCGTTCCCTCAGCGGAGACCCGCTCACCTTCTCTGCCCGAGGTTCTCGGCTCTTGATTGGATAGATTGATAGCAGCGCAGCCATTGGCTCCCGCTGCTATCAATCAAATCCAATGACGCGGGCGCCAGGGCCGAGTCCTGCATTCTGCGTCTATGGACACAAATGCTGGACTCTGGAGCGCACCCGCAAGGTAACCCCCCGGGAGATCGCTTATAGTGGGTTATACGATGTGGATGATCAGGGCCACTCTGTGCAAAACGAACTGCACAGTAGAGGCAAGTATGACATGTTTGTTGTTAAAAAAAAAAAACACAAGGGTTTACAATCACTTTAAAGTCAGCAACTACAAATACTGTAGCTACTGACTTTTATTATTAGGACCCTTACCTGTCTCTGGATCCCGCGATGCCAGCACCCCAGACAATTTTCCAATCGGCTCTCGGGTGCTGCTGCTGCCATTCCTGGTAAGGGAAACTGTCAGCAAAGCCTTTCGGCTTCACAGCCGGTTACCTACTGCGCAATCATGAAGCGCACTGCGCTTTCTAACTGGCCCAGCGGTGGAGGAAGGAGGAGGAGGGCCAAACTTCCGAGGAATCTCGCAAGCAAGGTCTCCCTCACTCTCTCTCTGGGAAGCATAAAAGAAGTGGTTTTTACTTCTCATATAACTTCTCTTAGAATTGGAAAAGAAAAACGCAGGAGTGTCAGTGTGAATGAGACCCGATTCTAGAAAGGTGGGCATTTCCAACAACTGTAATCTTTGGCACATGTGCAGCTCTGATTACGTTTCAGCTTTGGAAGGATGTCAGTGCAACCCGAGGCAGGGCGAAGCCATAAAAGGTCTGGTCTAAGATATATGTTACCAATACCATTTTAATATGCAGGGTTAGGGGTACATGCAGCTGTCTATTAGAAGATCTGCACTGTCCTTTAAATATAGCACTATGAGCATTGTAAATGAAGTTTATACTCACAAGAAAGCTTCTTTTACAGGGAGTGAAGTCTGGAGCTGGGTGTCCACAGTGCTACCATAAGCCTCATACAACCTTACTACTAGAGTATCCGGGCGTTTTTCGGCCTAGGAGAAATGGTATAGATAGTACAAAACAAGACATATTATATTATAAGAATTCCTTAGTTTTTTTTATTCCATGACTTTCACTTTCAGTATTCAAGTGGAACACTAGCTCAAATCTTTTTTTTTTGCATAGAATGGGGAGGTGTTAGAACCTTTGTCCGGTTAATATTTCTTTAATTTGTCCCCATAAAGGGGGAATTTCTGTCCCAGTGACCATTCAACAGCACATTACATCACAGGCTGTATTTAAAATATTTTAGTGACACCAAAGTATCCAAAAGCCTTTTAGTGCCACATACAGGATTTAAAGTGTAAATCTCTTCCACAACCTACAGATGAAACTAGATATAATAAAATAATGTATATATGGCTTGTGTACTAAAATAATGCTCACTCAGCACATGTACAGAAAGGTAAATACTCTGGCCACCTCTGTCCCTGGCTTTGTTAAAGGCACTTCTATACTATATAGAAGGTCTCTTCAGCCAGTAAGCCCATTTACTTGCAGTTTTGGAAGTCTCATGGCATGTATAAACTTATAACTAATCCACATAAAATAAAATCCTAATCAAAATAATAGGATGGGCTAGTATAAAGCTAAAGATTATGTATGTATGAGGGGGATGGAGATGGAATTAACCAGAGTTAGCGGGTGGAAATGTTCACATGATGCCACCTAGATGTTATTATCAAGCTGTATTAATACCTGTTCACTTTTAAGTGCATCTAAAAACACAAAACAAAAATGTTGTACAGTGGATATAAAAAGTTTACACACCCCTGTTAAAACGTCGGGTTTCTGTGATGTAAAAAAAAAAAAAAAAAATGTGACAAAGATAAATAATTTCAGAACTTTTCCCACCTTTAATGTGACCTATAAACTGTACAAAAAGGTTGAACAACAAACTAAAATCTTTTAGGTGGAGGGAAGTAAAAATAAAAAATGAAAATAAAATGGTTGCATAAGTGAGCACACCTTTAACCACTTCAGCCCCGGAAGGATTTACCCCCTTCCTGACAGGGCCATTTTTTGCAATACGGCACTGTGTCGCTTTAACTGACAATTACGCAGTCTTGTCACGCTGTACCCAAACAAAATTGACGTCCTTTTTTCCCCCACAAATAGAGCTTTCGTTTGGTGGTATTTGATCACCTCTGTGGTTTTTATTTTTTGCGCTATAAACAAAAAAAGAGCGATAATCTCGAAAAAAAACATAATATTTTTTACTTTTTGCTATTATAAATATCCCCAAATTTTTCTAAAAAAAAACAAATTTTTTCCTCAGTTTAAGCCGATATGTAATCTTCTACATATTTTTGGTAAAATCGCAATAAATGTATATTGATTGGTTTGCGCAAAAGTTATAGCATCTACAAAATAGGGGATTTATGGCATTTCTGTTATTTTTTTTTTTTACTAGTAATGGTGGTGATCTGTGATTTTTATTGGTACTGCGATATTGCGGCGGACACATCGGACAATTTTTTGGGAGCATTGACATTTATACAGCGATCAGAGCTAAAAATATCCACTGATTACTGTATAAATGTCACTGGCAGGGAAGGGGTTAACACTAGGGGGCGATCAAGGGGTTAACTGTGTTCCCTCACTGTGTGTTATAACTGTGGCGGGATGGGATTGTCTAGGGGAGGAGACTGATCTGTGTTCCTATATACTAGGAAAACACTATCTGCCGCCTCTCCCCTGTCAGAATGTGGATTTGTGTGCTTACACATACAGATCCTCGTTCTGGCTCTGCCAGGAGCGATCGTGTGTGCCCGGCAGACATCGCGGCCACCAGGCACGCATATCGGCTCCTCAGTATCGTGGCGTGCGTGCCCCCTATACCCCTTAAAGCGGCTGCCGTACAGCTACAGCGATTTGCGCAGGGCAGCCATTCTGCCGCCATCAAACGACTGCGGGTGGTCGGCAAGCGGTTAAACTAATACTTTGTTGAAGAACCTTTTGATTTTATTACAGCACTCAGTCTTTTTGGATATGAGTCTATCAGCATGGACCATCTTGACTTGGCAATATTTGCTCACTCTTTGCAAAAACGCTCCAAATCTGTCAGATTGCGAGGGCATCTCCTGTGCACAGCCCTCTTCAGATCTCCCCACAGATTTTCAAACAGATTCAGGTCTGTGCTCTGGCTGGACCATTCCAAAACTTTAATCTTCTTCTTTTGGTGAAGCCATTCCTTTGTTGATTTGGATGTATGCTTTGGGCCGTTTTTATGATGAAAGATGAAGTTTCTCTTCATATTTAGCTTTCTAGCAGAAGCCTGAAGGTTTTGTGCCAATATTGACTGGTATTTGGAACTGTTCATAAATTCCCTCTACCTTGACTAAGGCCCCTGTTCCAGCTGACGAAAATCAGCCCCAAAGCATGTTGCTGCCGCCACCATGCTTCACTGTGGGTATGGTGTTCTTTTGGTGATGTGCAGTGTTTTTGCGTCAAGTGTATCTTTTGGAATTATGGCCAAAAAGTTCAGCCTTGGTTTCATCAGATCATAACACATTTCCCCACATGCTTTTGGGAGACTTTAGATGTGTTTATGCAAAAATTTTGTCAGGCTTGGATGTTTTTCTTGGCAAGAAAAGGCTTCCGTCGTGCACTCTACCCCAAAGCCCACACATATGAAGAATACGAGAGATTGTTGTCAAATGTACCACACAGCCAGTACTTGCCAGATGTTCAAGCAGCTCCTTTAACCGCTTGCGGACCAGCCGCCGCAGTTTTTCTGTGGCAGGTTGGCTCCGCTGCACGAAATCACGTTATTATACGTGATCTCGAGAGGCCTGGATAGCATACGCACGGGCTCCGTGAGTCCGACCGCGGATCCCGCGATCGTCTCACGGAGAGGAAGAACGGGGAAATGCTAATGTAAACAAGCATTTCCCCGTTCTGCCTAGGGACACTGATCACAGCTCCCTGTAATCGGGAGCAGTGATCAGTGTTGTGTCACACATATCCCCTCCCCCCTACAGTTAGAATCACTCCCTAGGACACACTTAACCCCTGCAGCGCCCCCCCTCCTGGTTAACCCCTTCACTGCCAGTCACATTTACACAGTAATCAGTGCATTTTTAATCGCACTGATCACTGTATAAATGTGAATGGTCCCAAAATAGTGCCAAAAGTGTCCGATGTGTCCGCCATAATGTCGCAGTCGCGATAAATTTAAAATAAATAAATAAAAAACGCTGATCGCCACCATTACTAGTAAAAAAAAAAAAAAATTATTAATAAAAATGCAATACATCTATCCCCTATTTTATAGACGCTATAACTATTGCACAAACCAATCAATTTACGCTTATTATTATTTTACCAAAAATATGTAGAAGAATATGTATCGGCCTAAACTGAGGGAAAAAAAAAATTTTTATATATTTTTTAGGGATATTTATTATACCAAAAAGTAAAAAATAATGCGTTTTTTTTTCAAAATTGTCGCTCTTTTTTTGTTTATAGTGCAAAAAATAAAAACTGCAGAGGTGATCAAATACCACCAAAAGAAAGCTCTATTTGTGGGGAAAAAAGGACGTCAACTTTGTTTGGGAGCCATTGGCTGATACCTTTTAACAATGAGATTCCTCTGATGCTTTGGAAGCTCTATGTGGACCATGGCTTTTGCTGTAGGATGCGACTAAGAAAACGTCAGGAAAGACCTACTAGAACAGCTGATCTTTATTTGGGGTTAATCAGAGGCACTTTAAATGATGGCAGGTGTGTACTGACTCCTATTTAACATAAGTTTGAATGTGATTGCTTAATTCTGAACACAGCTACATCCCCAGTTCTAAGAGGGTGTGCACACTTATGCAACCATATTATTTTATTTTTATCCCCCCCCCCCAATAAAAGATTTCAGTTTGTTTTTCAATTGAGTTGTACAGTATATAGGTCACATTAAAAGGTGGAAAAAGTTCTGAAATTATTTATCGTTGCCTCTTTTTTTATATCACAGAAACCTGATGATATTTTAACAGGTGTGTGTAAACTTTTTATATCCACTGTATATTGAAGCTTACCAGTCCATCGATATGCTGACTGCACTAGTCTTCTTTTTTGTGTTTGTTTTGGTGCACCGGTCCTGGAGGTACTGTAACGCCATGTCGATGCATGGAGTGGGCAGAGAAAGCTCTTCTTCCATCTCCCTGTTCTAAAAATCCATTTAATATATGGTCCCCAGATAGGGGACTTATCAGATATTAAACTGATAAGAACAGATACTACACTTGATCTTGGCTAAAAGGCCAAGAAGACCAAGAAGGTTTATGTTTTAGGAACTAAAGCCCCGCTTTCAAAAACTGCAAGCAAGCAGGCCATTTCCTAAAAGAAACGTACGTACCTGCTCACAATCGTCTTTGGAATGAACTCTGAGCTGCACAACCACAGCTTAGTTTATATGTTGACACAGGGCCTGTGTATTGGGATGACTGCACTCCTGTGCATGTGCAGAAGTGACATCATCCTACGCTGGCCAATGAAGATGGCGCATTTAGAGGCACCAATCGCTTGGGCATTTATTCATTTTCATTGGCCAGAATAATAATTTATTCTGGTCATTGAATTGTATTAGCACTCAAGCGCTAAACAAGCCAAACATTAACAAGCGTTTAGACGCATCAAAACACGTTTACAAGGGTCAAGCTTTTTACTGCCAAAAGGCTACTGCTCCTGGACACAGCGGCAGTGGGGGGGGGGGGGTTTTCTGTCTTTAAAAGCCCCTGCCACTAAATGCTGCTTAACCACTTGGCTACCGGGCCATAGTAAAATGACGTCCTCACTTTCGGGGGGGGGGGGGGGGGATATCTGAATGATCAGGCATCATTCAGATATCATTCTTTCCAGCCAGTGATTCTGTGCACGATAAAGAACGATCATAGCGGCACTTCCACCGCTTGATCGTTCTTATAGGCGAAGTGGAGAGGGCGCTCCCCCCCTCCGCCGCTTCCCCGGGCTCTCCCGTGCCATTGGGGGCCCGGAGAAAGATTCGCCCACCGCTGGATGACGAGCATTGATATTTCCGTCACGCCCGGACCCCGCATTGTAAACAAAGCCGGCTGTCAGCATGAGATCGGAGAATTTTTTTTCTCCGATCTTAAGCTTTCCAGCCTGGAGGAGAGATGTGGGGTCTTATTGACCCCGTATCTCTCCGTAAAGAGGACCTGTCACGATAGATTCCTATTACAAGGGATGTTTACATTCCTTGTAATAGGAATAAGAGCCCATTCACACTGGGGCGGTTTGCAGGCGTTATTGCACTAAAAATACCGCCTGCAAACCGACCCAAAACAGCCTCTACTGTTTCTTCAGTGTGAAAGCCCGAGGGCTTTCACACTGAAGCGGTGCACTGGCAGGAGAAGAAAAAAACTCCTGCAAGCTGCATCTTTGGAGCGGTGAAGAGCGGTGTATTCACCGCTCCTGCCCATTGAAATCAATGGGGCAGCGCGGGTATAGCTGTGCTATGCGAGCGGTTTTAACCCTTTTTCGGCCGCCAGCGGGGGTTAAAACCGCACCGCTAGCGGCCGAATACCGTCGCAAAAACGACGGTAAAGCAGCGCTAAAAATAGCGCTGTTTTACCGCCGACGCCCCCCACCGCCCCAGTGTGAAAGGGGCCTAAAAGTGATCAAAAAAATTTTATGTAAAAAAAAAGTGTAAAAATAAAAAAAATAAAGTAAAATAAAAAAAATAAATAATTTTTTTTTTTTTTTAAACGCCCCTGTCCCCGGTAGCTCGCGCTCAGAAGCAAACACACACGTAAGCCCCGCTCACATATGTAAACGCCGTTCAAACCACACATGTGAGGTATCGCCACGTGCGTTAGAGTGAGGGCAATAATTCTAGCCCTAGACCTCCTCTGTAACTCTAAACTGGTAACCTGTAAAAATTTTCAAAGCGTAGCCTATGGAGATTTTTAAGTACCAAAGTTTGCCACCAGTCCATGAGTGCGCACAATTTTAAAGCGTGACGTGTTAGGTATCTATTTACTCGGCGTAACTTCATCTTTCACATTATGCAAAAACATTGGGCTAACTTTTTACGGTTTTGGTTTTTTTTTAAGCACAAAACTTTTTTCCTCCAGAAAAACACCATTGTACTCTCTATGGTTTTTGCTAAAAAAACATATATAATGTTTGGGGGTTCTATGTAATTTTCTAGCAAAAAAAAAATATGATTTTTACATGTAGGAGAGAAATGTCAGAATTGGCCTGGTAGGCAAGTGGTTAAAAGCCTATGGCTGCATGGACACCAAAGCCAATGTGCAGGGGAATTTAGAGGCAGAAAAAATAAAAAAATAAAAACATCTGACGCCCCAAGGAGCAGCTGTAGAAATGTCCAGCGTGGATGAGGTCTAATAAGGAAGAATATTATTGATCAGATTAATGCAAATCAGCTACTGTCTACAACGAAGGGTCCGTCCCATTCAAACCATGGTTTAGCGGTTACATGGTCATGGTTTAGCGGTTACATGGTGATGAAAATGTTGAAGACTTACCATTTTGACAGTTTCTAGCACCACGGCTGGAGAGGAAATGGTGAAAGCACTCCAGGAGCTGGGCTGTGCAACCGGTGATGAGGTCGTCAGAAGGGGAATACAAAAGTTATATGCACTTTGGATAATTCCTGCTTCCTGAAATGATCCTAGTGGGTACAAAGTCATAAAATGACAAATCAGTTGCCAGTTAAGCAAAAGTGGAATACAAACAAATGTAAATTCAGTCCTTGGAAGAAAAAAAATAAACAAAACGCAAACCAAAAAATTACCCTTGCTTTAAATTATTACTATGTTTTGTTTTTTTTAGTTCTAGTGACCATTGTACAAATTTGATTTTTTATCACCTTCTTCTGGTGACAATGGTCACTGGGACAAACAGAACACAAAGAAATCAATAGCACACTACACTCTATTTAATAATGCATGATGAACAAATGCATATCTATTGGCAATGACCAATGCAAAAATATAAATGACAATTTGATAAAAATAATAAATGAAGGAAATATTATTATTATTATTATTATACAGGATTTATATAGCGCCGACAGTTTACGCAGCGCTTTACAACATTAGGGCAGACAATACAAGTAAAATACAATTCAATACAGGAGGAATCAGAGGGCCCTGTTCGTTAGAGCTAATAATGGTACTAAACTAGTAATGGTTATAATTGTATGATACCAATGAGGATATTAATGATCACCAAAAAAGGATGGCATAAATGAAGGAAGGAAAGGGCTCTGGAAAAGCTTTTTTTACTATTGGGGCAAACAGACACTGTTAATCTATTTAGTGGTGACAGCAATAAAAACCTGACATAGGTTCTAACCTTTTCCTACCCTATCCAAGACAAAAAATAAAAAGTAGCTATAGACGCACTTTAAGGATGCTTCCATTTCCTATGGTGGCACACTGAGAAGAGGAGGAGCTAGGAGTGCCGGTGGGGGACCCCAAAAGAGGAGGATCAGGGCTGCTCTGTGCAATTCTATTCCACAGAGCAGGTAAGTATGACATATTTGGTATTAAAAAAATAGACTTTACAATCACTTCAAGCAGTTTTCTATCCAGCCAGCAGGTATTTCAGCAGGTATTTCAGCATATTAACCTATGCTGAAATAAGCCTATTGCTGTTATCACAGCAGTGTTTTTTTTTTTTAGATATTTCTCTTTAACTAACCCATAGTTCGCCTAGATTCAGAAAAGCAGATAATGTAATTAATAGGTTAAATTTGGGGATCTGAGAAGATCTGTTTTACAAAAATTTGTTTTTGCTTAGATTTTTTTTTTAATCGATGATATGCATCTTAAAAAAAAAAAAAAATAATAATAATAGTAGTGGATACCTACTCTCATGAGGCATTATTGCATAGGAAAACTCATGAAGTCCAATATCAGCAGTGGCATCTGGGGATTTTGGAGCTCTCAGTCTAGTTACCAAAAAAGAAATGGACATATTACATATGTTAAATCAAATTGTAAAGCAATTTATTTTAAAGTCAACTAATGTTCTAAAGGAGCAAAGAGTATGTAAAAAAAAAAAAATACTAGTATGAGTATGATTAGCTTACAGACATACAACTCTCCATCAATCTGTTTATGTTAATTTTACAAGCTTGCAAGGAATACATTGGATTGGAGTAGGGGAGGGGGAGAAATCACCACTCTGTATCCCTACAGAATGGCACTTTTTGTTTGAAATGGAAAACCCAATTTTTCGCAAATTATACCTTTTAGTTTTTGTAGTTTACTTTATGGATTATACATTATATTTTTTTTAGAACAGATAAAGCTTTAAAAGGATAAGTTCACCTTTTGACAAAAAATAGTAGATTCACATTCTAACAATGTACATATATTATTTTTTGTTTTGGGAGCCTGTAAAGCATTACAACAGCGATCAGCAGATCGCTGATGCCATGTAGAACTCCTGCAGATCTGTCAGTGTATCTGCTTGCTCATACCTCGTAGAAGCAAGGCGATACATTCTAACAGGAAGAATCAATGAACTATCAGCGCTGTGTTGACAGCGCTGTGTTAGTTCATTGAGATTTATAAGCCGACAGCCGCTAAGGCTGTCGGAACTTGTAGTTTACCATTAACAGAGGACTGTGAATGAGCGACGCGGCTGGGCGGGCGAAGCCCTGTATGGCTACATTTTTTTTTTAAATTTTGACAGCTAACGGGGGAGAAGATCCCCCGCTAGCTGTCACAGCGACGGCCAGTCCTTTCATAACAGGTTACATGTTACACCCTGATTATGGGTGTAAAAGGTTATGAAAGGTCAACTTATACTTTAACTTGATAGCAAATCTGAATACAAATATATTTTCATTTCCTTGGTTTTTATTGGGAATAAATAGTATAAAAATAGAAAACAATACAATTTCCTGTAATGTTTTGTAACGCAACATTTACATAAGTTGCGCACTCCTATGTATTTACAGCAAAATATAATCAATGGAATGATAAAGGCTCAAAGTGAATGTATGATTTTACTTTAGAAAAATTGTATTTGCCTTTTGACACTACATGGTGATGCACACAAAGGGGAAAAAATATTTCTATAAAATGTTAGCATAACATTAAATCAGGCTGACAAGGGTACAAATTGGAAAGATGGCAACTTTTTTACAAGTTTCCTCCAAAGATTTGAATGAGGTTTGCGTCCCCATATGTCATCCAGATCATTCGGGGTCATTGTTGCGATGATAAATATACATTTCTAGGGTTGCACCAATACCGGTATCGGTGCTGATACTAAGCATTTGCATGGGTATCGGTAACTCATGAAAATGCACCAATACCCGAAACCGATACTTTCTGGCTTGGTTTTTTTCATCTGTCAGCAGGATTTCCTAAAAGCTGAAAAGTAAAGAAAAAAGTGCTGGCAATTTATGGTTGTTAAAGAGTAGGGCTGCCGCGTCCTTAACAACCAATGACATTTCAGCTGTCCGCAGGATTCCCATGCCGCCTCCTATCTCTCGCCAGCTGTCACCAGGCCTGGACTGGCGATAGGTCACACTGTGCATTTGACAGGTGGGCCGAAGCTACATATTCTGTGCAGCTCTAGGTGTTCTGACAGGTACCGCTCCGCTCACTCGACAGCACATTAAATTGAACAGTCAGCGCTCAGCCTCCAGTCCTAAATTTCACAGGAGGTGAGCGGAGCGGTACCCTTCCTCCACCCCACCTGTCCAACCACTCTCAAAATTGGAGTTTGTGATTGGAGGTGTGCCCAATTCGCTGAAAACGGCGGGCGGAGAACCGTTGCTATGGGTAGCAGGCTGTGCACTTCCTCCAGGCTCCCTGCGTGCCATTTTTGAAATGCTCCTCCACCTGCTACTGTGTACCCTGAGCAGTACCAGGTTCCTCAGGATGTGTTATAGCAACCCCTTGACGAACACAGGGAGGGAGACTGGAGACACGGTGTAGGTGCGATGTCTGTGGGTTCATGTGTGCGGTGTATGTGGGTGCGATGTCTGTGGGTTCATGTGTGCAGTGTATGTGGGTGCGATGTCTGTGGGTTCATGTGTGCAGTGTATGTGGGTGCGATGTCTGTGGGTTCATGTGTGCGGTGTATGTGGGTGCGATGTCTGGGTACATGTGTGCGGTGTATGTGGGTGCAGTGTCTGTGGGTAGTCAGGTACAGTGTCTGTGGGTACAGTGTCTGTGGGAACAACGTTTAGGACCCAGATGGTTAAACAGGTTTCAATTACATTGCTTCATGATGATTCATGATAATAAAAGGTTAAGAAATCCTATAGAAACATTTAAACTTACAAAGAGAGACTAAGAACATTTCCTAGTACAGAGCAACCGTATTTGCAGTCATTTAGCACAGCAACTCCAAAACCGTACTCAGACAGATCCATCCAGCGATGAGCCCAAACCTGCAGGAGGAAAAACGTGGCTGAGAAGTTTTATAGGATCAAAACATTAAGCTGAAAATTGTATAAAAGGGCTACTAGAAATGTGTTTTTAAGCGTATTTCCACATTTGCAGCCAAATTAGTATCACACCCACTTTATATTTATTGCATGTTCCCATTCACATAGCATAACTTGACCCTTCTATGTAATGTTGAGGGGGGCTGGGAAGTAATATTTACCATAATTAATAGGGATGCAGCGAAATTCCGGCCGCCGAAACATATCGGCCGAAAATGGCTTTTTCGTCAATTTTCGTGAAAGAGAAATCACGCCGATAACGGTGCCGAAAATGGGTGCCACCCAGTACGGGGGTTTCGTTTTGGAGCATCCCCGTCTAGCCCCAGTCCAGTTTTTTGTCCATTTTTCCCTAACCTTTGATTCTGGCAAAGACACACAGATAATCATTTAATTTTACTAGTTGAGAGAGAGAAGAGTTATACCTCATATCGGGCCCAGTCCCAAGAAGTATTTCGATGAGTGGGTCTCTGCAAGTGCCCAAACTGGATCTCGTAAGTAGCATTTGAATTGTGAACGGTTGTCGGGAATTCAACTTTTAAGAACCTATGAGCCTCGTTCCATGCCACCTATTGGACAACATGAAGCAAATATTCCTGATAAGCAGAAGAACTAATCACACACTATAGAATAATATAATTTGCAAATATTTCATGGCATAGAGCAATGTTTCCAATAGAGATGCACTAAATGGAAATTTTGGTGCCGAAACCGAAAATTCAGGATGCACTCGACTAAAACCTACAAACAGGATTTTTATAACAGTTTACCTGTAAAATCCTTTTCTTGGAGTACATCATGGGCCGGCAATAAATTAATATTCATTTACATTAATTATATGAATTAAAAAGTCAAGTATATTACAAATATGTATATTTTTTAAAAACTGTAATTTCTTTATCGTACATCATGGGACACAGAGCCTTAAGTAATTACTTAATGGGTATAGGCCACCTTCAGGTGATGGACACTGGTATACCCAATCCAAGAAGTTCACTCCCTATATAACCCCTCCTCCTTCCAGGAGCACATCAGTTTTTGTAGCCAAGCAATATACTTAAATCCCAAAAAAGAGGGGAGGGACCTCTGTGTCTCATGATGTACTCCAAGAAAAGGATTTTATGGGTAAGCTGTTATAAAAATACTATTTTCTTTATCGTACATCATGGGACACAGGGCCTTAAGTAATTACTTAATGGGACGTCCCATAGCAATGCTACTTGAGGGGAAGAAGACACAACCCGAAGGGTACCCTCCGACCTATAACTGCTGCCTGCAGCACACTGAGCCTGAAGGCGATATCCTCATACCTCCTTACATCCAGCTGATAACATTTTGTGAATGTATGCACTGAAGACCAAGTTGCGGCCTTACAGATCTGAGCCATAGAGGCCTGGTGATGCACTGCCCAAGAAGCGCTAAGCGCCCTGGTAGAGTGCGCCTTAACTTGAAAAGGGGGAATCTTACCCCTTAAATCATAAGTTTGAATTATACCTTGCTGAATCCACTTAGCGACAGTGGATTTCGACGTTGCCTGTCCCTTCTTAGGACCCTCTGGCAGAATAAATAAAACATCAGTCTTACGAATCTGAGCAGTTGCCTTTAAATAGCTTTTCACTGCTCTCACCACATCAAGAAAAGGTAGTGACTTTTCTTCCCTGGAACGTTGTTTTGGAAAAAACTATGGCAGGACAATATCTTGGTTCAGGTGAAAACCTGAAATCACTTTTGGTAAAAAACCTAGACAAGGGCGTAACACCACTCTGTCCTCATGAAAAATCAAATATGGCTCTTTACAAGAAAGAGCAGCCAAATCCGAAACACTCCTTGCTGAAGAAATAGCATCCAAAAATACCAACTTCCTTGTCAAAAGGACTAAGGGAATATGTTGTATCGGTTAAAATGGCTGTTTTTGTAACACAGACAAAACTAAGTTCAAGTCCCAAGGGTTCAAGGGAGGTTTGACGGGCAGATTAAGCCGTGTTACCTCTTGTATAAAACCCCAGACTAAAGAATGTGTAGTGGTCTTTGAAATAAGACCGATAAAGCTGAGACTTGGCCTTTAATAGTACTCAAGGTCAATTTAATTTCTACCCCTAATTGTAGAAAGGCAAGAATTCTGCCTATGATATTTCTCTGAGGGGGCCAACCCTTGGATTCACACCAGGAAACATAAGCCCTTCAGACTCTATAATATATAGTTCTGGAGGCTGGCTTCCTTGCATTAATTAAGGTAGAGATAACTGACCCGGAAAGCCCACGTTTCTTCAGAATGTGGGTTTCAATAGCCAAGCCCTTAAATTTAGAGACCATAAGGAAGGATGGAATATCAGTCCCTGTAAGAGCAGATCTGGCCGTAGTGGGAGGGACCATGGGCCCTCCACTGCCATCTTTACGATTTCTGCATACCAGGACCTTCTGGGCCATGCTGGTGCCACCAGAATTACCGTCTTTCTTTCCAGCTTGATCCTGCAAAGAAGTCCAGGCAGGAACTGAATAGGAGGGAATGCATAGGTCAGTGAGAACTGATCCCATGGGGTCATCAAGGCATCTGTTCCGCATGCGAGTGGATCCCTTGTTCTGGCCACAAAGTTGACTAACTTCATGTTGAACCTGGACGCTAGAAGATCTACTTCCGGAGTCCCCCATCTTTGACAAACAGCCCGAAATATGTCGTGGTGAAGAGACCATTCCCCTGGGAAAAACTGCCAATTCTCTACTCCCAGAATGAAGACTGCTGCTAGGCACGGAACATTCCTTTCTGCCCAAGTTAGAATATGGTTCACCCCTCTCTGTGCTGAGAGACTTTTGGTGCCCCCTTGGTGATTGATATAGGCCACAGCTGTGGCATTGTTGGATTGAATCCTGACAGGACAATCCCGTAACCTGAAAGTCCAGGCCTTTGGAGCCAGACGCACTGCCCGAATCTCTCGGATATTGATGGGCAAGGTTCTTTTGGTTCTTGACCATTGTCCCTGGACAGTTATCTTTTCTAGTAGCACTCCCCAGCCTGAAAGGCTGGCATCTGTCGTTATCACTTTTCAGATGACTGGTCTGAAGGATTTTCCTTTCAGCAGATTCTGGGTTAGTAACCAAGTAAGACTTTGTGACACCTTTGGGGACAGCTGCATTGGCAAGTCTAAAGCTTGAATTGTTTTGTTCCAAGCAGACAGGATACGGTTTTGCAACAGTCTTGAATGAAACTGGGCATAGGGAACTGATTCGACTGAAGCAACCATGGTTCCTAGCAACCTCATGCAAAAGCGAATGGAGGGATCGCCATTTGACCTGACCATCCACACCAGCTCTCTTATGGAGTTGATCTTTGCCTGAGGCAAGAACACCTTTTCCTGGGCTGTGTCTATGATCAGACCCAAGTACTCCAGTCTTTTTAGCAGTAAGAAGGAAGATTTCTCTAGGTTGAGAATCCAACCCAAACTTTTCAGATAGTTGGTGGTAGTGCGTACTCTTTGCTTCAAACGAGCCACCGACTGATCTATTAGCACCAGATTGTCTAGGTACGCCATGACTGTTATGCCCTGTGCCCTTAACCTGGCTAGAGGTGGGGCCAGCATTTGGGTGCTGTGGCTAGCCCGAAGGGCAGGGCTACAAACTGGAAATGCTGCTGTTCTAACTCGAACCGCAGAAACTTTTAAAGAGCAGGAAATATAGGGACATGCAGATATGCATCCCTGATGTCGATTGATGGCAGAAGTTCTCCTAGAAGGATATAAACTACTGACCTGTTCGTTTCCATGCGAAAGGAGCGGATCTTCAGGAACTGATTTAGATTTCTTAGATCTAGAATGGGTCTGACGTCTCCATTTGGTTTTGGTACCATGAAAAGATTTGAATAAAACCCCAGACCTTGTCCTTTTGTGGGGATCTGTATGATCACTCCTTGAGATATTAAATCGGTCTAGTGCCTGAAACAGAGATTGTCTTTTCTCTGGATCTTTGGGAACGCTTGACCTCTTGAAGCGAGATGATGGAAAGTCCCAATGATGTGCAGGCTTAGAGAGCCTCTACAACGTTGCCACTGCAGTGCGCATGCTCCTCTTTAGGTGGGTAAGTCGTGTATTACTATACTTTAAACTAGGTCATGCAATTGCCCAGCACAGCCTGGGTCAGAGCCAAGCCAAAATGTTTCACATGACCTGGGGTGTCGCTTTAGCCAATTCACGCCCTTTCTTCCAGGCCATTCAGAGCCGAGTGTCCTCTCAGTTAAGTATGTGCTTCACCCCAATGGTACAAAAATACTATTGTGAAAGCCTTTTGTATATCTCTTTGGCTGGTGGGGTGCCCCATCTATACAAGGAAAGGGGGGTATCTATATTTACATTTTAAAATTGTTTAATTTATCTGAAAAAGCAATGAATTTGCTTGGTATTACTTGGTTACATGGTATTGATTGAAATTTGCTAGTACAGAAAGTAAAATAGGACTTCACTTCGAGAGAGGACAACCCATAGGCACTGAGCCAACTGAATAGTAAAAACTATTTAAAAGAAAAAGCCTTTTAAATATGACCTAAAGCTATAGACAAAATATCTAATGATCTGGTGAAGAGCTATAAAAGGTTTTTAAACACTTATTAAAAGACATCTGTACAGAATTTCTACACCTATCCCTGGCTGGATCACAACAATGCAGTCAATGTAATTCTCAGAATGCTAGTCCAATTCTTTGACCAACATTTGAATTTTTTAATATGGTAATTAAAGATATAAAAGTACAAACTGCGATGATAAAATGTTTAACTGTCATAGGGCGATTTAATTGCTTCAAAGCAAGATGTATTACTTGTATTGTATGTGTTATTTGTGTTGTGTTACCAATACAAAACTCTGAATATTATTTGCATCACGAAGATTAAAAATGAACTTTGGAATGTTTTAGAATTGGAGATGCACTGAAATTTCGGCCGCCGAAAATGGTGTTATCGGCATTCTGCCGATATGAAAAAAAGGTGCAGATAATGGCACCGGAAACGCTTGCGATTTGGCCATGATTTTGCATCGATTTTACCTGCCTTATGGTGTGTTTTTCACAGGTCATGTGACTCAAAAACTGCATAAAGTAACAGGTGCGTTATTGCTGCGTTTTCAATGCATTTCAACTGGGAGGTGCGATTTTGGTACAGTTTTTTAACTGACCAAAAATGCAGCAAGCAAGATTATTTATTTATTTATTTTTATTCTTTATTTGGCAGTCAAGGAAATGAACACAGAGCACTGAACCAATCATTCCAAAAACAAGCATTATCAAGAATTGCAATAGCACATCCCATCTAAGCTAGTGCACAAATGGCTGCTAGGTCAGCTATCAAATGAACCATCGGCAACCGCCTACCACAGTACATGGTGTGGGATGGTACTCAGCATCGCCCTGCACATTTCTCAAACAGTTTTATTATTTCCCAATAGAAAAGCAGAGAAACTTGCGGTCGAAAGGACAGAACCCTGCAAAGTGCAGAAGAGGTAAAAGAATAGTATAAAACAAATTAAGAGGAAAAAAAAAAAAGAAGGGGGGGTTCAAGGATGGGGAGGGGAAACCACCCCACCGAACCTAAACCTCTCCTGATGCTCCATTCGGCTGTGAGGCCAATGGTGTCTGATCCCTATAATAAAAATAGGGAGTCCAGATGTTCCAATACTTGTCTTCCTGTTCATGGTGAGGTTTTCCATAATCTGAATATTAGGAATTCTGGTAAGCCAATGGGCAACAGTAGAAGGACAGGTACTCTTCCACAAAGCTGGTATACAGGGTTTCGCTGCAGAATGTATGTCCGAGTAGGGAGTTCTTACATTTTTTGTTAGACAAAGGGGTGTTATTTAATAAAAAGGCAGCTGGATTTTTATTGAGTGAGACCCCTGTCAGCATCTTAATCGTGGTGGACTCTACAGCAGTCCAAAAGTTGTTCAATTTCGGGCATTCCCATAAGATATGCAAAAGGGTTCCCACAGATTCTCCACAGCCCAGCACGTATCTGAAACCTGAGAATATATCCTATGCAGCTTGGCCAGGGTTCTGTACCACCGGGTGAGAAGGTTATAACTTTCCTCCTGATATCTGCTTGCCAGGAAAGCTTTATGTGCAAAAAATATCATTTTGGCTTTCTGCGGTTGAGAGAAGGTAACTCGAAGGTCATCCTTCCATGGTTGTAAAAAGGTCAAGTTGGCCATGTCCCCTTGGTTTGTCAGCAAAGCATAGAAATGGGAGAGGGAGTTGAGACCGCCCTGCACAGATTTGTTCTAGTGGAGTGAGTTGACGAAGTCCCTGGGCAATGAGTGTAGGTAAGTACCCAACTGAGCCCTACGGAAAAAGTCTAAGTCAGTATGGAAGCGGCCCTCTAATTCTCGGCTGGACGTAAGTTTTTTAGCTACTGAGAAATGAAGGTGTCAAAAAACATTCTGTTGACGGAATGCAGCGAATTTCTGGTCTGTCAGGCCTGGCAAGAATGCATTGGACCCCAACACTGGTGCGAGAGGACTTGGGGGAGAGCAAGCAAGATTTTTAACACCACAACGGAAGTGCAATGGACCACACATAGAATTTAAAGGGATTTCTTTTTCTTGAGCTTTTCTTGCTCTAAAAGGTGCTGATAATGGTCAACAATAAATTCATATTCATTGAAATTCATGATAATAATTAAAAAGTCGAAACTGTCATTTTCAGTTTTCGGCCAAGCGCATCTTGCATTTTCATTTTTTTGGTTTTTGCACCAAAATTTCCATTCAGTGCACCTCTATTTAGAATACATATATTCTGAGTTATATCTATCTGCCCTGTTTGATGTGTACTCTTATTTTGCCCTGGTTCACACTGATGCTACTTTGAAATCGTGCCCACTTCACTTGAAGTAGCGCGATTTCAAAGTAGCAAGGTCAGCTCAATTTCAGGTGCTACTTGATAGACATCTGTGTGGCTTCATGCACAGATGTCTATTGAAGTCGCACCTGAAATCGGCAAAAGTAGTGCAGGAATTACTTTTGCAAATCTGTGCAGCGCCGCAAAATCGGTGTCGTACCAATTGGAACAGTGTCATTGCCTCCAATAGGCTGTGACTTGTCATGCGATTTGATCTCTCAACTCGCATGACAAATCGCTCCAATGTGAACCTAGGCTTTAATTATTTCTGAAGAGGAGGAACCAAGATTGGTTACTGACAGTAACAATGGTTCACCAGGATATGCGACATAAAGGTAAACATTATTATTACACAGTATTTAGGTGTTTATCTTGTGTAGTTGTATACCTTGGTGTTAAATCGAATGTATGGGGTTGCAGCTTCCAGGATTATCTCTTGTACTATAGTGCTAGTGTCACTGATTTGCAGAGTAAATGTCACAACTCCTCTTAGTCCTCCACTGCTGCTGATCTGGAGTTTATTTAGGAGGTTTGATACTGGTTTCCTGCCATCAAAAAAATGAAATGGAAAATAACAGTGTAGAAGAGATACTGAAGTCTGACACTGAAATCCATTACTTCCATTTACCTGGTCTCCAGGTGATAATCCATCACATCCCAAGCATCCCAGTATAGAGGAATGTCATCAAACATCACAAACTGATTCCCATAAGAGTTTTGGGGTATGGATTCTCTGAAACAATAAGCATTTAGTAGGTAAAGAATCATTACTTGTGGGGAGATTATAAAACCTTGCTTACCCTACACCTAAGCAAACCTTCAGTTTATCTTTGCGCTCATACTAAATATACAATTACTAGCCAGCTTCTATAGTTTCTGCTTTGGCCCAACCCCAACCCGCATCATGAGCACTATTAACTAGTAATGCCATAATTATTATAACTGTTTTCCAATATTATTTATTAAAGTGATTGTAAAGGATGTTTTATTTTATTTTTAACAAACATCTCTATACTTACCTGCTCTGTGCAATACAATTGCACAGAGCAGCACCCAACCTCCTCTTCTTGGGTCCCCTGCTGGCGCTCCTGGCTCCTCCTCTCTGTCCAGCACTTGTACGTGCTCACTCCCGAGCCCTGCTGCTGCATCCACTGACACAAACAGCGGGACTCAGCCCCACCTCCCGCTGCCTGGTCACTGATTGACAGCAGCGGGAGTGCAGTGCCCCAGCAAAGCCAGTGAAACACAGAAGTGAGGGGAGAGAAGAGCTGCAGATTTGCACAGCGCTACATCGAATGAGGGCTCAGGTAAGTAAAATTAGGGGGTAAGGGGCAAAAACCGATGCCTAAACATTTTTTACCTTAATACAAGCAATGCATTATGGTAAAAAATGTTTAGGCTTTAGAGACACTTTAACTTTTATAATAAGTGTACAATACAAGTACAAACTTTTTCAGAGTAAAGTCAATAACATATTTAAATCAACTTGAACTAGCAGGCTTGTAACAAAAAAATAAATAATAATTTTTAAAAAAAGGGTAAAGATCACATAGGATCCCAAAGGCAAGTACCATAATGAATGGAGGAAGTCACTGTCCTGGCCCCCCACACCCCTGTGGTGCCTAGTAAGATGGAGGTTTGAGGGGGGCAGCCTCCTCCCTTAGTACACAAGCAGTCAAATGGAACAATGCAAAAAACATATAAAGAGAATGAATCCCATGTGCACATTCGATCCCTGACTTTTAGCGTGGCGTCCCAGTACATTATTATTTTTAATTTTACAGACATTTATATAGAGCTGACAATTTACGCATCACTTTACATATTGTACAGTCAGCTCTTGGCCTCAAGGAGCTTTCATTTAAGGGTCCTACTTCACATGCATACATTCATAACCTACCGGTGTGTCTTTGGAAAGTGGGAGGTAACTAGAGTACATGGAGGAAACCCACACAAGCACAGGGAGAATATCATGCAAACTCTTAGCAGGTAGGGGTGCTAATCACTAAGCCCGGGTTCACACTATATCGGGCTGCGGATCGCACAGGAGCGCTGTGCGTCCCTGTTCCCCGTTTCAGGGCCGATTCTATGCCTGAATTCGGCCCTGAAACGGAGCCAAAGACGCACAGCGTTTTTGTGCAGTGCGCTCCGCAGCCGCCCCGGAGATATGTGAACCGGCTCCATAGGGAGCCAGTCACATTCTCCTGCTATGCGAATTAGATGTGCGGAAACGCACATCTAATTCGCATAGGTGTGAACCCGGGCTAAGTCACTGTACTGCTCCATTCATCACAGTAAGGGGCCAAGAAAGGCATGAATGAGGTGGGACCAGAGAAGAAACTTCAGAAGCTGTGAATTATAGAGCAGCCTGCGTTTTGTGGTGGCCAGATGGGGGGTGGCCTACAGGGGACCAGATCCACTGTGCAAGCACCTGCAGGAGTCTGCTATTCAGGTAAGTAAGGCCATCAATTTTTTTTTTTTCTATACGTTTGCTTTAAGTACAAGCTATCATATATATATATACATTGTTTGGTGTTTTTTTTTATGTTTTAGGGAAATTTTGAAATCTTTATGTCTGCGCTATAATAGAGATATAGAAATTTTAAACACCGGACAGTCAGTCTATCAAATGGCTGATAGCATAAGCCAGTAGTTTGCAGGTGTGATGTCTCAGTTTCTGTATACAGTTGTGTTCAAAATAGCAGTCCAACATCACTAACCAGATCAATCATTGTTTTTGGTATAAATTATATTTCTACATGGCAAATCATTTACAGTACAAGTAGGTGCAGTATAGTCATAGAAAACCAACAGACCCAACAGTCATGACATGCATACTGCTGATTCTGTGTAATTGAATCATTAATTGAAGGGGGCGTGTTCAAAATAATAGCAGTGTGGAGTTCAATTAGTGAGATCATTCAGTCTGTGAAAAAACAGATGTCAAACAGGTGACCCTTATTTAAGGATGAAGGCAGCAAATGTTGTACATACTGGGTATAGTGCATGTCTCTGAGTAAAATGGGTAGTTTCAGACATTATTCAGAAGAACACTGTACTTTGATTAAAAACTTGATTGGCGAGGGGGAAAACATATAAAGAAGTGCAGAATCGGATAGGCTGCTCAGCTAAAATGATCTCAAATGCTTTAAAATGGCAACCACAACCAGAAAGACGTTTAAAAAAATGGAAAACTACCATTCATATTTAGAGAAAAATAGCCATAATGGCCAAGACTCAGCCAATGATTGGCTCCTGGGTGATGAAAGGTGGTGTAAAGTTACCTGTGAGTACTGTAAGAATTAGAAGACGCCTATGTGAAGTTGAAAAGACAACATGCTAAATCGGCTACAATTTGTCAAAGAACACATTGACTGGCCTAAAGAGAAATGGCACAACAATTTGTGGACGGATGAAAGCAAAGATTGTTCTTTTTGGGCCTAGGGGCCACAGACAGTTTGTCAGATGACCCCCAAACACTGAATTCAAGCCATAGTACACCGAACACAGTGAAGTATGGTGGTGCAAGCAACACAAGATGGGGATGTTTCTCATACTATGGTGTTGGGCCTATTTATCATGGATCAGTTTGAATACATCATAATACTTGAAGAGGTCATGTTGCCTTATACCAAAGATTAAACGCCCTTAAAATGTTTGAGTCTGTAAAGAAAAATGCAGACACAATTTTTTTTACAAAAGCCTAATACAGTAAAACCTTGGATTGAGAGTAACTTGGTTTGAAAGTGTTTAGCAAGACAAGGAATTTTTTTTCAGAAATTTTTACTTAATAAACGAGAGATGTCTTGATATACAAGTAGCATCATATCACGATTGAGTATAAAAGAGAAGAGAGGCGCCTCTAAGTGTAGCGATATGGTTACATTTAATGAAGGTACAGCATTTAGCAACTTACATGGTTGATGATTAAAAGAGGCACATCTAAGTATGCAGGCATCAGGGGTAAAGCTGTCCACATAGACCGTCCTCCGCACCACCATCAACGTCATTCCTTCCATGCTGCACTCCACGAGCGGTTCAAGCCTCGCTTTCAGATCGCTCTACTGCAGGGTAGTCTTCCCGGTCATGTTTGCAGACTGACAACGGTGAGAGCCGGCGGTGCGGGGGATGGTCTATGTGGACAGCTTTACCCTGGATGCCTGCATACTTAGATGTGCTTCTTTTAATCATCAACCATGTGAGTTGCTAAATGTTGTACCTTCATTAAATGTAACCATATCGCTACACTTAGCAGAGCCTCTCTTCTCTTTTATACTCTGTAGCTCCTGATGAATTTTGCTTCTAATCCCCTTGTGGATGGACATTTTATGGTTACACAACCTATCACATTGTTATAATCTTTTTATATGGACTCTAAACTGAAGGACTTATAAATGGTTGAGGAACAAATCATCTGAGTTTCCATTATTTCCTATGGGGAAATTTGCTTTGATATACGAGTGCTTTGGATTACAAGCATCTTTCTGGAACGAATTATGCTCGCAATCCAAGGTTTTACTGTATTCCTTTTTCTTCACTTTCTCCAAAGTAATAACACATTTGAAACATTTTTCTTCACATTTTGATTTTGAGCTTTACTCACTTTCTTTTTAAACACAATGCTATTATTTTGAACACAACTGTATATGAAGAGTAAGCTGTTCATGTTTCTACGAGGAAAAGAATTGTATTTTTTATATGTACTTACATAGCGCCGTAAATTTACACAGCGCTTTACATATACACTGTACATTCACATCAGTCCCTGCCCTCAAGGAGCTTACAATCTAAGGGCCCTAACTCACATTCATACATACTAGGGCCAATTTAGACAGGAGCTTATTAACCTACCAGCAAATCTTTGGAAAAATTGAACAGAAAGGTCCGGATGGCCGCACTCCAAAGAAAACAATTTCTTTATTGTTATAACAAATCCATGCAGCAAGGATAAAACCACTGACGCATTTCACACCGTTATTGCAGGTGCTTATTCAGCTATGAACCTGCTATAACGGTGTGAAGCACGTCAGTGGTTTTATCCTTGCTGCATGGATTTATTATAACAATAAAGAAATTGTTTTTATTGGAGTGCGGCCATCCGGAACTTTTTGTTCAATTTTTGCATATGGTTGCATATTGAGCTGCACCCACGCCTGGCGAGGGGAGAGATCATTAGGAAGTAGACAACTGGAGCGGGTTGTTCTTTTTTTTTTATCATGTCTTTGGAGTTTGGAAGGAAACCCACGCAGGCACAGGGAGAACGTGCAAACTCCAGACAGGTAGTGCCGTGGTTGGGATTCTAACAGATGAACCTAGTGCTGCTAGGCGGGAGTGCTAACCACTTAGCCGCTGTAGTCATGGCAATATGCTAAATAAACACTTTCAGAGTCCCAACGTGTGCAAACTGAAACTGGTTTAACTTAGGGACAGAAGGTGTGCAGACAAAACACTGTCCATGTATAAAATACAAGGACACACTTTTGGGTGCTATTACCAAAAAAAGCAACCTCTTTACTATGCTTTACTGTAGCAGAAAGACTACTATACCTTAACACTGTAGTCTTGTTCATGAATTGCAGTTCTAAAATTGGGCAAGCATGGTTGAATTTTGTACCAACAACTATGTAGCTTGAGGGTCTATCTAAGAGGATATCATTTCAATGTGGTGCTTAGTTTTTAGTTAGTTTTGTACCTGTTGCAGGATAACAGTCTCAGAGATGTCAGACGTCCCATAGAGTCAAAGTTGGCAGCAAGTATTTCATTCTTCATGATTACAGAACCATCATCCTAATGGGACAGCACATGCAGAAATGTATGCTTACTCACAAAGTGGGTTTTATGTATGAAAAACACTTCTAATTTTTCAAAACTGGATAATAAAAAAACGATAGTTGTAAGAATGGTTGCTGCAGGCAGGAATATACCTTTCTTGGGAAAAATTTCATACAAGATGAAAGCAACCAATGACCAAATAAATATAAAGTGAACCTACAATACTTATATGGCACAATGATTTATACTTCAAATGATATAACATTTCTTTATATGTACAGAAATATCAAAGGAGACAGAAGACGTTGCAGTAACTTGGTATTACCTGCTCATATCACACTCACATGAAGCATAGATTAAAGGGTACAGAAAAATCTGTAAGGTGAACTTACACAAGTCGTTCCCCCCCCCCCCCCCCCCACCCGGTCCCGCTGACCTGGACCACAGCAAACTCTGTTTCAAAGCCCCGGTATATCCACGCCAGAAGTTCGGGGCTTAGAAATCCCCTGATCTAAATGTCCAAAACGTCCCTCGCCAGGTGGGACGTTTTGGAGCATTCTAATTGGTCAGCTCCTTCACATGGGTGGCCCCGACCAATCATAGCCTGCCCCGTCAGCTATGGAGAAGACGCGTGGATGCAGAGACGATTTCTAAGTCCCGGACTCCTGACGCTGATATACCGGGGGTTAGAACTGGAAATTGTGGCGGTCCAGGTCAGCGGGACCGGGGTGGGGGACCTGTGTAAGTTCACCATACTGATTTTTCTATAAAGGTAAACTTACACTTTAAAAGGTTAAAGAAGTTTTAAACCCAAAAGAAAAAAAAAAATTAATATATTGCAACTTAATGATTCTTATATGTGGTGACTGCATTCATTTTTCTTTTTTAGGCTTTTTTACCTTCATTTTTCCCTGGTGATCAGACAAGTGGATCTGTTAGGTTTAAAACTCTTTAACTTAACACACCAAGCTGTTCAGCGAAAAATGGTAGATTGTTGGGACTTAAAATTTAACACTGACAGGGGTGCTTACAACGGTCAGCTTTTTAATTTATTTATGTAAAGCCTTTATCCCAAAAGGAAACAAAAAACAAAAAAAAACATTCTTTTAACTGCTTAAAAGGTGTTAGCTGGAGTTATACTTTAATTTGTTAGTCAAGTCCAGTACATGCTAGTACATATAACACTATCCTCTTCCAAAACGTATAATGCTGCTGTCCAAGGTTGTCCCGCTGCTCATCCATCCAGAGTAGAGACACCCCAAGAAAGGAAGTGTTTTACTGGCTGGATCACTAGGTGAAAATAAAGAAAAAGAAAAAAACAAAAGCAGCCACCACGTTTAAGGATCAGTAAACTGCAATACATTTAATTATTGGGTTTATTACCACTTTAAATTTGAACTCCAGGCAGAAATAAAAGCACAAATTAGAGCAGATCTTATTTCATTCATACATCATTACAAGCACTTTAGGTACCTAGATCTGACCTAGTATTAGCCTCTTGGAGAATCTGTACAGGAAAGATCAGACTGGGAGGTGAAGCAGCACAAGGAGCCAATCAGCTGTACTGCACTGTAAGGAGCATAGAGGGCAGAGTGAGAGCTATCAGTCTGTTTCTTATCCTCTCACTGTCCAATCTCAGGGCCGAGGGGGCGGGGAACAGACAGCTTTAAAATATAGTAAACCCAGCTATGTACACATACTACAACTCATTGTAAATAAGCAAGACACTCTGTTTAGGAAGGAGACAGGCTAAGGGCTCGTTTACACTTGCGGAATTGTTGAGGGCATGTGGCCTGGTGTTGTTCGGGGGGGGGGGGGGGCGCTCGCTCGTCCTCCCCCCCTTTCCTGGCCATCCGAGCTACATGCTTGGATAAGGGTCTGGTATGGATTTTGATGGGGGGACCCCACGCCATTTTTTTTAAAATGTGGGGTTCCCCTTAAAATCCATACCATATACTGGACCCGAAGGACCTGGTATGGACTGGGGGGACCCCATGCTGTCTTTTCAATTAATTTTTTATTGCCGGCATTCTTCTTTTACATTCAGCGGTCAGTAGAGAAGCCCGCTGACAGCTGATGACTCATCGGTTGTTAAGGAAGCGAAGGCCGGCTTCACGGCCTGCTGCTTAACAACCAGCTATACTTTACACAGAATTCGAATCAGTCGATCATTTTTTGACCGATCTGAATTGTACATGTCTACCCCTAATTTCCTCTCCCTCACCCCCCCCCCCCCCAGTGTTTTCTATTGGCTGAACAAAATTGCCTGAAGCTGTAATAAGCTGCAAAAACGCTTTAAAAATGCTTGAAAATTTGCCAGAAAAATGCCAGTAAAATCGATACGCCCAGGAGTGAATGGAGCCTTATTCAGCTTTAGCTTCGCTTTGTTTTGGAGGTATTGCAGGTATGAGATATCAACACACAGGGCATCTGCCAAGCTTCATTAGAACTTTACTGAAGCACCACTGAAGCATTACAGAAGCATCAATAAAGCATGTTGAAGTCAAAGCAAGTGTAAATGATTCTTTTTTAATATTGGTTTTAGGTTTGGTATTTGACCTATAGAGGTGCAGCATTTAATCACGCTTTATTTAGTTATATTACTTGTGCACATATTTTTTGTATACAATATCCCCTTCTCTTAAGTGTAAATGAGCCTCCAGTCTATAAACAGAAAATTAAAAAAAAAAAATACCAAGCTTCTGCAGTTCCTCAGATCTTTCATAACTTTCATTAAATTTTAAAGCAGCCTAAAAGCGCTTTAACAGGAGTTCATGTTTCATCGGGCAACACTTCTCAAATGCCCTGTTTTTTTTTTGTTTTTTTTCACAAGGCTAAAATGTGAAATAATAATTTTAGGCAGTTGCAAAACTCTGCATTATTTTTGCCTCGCTGCAACATGAAGCAGCGCTAATGCTGCAGTGTGAACACCTCCATCCACTCCCTATTGTAACAATTTTGAATGGCATTGATAGGTGTTCGGAAAGCGTTAAAAACTGCCTATTTTTAACGCCTGTGTGAAAGAGTCCATACATACTTCGTTTTGAACTTTATCTTCTGGATTTGTACATACCTGCATGACAACTGTCACTGGAGTACACGGATTAATGTTCTCAGGCATCACAACATAACCCATACTGGGCACCTTCACAAGACCTCGAGGAAAGAAATCATCACATAAAAGTAATGTTAACAGTACACAGATGTAACCATAAATACATAAGAAGTTTACAAAAAGATTTGAGATGGTAATAAGGGCCAGCTATTTGACCCCCAGAGGGTAAACAGGCCATAATGTTGCGCATGTATTCCGGCTGGCTCAACCCAATGGATTCATTCATACAAGGCTCTAGCGGAGATAGTTAATGGATGCACAGAGCTTAGTATATACAGTGCATATCTATTAGATTATATCTACAAACATTAGTGTGTCTTACATAGATATATCACAGTCTGATATGAACAGACTTAATATTTGCATTCAAATGGTATAATTATGAATACAATTTTAAGCGCAGTATATTAGAGAAATATAATCAGAGGCTGCCTTCTGAAAATACTAGCTGCCTGTCTCTGACTTTAAAGGGGTTGTAAAGGTAAAAGTTTTTTCACCTTAATGCATTCTATGCATTAAGGTGAAAAAACATCTGACAATACCGGCCCCCTCAGCCTCCCCCCCCGTTTTACTTACCTGAACCCTCGAATGTCCCGCGCTCGCCCCTGACATCCTCTTCGTTGATCAGCCTGGCCGCTGATTGACTAGAGTGGATGGATTGAAAGCAGTGCAGCCATTGGCTCGCGCTGCTGTCAATCACATCCAATGACGCGGCGCGCCAGGGGCGGGGCCAAGTGATACAGTGAGCGGCTATGGCCGCCGGCTGTATCACGGGAGCGCGCCCGCAAGAACTCACCACCATGCGAGGGAGCTCGCATGAAGGTGATTAGTTCTTGCGGGGAGGAGCCGAGACAGCTGCCGAGGGACCCCAGAAGAGCAGGTTCAGGGCCACTCTGTGCAGAACGAGCTGCACAGTGGAGGTAAGTATAACATGTTTGTTATTTAAAAAAAAAATATATCTTTAGTGATCCTTTAAGTCTTTGCAGTCAGATCCAGAACAAGAATATAAACTCAGACAATCTTTATCTCTTGTTCCAGGTAGGTGATTAAAGTTACTGAAGCTGGGAGCCAAAGGATATACATGGTACTTACAAGTATGGAGAAGCATGTGTCGGCACTGGACCAATCAGTACTGTCACATGGGGATTCTATAGCCCTGCCCTGTGTAAGCTAGGACTTTATGGACTCAAAGCTTGCACAGGGCTTTCCTTTGTAAAGATGGGAGAGTGAAAGTAAGGCAGGCCATAATTTTGCACTTTTCTTTCCTTCACAACCAAGGATTGAAGGAAAAAAAAAATTGCTCAATTCCCCCATCAACACAGTCAGGGTTGAGAATCTCTCCCGCAATTCTTTTGTGTTCTGCCGGTGGGGAGCCTTCCCACTGACAGAGTACAATGATCACTGCTACCAGCTATAGCCGCCAGCAATGATTAGGTGAAAAAAGCCCAACAGCCTGGCTATACTGAAGTTGATCGATGGATCTACTACAGTACAACCATCCTGCCCATAGATGCTGTTGAAGCGGCCAAATTTTGAATTGTCTATGGCTGGCTTTAGGCAAGCATGTGCTGCTAGAGAGGGCTACTTGAAAGTGAGCCTGTCGTTCCACCTTGCATGAGCACACCACAGGTTCACTTTAATCTGGTCACATACATGAGATTAGTGTTGTCATTTTAGGTCTACAGTGTCAGAACACACATCTGAGTTGACTTTTTTGGGGGAGCTAAATCAAAAGGGTTAAAATCCTTGTCCAGCTACTAGTGTTCCCCCTGAAGCATTATATAGTGTTATGGAATATTATGATATGTACATGTTATAAAGCAGCTTGCAACGGGAGAGATACATTAGAAAATGTCCACTTACAATGGATCTGTATTTTAGAAGCAATGATATAGCATTTTATATATTTGAAAGGCTTATAAAAACTTATAGAAGGACCGTGTCAAACATTTTTCATTATTTCAGAATGTGATACACATACTTGTCAATGCTCATGCATCAACAGATATACACATTTCTAAATCATACAGTAGCAGACTTATTCTACTTATGGAAAGGATTTTACCTAATTTCTGCTCTTCTGACGGCCCTGGCATAGAGATAACTTCGGTACGTTCCCAAGGCAAGGTGTTTATTACCGTTACAGCCGGACTGGGTTGGGACTGGGACAATGTTCCTAGTAAAGACTGTATAGCTTCAACAAGCAGTTTTGCTCCTCCTTCTCGGATTTCTGTTGACAAAGAATATTTTTAACATACGTACAGCTCAGTTAAAGAAAAGAGTTAATTTATTAGTAAATAATTCATTAAAGTGGTTGTATACCCCACTTTCACATTTTTAACTATAGGCAAGCCTATAATAAGGCTTACCTGTAGGCAAAATGAAAATCTCCTAAACCTATATGGTTTAGGAGATATTCTCCTTGCACGCAGCTGCTGATGTCAGCGGAGCATGCGCTCTGAAGATCCGGCGGATGCTGCCGGAAAATCAGAGCTCCTTGCCGGGAAGAAGACTCCCACACGCATGCGCAGGAGTGGCGTCATCGCGGCTCTGGCCACTCACAGCGCCGGAGCCGAGAGCCCGGAAGAAAACACAGAGGGAACATGTCAGCTCCCTCAGCGGTGACGGAGAGGCGATGCTGGTGCTGCGTTCTAAGGTAAGTATTTCATAATGAGCTAGTATGCGGTTTTTTTTGTGTTTTTTTTTTGGGCATACAACCACTTTAAAGAATATGAAAGCCCAAAAGCTTAACCAAATATGTTGTTGCACGTTCCATTTTTAAAAGAGCGCTATCCTGTTTTATTTCCCGTGCTCCACAAAAATAGAATTCTGCTTGAGAGATTGATTCTACTGAAGTACTCCTTGGATGTTGGGCCTCTCTATGTGGCCACTCTGTGTAAAAGTCACACACATGTGGTATCGCCATATTCAGGACGAGTAGCAGAATGTGTTTTGGGGTGTAATTGCAAGTATGCTTATGCTGTGTATGAGAAATAATCTGTTATGATATTTTTTGTGAAAAAAAAAATTGTATTTCTTCATTTTCCAAAGACTTGTGGGGAAAAAAATTACAACTTAAAAAAAAAAAAAAAAAAAAAAAATCGCCATGTCTCTTACTAAATACCTTGGACGGTCTACTTTCCAAAAAGGGGTCATTTGGGGGATATTTGTACTTCCTTTGTATGTTAGGCCCCTTTCACACGGGCTTTCTGATCAGGTCCGCCTGTCAGTTTTCCAGGCGGACCTGATCAGCCCCTCCATTCACTCCTATGGGACAGCGGATGTCACCGGTGACATACCCGCTGCTATCCGATCCTATCCGTGAGACCATATTTTCCATCCGTCTGGTGGATCGGATGAAAATGGACAGGCAGTCCACTTTCATCCAGTCTCCGAATAGAGGAGAGCGGGGCTCTGACAGGTCCGTCTCTACACAGTGAACGGAGACGGACCCGTTATCCGTTGCCTCAGCAGGAATTAACGAAGCGATCCCCCATTTAGCAAAGCGGAGTCAGTCGGGCTGACCACTTGTGTGAAAAAGCCCTTGGGGTCTCAAGAAACGAGATGTGAGGCTGTCAGTACATCAGGTGTGATCAATTATCAATGATTGGCACCATGACTTGTGGACTCTATAAAACTTTTACACCGACCACATATTATACACTAATTTGGGCTATTTTTACCAAAGAAATGTAGCAGTAAAAAATTTGTCAAAATTTATGAAGAAAAATACTTATTTCTAAAATTTTATAACAGAAACTAAGAAAAATGCATTTTTAAAAATAATTTCAGGCCTTTTTTCATTTGTAGCGCTAAAAAACCCAGAGGTGATTAAATACCACCAAAGGAAAGCTCTATTTGTGTAAAAAAAAAATGATAAAAAATTTCATATGGGTACAGTGTTGCATGACTGAGTATTTATCATTCAAAGTGCAACAGCACTGAAAGCTGAAAATTGGCCTGGGCAGGAAGTGGGTGAAAGTGCCCAGTATTGAGGTGGTTAAAGTGGTTCTAAAGGCTGAAGGTTTTTTGCATGAAGGTAAAAAAACCTTAATTGTGCAGCTCCCTCCTCCCTATACTCACCTGAGCCCGATCCTGCGATGTTCACGGGAGTCTCGGTTGTCCCGAGTCCCAAACCTCTTTGGCAGAGACACAGCGGTAGGAGCCATTGGCTCCCGCTACTGTCAATCACAGCCAGTGAGGGAGCGGGGGGGATGAGGCCAAGCTGCGGTTCGTGAGTGAGCACGCACAAGTGGCCCCAGAGCAAGCAGCTTGTTCTCAGCAGGGGGGAGGGGCCAGGAGAGTCAGCGGGGGACCCAGGAAGAGGAGGATCGGGGGCTGCTCTGTGCAAAACCATTGCACAGAGCAGGTGAGTAAGACATGTTTGTTATTAAACCAGTTGCCGGTCGATGTACGTTGGCACAATGGCACGGGCAGGCATAAGGGCTTACCTGTACACCCCTGCATGCCCGCGGGCAGGGGGTCCAATTGGACCCCCTCCCCGGTGCCTGCGGCGGTTGGATTACCGTCAGGAGTGATCTGAGGCGAGGGGAAGGCCACTGATTCATGGCCACCCCCGGCAAATAAGAATATTCCTCTGCTGCTGTAATGTAAATAGCGGCAGAGGAAGTGATGTCATCGCTCCTCGTGAAGCCTTTTCGTTCCGGCTTCCGAGGAGAGAAGACATCAAGTAAGTGCACCAAACACTACGCTAACAGTAGAACACTCTAGGCACACTTTTCACCCCCGATCAGCCCCCTGTGCCCCCTGTCACAGTGACACCAATAGCAGTTTTGTTTTTTTTTTTCCTGATTATTGCATTGGTGTCATTTTGTGACAGTTATAAGTGGTAGGGCAGTTAGTGGTAGGCCCCTTTAGGTCTAGGGTACCCCCCTAATAAAGTTTTAACCCCTTGATCATCCCACGTCGCCAGTGTCACTAAGTGATTGTTTATCTGATCGCTGTATTAGTGTCACAGGTGACGCTAGTTAGGCAGGTAAGTATTTAGGTTCGCCGTTAGGTGTTTATAGCGCCAGGGACCCCCATATACTACCTAGTAAAGGTTTTAACCCCGATTGCCCCCTAGTTAACCCTTTCACCAGTGATCACCGTATAACTGTTACGGCTGACGCTGGTTAGTTAGTTTTCTATAGTGTCAGGGCACCTGCCGTTTATTACCTAATAAAGGTTTAACTCCCTAATCGCCCGGCGGGTGATATAAGTGAGGTTTTAGGGTCAGATAGGGTCTGCGTCGCCCCAGGCAGCATCAGCTTAGTGCCAGTGCCAGCCTAGTGTACGCAGCATACACCTCCCTTAGTGGTATAGTATCTAAACGGATCTATATCTGATCAGATCTATACTGGCGTCCCCAGCAGTTTAGGGTTCACAAAAACACAGTGTTAGCGGGATCAGCCCAGATACCTGCTAGCACCTGCGTTTTGCCCCTCCGCCCGGCCCAGCCCAGCCCATCCAAGTGCAGTATCGATCGATCACTGTCACTTACAAAACAATAAATAATAAATAAACACATAACTGCAGCGTTCGCAGAGTCAGGCCTGATCCCTGCGATCGATAACAGTTTTTTGGTAGCGTTTTGATACAGTTGCTAACAGTCAGGAGCTTTTTTATCTGTGAGTGTCACTAGTGTACCACTAAATTTAGAGCCCAAAATGGCAAATCAAAGGTACACTAGTGAAGAGGCCTACACGTTTCTGAGCATGACAGATAGTGAAGAGGAAGTCACTCATCTGTCAGATTTAGGCTCAGAATACGAACCTGTAGACAGCAGCGGCTCCATGACAGATAGCTCTGACAACAGAGTTGTGGTCGCTGCCAAGGTTAGGCGTACCCGACCCCAATCATCTTCTTCTGCTGTTGAGGTGCAAGCACCGCAGCGCTCTCGTATGGAGCAGAAAAGTACTAGCGCCGCTATTCCTTCTGGTGAACTGGCAAGCACCAGCGGCCTAGTACACCCTGGTCATACATCCAGCACTGCAGTAACACTTGGTGACGTGGCGAGTCCCATAAGTGCAGTCCAAGCTGGCGAGGTGGCAAGCACAAGTAGTGTCCCGCTGCCACCAAGAAAACGAATACAGGCCCGTCGTGCCAATAGTGCCCTTCCTGCTGCATTTGCCAATCCGAATTGGAAACCCACCACTTCTGCAGCACCCGTACTTCCCCCATTCACTGGCCAACCCGGCATTCAGGTGGAAACAGTTGATTTTACGTCACTTGATTTTTATTCGCTGTTTTTCACCAAAGATCTCTATAGATCTATTGTGGACCAAAGCAATTCTTACGCTGGTCAACACATCGCCACTGTTCCCCAGTCCTCCATTGCCAGAGATTGTAAAACAAATTACGGTTTCCGAATTTAAGATCTTTCTGGGCCTTTTCCTCCTCATGGGCATAACCAAAAAGAGTGAGTTGCGGTCATATTGGTCCACTGACCCAATTCACTATATGCCCGGGTTCTCTGCCTCCATGGCCAGGGCACGATACGAGCAGATCTTGCGGTTCATGCACTTCAACAACAATGAACTCTGTTGTCCTCGTGAAGACCCTGGATACGATCGGCTCTACAAAATTCGGCCCCTCGTAAACCACTTCAACCAGCGTTTTGCAGACTTGTTTACTCCCCATCAAGTTGTCTGCGTTGAGGAGTCCCTGATTAAGTTTTCTGGCCGCTTGTCATTCAAACAGTACCTTCCCAGCAAGCGTGCCAGATACGGGGTCAAGATGTATAAGCTCTGTGACAGAACCACAGGCTATACATGTAGTTTTATGGTTTACGAGGGAAGAGATAGTCACGTAGAGCCGACAAACTGGCCTGACTACATAGGAAGTGCTGGCAAGATTGTGTGGGACTTCCTGTCACCCTTATTCGGAAAGGGGTACCACTTGTACGTGAACAATTATTACAATAGCGTGCCACTTTTTAGTCACTTGTTTGATCATCAGATTGGAGCATGTGGCACCGTGCAATCTAATCGCTGGGCCTTTCTCCAGCGGCTTGGAGATTCCCATCTTAGGCCGGGGGATAGAGCCTGCTTGAAGTGTAATAACTTGTTCGCTATGAAGTGGAGGGATAATAAGAATGTTTTCGTTCTTACCTCCCTTCATACAAACACGACAGTCCAAATTACTACGGTGACTGGTGTTGTGGAGAAACCCCTCTGTGTCCACGAATATAACCAAAATATGTGAGGGGTGGACCTCAACGACCAGTTGTTGGCCCTGTACCTAATTGCCCGTAAGGCCAGTCGCTGGTATAAAAAAGTGTCTGTATACTTATTTCAATTGGCTTTGCTGAACGCTTATGTGCTATAAAGAGCTTCAGGACAGACTGGATTCTTCCTTAAATTCCAGGAAAAGATCGTCAGAGCCCTTCTGTTTCCAGACAGTGCTCCACCTCACCTTCCCAATCCAAATGCTAGTCGGCTGCATGAGAGGCATTTTCCTTATGTCCTCCCGAGTACCCCTACCCAACAAGCCCCCCAAAGAAAATGTTGTGTCTGTAGAAAGCGCGGATATAGGCGTGACACCCGCTATTATTGTCCCTCCTGTCCTGACAATCCTGGTCTTTGGTGAATGTTTTGAGCGCTACCATACACTAGTTGAGTTTTAGCGTAGGGTACAGCACTGCACAGGAAAAAAACACACAAAAAAAAAAAAAAATAGTTGTCGTTTTATTGTTCTCTCTCTCTATTGTTCTGCTCTTTTTTACTGTATTCTGTCCTGCAATGTTTTATCATGTTAGTATTTCAGGTATGTAATTTTTTTATACCTTACTGTGTTTTATTGTTAACCATTTTTTTGTTTCAGGTACGCCATTCAGCTGCAGCGCGGATTTATTTATCTTGACAGCAACACCGTTTGCTCCCACGATACATAAAGCCGTGACTCCAGCGCTGTCGTAGGCGATTTCACTACCACAGTTAAAAAAAAAAGAGCATATATGCCGGAGCATGGGGGCAACAGGGGCGGAGAAGCGATTTGCTCCTAACTTTTGGGGCGGATGCCCCCATGCTTCGGCATATATAAATGGTGCATGTATGCCCATCATTAGAAGTGGGTGGATGAAGGGAGGTATTCTAATGGTGGGCATACCCACCCATGCTTCAGCATATTTATATATATTTTAGGCACAGGTTGCGTTAAAAAAATGTTTTATTTTTTACAATTTTTTTTGTATTTGCTTTGCAGGTATGGTATGTCTTACTGGTATACTGTAATGTTACTTTGTTTTATTGTTAACCATCATTTGCTTAGCAGGTACACCATGCAGTTGCAGCGCAGATTTATTTATCTTGACAGCAACAGCGTTTGCTCCCACGATACATAAAGCCGTGACTCCAGCGCTGTAGGGGGTGATTTCACCACCACAGTTAAAAAAAAGAGCATATTTGCCGCAGCATGGGGGCAGCAGGGGAAGAGGAGGGATTTGCTCCTAACTTTTGGGGCGGATGGCCCCATGCTTCGGCATATATAAATGGTGCATGTATGCCCATCATTAGAAGTGGGTGGATGAAGGGAGGTATTCTAATGGTGGGCATACCCACCGATCAATCTCTTTTTTTCGTTCAGCCCACAGGCTGCATGAAAAAAAAAAAAAAAAATAGATTACAATATATGCCCAACAAGGACAAGCAACGTACTGGTATGTTGCTGGACTTTGAGTGGTTATACCAGAATGATGCCTGCAGGTTTAGGTATCATCTTGGTATCATTCTTTTCAGCCAGCGGTCGGCTTTCATGTAAACGCAATCCTAGTGGCTAATTAGCCTCTAGACTGATTTTACAAGCAGTGGGAGGGAATGCCGCCCCCCCCCCCACCATCTTCCATGGTTTTCTCTGGCTCTCCTGTCCCAACAGGAAACCCGAGAATGCAGCCGGTGATTCGGCCAGCTGACCATAGAGCTGATCAGAGACCAGAATGGCTCCAATCATCTCTATGGCCTACGAAACCGGAAGCTAAGAGCATTTCATGACTTAGATTTCGCCGGATGTAAACAGCGCCATTGGGAAAGCATTTTATCACACCGATCTTGGTGTGGTCAGATGCTTTGAGGGCAGAGGAGAGATCTAGGGTCTAATAGACCCCAATTTTTTTAAAAAAAAGAGTACCTGTCACTACCTATTGCTATCATAGGGGATATTTACATTCCCTGAGATAACAATAAAAATGATTTAAAAAAAAAAAAATGAAAGGAACAGTTTAAAAATAAGATAAAAAAGCAAAAAAATAAATAAATAAAATGCACCCCTGTCCCCCCCTGCTCTCGCACAAAGGCGAACGCAAGCATCGGTCTGGCGTCAAATGTAAACAGCAATTGTACCATGCATGTGAGGTATCACCATGCAGGTGAGGGAAGTAATTTTAGCAGTAGACCTCCTCTGTAAATCTAAAGTGGTAACCTGTAAAGGCTTTTAAAGGGCTTTTAAAAATGTATGTAGTTTGTCGCCACTGCACGTTTGTGCGCAATTTTAAAGCATGTCGTGTTTGGTATCCATGTACTCGGCCTAAGATCATCTTTTTTATTTCATCAAACATTTGGGCAATATAGTGTGTTTTAGTGCATTAAAATGTAAAAAAGTGTGTTTTTTCCCAAAAAAATGCGTTTGAAAAATCGCTGCGCAAATACTGTGTGAAAAAAAAAAAAATGAAACACCCACCATTTTAATCTGTAGGGCCTTTGCTTTAAAAAAAATATATAATGTTTGGAGGTTCAAAGTAATTTTCTTGCAAAAAAAAAAAAAATTTTCATGTAAACAATAAGTGCCAGAAAGGGCTTTGTCTTCAAGTGGTTAGAAGAGTGGGTGATGTGTGACATAAGCTTCTAAATGTTGTGCATAAAATGCCAGGACAGTTCAAAACCCCCCCAAATGACCCCATTTTGGAAAGTAGACACCCCAAGCTATTTGCTGAGAGGCATATTGAGTCCATGGAATATTTTATATTGTGACACAAGTTGCGGGAAAAAGACAATTTTTTTTTTTTTTTGCACAAAGTTGTCACTAAATTATATATTGCTCAAACATGCCATGGGAATATGTGAACTTACACCCCAAAATACATTCTGTTGCTTATCCTGAGTACGGGGATACCACATGTGTGAGACTTTTTGTGAGCCTAGCCACGTACGGGACCCCGAAAACCAAGCACCGCCTTCAGGATTTCTAAGGTTGTAAATTTTTGATTTCACTCTTCACTGCCTATCCCAGTTTCGGAGGCCATGGAATGCCCAGATGGCACAAAACCCCCCCAAATGACCTCATTTTGGAAAGTAGACACCCCAAGCTATTTGCTGAGAGGTATTTTGCAGACCTCGCTTTTTGTCACAAAGTTTTGAAAATTGAAGAAAAAAAAAAATACATTTTTCTTTTTTGTCTTCATTTTCAAAAACAAATGAGAGCTGCAAAATACTCACCATGCCTCTCAGCAAATAGCTTGGGGTGTCTACATTCCAAAATGGGGTCATTTGGGGGGGTTTTGTGCCATCTGGGCATTTTATGGCCTTCGAAACTGATAGGTAGTGAGGAGAGAAATCAAAAATTTACACCCTTAGAAATCCTGAAGGCGGTGATTGGTTTTCGGGGCCCCGTACGTGGCTAGGCTCCCAAAAAGTCCCACACATGTGGTATCCCCATATTCAGGAGAAGCAGCAGAATGTATTTTGGGGTGTAATTCCACATATGCCCATGGCCTGTGTGAGAAATATATCATTTAGTGACAACTTTGTGCAAAGAAAAAAAAAAGTTTGTTGTTTTCCCGCAACTTGTGGCAAAATATAAAATATTCCATGCACTCAACATGTCTCTCAGCAAATAGCTTGGGGTGTCTACTTTCCAAAATGGGGTCATTTGGAGGGGGGGGTTGTGCCATCTTGGCATTTTATGGCCTTCAAAACTGTGATAGGTAGTGAGGAGTGAAATCAAAAATTTATGCCCTTAGAAATCCTGAAGGCGGTGGTTGCTTTTCGGGGGCCCCGTATGCGGCTAGGCTCCCAAAAAGTCCCACACATGTGGTATCCCCGTACTCAGAAGAAGAAAAATGTATTTTGGGGTGCAATTCCGCATATAACCATGGCATGTGTGAGCAATCTATCATTTAGTGACAGATTTTTGTAAAATATTTTTTTTTTTTTTTTGTCATTATTCAATCACGTGGGACAAAAAAATAAAATATTCAATGGGCTCAACATTCCTCTCAGCAATTTCCTTGGGGTGTCTACTTTCCAAAATGGGGTCATTGGAGGGGGGGTTGTACTGCCCTGCCATTTTAGCACCTCAAGAAATGATAAGCAGTCATAAACTAAAAGCTGTGTAAATTCCAGAAAATGTACCCTAGCTTATAGAAGCTATAACTTTTGCACAAACCAATAAATATACGCTTATTGATTTTTTTTTATTTTTTTAACAAAGATATGTGGCTGAATACATTTTGGCCTAAATGTATAACTAAAATTGAGTTTATTGGATTTTTTTATAACAAAAAGTAGAAAACATCTTTTTTTTTTTTTCAAAATTTTCGGTCTTTTTCCATTTATAGCGCAAAAAATAAAAACCGCAGAGGTGATCAAATACCATCAAAAGAAAGCTCTATTTGTGGGAAGAAAAGGACGCAAACTTTGTTTGGGTACAACATTGCATGACCGCGCAATTACCAGTTAAAGCGATGCAGTGCCAAATTGTAAAAAGTGCTCTGGTCAGGAAGGGGGTAAAACCTTCCGGGGCTGAAGTGGTTAAAAAAAACAACAAAAAAAAAAGCTTAACCTTTGCAAACATTTTAAGTTTAAAGGACAGAAAAGTTAGAGAGATAAACAAAAATTAGGAGAAAGAAACAAGTGAAGAGAAAATAAGGAGACTGCCTTTGCTAACCTTTTATAAAAAAAGTAGTTTCCTGGTTGTCAGCCGAGTCACTGGCACAGAACAAACAGGTGGAAATTTAAAGTGACACTAAACTCTGATTTTAAAAAAAAATATTTGTACTCAGGTATGTATTTTTTTTTTCTTTCAGCTGTGATCCAACTTTCTGTTGAGGGGGGGGTATGTTCATTCTCCATGGTCCTACTGTACATAGGTAGGTAGGCACCCTCTGTGGCTCGCTTCTGAGATGGACTATGGGATTTGCAATATTTATAAAATCAGTGCACATGACTGCAATGAACGTGCGCTGCTCATTTCAAACAAACAGAAGTGAAGAAGGAAAAGATGAGGTTCAGGATCTCATGGAGAACTTTACAAGGAGGCAGAAAACCACAGTAAAAAACTATTTCATGAAAAAAAGGATTAAAGAGCAAGTAATGAATGTGTAAGGATTCTTTTTGTAGAATAAAGATATTGTTTTAAACTCCTAATGCAAAGGTTTGTTTCAGGTCAGTAGGGCAGAGCCGTAGAATCCCCCAGATCTGCATAAGAATCAGGTAACTAGCAGTTTTACATGTAAGCAATGGCAGGTCCTGTAAAAGTTTCCTTTAGGAGAAATACACCAGAATAAACCTTAAAAAGTTGTTAAGTGCTCAGAGAACCAATATTAGGTATGTAAAATGTAGAAAGTTTGGCGCTCACATGGCACTTTTTTTATGGCCAACTCATGATTTGAAATAGGACAGCTTCTGATGATAAAGAAACTTCGTGCCTAAGCACTGGTTCACACCAAAATGCGGTGCGGGAAACACATGTTCTGTGCAGGTATCCGGAGTTCCAAACGCACTGGGTATGCGGTCTATTGCGGGTGTCAGAGTCCTAATGACACCCCAAACGCAGATTGCAAAGGCATTGCGTTTGCCTGCACCGAATCGCATGGTACCATGCAATCCAATTGCAATGCATTTTTAAAGCTAGCGCATACACTACTTTTGGTGCTATCCAGTGCGCTTTCAGTCCATTCAAAGACTGGGTTGAGGATTGCATTGAAATCGCACAGGAACAGGGAGCGCATGCACTAATTTTGGTGCTATCCAGTGCGATTTCAGTCCATTCAAAGACTGGGTTGAGGATCGCATTGAAATCGCACAGGAACAGGGAGCGCATTCCTGTGGAATTTCTAGAGTGAACCGGCACTTAAACCTAAGTTACCCATAAAAGTAATGCTTAAACTCCAAACTATTCGCTTTCAATTATGGGTAACACCGTACAACATTCAGGCCTGAAAAAAAAAAAACAAAAAAAAAAAGAATATCACCTTACCCTCATAGTAGTGCATTGCATCCTCCACAACTTGCTGGATACAGCTACCTGGTAGCACATCATGGAATTGATTCAACAGTAGCAACCTTCGTGGAAAGCATAGATAACGGCACAGTCATTGCACATTCTTATTATTTTCTCTTATAAACACTGTACATTAATTTACACAACACAGTAATGAATAATCCTACAACCAATTCTATAGTAGGTTTCTATAGCTTTAAGAATAGGACAGCTAAAAAAAAGCCTGGTGATTGGATCGGTTTTGCAAAAATCACAAAACTGCAACGATTAGGCTTAACCACTTACCCACTGGGCACTTAAACCCCCTTCCTAACCAGACCAATTTTCAGCTTTCGGTGCTCTCACACTTTGAATGACAATTACTCAGTCATGAAACACTGTACCAATATGAAATTTGTGTCCTTTTTTCCCCCCCACACAAATAGCTTTCTTTTGGGGGTATTTAATCATCGCTGTTTTTTTTTTATTTTTTGCGCTATAAAAGAAAAAAAAAAAAAGACTGAAAAATGCATTTTTCTGTTAGAAAATTTTGCAAATTAGTCATTTTTCTTCATAAATTTTGGCAAAAAAATTTAAACTGCTACATATCTTGGTAAAAATAGCCCAAATCTGGGTATATTATTTGGTCTTTGTGAAAGTTATAGAGTCTACAAGTTATGGTGCCAATCATTGAAAACTGATAACACCTGAAGTACTGATGGCCTCATTTTTTGAGATCCTAACAAGCCAGGACAGTTCAAATACCCCCCAAATTACCCCTTTTTTTGAAAGTAGACATTCCAAGGTATTTAGTAAGAGGCATGGTGAGTTTTTTGAAGTTGTAATTTTTCCCCACAATTTTTTGCAAAATTAAGATTTTTTTTTTATCCACAAAAATGTCATATAGCAGGTTATTTCTCACACGCAGCATATACATAGCACAAATTACACCCCAAAACACATTCTGCTACTCTTCCCGAGTATGGTGATACCACATGTGTGAGACTTTTACACAGCCTGGCCACATACAGAGGCTCAACATTGAGGGAGCACCATCAGGCATTCTAGGAGCATAAATTTCCTGACTACCTCTTGCACTTTTGAAGGCCCTGGAGCACAGAACAAGGGAAATGCCCCAAAAATGACCCCATTTTAGAAAGAAAAACACCCCAACGTAAAATTTATGAGGCATAATGAGTCTTTTGAATATGTCTTTTTTTTTTTTTTACAAGTTTTTGGAAAATGTGGAAAGAAAATGAAAATGCATTTTTTTTTTTACACAAAGTTGTCCATTTATACAATCTTTCTAACACATAGTATGTACATACTAAAAATTACACCCCAAAATACATTCTGCTACTCCTCCTGAGTATGACAATACCACATGCGGGAGACTTTTCTACAGCCTGGCCACATACAGAGGTTCAACATGCAGGGAGCACCGTCAGGTGTTCTAGGGGCATAAATTTCTCAAATCTAATTTGACTACCTATTACACTTTTGTGAGGCACTGTAGTGGCATTAATGAGAACTGATGTGGCATGGATGAGCATGAATGGGGATGGATAAGCCATGGATGGGGATGGCTGAGCATGGATGGGACAGCTAAGTATTGCAGAGTATAGCTGGGTATGGCCGCGTATGGCCGGGTATGGCCGGGGGTGGATGTGATGGCTGAGCATTGATGGATGAGTATGGATGGATGGATGAGTATTGCTGAGTATGGATGGACGAGTATGACAGAAGGACAGCTGAGCATGGATGGATGGATGGATGAGTATGACAGGGACGGCTGAGCATGGCTGGATGGATGAGTATTGCTGATTATGGATGGCTGAGCATGGATGGATGGATGGATGGATGAGTATAACAGAGGGATGGCTGAGGATGGATGGATGAGTATGACAGAGGGATGGCCGAGTATGGATGGATGAATGAGGCTGCAATGGGCACAGATCTGCGTTATGGGCACTACAGATCCAGCCCACAGCGCTGCTGCAACCGATCTCTCTCCTTCCGGCTCACACTGTACCGATTGGTACAAAGAGGGGAGAGAGGAACCGGACATGACGCCAGTTTGCTTACAAGTGATCGCTCCATCAGCGGCCATTTACTGTGATCTATGATGCTCTGGGTCCAGGGGGCGCGCGATTCTGGTAGGATGTCAATGTACGCCCTCCCAGAGTTATCGAGCCGCGCTGTAGCCGTCATTTGGCTATGGCCGGTTGTTAAGTGGTTAATGTACACGAGACGTTTTAAAACCTCTCCTGAGCGATTTTTTTGATCGATAGTAACTGACGTTTAAAAACGTCCGTTTTGCTGCGTTTACATGCCGCGTTTGCGATTAGAGGCGTTTTTTTTTTTTTTTTTTCAAATAGTCAAAAATGTATCTCCATTAAAAATGCCTGTAAATGAAGCACGGCTAAATGCGAGTTACTGCGTTTACAAGCTGTTACAGGCATTTGGCATTTCCAATGTCTCTGAACATCCGTCCTGAATGCATTTTTTTACTTTCCAAAAAATGTTTCTAAACTCAACTGACTAGAAACCACCCTGTGTACATGTACTGATAAGATAACAGAGGAGAGTTGAAAAAAATGCCAAACTGCTCCTAAACATCCGTTTACCAGCAGCAGTGTACATGAGGCCTTAAAGAAAACTCCAATGTACCAATTTCTAAGTGAGATTGGCTCTGGTAATGCTGTTGCTTGAGATTTTCCTGCACTGCAGAGCTTTTAAAGAGATCACAGATCCAAGTAGATTTTAGATGCCAATTTTAATTTAGCAAATATTAGATTTCAACATTTAGAGCCATTTATGATCCTGTGACTACGGATTACAGTGGCCTTTTTTGGGGAAGGAAAGACACTGTTTTTACTTTATATTGTATAATTTTACAATGGCCCAAAACCATGCATCCCCCAATACAGTTTGCTATACCTCCAAAGCTGCTGAAGATTAGAAGCTGGATAGATGAAACTCCCATCTTTTGCCCGGGCAACAGAGCTAAGGAACTCCACGTTGTGCAGTAGCTGCTCACATCGCCGGTTCTCCTTCTTGATCTATAAACAGGAAACAGCTTATATCCTTGTTCTTTTTGTCATCTCCGATTTAACATGCTATTTTAACCCTTCTGTTTTACATAAAGTTTGATACATAAAAAACATGCAGTAATGGTATACCTGCGCCTGTGTTGTGTAAGTCCCATTGTGCAGCTCCAGGAAGAGTTCTCCTACCCAAGTGCAGAGCTGAGAAGTGTCGGCCTCCAAAGCAGAAAAAAATTGGTCAGGGGTAGATATCTGTACTCTGAAATACAGAAGATAATATAACACAAAACATAAATACCTATATATGTAGGCTACATTTAAAGGCCAACTAGCTATTTTGTGCCAGTTCATGAAAACCAAGTTACTTTGCAAATAGGTTCAGACTGTACTGCATTTTGTTCATGTAAAAATTTTCACATAAGGGATTTCATTTCTATTATGTGTATGCGTTGTGCTATAGATGTTATGGATCATGACATTGTACAGCGTTTGTACTGTGTAAATATAATGTGTGTGAAGCCTTTTTCTGACACTTGTTGCTTACAAGTGTGTGTGTGTGTGCGTGTATATATATATATATATATATATATATATATATATATATATATATATATATATATATATATATATATATATATATATATAGAGAGAGAGAGAGAGAGAGAGAGAGAGAGACCCTAGAGAATAAAATGGCGGTCATTGCAATATTTCATGTCACACTCTATTTGCGCAGCAGTCTTTCAAATGCAATTTTTTTTTTTTTAAATACATTTTCATGATTATAAAAAAAAAACAAAAAAACATTAAAGTTTGCCCAATTTCTTTATATAAATGTGAAAGATGATGTTACGCTGAGTAAATAGATACCAGTCACGCTTTAAAATTGCGCAAACTCGTGGAATGGCGACAAACTACGGTACTTAAAAATCTCCATAGGCGAAGCTTTAAAAATTTTTAACAGAGTTTAGAGTTACAGAGGAGGTCTAGGTTTACAACCTCTCCTGAATGATTTAACTTGACAGATAGTAACCAGCGTTTAAAAACGTTCGTTGTGCCGCGTTTACATGTGTTTTTTGCATTGCAAATAGTCAAAAATGTATCTCCGTTAAAAACACTTGTAAGGGAAACGCGGCTAAATGCAAGTTACCGCGTTTACAAACTGTTACAGGCATTTGGTGTTTCAAATGCCTCTGAACATCCGTCCTGAATGCATTTTGCTTTCCAAAAAATGCTTCTAAACTGCTAGAAAGGAAGGACTGTAAACGACCCTGTGTACATGTACTGATAAGATAACAGAGGAGAATTCAGGAGCAGCTGAAAAAAAATGCCCAACTGCTCCTAAACGTATGTTTACCAGCAGCAGCGTACATGAGGCGAAATCTCACATTTTTGGTTTGAAAACTTTACATTTGTGGGCACGACTTACGTATTTGGGCGTTTTAAATTAGTTTTTTTTCTCATTTTATTTTTTTCATTTTTACACTGTCCCTTTCATGAGATCTCTTCATCGTTACTAGATCCGAGACCCGATCAAAGCCAATTTCAGCTTTGTTGGAGTCTCCGGCAAACAAGGAGACTTGCCGGCTGGTCGCTCGGACCTCCCTGTGGGGATGGGACAGCCCAGATGAGCCGCAGAAGGTGGGGGGGACATCCCGCTGCTTGTAATAACAGCCGAGCGGCTGTTAAGCTGCATCGGTTGTAATTACAAGTAGGGTTGCACCGATACCACTTTTTCAAGACCGAGTACAAGTAACGATTACCGATACTTTATTTTTGTCATGTGACAGTAGCACTGATGGCCACTCATAGGTGGCACCGATATGCAGCACTCATAGGTGGCACTGACTGATTGGCACTGATATGCTGGCCCTGATAGGTGGCATTTATGGGCACTGATATGCTGGCTCTGATCAGTGGCATTTATGGGCACTGATATGCTGGCTCTGATCGGTGGCATTTATGGGCACTGATAAGTGGCACTTATGGGGAATGATAGGTGCAACTGATGGGCAGGCAGGCAATGAAATGATGAGAGAGACTATCCATAAAGTCAAAGTTCAAACTTTCGAGTATACAAGTGCTGCGACGCCCATCTTGGTACATCCTGAACTCGGCCTCGTAAGCCAGCAGTTAGAAGGCAGCAGCGGACATCTTGTTACACCCAGCCCATATAGTTAACTATATGAGCTGGGTGTAACAAGATGTCTGCTGCCGCCTTCTAACTGCTGGCTTACGAGGCCGAGTGCAGGGTGTACCAGGATGGGTGTCACGCTGTTCAATCTCCGACGAAGACCGAGGAAGTCACTTCCGTTAACGAATGCGACGGCCCGGGTCACCGATTCTGACGGCTGTGAGTGCGACCCACACCCCTGCCAGCTTACCTTTCGCTGCCGCCAGCCCAGGACTCGCTCTCCGCTCCGCCCACTGACTTCCGGGAGCCGCCTCTTCATACAAAAAGTATCGGGTCAGGCATCGGGAGCATTTGCCCGAGTACAAGTACTTGGGCAAATACTCGGTATCGGCACCAATATTGGTATCGGTGCAACCCTAATTACAAGAAAGCCAATCGTCGGCTCTGAAAAAGCTGCAAGCATCACTCTGGTACAACCCCTTGAAGCAGAAGGCCACATATATGCGTTACGTCGGCGTGAAGGGGTTAAATACTTAAAGTATCACTAAACCCACATCATAAAAAACGATCAATAAATGGTGTATTAAATGCTGTTCATACTCAGTCACTATGAGATTCATTTTCTGTATTCTGCAAAAAACCTAGTTGATCCTTGCTGCTCTCTATCTCCACCTTCTGTTCATGACCCCAATTCAGCTGGGGATTTTGCAGTTGTGGCAACTTTGCACATGCTCAGTTTTCAGTGAGTTTCTATGCTGAGCATTTCCCCCCTATCACATCTGAGCAGCCAATGTAACTATAAGGTCACACATGTTGATGTATACACAGTGGTAAATGACAGCCCACTCCCTCCTTCCTTCTCCATTCTCACTAACCAGCTAAACACAATGGGGGCAGGATATTACATGTAAATTAATGGAGGCTTCACCTCCCTGTTATTCTAAGACACAGCCTGGAGGGGAGTGACACAGCCTGTAACTGGCATAAATCCGCCCACGCCATGTTATTGCCAAAAAATAATAAAGATTTAATATCAAATAGAGGACTAAAACCTCCTCCTGCTAATGTTTCCCTCCAATACAGGCTGGGAAAGATCTGGGTCTTGTGACAGCTGTATATCGATTAGGGAAAAAGTACTTTCTTTAATTAAAATAATTCCAGTGCCATCATTCATATACAGTAATAGAAGGGACAATGTAAATGAAACAATGTGTGTTTAGTATTAATTAACATTCTTGCATGGCAATTCTGGGCTTGTAGCTTTAACCACTTGCCAACCAGCCGCCAATCAATATACGCTTATTGCGATTTTTTACCAATAATTTGTAGAAGAATACATATCAGCCTAAACTGAGGAAAAAAATAGTTTTTTTATATATTTTTGGGGGATATTTATTATAGCAAAAAGCAATAGCAAAACTGTATTTTTAAGTGTAACTTCAGCCTGTGAAGAGATGTGGGATGTTCCGGGCACTTCTGGTCATGCAATCATTTTATCTGGGGCTCTTCTGGCCATGCAGTACATGTAGTACTGCAGTGTGGGATGTGTCAGGTGCTGCAAGACCGCTGCTTGGAGGTATTCAGGACTATCGTGGAGCACAAGCGGCCGGCATTGAGGTCCATTCGTAAGTAGAAGTCGTTCGTAACCCGGGTGTTCGTAACTCGGGGACTGCCTGTACAGTAGTTCTACTTTAATTCTGCATGATCCATTTTTTTTTTTTTTACTGAACCCTAAAAAACAGCTTGTCTGCCTTAACCTAAAATGGCCCTATGGTATAATCATGTCTTTGTATGGCCATAGCAGGGACTGGCATTAACAATATACTCAGAACATGCAGCAGGATAGATACTGCTTGTTTGAGTCGGTAAATGTAAATCTTTTTTTTTTTTTTAAGGAAGAGGGGAAGGGGGGGGGGGGGATATATAGTTTTGTAGGATGCTACTAGGAGACAATAAAGTCTCTCTAACCAAATTATAACCTTTATTATTATGGTTTTGTTTATGTGTAATTGAGAAGGGTCAATTATCTTATCGAATAATGCATCCTTGTTTCAACGATTCTCTGATGAATATTTGAGCATAAAATTCTGTATGCTGTTTTGAACAACAACAAAAAAAAAAAAAAAGAAGAACTTCTCATTCTGACCTGGGCAAGCCATCTGTGTCCTTCATCCTTCTAAACCTTCCCAACATCTTTTCAGTAGGACCTCCACCGCCATCACCAAACCCATAAAGGACAATGCCTGAGTTCACTCGGCCTTTATCACGGTTGTTTTTCACGGTTTTCAGCATCTGAAAGAAAATGTAATGTTTATTTCACGCAATGTAAGCCTTTAAATTCAGTAATCCCTACCAAATTGTTGACCGATAGCAATATTATAACTATAATTTGCTCTTTGTTGCCGTCTCTGCTAACATGAAAAGGGATCCTTTCCTTGCAACTCACAGGTTTTAGAGCTGGTTCACACCAGAGCGCTGTGCGGGAAAGGCGTATTCTGTGTGCATTTCTGCACCGCGTTCAAAACTGCGATCTGCTGGTGGTGCCAATACATTATTAACGATGCTCCAAATGCAGATTGCAAAGGTAGTGCAGTACCATGCGATTTGGTGCAGAGTGTTTTTCAAAAGTAGTGCATGCATTACTTTTTGTGCGATCTGGTGCAATTTCAGCTCATTCAAATGAATGGGCTGAAAGTTGTACTGCAGGTGAACACACAGGAATTACACAGAAACGCGGATTGCGTTCTGGTGTGAACCGGCCCTTACTGTCCTCAGAATCTGCAAATTTCATCTTCAGTTCCAATGGCAGGTGAAATTATGTACTGCAGCTCTGTAATACCCTTCAGGCATAGAGTGCTATATTTGAAACAGTTTCACAAGACTCGTTATTGCTTTCTTCTACTTCTTCTGGGCCCATCACTACAATAGGGATTACTGGTTGGAAGTTAAAGCAGAACTAAAGGCAAAGCAAACATTTTTTGGATGGAGTAAAGGAGGGTTATAACCCCTGTTAGTTTTAGTTCTGCCATCTGTGTCCCATTGGGGAGATTTCCCTTCACTTCCTGTCCCCAGGCTGGTGGTGTAATGGTGTGAGGGATATTTTCTTGACACACTTTGGGGGCCTTATTACCAATTGAGCATTGTTTAAACGCCACAGCCTACCTGAGTATTGTTGCTGACCATGTCCATCCCTTTATGACTACAGTGTACCCATCTTCTGATGGCTTCTTCCAGCAGGATAATCTCAAACTGGTTTCTTGAACATGACAATGAGGTCACTGTACTCCAATGGCCTCCCTGCAGCCGGGCCGGGGGTGCGGTGAGGGGCAGGTTGCATGATAGAGCAAAGCAGGTGGGTGAGCGGATGAGAGAGGCAGGCGGGCAGAAAAGCGGGCTGATGAGCAGAGATTACAACATCTCTCTCCGCCCACCCCACCCCACCGCTCTTCTGCCCTCACAGCGCGGGCCTCTTCAATGTCGGAGCTGCGGCAGGGAACAGAGAGATTACATAATTTCTCACCGCCTACCCCCACATCACTGCTCTCCTGCCCTCAGAAATGACAACTGCACAGAGGCCTTCCTCTGTGCTAAATGAACCAGTGCCGCCACCAATGCAGTGACAATTAACATCTGGTGGCACTAGCAGGTGACAATCTGCATCTGGTGGCAGGCAGCATGGCCTGTAACAATCTGCATCTGGTGGCAGGTGACATTCCTCAGATAGCAGCCGATATGGCAAGTGACAATCCGCATCTGGTGGTTGGCAACGTGGCAAGTGGCAATCCGCATCTGGTGGCAGGTGACATGGCAAGTGACAATCTGCATCTGGTGGCAAGTAACGAGCTACATCTGAAGGCGAGCGACGTGGCAGGTGACAATCCACATCTGGTGGCAGACAACGTGGCAGGTGAAAATCTGCTTCTGGTGGCAGGCGACGTGGCAAGTGACATTCCGCATCTGGTGGCAGGCAACATGGCAAATGACATTCTGCATTTGGTGGCAGGCGACGTGGCAAGTGACATTCCGCATCTGGTGGCAGGCGACGTGGCAAGTGACATTCCGCATCTGGTGGCAGGCGACGTGACATTCCGCATTTGTTGGCAGGCGACATGGCAAGTGACATTCCGCATCTGGTGACAGGCGATGTGGCAAGTGACACGCTCAGGGCTCCCACTGATTCTGCATTATGGTTAGCTGAGCCATTTCATTTTATATTACAATGTAATAATAGAAATAATGCACTTCAATCATCCTGACACCATATCAACCATGGTGCTGTAATGATTGAATTCGCCAACGCCAGCAATTGCTCCGACAAATTTCCTGCGAAAAATTGCTTACCCCCGCATACCATTATAAACAATCCAATACCAGCTACATCACCATTGTCAAACAACATATGTACGTACATGGCATGAAAGCATTACACAGAAATGCAGCTACTTACCTCCTCCACTGTGCCCTTCATTCCATAGGAATCCCCTGGGGGAAAGTGAGCCAGAACCTTTGAACCATCGATTCCTGTCCAATGGAAGGTATGATGCTGTAAAAAGGCACAGTGTTGAATATGAGCAATTCAATTTATGAAAGCACATAAAACACAACACAAACATCATAGCTGTATTTATCCAGCATCCACTGCTTGTCATTTACCCTACCCATAAATGGTGAACACAAAGTGGAAAATGTATTTTACTAAGAGAAAAAGTCTAGTTACTACTTTTTGGGAAGAAAACAGTGGGAGTGATTTACTAAAACTGGAGCACGCAGAATGTACTGTGCAAAGTAACCAATCAGCTTTTAGGTTTTATTGTCAAAGCTGAAGTTAGAAGTTGATGGATTGGTTACTATACACAGCGGCACCAGATGCTGCTTGCTCCAGTTTTAGTAAATCTCCCCCACTATGTCTACATTACTTTACACAAGAATGCAGCTAACTTACTTTCTCTGGAGCAGAAGGAATTATTTAATGAGGGGAGGTCAAAGAAGTTATATACAGGTGGTAATAGAGTAAGTATGTTAACTGCAGAGATTAGGAGACTGGAACCCACTGCTTACAGTTCTAATATGTTTACATCTATTCCCAACATGTCAAATAATATTAAAATATAAATCTATGTGCTAAGAGTCAACTCATGTTATAAAACATGCAAGTTTATTAATTACTTAAAGATTCACACATATGACCAATAATCTACATGCAATATTAAATTGGAACTAAACTCTCTCCATCAACATGAACTATTTTTAATCCCTATGCTGCTAGCATTAGTAAAATATATAGGAAGATAGATTATATTTATTTTTAACTTTTTTTTGTCGTTTCCTGGTGTCTGGCCTAGGCCAAAATGATGTCATATATCTTGAGACTTCATGGCATTTTTTTTTTTCCCATCTGGGAGGAGGGGCTTTCTCAGCTATGTACAATATCCTGCCTACTTGTCTGAGCTACAGGCAGATGGATTCCAGCAAATACTACATGAGTAATCTGCCCTTATTCAAGATGGCAGAAGCTAGAAATGCTAGGAAGCAGCCACCATTCTTTATTATGGTGGTACTCATGTTTTGAAACTTGCTGTCATACTTTGACTATACCACTCTGTAGTTGTGCTTTAACTACCAATAATGTTACAGTTATTATTTCCCTATGTACTGCCAGCTTCCGACGGGTCATACACACCCTGTTTTCTTCATCTGAAAAAAACTCATTCAATAAACATTTATTAAGCAAAAAATAAATGCTAGGGGGTGTTTTTCAAAGTGATTTCTCAACAGAATAAAGCATGGAGACATGGATGGATGGGGGGAGTTTATGAATATTAAAAATGAACTAAAAAGCTTTTCTAGTTTGTGGTGCTCAGGTATAGTTGAGTTCCCCTTTAATGTAGAGTAATGCAATATTGGGTCATCCCCACAGCAAACACATTTTTTTTTTTGTTTGAAAGTGTTTGAAAGAAAAACAGTCTTTGTTGCACACAGAAACCAGATTCTATCTGTCATTTTTTTAACCCAAACCTTCAAAACTATAAAGCGGAGTTCCAGCCTCTTAAAATATTTTTTTTTAAAAGTCAGCAGCTACAAATAATGTAGCTGTTGACTTTTAATATAAGGACACTTACCTGTCCAGGGATCCCGCGATGTCGGCCCCCCAAAGCCGATTCCGGATTTTTCTTTTCTATGACTTTTTTTAATAACCAACAAGGTAATAGACTCTTATAATCTGACATGACATCATATATAATCAGACATGACATCATAACTCACAGGAAAAGCGTTGACCAGACTCCAGCTCAACTTCTGAGTCAAGAAACGGTGGATCCCGCAGCCATTCATCAACTGAGGCAGCTGAGCGGAATATCCAAATGTGTCCGGTAACCAAAACTAACAAGAAATCAAAAGAAACACAAATCTGGTAACAGTAATGGAACTATAGAAAAAGCCATGGGGGTGCTGAAGTGACGTGCAGGGAGCCTATGCTTAGTTTAAAAATCCGATCATGCCGGGTAACTATGAAACAAATTATTTTTGCACATAATTTAATGTTTTAGGTGATCACAGGATTACTTTATTTAAAGTGATACTAAACAATATCCTTAGTCTACAAAAATAATCAATATACATCCACTACTTAATGGCCCTGTAATCTATTTTTCATTAAAGCAATTCTTCTTGTGTTTTTATGTCCCTTTGTAACATCCTGAATGAGCTCCCAAACCTCTCCGTTTTCTCTCCCACTTCTATTTGTTTGGAACGAGCAGTGCACGTTAGTTGCAGTCATGATCCCGGGACCAAAATTTTAAAGGGTGACATGTTCGGTATCTATTTACTTATCATTATATCATCTTGTATTTTACAAAATAAATTGGGCATTCTATTGTGTTTGTACGCACTAAAATACATTAAAGTTCATTCGTGTTTTAAAAATGGCTGCACAAATATTGTGCAACATAAAAAAATTACAACATAATTTTATTCTCTAGGGTCTCTGTTTTTAAAAGTATATAATGTTTTGAGGTTCTAAGTAGTTTTCTAGCAAAAAAAAAATGCAGATTTTAAACATGTATGTGAGAAATGTCAGAATTGGCCCAGTTTTGAAGTGGTTAAATATTAAAGTGGTTCTAAGGCTGAAGGCTTTTTACCTTCATGCATTCTATGCATGAAGGTAAAACACCTTCTGTATGCAGCGCCCCCCCTTCCCCAGTCCCTCCAATCCTTACTCGAGCCCCTTCTGATCTAGCTATGTTCGCGATAGCCTCGGCTGTCCCGGGACTGTTCCTCCCTATTGGCCGAGACAGCAGCAGGAGACCATTGGCTCCCACTGTTGTCAATCACAGTCAGTGAGCCAATGAGAAGAGAGCGGGGCCGAGCCACAGCTCCATGTGTCTTATGGATGCATAGAGCAGCAGATTAGGACTGAGCATGCAGCAGTGCCCCCAGGGAAAGCGGATTTCTCTGGGGGCACTACTCGAGGAGCCAGGAGCGCTGACAGGGAACCTGTAAAGAAGTGGATTGGGGCTGCTGTGCAAAACCACTGCACAGAACAAGTAAATATAACATGTTTGTTATCTAAAAAAAACTAAATAAAAAAAACTAAAGCTTTTATCCCACTTTAAGGCCAAATATGCTTTGAAATATATACAGTGAGAGAAGCCTACATGTTGAGTACATTAGTTTTTACACCCAAGCATAGCTGTAGTGCCCCAGTTCACCTCACTGCTTTTAGTTGTTTATTTAGTGATTTATGACCCCCTTTTACTTACTGCGCACTAAATCAGATTTACAAGGACCCTAGAGTCTGAATCTGACTGGTGAAATGTCGGTGCAGAAAAGGGAAATTGCTAAGTATATGTCCAGGGTTCCCCCAGGGATTCTCTGGATTTGGGGTGCGATAAATGGTCTTTGAATTTAGCAAAGCTGCCATCTTTTCCAGAGACCATAAGCAGTTTATTAATGGATTTCATATTCTGAAATATCTCTCTAAATCATTCAGGGGCTGCAATGGTGAGATATTCCTGCCAGATTCCCAGTAGCATCATTAACAGCTTTCCTCTAATCCATAGGAGTAGTAAGGTAGCCAGTACAATAATGGTATCATGCCAACCTGCATTGGAGTCTACATGTAATGTAAAAAATATCATTGGCACATTCAACTGGTAAAGAATGGCCTGTCTGTTATGGCCTTATGGCAGCCCTCAAATTTTCCACTCGCCTTGTTTCTGGCGAGGAGCTGGGCTGCCTGGGAGCAGGGAGGGGGCGAGTACCGCCGGCATTTGGGGTTGAGCGGGAGCTGTTCTCCCAGCGATCCCCCCGGGGGAAGAGAGCATGGAGGAAGAGGAAAGCCGCTGGATCACAGAGTAGGATAGCCCGCTGTTACAGATTACATTACTATTTCCCTCTGTTCACGGTTACATACAGCCCTGCCTCCTGACCTGCGTCTGTGATAGACAGGACGCCAGTCCAATGCTTAGTTGTGTTCCGTCTATCACAGGCATGGGATCAGGAGGGCTGTGTGTAATCACGAGCAGAGGCAATTCTAATGTAAGCTGTAACAGGGGGCTATCCCACTCTGTACTCCAGCAGCTCTCCTCTTCCTCCAGTCTCTCTTCCCCGTGATGATCCTCTGCACAGGTGAGATGAGGCTGCAATGGTGGGCACAGGTGAGGCTGCATCGATGGGCACTGGTGAGGCTGCATCGATGGGCATTGATAAAGTTGTTAATATTTATTTTTGTAACTTTATTATGCATAAAACATTTAGGTGTCATTTCATGAGATATTTTATGAGGGCGTGTTTAGGGGCGAAATTAGGGGCAGTGCAGGGTAGGGATTGGGTGGGGTAACTGGTGGTGAGTAACCCTTAAGACCTGGCTAGTAGCTCAGGACTTGAAATTTTGAGCCCTGCCTTATGGGACGAGTCAGACTACTACAGGGAAAAATTGTCACTGGAATCCCCAAGAGATTTATGAAGTAATCTTGTGATTAAACCAGTGTTGGATGGAGTTGGTCTTTAGTTCATTTAATATTTAATCCCATTAATCTACCTTGTGCAGTGCCCTCAATATATTAAGGGCCAATACTGTTCAATCTAAGATGTACAAACACTAATCATTTTAAACTTCCAGGTAACACTATTGCAACATTCCACATATCAAGACCACTTTCCCATGACATGCATCTAACCTCTGAGCACATCTTTCCAAACTCCTCCTGGAAGAAGTACTGGCCCAGAAGAAACTGGCGAACCATCGACTCACCGCTGGGAAGGTTTCCATCCTTTGGAACATAAGAGTAGACTATGAATCCCTGGTAATTTAGGCAGAATACATGCATTCCAAATATAAAGCAATACAGAGTTCCTTCAAAAACAGATGTGTGCAAATTCAAGTCCCTCATTAAAAATAAAATGTATGTAGTGATTATACTGTACATATGATAGGAAAATATACTCCTAGAAGAGTGGTTCCCATCATTATCAGCTCCCGCCTCTACAATTCCATAGTTGTAGTAAGTGCAGGTTTTCAATAGCTACATGGAAGAGTCACTCAATGAGTGTTAAAAAAAAAAAAGGGGGGGGGGGAATTGTTATTTGTTCCTCTATACCAGTGTTCTCCAAACTGCAGCCCAGGGGGGCCGGATGCAGCCCTTTGTGTGCTTTTACCTGGCCCTTGGGGCACTTTTTCGACCACAGATACCAGCAATGGGTAATAATTTCCCCCCCCCGACACCAATGATGGGGCACTATTGCTCCCAATGACACCAACAAAGGGGCCCAATGACACCAATGTTGCGGCACAATTCCTTCCAGTGAAACTATGGGACGCTATTCCTCCCAAATTAGCCCACCCACCATAAGATAAGTTATTTCTCCATCTTTCCTGCATGGAAAAGTACTTTATTATAGGTTGGTGCAATTATCAGTGACAATTAGGAAAAAGGTAATAAGTCTTTATTAAAGCTGTCATAAAACACAGGGGCTGACACTCCTGAGTTCCTTAGAAATACTAACTGTCTGGCTTCTTAGCTCTTGACCTGGAGCAAGAGTGCGAGTGAGTAACTCAGAAAACACCAATGCCAGGGGGTTAATATGACATTTTTCAAAAGGGCATTAGCCCTTTTTTCATGACAGGTTTCCTTTAACTGATTAACTTCATTTAGAAAACAGATTTCTCTGGATTAATTTCACCTTTCTCAAAATATGGCAAAAGTGAATAAAAACAAACAATTCCCAAGATCACCTTAATAAGGAGGCAACGTTCTCAGAATTTATTTTAAATAAATACAATTGTGACAAATATATTTAACCTTTAATAAATAGTATTGACCTATTCATGGAGAAACCGCACATAGTGGTACCAAGAGTAAAACTAAACAAGCTACCAATTAATAGGAAGTACTGATATTAATTTAGGACATTCAACAATAATAGTAACATTTAGTGACAGAGCGGTTCTAGGTGGTCAACTGCACAGATTAAAAGTTATATGATCTTAGAAAAGCTTGTGTTCCACATTTACAGGCCTGTTTGTTGTTTATGAATGTTTACAAGCTTTTCCATATATGTATGTATAGAATAGGTATTCTGGAATATGAAAAAAAAGGGATGAAACAAGCCATGATTTTACCATCTCCACCCATGTGCCACCAACAGGAATGAACTGACCACGCTTGACATACTCCTTAATCTGCGAGTATAACCCAGGATAATGCGATTTCACCCATTGCAGCTGCTGGGCCTGTGAAATTGGAAAAAATATTATTAAAAGGTCACTGTTTAGGGTGGATACATTTCACTGCACATTACACTTCTTTATTATGCTTTCTGGAATTTTATGTATTCTAGAAAGTGCTATGACTTTTACTGACCAAGTACAACCCATTCATGAAAGCAGTATTCTCTGACCGCAATGGCCACCTTCTAAGTTATCATTTTACCTTCCATCATCACAAAGGCTCAGTGTAATGGATCTTACTAATAAGATTTTGATGTGGATTCTGTGGTTTCCTGAGGATTCCTCACAGTCCTCCACAGGCGGTTGGCAGATCCTTGTCTTATTGGGGAATTAGCTTTTAGCATTTGCAAACATAGCAATGATTTATAAAACCTCTATACACCGATCAGCCATACCTTTATAACCACTGAAAGGTTATGTAATTGACATTGATTATCTCATTACAATGGCATCTGAAAGTCGGTGGGATATATTATGCAGCAATTAAACATGCTGTCCCTGAAGCTGAGGTGTTGAAACCAGAAAACAAAATGGGCATCGCATTTTGAGGTGTATGGGGCAGCGTAGCTGCAATCCAGTCAGGGTGCCCATGCTGACCCATGACCATAGCCAAAAGTGCCTATGAGCATCAGATCTGGACCACGGAGCAATGGAAGAAGGTGGCCTGGTCTGATGAATCATGTTTGCTTTTACATCATGCGGATGGCTGGATAAATATGCCTCTTAAATGTGGAAGGCATGGCACCAGTATGCAGTATGGGGAGAAGCCAAGCTCGCAGAGGCAGTGTGATGCTTTGGGAAATGTTGGGGAAATGTTCTGCTGGGTAACCTTGGCTCCTGCCATTCATGTGGATAATACTAGACACATACCACCTACCTAAACATTGTTGCTGACCAACTACACCCCTTCATTGAAGCAATATTCCCTGATGGCAGTGGCCTCTTTCAGCAGAATCACTTCCCTTCTGCCACACTGCAAAAATGGTTCAAGAATGGTTTGAGGAAAGCAACGATACGCTTGAGGTTTAGACTTGGTCTCCAAATTCTCCATATATAAATTCTATTGAGCATCTGTGAGAAGTGCTAGAAAAACACGTTCAATCTAAGAAGGCTCCACCTCACATCCAAGGCTTCATTCACATGAGGAGATTTGATCTGTGCCCTGTGCAGGGCCATTTCTACCCGCATGGGGATGCATATGTGTATTGGGATGCAGCAGCTGCACAGACACAGCTGCTGCTCCAAATATGACATCTGCATGGGTGTGGATGCATGTCCCCAAAACTCACCCCGGGTGCGTTTAGGGCCATGCACCTGCACAGATGTCACATTGTGTGCAGTGCCTGTGTCCGTGCAGCTGCTGCTTTCCAATAGACAGCAATGAGACTGCCAAAGTGGGGATGAACGGAAAATCTGTGCATCCCTATGCCAGTAAAGCACAATCCTGCATGGGGCATGCATCAAATTTACCTGTGTGAGCAAGGCCTTACAAGACTTTAGATATCTGTTACTGACGACTTGGTGCCAGATACCACAGCAAGCCTTCAAAGGTCTAGTGGTAACCATTCCTCGCTAGGTCAGGGCTGTTTTGGTCGCAAAAGTGGCTGTTTTGACAGCAAAAGGGGGAACCTAGTTAATATTAGGTGGGTGGTCATAAAGTTATGGCTGATCGAGACTTTGTCTATGGAATACAGTGAGGGGAAAAAAGTATTTGATCCTCTGCTGATTTTGCATGTTTGCCCACGGACAAAGAAATGATCAGTCTATAATTTTCATGGTAGGGTTATTTTAACAGTGAGAGACAGAACAACAACAAAATGATCCAGAAAAACCCATTTTAAAAAAGTTATAAATTATTTTGCACTTTAATGCACAGCGTAGTGCGTTACCAATTGGTTTGTTGGTGACCATGGTCCTAGCTGCCTTGAGATCATTGACAAGATCCTCCCGTGTAGTTCTGGGCTGATTCCTCACCGTTCTCATGATCACTGAAACTCCATGAGGTGAGATCTTGCATGGAGCCCCCAGAGGGAGATTGGCAGTTATTTTGTGTTTCTTCTATCTGTGAATAATCCCACCAACTGTTGTCACCCTCTAACCAAGCTGCTTGGTGATGGTCTTGTAGCCCATTCCAGCCTTGTGTAGGTCTACAATCTTGTCCCTGACATCCTTGGACAGCTCTATGGTCTTGGTCATGGTGGAGAGATTGGAATCTGATTGATTGCTTCTGTGGACAGGTGTCTTTTATACACAGGTAACTAGCTGAGATTAGGAGCACGCCCTTTAAGAGAGTGCTCATTACCTGTACAGAAGACACCTGGGAGCCAGAAATCTTGTTTATTGATAGGGGGATCAAATATTTATTTCACCCATTAAAATGCAAATCAATTTATAACTTTTTTGAAATGCATTTTTCTGGATTTTTGTTGTTATTCTGTCTCTCACTGTTAAAATAAACCTACCATTAAAATTACAGACTAAGAAATTTTTTGTCAGTAGGTGAACATACAAAATCAGCAGGGGATCAAATACTTTTTTCCCCTCACTGTACATAGTAAGCAAAGTATCCCATCGCTGAGACTTTCATTACCAGCATGTATAGTTATATGATTACTATACTGTGCAGATTATATATACAGTAAACTATTAAACTATTGTTAGTTTAAATTCACAAGTAAATGGAGTGCTGTACAAAGGCTTTTTAGAACCAATGGTTTTAGTACAAAATTATACATAAACAATGATTTTATGAAGTTCATGTGCCTCTTTTTGACTAGCACCTTTAGGGTTCATAATCATGGACTAAAACAAGTATTTATAATGCCTAGCAGAAATCTCCCTGCGCTTTCCCCCCACCCGTGGACCTGCATACAGCCTGCTATACAAGCGAATGGCTGCACTCTTGTAATAGCTGAGGCTTCTTTGAAAGTTTCCTGTTCGGAAAAATGTTTGACATACATGCTTAGGGAAAGGCCAATGCAAAAAAAGCATCAGAATTTACAAGAGTACAGCGGCGTAGAGCTTTTGACCTATACAGCAGGCTGCATGCGAAATGTGTGGATCACCGAATGCCGGGAGAATTATGCTAGGCATTAAAAATGCCTATTTTACTTTGCGTGCATGAAGCCTCAGGCTTCACACTGCCATAAATAGGGATCCAACTTGTCAGTCCCCAAGGCGCACGAAACGTGAAATCCCATGTTAGTCAATGAGAGCGTCACTAAAACTAACGGCGCTTGACCGTCATTTTAGAGGTGCTTTTCGGCCACTAGAGGGGCGCATTTACCCCCCCCCGCTAGGGGCCGAATAAAGGGTTAAAAGCACTGCTGCCGAGGCACTTTGGTGGCGCTGCCCATTGATTTCAATGGGCAGGGGCGCTTTAGGAGCGGTGTATACACCTCAAAAGAAGCTGCTTGCAGGACTTTTTTTGACGTCCTGCCAGCACAGCGCCCCGATGTGAAAGCACTAGGGGCTTTCACACTGGGATTGCAGATGAGGCATTTTTCAGTTAGTCTTAATTAGCACTAATGATGTTGTTCCGACTTTAAAAAAAGGTTCCTCTACTTCAGGGTGACTTTTATCTGACTTGTGCCCATAGACTACAATGGAAGTCACCTCCAAGTCAGATCCTCATCTATATTGATGTGATTTGGATCCGACATTACAGGAAGATTACTCAGGTATTCCCGAAAAGTAGCTTCTAAAGTAGCATCAAGTCACATCAAAGTAGTACTCAAGTCTCCTGGCAAAGTTGCACCATGGGTCTCGGCAGTGTGAGCCGAGCCTAAGCCCAGGTTCACACTGAGCTGCGGGAACTCGCACGATTTCACTCCCGCATGTCAGTCCCGATTTTGGCTGCGAATTTGCAGACATCTGTACGGGTTTCTGCACAGATGTCAATGCAACAAATGCGGCGTCGCACCAATTAGAACGGTGCCATTGCCGGCAATTGCTGCCGATTTGACATGCGATTTGACATGTTAAGTCGCACCAATGTGAACCAGGGCTTAAAGTTGAATTATACTTTTTTTTTTACTTTCCTGTCAGTACAATTCAACGACATAAAAAAACTGTTCATGTTGATAGGCAATATTTGGAGGAGCGGGTGTACAAAAGGAGTCTGAATGATGGATTAGATCAGTGATAACAGCTGAACAGATGTCTGGTGAATATGATGTATAAAACCAAGAGAGATTTACCTGAGAGCATGTAAAAGTAAAGTCTGGATTGGATGCCATCAGCTGTATTGCGGTTACCCAGCTGCGAGCACATTTTCTTATGGTTTCTTTATATGGCCACAGCCATGCTGTAACAGAATTTCAGAAAAAGATGTATATATTCCACAGAACAGCTCACAACAAAATTTTCAAGCAGTGTGTATAAGACGGCAATGATGGTCCTGCTTTATAGGAACGAGTAACACAATTCCTGCCTGCAAAGTATAGAAAAGATTATAGATATGTGTGGTTGATTTACTAAAACTGGAGAGCGCACAATCTGGTGCAGCTGTGTATGGTAGCCAATCAGCTTCTAACTTCAGCTTGTTTAATTAGGCACCTTTCACACTAGGGCGGGGTCGGCGGTAAAACAGCAATATTTTTAGTGCCGCTTTACCATCATTTTAGCGGCGGTATTCGGCCGATATCGGGCGGTTTTACCCCCCGCTAGCGGCCAAGAAAGGGTTAAATCCACCACAAAGCGCTGCTGCAGCAGGGCTATGCCGGCGGTATAGCTGCACTGCCCCACCGATTTCAATGGGCAGGCGCGGTGTATACACCATGCCTTCACCGCTCCAAAGATGCTGCTAGCAGGACTTTTTTTTACAGTCCTGCCAGCGCACCGCTCCAGTGTGAAAGCCCTCGGGTCTTTCACATTGGAGACACAGCAGCGGCTCTTTCAGGGCGTTCTGCAGGCGTTATTTTTAGCACTGTAGCGCCTGGAAAGCGCCCCAGTGTGAAAGGGGTCTTAAGCTTTGACAAACCTGGAAGCCGATTGGTTTCTATGCAGAGCTACACAAGATTTTACACTCCCCAGGTTTAGTAAATCAAGCCCATAGAGCAGGGATATGCAATTAGTGGACCTCCAGCTGTTGCAGAACTACAACTCCCATGAGGCATAGCAAGACTCTGACATCCGTAAGCATGACACCCAGAGGCAGAGGCATGATGGGACTTGTAGTTTTGCAACAGCTGGAGGTCAGCTAATTGCATATCCCTGCCATAGAGTCTTTGGATATATTTGGAGCAACCACTTATTTTCATCCTTCAATGAAGGAAATATAAAGATCTGCAGCAATGTAAGTCAATGTTATGAGAACAGAAATCACCTAAAGAATCAGATATTTTAACAAATCATACAAAGTGCTAAAACCAATAAGAACTACATTACCAAACTAGGCAAATCTGACTACTAGATGAATCTGCATATGGCTGCACAGCTGTCACTTTTTCGGTGGATACCAATTCTTTTTTCCCCCCTCTCCCTGCATTTTACATCACATTCAGGATGATACATTCATATTGGAACATCTGTTCTTTTGCACATTAGGCCCATATTGGGGTTTGCTATTAATTCGCCCCATATGGCTCAGCTTTTAATCCAGTGAGTTCTTTGTATGATAAGATATTTAATAAGGTCTTCACCAATTCTCCAAATACTGACTTATCTCTTAAGAAGCAAGCCATAGTACAATTACTTCATATGGGGGTCAATACACTAATAGATAAATACCCCATACATTTTTGAGTTAAAATAACACATGCTGTATTTATCACAAAAAAAAAAAAGAAGTGTTATTTACCGAATGCCTTAAATATTTATGTTTTGCGACACATTTGCCACCTTTCATGGGGGAGCGGGTACCTGGTTTTGACAGGCACCCGCTCCCACTTCCAGCTCCCCGCAGTAGGGAACCGGCTGTGAAGCCTAGAACTTAGCGGCAGCACCTGAAAGCCAATTGAAAAATCAGCTCCGGTGGATTCCTGGACAGGTAAGTGTCCTAATATTAATTAATATCCCAATATTAAAAGTCAGCAACTACATTTGTAGCTGCTGACTTTTAATTTTTTCTAAAGGAGCCTGGAGCTCCACTTTAAATTTTGCTTTACTTTTGGCCTTGTTTAATCATTTTTATTTTGCTTGCCAAGAACTCCTCCAGTGAGAGTGGGGGAGGGGGGGCGAAGGGAAAGGAAAGACAGATTCTGGTGGTAGGGGACACGATTCTTAGAAGGACAGAGAGGTCAATCTGTAACAAAGACCTGAAGCGCCAAACTGTATGTTGTCTACCGGGCGCTCGGGTTCGGCACATCACGGATCTTGTGGACAGATTACTGGGAGGGGCTGGGGAAGACCCGGTTGTCATGGTGCACGTTGGCACCAATGACAAAGTCAGAGGCAGATGGAGTGTCCCAAAGAACAATTTTAGGGACTTGGGAGCTAAATTGTGGAAAAAGGACCTCGGAGGTAGTATTCTCAGGAATACTACCGGTACCTTGAGCCACACCAGAAAGGCAGAGGGAGATTAGGGAAGTAAACAAGTGGCTGAGGAGCTGGTGTAGTAAGGAGGGTTTTGGGTTCCTGGAGGACTGGGCCGACTTATCAGTGCGGACAATACTAAGCTAAGCAGGGCAATAACTTCTCCGCAGGACGTGGAAACCTTGCAAAAAGATCTGAACAAATTAATGGGGTGGGGGGGCAACTACATGGCAAATGAGGTTTAATGTAGAAAAATGTAAAATAATGCATTTGGGTGGCAAAAATATGAATGCAATCTATACACTGGGGGGGAGAACCTCTGGGGGAATCTAGGATGGAAAAAGGACCTGGGGGTCCTAGTAGATGATAGGCTCAGCAATGGCATGCAATGCCAAGCTTCTGCTAACAAAGCAAACAGAATATTGGCATGCATTAAAAAGGGGATCAACTCCAGGGATAAAGGAATGGTGAACCCGCGCAGTGGAAATAGAGGTCTAATTGGTGAGATTTATGGAACTGCTGCCGCCCAACAAGCAGTCACCATAAATGGGGACGGCTGAGTAGATTAGTGTGATAGAAGGGTCTGGCGCTGTTCTTTTAATTGAATAATACCCTACCTGCGTATAGGTTTCTAAAACAAGGCATATAAATATAAAACATATAAATATAAATTCCTAAGTGTAAACAAAAACGTGCAGATATCAGATAGTGATATACTTAAAATATTGGTAAATATTGTATAATTATAAATGATACGCAAGCTGTAAATATATAAAAAATATTGATGATGTCAAATCCCATGCATGGTGTTGCTGGTTAGTATTCCAAATGACGTTAAGTGTGGGGGGAGGGGGAAAGGGAGAGGTGTGGGAGATCTACTCCTGGTTGAGGAACTGAAAAGTGTTAGATTCACTCCTAATAAAGTGCAAACGTGCTGGTGAAGTTCAAAAGGAAGTCCTTATTGTGTAATACACTTGTTGTCAAATTCATTTAAACTCTTAGTGCTATAGTATCTTGGCATATATCTTGTGCAGTATCTTGGTGCATGTGATGTTGTGGTTTTGATCCTTCAAAAGTTTTAAAATCCTTGCTCTGAAAGTGCAGCCACTCACCGGATCATTTCACCCCTGCAGGGGTATCAGGCAGTTACAGTTTTGCGCCACTGTACGGCGATCACTGGCGGGCTCGGGATCGTGGTGTATCATATGTAAAGAGAGAAGGAGTGCCCATAGCGTAAAATCGTTTTTAAAAGGATTTATTAAACAAATGGAGAGGTACTCACAATTTCACAGTGTAAATCAAGCGAAGTAGTAAAAAAGTCACAGTTAGCCTTCAGCGCTGGTAAAGTAGGTAATGTTGGGAAGCACAGATTAGGCCACGCCCTACGCGTTTCGTCGTTAGGACGTCTACGGGAGCGTGAACTCCAGGGATAAAACGATAATTCTTCCGCTCTACAAGACTCTGGTCCGGCCGCACCTGGAGTACGCTGTCCAGTTCTGGGCACCAGTCCTCAGAAAGGATGTACTGGAAATGGAGCGAGTACAAAGAAGGGCAACAAAGCTAATAAAGGAGCTAGCTGCCATAACCACAATATCCTCTTCTTCAGCGGGTGGTCGGCTTCAAGATAAAAGTGGTCTCTGTGGCGGATTTGCAAGATCACTTTTATCAGTGGTGGGAGAGGGCCCCCCCCCCGCCGCGCTCCGGTGCCCTCCAGAACTTACCGGAGCCGCCGGCAGCCGCGTAGGCGATCGGATCCTTTCCCTAGCTTGACATGGAGATGAGTGAGGGTAAGATGGCCCCCACCCATCTCCATATCATTGCAGGGGGCAGGCGATGTCAAAACATCACTTCCGCTCATAGCTCTTAAAAGGGCGATTTTTCTTTTTTGTATTTTTTAAAATGACAACATTTTTTTTTGTTTTCTTATTGCATTTTAGTGTAAATATGAGATGTGAGGTCTTTTTGACCCCAGATCTCATATTTAGGAGGTCCTATCATGCTTGTTTTCCTTTTACAATAAAAAAAAGGTAAAATAAATAAAAAAAAAAAAAAATTTTTTAAACGCGCCCCATCAAAACGAGCTCGCGTGCAGAAGCGAACGCATACGTGAGTAGCGCCTGCATATGAAAACGGTGTTCAAAAAACACATGTGAGGTATCGTTGGGATCGGTAGAGTGAGAGCAATAATTCTAGCCCTAGACCTCCTCTAACTCAAAACATGCAACCTGTAGAATTTTTTAAACTTCACCTATGGAGATTTTTAAGGGTAAAAGTTTGTCGCCATTCCACGAGCGGGTGCAATTTTGAAGTGTGACATGTTGGGTATCAATTTACTCGGCGTAACATTATATTTCACCAAAAAAAATTGGGCTAACTTTACTGTTGTCCTATTTTTTCATTTAAAAAAAACTGTATTTTTTTTCCAAAAAAAGTGCGCTTGTAAGACTGCTGCACAAATACGGTGTGACAGAAAGTATTGCAATGACCGCCATTTTATTCTCTAGGGTGTTAGAAAAAAAATGTATAATGTTTGGGGGTTCCGAGTAATTGTCTAGCAAAAAAACGTTTTAAACTTGTAAACAACAAATCTCAGAAAGCGTTTCGGTCCTTAAATGGTTAACCTTAAACTGCGTAGAGGGTTCTTTACTGTAAGAGCGGCAAGGATGAGGAATTCCCTTCCACAGGCGGTGGTCTCAGCAGGGAGCATTGATAGTTTCAAAAAACTATTAGATAAGCACCTGAATGACCGAAACATACAGGGATATGTAATGTAATACTGACACATAATCACACACATAGGTTGGACGTGATGGTCTTTTTTCAACCTCACCTACTATGTAACAAGGCATCAGAGGAAAAAATGAATGCACACTGAAATACGAAAAACTTTCATTCACAGAACCATCTCCTTCTGGTGAAATGTTACAATTTATTTTCATTTCTGAGCTCGGAGCAGAACATTTCCACATTGATACATTGTATACTGTACATTAAGCCTCGGTTCACACCAGAGGCGGCACGACTTGCAGGTTGCCGCACCGAGGCGACCTGCACACGACTGCACGGGCGACTTGCAAAACGACTTCTGTATAGAAGTCTATGCAAGTCGCCCCCGAAGTAGTACAGGAACCTTTTTCTAAGACGGAGCGACTTGCGTCGCTCCCCTTAGAACGGTTCCATAGCACAGAACGGGGGGCGTCTAGTCGCCTGACAAGTCGTCCCAGTGTGAACCGGGGCTTACCGGCCAGTGCAGAGTTCCCCTCATTGGTATTTTGTACTTCGCTAAATCACCTACTGCCTACAGGCAGGCGATAAATACTGAATGTTTGTGTTTTTTAGTGAATTTAATGATTTATCTTTTGTTTTTTTCTGCAATATTTATCTCACATTGGATATTTTACTTTAATGAATTTACTCTCTTTTTATCTCATGCGATATTTCCAAAATAAGGGTCATGTTACCTTCATATCATAGAGCTGCACAATTAATCGTCAAGAATCGTTATCGTGATTAATCGTCAAGAATGGTTATTGCAATCTTGACTAAAGTGTTTCACAGCCCTCAAAAGAAAGGAAGAGAAAAACCGGGCAGAAACAAAACATTCTTTATCAGTTGAACTTATATGTAAGTATAAACATTGTAACAGTTTGTCAATGGAATAGACTTCCTGTGTAAGTGAAAAAAGTTTAACCACTAAGAGCCCTTCCACTATTTATAGCGGCGTTTTACAGTCGGATTTGCGGCGCATTTCGGCCGCTAGCGGGGAGCTTTTACCCCCCGCTAGCGGCCGAGAAAGGGTTAAAACCGCCCGCAATGGTATCCCAGCGCTGCCCCATTGATTTCAATGGGGAGCAGCGGTGAAGGAGCAGTAAACACACCGCTCCAAGGAAGCTGCTGGCAGGACTTTTTTTCCCGTCCTGCCAGCGCAGCGCTCCGGTGTGAAAGCCCTCGGGCTTTCACACTGGAGACAATGCTGTAGCTGTTTGAGGGCGGATTGCAGGCGCTATTTTTAACGCTATAGCGCCTGCAAAACGCCCTCGGTGTGAAAGGGGTCTTAAACACTAAACCTTTTTCTGATATTTGTTGGTTTCAAGTTAAAATCATTTTTTTTTTTTTTTGCTAGAAAATTACTTAGAACCCCTAAACATATATATTTTTTTAGTAGACACCATAGAGAATAAAATGGTGGTTGTTGCAATATTTTATGTCACACTGTATTTACACAGCGGTCTTTCAAATGCAATTTTAAAACATGAATTAAAGAAAAAAAAAAAATATATAACCAGTAAAGTTAGCCCTTTTTTTTTTTTTTTTGTATAATGTGAAAGAGAATCGTGATCTTTTTATTCTAAGCAAAAAAATCATGATTCTTATTTTGGCCAGAATCGTGCAGCTCTATCAAATCGTATGCAGTTAGTGAATTGACCTCATGGTGTTTTAAACGAGCATCAAGGCCATAACATCTACTTTCTCAGGTCGGCCCCAGAAAACGAAAGTCCAGGTTGTTCTACTATGTGGACTGTGTCCAAAGCTGCTATGGCCACACGGGGGGTCCTCACCTTCCTCTTTTTTCCCGCCATACCAGCCACAAAGTTAGATGGGTGGCCTCAAGAGCCAACAGAAAAGTGCAGAAGGGGAAGAAAACAACTAGGCCAGGAAAACTTGAAGCTGGTTTAATAAAGCAAGTTGTATTGTTTCAGGATTCTGAGTCCAGTGCACAGGTATAGGCACTAGCAGGTGCCTGTATCATCATCCCATTGCTGGTTCAGTATGACACTAGAGCCCACAGGTTTGATTTAAAATCATGTTGTCTACCATTCTCCATAGTAAAAAATAAAAATACACAATACATAATGCCAACTCTGCAAGTTTCGATACTACCTCAGCTTTCCCACTACATGATTCTATAGAGTAAACATTATTTCAAAGTGCAATCTATATCCTATAACCAATAAAATACATTAAAATCATATAAATATATAGAATCTGCAGTAAATATTAGGTAAGAACAAATCACTAAAAATAAAAAATAAAGTGTTCCATACAATGTCCAATATAAAAACGTGTAAGAAAAAAAATCCAGTGCAAAAAGGAAATAAAATGAGAAATAAAATATATCCAATATAGAGCAAAACAATCCCATGCAGGAAAAAAATGTGTCAAAGAACAATTAACAATTCAATTCTTTCTCCCTTTTTCCACCAAATCAGTGCTCTCCACCACCAAATAAAAAGCACTCACAATTATTTGTGCCTCCACTGACACTAGTATTACAGATACAATCATGTAGCCAAGCCGACTCCAGGTCACGAGTGTGGACTTGGCATGGGTGGTGACGTTACATCAAAATACGATAGCAACTGCACTTTAGATTATTTATTAGAGAGACCGTGGCGCAGTTCTGATAACTTTTTCTCATCGGTTCAAGATGGTTTTGAAGCGGTGTAGATCCTAGTCTACTTGCTTACTATTCTGACAAAGATTTCACCTCTTGAATTTCACGATCTACAACAACCCTTTTCTTCTATATTTATTGGAAAAAAGGAGACTGATCATTTCTGACCTCCCCTAATTCCTCAGCATTGCTGCAACTAGGATTTATAATTCATAAAAAGTATTCCAACTTAGAAAAAATGTCTGCAGGGAAAGAGTTTTCACGATAAAACCCTTTAAACAATATCCATTAGCTGGTGGAGGAGCTATAACAATGGATTCCAAAGTTTTATGATGATCAGCATAATATGATGAGAGACTCGATGGACTCATTCATAGAAATATACTTGTTATAACCAGGCCTGTAATATAATAATATTTACCCGAGTCGATGTGGCAGTGTCCCATGGCGTGAATCATGTGCTGACTGTCTCCATTCTTTTGGCTGAAAAATGTGGAAGCCAACTTGGCAACAGCAGGAAAGGTACCGGGGTCATTTACATCACACAGGTTCACCATTTGGTTGGCCACATAGAGAGCTTGATAGCTTCTTTGGTTATCTTCACCAATCAACTAGGAAAAATGCATCAGGAAAAAATTCATGTTATGCTTGAACTTTACATAAATATAAGGTCACATATTACAGTTGGTAATTATCAAAATAAAGAGGTAAAGGAAGTAATCTAAGTATGGTTTGAAGTGGTTCCAAAAGTTAGAAGTTTGATGCATTGTATGCATTAAGATAAAAAATCTTGTGTGTGCAGCAGCCCCCCTAATACTTACCTGAGGTCCATCTAGATCCAGCGATGTTGCACCAGAGACTCGGCTGTCCGGTCACCCCTCCTCATTGGCAGTGAGCCAATGAGAGAAAGGGGGCGGGGCACAGAGACACAGGGAGCTGTGACTCGGCTTGGGTGCCCACATAACAAGCTGCTTGCTGTGAGGGCACTCAACAGGAAGGGAGGGGCCAGGAGCACTGAAGAGGGACCCAAGAATAGGAGGATCTGGGCTGCTCTGTGCAAAACCATTACACAGAGCAGGTAAGCATACCATGTTTGTTATTTTTAACAAATAAAAAAAAACGAGATTTTAGCATCACTTTAAATAATGATCAGTAGGCACACATATTTAATGGAATGAGTAAGAGGTTGAAGGTAATGGCAAATCATCACAAATGACACAGTGGTTGTAAAGAATGAAGGTTTTTTTTACCTTAAAAAGGTGCTGTAACCCTAAAAGAAAAAAAAAAAAAAATCCTGCACCTGTCCCTTAACCACTTCCATACCGGGCTTTTCCACCCCCTTCCTGCCCAGGCCAATTTTCAGCTTTCAGCGCTGTCACATTTTGAATGAAAATTGTGCAGTCATTCGATGTTGTAACCAAATTAATTTTGATCATTTTTTTCCCCAGAAATAGAGCTTTCTTTTGGTGGCATTTGATCACCTCTGTGGTTTTTATTTTTTGTGCTATGAACAAAAAAAAAAAAAAGAGGGACAATTTTGAAAAAAAAAAAAAAAAAAAAAAAAAAAAAACACAATATGTATTACTTTTTGCTATAATAAATATCCCAATTAAAAAAAAAAAAAAAAAAAAAAATTTTCCTCAGTTTAGGCCGATATGTATTCTTCTATATATTTTTGGTAAAAAACAAAAAACAAAATAGGGGATAGAATTATGCCATTTTTATTATATTTTTCTTTTTACTAGTAATGGCAGCGATCTGCGATTTTTATCGTGACTGCGATATTGCGTGGCCATATCGGACACTTTTGACACTATTTTGGGACCAGTGACATTTATATAGCGATCCATGCTATAAAATGCATTGATTACTGTATAAATGTGACTGGCAGGGAAGGGGTTAACACTAGGTGATCAAAGGGTTAACTGTGTGTCCTAAGGAGTGATTCTAACTGTAGGGGGAGGGGACACACAAGGGGAGGAGACCGATCGGTGTTCTTCTGTAATGGGAACACACGGATTGGTCTCCTCTCACCTGACACACACAGATCCACATCCCTGCTCTGTGACGAGCAATCGCAGCCGCCGGGCATGTGCATCGGGTCCCAAGTGATGCGGCGGGCGCCACAATGCAGGGAATCCCAGGACGTCATATGATGCCCGCCCGGAGGGACGAAGGGTTCCTGTGGACATCATATGACTATACAGTGGTAGAGAAGTGGTTAAAGGCACGAGTTATAGCATACAGGCAGTCCCCAATTTACAAACACAAAAGGGACTGTAGGTTTGTTCTTAAGTGGAATTTGTGTGTAAGTCGGAACTGTGCATTTTTATGTGTAACTTCAGCCTGTGCAGAGATGTGGGATGTTCCGGGAGCTTCTGGGCATGCAGTTATGTTATCTGGGGCTCTTCTGGCCATACAGTACATGTAGTACTGCAGTGTGGGATGCAAGATAGCTGCTCGGAGGTATCCAGGACCAGTGTAGAGCACAAGCAGCTGGCATTGAGGTCCGTTCGTAAGTAGGAGTCGTTCGTAACTCGGGGACTGCCTGTAGTGCTTTTGTCTTGTCAATTGTCCCTTTCTATCTTCCACAGTACCTGGCTGATCCTGCCTGGTCTTGTCTTCCCCTCTGTGAGCTGACCACGATTATCATGGCTGCTGAACCATGAAACCATGAGGTCAGTTTACATGCCTCTGTTACTCAAGCTCTCTCCTGCGCTTCTCTGCATCTCCCCCTCCCCTTCTTCCTGTCTCTTCCATAGTCTGCAGTCTGTGTGTCTGTCTTCTCCCCGCCCACAACATTTTATTAAGTAATAAAAGTACAGTTTGAAATACATATGTATGTGTTGTGCAACAATGAAATTATACCTGAGGTGTTCCTGTCCTGCTTTAGTTTGATTTAATTTTTTTTTTTTTTAACCACTTCCCACCCGGCCTATAGCAGAATGAAAGCCAGGCGGTGGTTCTGTTATCCTCTCAGGTAGACAAGCTGGAGCGCAGCGCGGCGAACACTGGTGTGGTGCATCAGTCAACTCCGAGCTAGGTAAAGAGCCTCTGACGGAGGCTCTTTACCACGTGATCAGCTGTGTCCAATCACAGCTTATCACTGTGTAAACATTAAAAGCCGTGTATCGGCTTTTCCTCTATCGCGTCATACAGACGCGAGTAGAGAAGAGATGATCGGCTGCTCTCCTGACGGGGGGGGGTCTGCACTGATTGATTGCCCACCCAGGACCATCAGGGATGCCCACCAGGGATGCCACCCATGACCACCAGGGATGCCAATCAGTGCTTATCAGTAATGCCTGCCAGTGCCATCTATCAGTGTCCATCAGTGCCACCCATCTGTGCCACCTATCAGTGCTGCATATTAGTGCCCATCATCAGTGCCGCCTTATCAATGCAGCCTCATCAGTGCCTATCCGTGAAGGAGAAAATTTACTTATTAACAAAACTTTATAACAGAAACAAAGTAAAACTTTTTTTTTTCAACTTTTTTGGTCTTTTTTTTATTTGTAAAATAAAAAACCCAGTGGTGATCAAATACCACCAAAAGAAAGCTCTATTTGTGGGAACAAAATAATAAAACATTTTTTTTGGGTACAGTGTTGCATGATCGCGCAATTGTCATTTAAAAAGTGACAGCGCTGAAAATTGGCTTGGGCAGGAACGGGGGGAAAGTGCCCGGTATTGAAGTGGTTACCGGTGACCGGCATGGTGCCAATGAGCACAGATTCCTCTTCTGACGTATTCTCCATACGTCAGATGGGAATCTCAGCTCCTCCAACTTGGCTCCTTTAAATCGGAAGGAAGAGCGGAGGGCAGACACGCAACTGCATATCAGTGGGCTGAAAAAAGGGATTTGCCATTATAATAAAAAAAAAACAAGACGTCATCGGTGCATGCGCTCTGAAAAAAACGGCTCGACGGTGCCGTTTTATCAGGGCTCGTGCTGTGACTGGCGGGAGTGACGTCATCGCGGCTCTAGTCAATCACAGCGCCGGAGCCCGCAAACCAGAGTAACTCCAGTGAAAGATGTCGGCCGCGGGAGCGGAGTGTGGGCGGCACTGCAGGGCATCGTTTTAAGGTAAGTATTTCATAATGAGCTAGTATGCGTCCGCCTCACTGGACTCAGTGTCAGCCATTGGGTCCCACTGCAGTCAATCACATCCAGTAACAAGGGAGCAGAGGCGGGGCCAAGCCACATGTGAGACTCTCCCCTACCTCTCATAATGCAGAGATGAGTGTCTGAGCAGCCAATTGGCAGGGCCCAGCACTGTTATATGGGGACAGCAAGAGAGTCCACAGCCTGTTCTGTATTTGGAGATTACACAGGGCTTCTTTTCTTTAGTAGGCAGACAGAGTGGGGGAGATATGAGAGGAAGGCATGTATTAGGAATGTGTATGGGTGTGTAAACCTGTTGCTTTGCCGGCATGCTAAAGCCGAGTAAACCACTCACTGCTGTGATTATAAACATATATTTATTTATTTACAATTTCCATCTTATATTTCCTATAGAATTGAAAAAAACGTCCAGCAGACTTTACTTACCCTGGCCATATCATAGAGAATTTCAAAATCCAGAAGCAGTTCTTCTACATTGCGGTTGTAAACAGCAAGTTCAGCTTTCTGTAGAGTAAATGTCTTGTTTGGATCAACCGGTCCAATCACTACTCCCTGACCAGCTCCACATAGACCATTGCAAGCCATCTCAATGTAGAGGGTCATGCTGATAACATAAGAAGAAAGCTCAAAAATGAGAAAAAAAAAAAAAACTCTCACAATATTATATGACAGATGATAAAGATCTAAGGAACAGATGGGCCTTCAGGTTAAAGTGATAGTACTAAAAAGATGCTGTTAGCCCACAGCCACCAATCAGATTCAAGATGGATACACACTATACAACTTTCTGTAGATCTTTTCCGTTAGATTTACCAAAACCATATAATATGAGGTCAAAACTTAAGATTTTCAATTTGTATGCAATCAGGCAAGCCCTTGCACTACATGGTTTTGGTAAATATAAAGGAAATCAGACAAAGTTTGTGTGTATGTGTGTGTATGGGGTTTATGTGTCGATATCCACAGCCGATTTGAATTTGATTGCTGGCTCTGGGAAAATAACTATAGTTGTTTGTACCAACACTTTGATAAATGACAGCCATGGGAAAGTATTTAAACAAAATTGATAAATATAACATGGCAGCAGTGTCATAAAATAAAGTATATATAATAAAGTGCAGAGCATGAAAAGTGATGATCAATTTATTGATTAAAATTGCACTTTCGAAAATGCAGAGGATAAAACAGCTCTGTGTACAAACAAGCTCTATGATGCCCACATCAAAGATGGCGGACACTCATCACACATATGTGGGGATGGACGTACGTCCTGGCTCCACCCGACGCATTTCATCAGGTGTGAAGTCATTAGGGGATTAGGACGTACAGCCTTCACCACGCTCTTAAATACAGAAACCGTAAGATAAAGTATCAGCAGTCATAAAAACAGTAATGGAAAAGCTAAGTAGAGAGCATGAAGAAGGAAATATCTTGGCCAAATTGAATGTGACGTGAACGCCAAATGATCTATCTCATGCAAACAGATTTGGAAGACTCAATGCCACAAACTGGGGCATGTCAGCGATATGGTATTCACAGGATGGCTTCTAAAGACAATGGGGTTGATTTACTAAAACTAAAAAGAGTGTAAAATCTGGTGCAGCTGTGCATGGTAGCCAATCAGCTTCTAACTTCAGCTTGTTCAATTAAGCTTGGACAATAAAACGTGGAAGCTGATTGGTTTCTATACACAGCTAGACCAGATTTTGCACTCTCCAGTTTTAGGAAATCAACTCCAATGTACTATCTCTCCCTTTTATGCCGGCCATATATGAATGGAAATTTGGCAGATTCAGCACTGACCAGACAAAGCTTGATCAAATTATCGGCACTGTGCTCGTACAGAAGTCAATCTAACGCTCGATCAGAGCTGCATGTTAGATCCTGAACTGCTGATCTGTGTATTCTGATGGTGGAGAAGTCTCCCTGCTGTCAAAATACAATAGTTCAGGGGAAGGAGTGGATAGGGATGTGTGGATTGGGGAATCGGGTCATTTTTTTCTTTTTTCGTTGCACCTGCTGCTTGAATAAAAAAAAAAAACACATCTATGGACTGCATTAGTGTTAATGGACTGCATTAGTGTTACAAAAAAGAATTAGGATAGACTGAGGTAAGCCTAGGCTCTCCAGGATAGCAGAACACTGGAAGTTTCAAGCTTTGGCTTACAGGGCATGCTATGATATATAAACAGCGGAGATACCCAAAGTATAATATTCATTGGTAGGTCTTGAAATCAGAACTGGGGGAACTTGGTGAGGGTTTAAAAATTTATGCAAAACTGCCTTGCAGAAGAATGGGTAGTCATACATACTTCAATTGTTTTTATCCAATCGATGTGCAATTCGTACAAAACAATCAAATCTGCAAACAATCGAATAGCCATAACTTTGCTTTGGATTGATTTAGACTCATTTTCTATCTGGTTCCATCAAAACTGAGTGACTCTTTTTGAGCAGAAAATCGTCATTTGTTTTGCATGAATTAGGCAGCACTGAGAAACTTCGTTGATGATTGTTTTTCAATGATCAGTTTATGAGATTACTTGGTAGAAACAGAGAAGTGATAGATAACTTACGATCATAGGTTACAAAGAAATCTTAACCATCAAAAATCACTGTGTATAGCATATCATTTAAATGGGTTGTTGACTACAGAAGGATTATTCCTATTGGACAAGAACACTTGTGAAAAAAAGTAAACAATTTATCAAAGTGCGTATGGTCACCAAATGCGATACCGAATTTGAGGACTGCCAGTGGCAGGTGCTAGAAGGAATAAATCACTTAAAGGGTTTGTTAACCCACGTCTTACTTTATCTGCTCAGACTTCTAAGGATATGTCCCTCAATGTGTGTGTCGTATAAGAAAAAAAAAAAAAAAAAAAAAGAAGCTGTATATACCTTATTTGTGAGCGCTGATAAGCGGTTATGTCACGTGCTGCCTCTCTCCTCTCCCCGTAGTGGAATGGGAGGGGCCGAAACTCCCCCGCCAACATTAGTCAGCGCTCACAAATAAGGAATATATAGTTTTTTTTTTTTTATACAACACACACACACAGGGGACATATCTTTAGGAGAAAGAACAGATTATTTCAAGCAAGACATGTTATTACAGCACCGGGGGGGGGGGGCGCGCGCATCCTGGCACTGAAGCCGACAGGCAGGGGGTGGGGGACAGGGAAGAGACAGCAGAGCTGCGGATGACGGAGGCAATTAAACTTACCACGGTGTCAGGGCTCAGCAGCCATGATACACCTTGGTCAGTTTACTTAGGGGAGGGCAGAAACTGTCAGGATCAGCTAGGTATTTCAGGTGTTACAGGGGGCAAATGACACAGCACAAGCACCGTGCTGAATAACATGCTTTAAAGGAGAAGGAATCCATTTTTTTTTTGTGTTAACAAATGCTTTAATCTTTAGAGCAGAAGTGTGCGCCAGTGACTAGCTTGCACAGGAAAAATTATTTGAATGGATGTTAAGCTCCCTTTGGAGACTGATGTGTTAGCCATCTTGGAATAGGATTAAAAGAAATGCATGCTACCAATTCACAGGAATGTACGTTGGTGTTTAAGATCATGGTTAGATTTTTGAAGGAATGCAGTAGTTGTGATCTGTGCAGCAATACAGGAGGCTGGACCTTAAATGAGCAGGTGGTTGAAGCCACAGACTGATGGCACCATTTAAGATAGAACACTGTTCTAATTTAATAAACAATACATGGAGCAAAATACAGTAACCCATAGCAACCAGATTTCTAAAGCTAGACTGGTATGATATGGATTTATATTGATTGCCTTGTGTTTCTGCCTTTGTCTCTTGCACTCTTTTATAAGCCCCCTTTCATTTTAATCTTTGCACTATTTGTTTATTGGAGCACAGGCAACATGTTTGCTCAGTGCCAAGTACAAAGTGCAGAAATTCACAGCAATAAACTAGATATATTTTTATTGAAGCCATGATCTTGACCTGCTGCTGTGATTACTGCACTTTGCACCTTGCTCTGCACACTGGATAACAGAATAAGTTCCTAGATAGGAATCTGCAGATGTAGCCAGTGCATTAACTGCAATACTGGATCAGTATGGACATGAGATGCATGTGGAAACTGGTGATACTATAGGGCAGAGGTCTCCAAACTTTTTAGCCCGAGAGCCACATTGTAGATTTTTTAAATATTTGCAGGCCGAAAAAATGTGTTATTTATAAATAAATTCATAAAAATGTAAATGATCTTGTGAGAGCCTTTCCGTATGTCTGTGTCCCCGTCAGAGCCTTTCCGTATGTCTGTGTCCCCGTCAGAGCCTTTCCGTATGTCTGTGTCCCCGTCAGAGCCTTTCCGTATGTCTGTGTCCCCGTCAGAGCCTTTCCGTATGTCTGTGTCCCCATCAGAGCCTTTCCATATGTCTGTGTCCCCGTCAGAGCCTTTCCGTATGTCTGTGTCCCCTACCCCGATTACACCCCCAGATACCCCCCAATCTGATAACACCCCCTCCCCCAGATACCCCCCAGCCTGATCACCACCACCCCAGATACCTCTAGTCTGATCACACCCCCCATATCTCTCCACTCTGATCATCCCCCCTCCCCTCATACCTTTCCCCTAACACACCCCTCCACCATCACACACACACACCTTTGGGTTTTCCAGTCCTGCAGACAGTTCCTCCCAGTCCTGCGGCTCCTCCTCCAGATGATGTCAGTGGAGGAATCTGCAGCACACCAGGGTGGGTTAGCTGTCACTGGGGCAGGCACGACAAGACCTCCTTCCAAATCTCTGGTAGCGATGGCAGCTGCACAGAGCGGGGAGCCTCCTCCACCCAAACCTCCTCCTCTGCTGCCACTCCCCCAGCCTGACTACAGCAAGCACAGCCAGCCCAACCATCCGAGCTGCCCGACAGCAGGGCCCTGCCTCCTCCCTGCAAGCATGGAAAACCGCCCACCGCTCCATCTTCCTCTGCCTCATTGGATCCACTCTGACAGCGACACACATACATCGGTGATAAAGTGTCCTTCGCGCTAAATGGATAATGTGGTATAAAACAGTGATGTTAAAAAATCTATTTGCAGCAAAATCTAAGTGTTCACAATAACACAATGTGATAATAATATAAAAAAAGTGATTTTGCGCAATATTCTAGTGTATATAAAGTGTAATCAATCCTAATGATGTGCGTTTTATCTTTAGTGCACAGCACGCACATAATTAGGATTGATTACACTTTATATACACACTAGAATATTGCGCAAAATCAGTTTTTTTATATTATTGACACACATACATCACCCCGCCTGCCTTCTGCTCTGTCCCTTTGCCTAAAGCGCATGGAGGCAGTCTCTGCAGTCTCTGAATGAGCTTCGGGCTGAATAGAACATCCAAGTGGGCCAGATGTGGCCCACGGGCCGGGGTTTGGAGACCACTGCTATAGGGCAATGATGGCGAACCTTGACACCCAAGATGTTTTGGAACTACATTTTCCATCATGCTCAACTACACTGCAGAGCGCATGAGCATCATGAGAAATGTACTTCCAAAACACCTGGGGTGCCAAGGTTCGCCATAACTGCTATAGGGGATGCTTGGACAGTACAAAAGTTAGTGATAGAAAATAAATGACTGTCTGGCAAACCTGAAATATGTACTGCAGAGTTCTTACCTGTGTGGATCCCCTTCTTTTAAATGTCTGGCCAAAATGTAGCTGTTTTTTTCACCCTCTTTTGTTAAACCCTGCATGAAAAGATCATAATTAGTATTAAAAAAAAAAAAAAATCTAAAGATTTTGCCCTAGATATACTTTCAAGGCTGCAACTGTGTGGTCTTTTAAAGTACACCTAAAAAGAGAAGAACAGGAAGCCCACATTGCTTATCTCTTCCTGAAAATGCTAGCAGGCTGTAATGTCTGCTTTCACTGCTTCAGAGCCAAATGCCTGATACAAGAATGCAGCTAATGAAACCCAGGGGCCAGTTTGAAAGCAGCATGACAGCCATACAATAACCATTTTCAGGAGAGGGAAGCAAAGGCAGCCTTCACGTTTCCCTTATGAGAAGTGCAATTTAAATTTATGTAAAAGTTTGGTTTTTATTTTTTTAAATAAATAAAAAAATGTTATACTTACCTGCTCTGTGCAATGAGTTTGCATAGTGCAGCGCTGATCCTCCTATCCTGGGGTCCCCCCACCAGCGCTCCTGGCTCTTCCCCCTCGCTGAGTGCTCAATCCCAAGCCGGGCTGCTTGCATCTATTCGGACACAGCCCGGCTCAGCCCCGCCCCTGACAGGTTTTGAATTGACAGCAGCAGGAGCTAATGGCTGCCACTGTTCTCAGCCAAGCCTCTGAGAGCAAGGACCATGGAAAAGAGCAGCTGCAGACAGGCACAGCCCTGCAAATCAGCTTCAGGTGTGTATTTTGGGGGGGGGGGCTGTTCTACCATTAAAGGTTTTTTTTACCTTAATGCACAGAATGCATTAAAGTGGTTGTAAAGGCAAAAGGTTTTTTTATCTTAAAGCGTGAGTCCGGCGCCCAATCTATATTTTTTTTTTTAGGTCATTGAGACACTTTGCTAACCCCAAAATAATACTCACGGTTTGGGTGTAATATTTCCGCCTCTGTTTTCGTACTAAAGAATAACTTAAATGATGCTGGCTGTTTCCATCTTGCTTGTGGGCATGTGAAGCCCACAAGCATTGATTTCCTGGATGCGGTGAATTCTGTTCATTCACAGCTTGTTCTCACGCATGTTTATTGTTTCCGCACTGAATCTTGGGAAGCCTGACACTAAGCTCCCAGGAGACAATGCGGCACCGGGGAAAGGCAATAAACATGCCTACTCCCATGGGAGGAGAGACAGGAAGTGCCACAATAAAGTACAATATAAATGGTAATTACAGCGATTAAAAAGATTTTTAGTGCGGCATTTGAACATCTATGCAATTAACTGAAGGGGGTAAGAATAAGTTAAAAATTTGAGTGGAACCCCGCTTTAATCCACTCTATGCATTAAGCTAAAAAGCCTTCTGTGTGCAGCAGCCTCCCTCAGCCACCCCTAATACTTACCTGAGCCCGCTCTCTATCCAACATTGTTGTAGGAGTGTGTATGTATATAATATATATATATATATATATATATTTTATTTTTTTTTAATTATGACTTGTGTTGGTAAATACTTTTTTCTTTATTTCTCTTCTTATTAAATGCTTCTCAAACAACTTTGGGTAATTATACATAGTTTTGGCTAGTGCTTAAGAAAGTACACTGATATTTAAGGTAGAAGTCAACGCAAATGTTAGCAGCCCTCACCCTTCTAATGAATAATCAGATACTCCCTTTCCACCACCTGCTTCATGAAGGTAAGTCAATTGCAAGGAGCAATACAAACTGTCTGAGACAATTCTTCTATCAGTGACTAACAAATGACAATGGGAAAGGTTGTGGTGAGAGATGACATTCAGAATCTTCACAAAGTATGAGTAGGAAATATGACGTGTGAGGCTGAATTTACAAAGATTTGAAGCTCATTCACACTATTGCCTTGTGGTAACTCACGCTGCATGCGTTTGTGTAATGCAGTGCCATTTATTCTAAATGTGTTGTACTGCCACAGATGGTAACATGCACCTTTTTTTAGTGCATTAGGCACATGAACATGTGTAATAATGCACCGCAATGGTGTGAATAGGCCCTAAGGATGAGAAGCTTTATTTACTGCCATGAGACTTTATTTTTTTTAGAAAATATAGATATTTATCCTGGTGTGTTGGCTTTGTAAATTGGGCCCATTGTGTATTAGCTCCACATTAATTCTGGTCATTTAATGTAGCAAAAGGGCATCATGACACATGATAAAGGGTTGTGGCACTGGGAGCACTACTTGTTATAAGGAGGTAGTGCGAGGATAAATAAACTCAGTAGGAATTTCCATGTGATCGAGCCTTTTCACACTACATGCGTTTTTCTGCATAAGAACAAGTCACCACTAAGGCCCGTTTTATAGTACAATAGAGCAGAAAGGTGAGGTATGTAGAATGTCTGCATTTTTCTGCACCTGAAGTCTCCATCTGTCTGTTTCTATGCACATAGAAATGAATGTAAAAATGCAAGGAGTTGCCCCCCACTGCTGCCAAAGAATGGACACTAACCTGTATGCTTAAAAATACTATAGATAATTTTCACGTACAGTGTCAACAATCCCTTTAAATACAGTCTGTCAAATAATTTTTATCATGTTGGAAATTTCTGAACATTCCATTCAGGAATAAAACATTGTTTAGAAAGACAACCGTTTAGATTAGAAGCAGAATTCGTTAATCGTCATGGGAGGAGCAAATTCACAGCTATTTTGTCCGAGCTTGTGAAAAATCCACTGTACATGTACAATTGACAGGTCTTGTGTTTGACTTTTTCCTTAGAATAATCCTTTACCTGGACTGGCATGCCATCCTTCCAGACCAAACCTTCACCGTCACTTTCCCATATTAGATGGACTTCCTGCCCACGCCACTTCTCAGGTATGCTTAGCTGCACTTTGAACCAACAAGTCCACCAACTGCAAGAAAAACAAGAGTTTTTCTTTTTATCTTCAAAGACAAAATGCCAGGTGCCAAACAGTCAATAAAAGTAAGAAATCACATAATTTACATGTGGCATAGTGTAGGCATAGCAATTGAAAAAACATTTTTTTTGCTCAGTAAACAGGCATTTACAAAAGTATTTGCATCATGTAAAGTGTGTTTATGCACTGAAAAGTTTTCTGTCCTTCTAGGTTGAGGTTTGTATTCTTTATTTATGCATTTTTGCATTATGCAACAAAAGGAAAACAATACAAACAGGGAAAAAAACAAATGAAAAGATTGGACAAAGCGATCCAATCCGTGAGTAAGAAGTATTGTCCTTTAAAGTGCAAATATATTTGGAGGATCACAAATACTCCAAAAAATTAGGAAATCCTTGTAAAAACACAAAGGAGGCCAGGGGTTAATCAGACTACAGTACCAAATAGGTGACATGAAAGGACTGGTGTGAGCAAAAATGGTCCATGGTCTCACCACGAGGGCGGGCAGGATTGCTTAAATTAGATATCCCATGGAAGGGTCATAGAAGGTATCCAACATTGTCCATATAGTTACATAGTACACATAGTATACATTGTCCATATATAGTATGCGGAGCAAAGTACTAAAGGAAGAGAAAAAGGAAAAACAAAAAAAAAAAACAAAAAGGAGGGGGGAGATAGGGGGCAACCAGTGGCCCACACTGGTGACACCCAGCAAAAAGACGCCGTAGTCATTCAATCTCCTGGAGGGTATTAAGAGAAAGGTAAGCAGGCTTTAGCAGATCACCCTCAGCTATACCATGACACTCACTAATTAAGTTGCCAATAAGTGTTTAGATTCATCAGTGCAGGTAAACTCAAACCAGTAGAACAAACAAAGGGTTTCTGAATTTATAATGCGTGTCTTTTATTGAACTTGTGAGGCTTTCCTCCATTGGTGGATTTTCATACTGCCGGTATGCAGGACCTCACCCCATCACCAGGTGGCGCAATACTGATTTTTTATGGTCTGAATCGAAGTGTAATACAGAAGGAAGAACGCAGGTGTTTTGAGGAGCACCTGATCTGAATTCTTGGGTAATATCATGAACAGGTGTTCAGAAATGATTGAGCGCTGGGCAGGACCAAAATATATGTAGTAAATCGCCTGTCTTTTGGCCACATCTCTAACAAGCCCCAGGTACTTTAGAGTACATAGAGTGAAGGAGGGCAGGACTCTAGTACCAGCGAGTAACTATTTTATATCCAGGTTCCTGGTATTTGTTCGATATAGAAGATCTGGAAGACATTGAGAGCACCTTTGCATTTGCCTCTGGTGACGAGGTTGAAGTTTCTGAAACCTTAAAGCTCTTCTTTAAAGATAGAGATGACAATCTTATAAATTCTAAATATGTATATGTTACTCTGGTACTACTTCTTTCACAATTTCCATGTAAAAAAACTGTAATTAAAATATACAGCCTTATTTATTAAAGGGGTCTTGATCCAAAAGCCCAATTGATTATTCCTTTATTAGTACTGTACTGTAGTCGGGATGCATAAACAGTAATAAATATGGGCTTCATTTTTATAATTAACACTACTAGCAACACACTAGAAAGCCGGACCTCTGTTCAATACAAAGCGCATTGGGCCAGGTCTCTCGAGGTTCAACACACCTCTTGCCCAGTGCTCCAATCAACACTTCTGCTCAGGGCACATGATCGTGAGACTGCTGGAGATCCGGCTCTCTAGTGTCCAGCTAACACATGGTATTTTAATCTTTGCAGTAGCAATCAGGTGTGTTAAAAAATAAAAAAAGAAGCCCATTAGACTTTAACTGAAAATTCTAAAGAGACCCAGGTGTGAGAAAGGTGCAGTGGTTGCCATTGCTGTTCTCTTTCTAAAATGAGCTCGTTGCTATCATGCTGTAGTATATGAGTGTCAAACGTCTTTAATTCTAATTTTACATCTGTGATTCTCTCGTGACAGGCTTTCTTTAAGTTAACTTATTGAAACCAATCAGAATTCATTCTACCAGTCAAACCTGTACTAGTTGGATTTTGGTTTGTTGCTAGGTGTTGCTGCACTTAGACTACCTTCACACTGAGGCGGTGTTCAGGCATTTTAGCGCTAGAAACAGCCTCCAAATAACGCCTAAAAACTGCCTCCTATTCATTTCAGTGTGAATTTTCACACCGGGGCGGTGTGCTTACGCGACGTTAGGAAGTGTCCTGCGAGCAGCATCTTTGGGGCGGTTTGTATACATCGCTCCCAAAACGCCATGCCCATTGAAATGAATGGGCAGCACTTCCAAAGCGTCTGAAAAGTGATTTGGAAGCGCCACAACACGGGCGCTTTTAACCCCTTCTTCAGCTCCCCGCTAGTGGCCGAAAAGCGCCGCAAAAACGAGTGGAGCTTTAGCGCTAACAGCCGGGCGCTGCAGTGTGAAAGTAGCCTAAAACCTCGTACGGTACGATTGTTAGCCAACCAATCGTCTGATTTTTGTCAAAAGGGCGTGTGCCAGGATCTTGTCTTGCATACTAACGGTACACAATTGTCGTGCCACAAACATGAACGTAGTGATGTACTACGAGGAATTTCAGCTCTTGAGCGCCCCCCTTTGGGCACCTTCTGCTAATTTTCTGTTTGGTGAGCATTGATTCCGAGCATGCATGTTTGTATTTTCGACTTTTGTGTGACGGATTTGTGTACTTACCATACGAAAATCTGACGTCAAACCATTGTCCGCGGAAAATTTACTAGCCCGTCAGCCAAAATTTGTTGGTGGAAAATTGGACAACAATTGTCAAAAGGAGCGTACTAACGGTAAGATTTTAGGACAACAGTCTGTCAACAGACAATCCGCTGCCAACAATCGCAACGTGTGTACGAGGCTTTAGTGTTCGTTCACCTGTACAGAAAAAAAATACAAAAAGGTGAACTAACTCCATACATCCTCTCCACTGCTTCCGTCCTCGCTGTACTTACCTCTGGGAAAATTCTGGTTGGTTGCGGCTGTAATGGTCGTTCGTACCTGGCACATGAATAGCTGCCAAATTTATATTCATTTTGAAGCTAAATTTAGGCTGGACAATAATCTGCATGTTAGCAGTCCTTCCCTGGTAGGTATTCAGAGATATAGAAAACTGTATTTTTGGACATAGTCATAACCATAGTGACATCCCAGAAACCACCCATCAGACGCCTAATTGGTCAGACGGCTTCTGTCAACACCCCATTGATACCAGAGAAAAGGGGATTGCCAGGACAGTTTGACAATTCTCATTAACACCAAACCAAGGAACACCTAACAGGACTTTAGAGAGCCACTGTACCGCTTTGCTTATTTGCTGGAATCTGCTGAAACCAGGATTTGCAAGTATTCTGCATTCTATTTCTTTTTCTGTAAATATTTTATTTGCACTTCTTTGACCTTTTCATTATTAAACCCCATTTTGAAAAAAGTGTTAAAATTGTCTCTAAAGCTTTTAATGCAAACGAAAAGACTCCCTACAGTATATGATACATTTCTGAACATACCTGTCTTTGGTGACAGTCTGTACAGATGTTTATTTTAAAATAAAATAATACATTTTCATAGCTGTATTGCTAATCATGTGAAAGTTCTGACTCTTCAGTAAAGAGTTAATTGCTTAAAGGGGTTGTAAACTCTCGCGTTTTTTTACCTTAATGCGTCCTATGCATTAAGGTTAAAAAACTTCTGCCATTGACTGCCCCCCCCCCCATTTGACTCACCTGAGCCCCGTAATTCCCACGCCGGAGACGCGCTTTACCTCTCTGCCCGAGGTTCTTAGTTCTTGATTGGATAGATTGATAGCAGCGCAACCATTGGCTCCCACTGCTGTCAATCAAATCCAATGACACGGGGGCAGGGCTGAGTCTGGCATTCTGTGTCTATGGACGCAAATGCTGGACTTGGGAGCGCATCCACATGGTAACCCCCAGGGAGAGCGCTTCTCCTAGGGGGTATACCGATGCAGGGAGGAGCCACAAGCGCCGCTGGGGGACCCCAGAAGACAATGATCGGGGTCACTCTGTGCAAAACGAACTGCACAGTGGAGGCAAATATGATATTTTTTTTGTTTTTTAAATAACAAAGGAGAGTTTACAACCCCTTTAATTAACTGACCCGGTGACAATCGCTCTCAGGCTGCTGGCACCTAGATTATGGTCCCATGAACTGGAAAATCTTTGTGCAGGGTGCAGCCGAGATTGGCATTGTTACGTAAGTGACAGTGCAGTGTGAGATTGCCCAGTCCTTTGTCACAAGTTGGTGAGGAGGGCAGGGATCTGCTAACCGCTTTCCTCACACTGCCTGCACAGTGATTCGCTCTGGTCAATCCTGAAAGTGCTGAACAGAGAAGAAGAAGAAGAGAGGGGATTTCAAAACTGCTGGACCGGCTGCGCAGGCACTGACAGGAGGGGAGGGTATACACTCTTAGTTCACCTTTGTTTTCCTAAAAAAGGTGAATTGAAGCTTTAAGCATAAAACCTCTTTATAGATAAAAGCTCAACTCCAGGAATGATCTGTTTTCTATTGTTACATCCAGCTTGGCACAATGTAGGTATGCCTATCTCATACCTGAGGGGCTGCTGGAGAAGCTGATAATCACTGTAGTAGTCTTCGCTACTACAGTGATCGCTGTAATTGCCCGGGTCCTGCTCAGGTTCTGTGTGAGTGGCTTCCTATCTGCTTACTGACCATAGGAGGTTACTCACTTGACAATGCCACCATCTACAGAATGCCTTGTATTTTTTTAATCATAAGAGATGGAGAGCACAATCCCAATGCCCCTCCTCTCCACCTCATCCAATCAGAGAATGCCTTGTATTAACTGAAAAAAAATACAAGGCATTCTGTGAATGGTGGCAGTGTTAAGTGCGGGTACCCCCTGTGGTCCGTGTGCTGGGGGAACGCCCTTTGCACAGAACCCCAGCAGGACCTGGATGATCACGGCTACCACTCTATCAGCACCAATACCTACAGGGACCGTCAGCTTCCCCAGTAGCCCCTCGGGTATGAGATATGCATACTTCCAAGTAGACTATTGAAAGAATGCAGTACACATGATTCCTGGAATTTAGAATGACACGATCCAGTTCAGTTTTATAACGCACTCAATTAAAAAATACCAGCATTTTACAGGGTTTATGATACTCACGTTGGTCCAAAGGTCTGTCCAACCTGAGCTGGTTGAAAGTCTTTCTTCAAAGCATCTTCATATGACATCCGCTCTTCTGTTAAAAAGCAGGAGAGGGAATCCACAGGACACCTCGCGCCAAACAACCTACACAGAGAGCAAGAGGTTGGAACTATGAAAATGAATACCGTAATTACATTATATTAAAAGGATTCATTCATTTTATTTAACCTCCCTGGTGGTATTCCCCGAGTGTGGCTCGGGGTTACATTTCAGCACCATTAGCGGTAACCCCGAGCCACACTCAGGATTACATCTCAGGATCCTGGTCCAGGTTACTTACCTTGTCACCAGGATTCTGAGATGTCCCCCTGCTGTGTCTACCACCTGATGCTTCTGTGTGCTGGGCTCCATTACCTGCGAGCGTCGCAACGCACGGGGCGGAGCCCGATGGCAAATTCATAACACACATACAGTACACTGTAATCTTACAGATTACATTACTGTATCAAATCATTTCACATCCTTTTTGTCCCTAAGGCTGCTTTCACACTGAGGCGCTTTACAGGCACTATAGCACCTAGTGCCTGCATAGCGCCTGTAAAGCGCCTCTCACTCCAGTGTGAAAGCCCGAGTGCGTTCACACTGGAGTAGTGCACTGGCATGACGCCAAAAAAATTCCTGCAAGCTGCATCTTTGAGGCGCTATAGGAGCGGTGTATACATCGCTCCTAAAGCACCCCGCCTATTGAAATCAATGGGCAGCGCCGCCGAAGAGCGGGCAGTGCCACTGCAGCGCCGCTTTGCGGGCGCATTTAACTGTAACTGCTAAAAACCTTATCAGCAGCATATAGCAGTCTTGTGATTTCTATTAGTGTCTGGTTAAGGTTTGAAGGAGGAGTTTTCATTCTCTTCTGACTGTCCTATGAGGCTACAGAACCCTTGACCCTCTGTCTGCACTATGCTGATTGGCCCTGTGCCATTCACATGCACTCTCCCAAGAAAAAAAAAAAAAAACTCTTTAGCAATACACACCAAATTGAGCATGTGCATTTGATTAATTTCATTTACAATTGTATTTGAGCAGAAAAACGCTCAAAAACACCAAGATTCTCAAATCAAGCATTTTAATGCATTTCTACAGACCACAAAAACATTTTAGCCACTTCAGCCCCGGAAGATTTTCCCCTTAATGACCAGACCATTTTTTGCGATACGGCACTGCGTCACTTTAACTGACCATTGCACAGTCTTGTGACGTTGTACCCAAACAACATTGACGTTCTTTGTATCCCTCAAATAGAGCTTTCTTTTGGTGGTATTTGATCACCTCTGCGATTTTTATTTTTTGCGCTATAAACTAAAAAAAAAAAGACAATTTTGAAAAAAAACAATATTTTTTACTTTTTGCTATAATAAATATCCCCTTTTTTTTCAAAAACACATTTCTTTATCAGTTTAGGACAATATGTATTCTTCTACGTATTTTTTGGTAAAAGCGTATATTGATTGGTTTGCGCAAAAGTTATAGCGTCTACAAAATAGGGAATAGATCTTTTATTTTTTTAACATATTTTTTTTCCTAGTAATGGCGGTGATCTTAGCCCTTTTAGGTCTGGTACGGAAGCCCACGATACAAAAAAAAAAAAAAAATGAAAAAAGCTGGTTGTTAAACCGGAGTTCCACCCAAAAGTGGAACTTCCGCTTTAAGGACTCCTGACATGCCACATTTAGCATGTCATTTTTTGGGGGTGGGAGTGGGTACCTAGTTCTGACAGCAGAAGTTTAGCTCTCCCCCTTCCACCCTGCAATCTTCTGGGACACATCACAGGTCCCAGAAGATTGCCCAGCCATTCAGGACGCACAGCGCGACTCGCACATGTGCAGTGCGCACCCGGCTGTGAATCCGCAAGCTGTCACAGCTGGGTGCCCACACTTGTGAGCCCGGCGCCTGAGAGAACTGAGGCTTCGGGCGGCCGCATCGCTGAACCACGGGACAGGTGAGTGGCTGTTTATTAAAAGTCATCAGCTACACGTTTTGTAACTGCTGACTCTTAATAATCACAAAAATGGCTGAAACTCCGCTTTAAGGAGCGGGCCAGGAAGCCAAAAAAAAAAAAAAAAAAAAAAAAAAAACACATTGCTGGCAATAAAAAGTTGTGAAAAAAAATGGCATGGGGGTCCCCCCAATCCATATCAGGCCCTTTTGGGCCTGGTACGGATTTAAAAAAAATGCTGTGGGGACCCCCCCCCCCAAGATCCATATCCGAGCATGCAGCCTAAAAGGCAAAATAAGGTGGGGGGGGAGCGAGTGAGCACGCGCCCCCCCGAACCATACCAGGCCACATGCCCTCAACATGGGGGGTATGCTCTCATGTTCATACCCCTACCTAGTCACCATGAAAAGTCTCAAAAAGAAATTTAAAAAATAGACAGTATTTGACAATTCTTTTAATAAAAAAAAAAACAAAACTAATGTTCCCCCCCTGGACCAAAGCAGGCTGCATGCTCGGATAAGGGTATGATATGGATTGGGGGGGGGGGGGGGATTTTTTTTTTTGCTGTGGGCGTTCCCCTCAAAATCTATACCAGGGTCCCTTTAAAATCTGCACCAGATCCGAAAGGGACCTAGTATGGATGGGGGGGGGGGGGGGCACGCTGTTTTTCTCACAATTTTTTTTATTGCCAGCATTGTCTTTTTTTTACATTTAATGGAGTCATCCATTGTTAAGGATGTGGTGGCCGGCCGTGCCTTAAAGCGGTAGTAAAGATTTTTACCTACAGGTAAGCCTATAATAAAGCTTGCTGTAGGTAAAATGAATATCTCCTAAATGTGCAGCATTTAGTAGATATTCACCCTGGATGCAGCCAGTGACATCACTGGGGCATGCGCTTTAAACGTCTGGCATACCTTGCCGGAACGTCATGCCAGAACCGAGGGCTCCGACGCTCCTGCACGGGAGTGACGTCATCACGGCTTCAGCCAATCACATTATGCCATTGCCTTGCAGGTGTTTTTTTGTTTTTTTTTACAACATCCACAGTTTACAACCACTTTAACAACCAGATAATGTTAAAGATGCCGGTGGTCGCCGGCTCCAAAAATTTGCATCTGAACAGCAGCCGAACAGCTGCTTTGGAAATTCTCACCAGACATGTGTGAACCTGGCCTAAGACCCAGTTAAAGTGCCGCAGGGAGGAGGAATGGAAGGCGTTAGACAAACTACCATCATGAGGCCCCCATTCACACCTAGTGGGGTTTTTTTAAAACGTGATTTTTTATTTTGTTTTTTAAATGCAACATGCATAGGGCAGCCCAACCATCTCAATGGGTTGCCCTGCGCAGAGGAGAGTGGATCATATAGCTGTGTTCCGCCTTCTAAACCGTGCAGGAAAATCACCTGTCTGCTTGCTATGTTTGGGGTGTTAATAACCATGACACTGCAAACGTGACATGGGCGTTAGCGTGTTTCATAAACGCACCCATTTTTTGTGGGCGTTTGTGAAATGTTTAGGTGTGAATGGAAACCGAAACAAGAACTGAATAGAACATTAACAAACTAAGGCAGTGGTCATATGAACAAGTGTCCCCATTAGAAGATTTTCCATCACTTCCTGTCCTGGTGGCAACTCATAATGTTGGTTTTCCACACACTTTTATTCTGGAAGACACTGGTGATCAGGACAATTCAAGTACATTTCCTAAAGGAGAAACTGACCGCAATACAAACCTGACAGATTCCCCCCCCACACTCAGATCGAGGACCCTTACCTCCCCCCCCCCCTCTCTCTCTGATCTAGGAGGACCTCTCACCTCCCCCCCCTCTCTGATCTAGGTGGACCTCTCACCTCTCCCCCCCCCCTCTGATCTAGGAGGACCTCTCGCCTCCCCCCCCCTCTGTGATCTAGGAGGACCTCTAGCCTCCCCCCCCCCTCTGATCTAGGAGGACCTCTCGCCTCCCCCCCTCCCCCTCTGATCTAGGAGGACCTCTCGCCTCCCCCCCCTCTCTAAACTAGGAGGACCTCTCGCCTCCCCCCCCCCCTCTCTAAACTAGAAGGACCTCTCGCCTCCCCCCCCTCTCTAAACTAGAAGGACCTCTCGCCTCCCCCCCCCCCCTCTCTGATCTAGGAGGACCTCTCACCCCCCCCCTCTCTGATCTAGGAGGACCTCTCACCCCCCCCCTCTCTGATCTAGGAGGACCTCTCACCCCCCCCTCTCTGATCTAGGAGGACCTCTCACCCCCCCCCCTCTCTGATCTAGGAGGACCTCTCACCCCCCCCCCTCTCTGATCTAGGAGGACCTCTCACCCCCCCCCTCTCTGATCTAGGAGGACCTCTCACCCCCCCCCTCTCTGATCTAGGAGGACCTCTCACCCCCCCCCTCTCTGATCTAGGAGGACCTCTCACCCCCCCCCTCTCTGATCTAGGAGGACCTCTCACCCCCCCCCCTCTCTGATCTAGGAGGACCTCTCACCCCCCCCCCTCTCTGATCTAGGAGGACCTCTCACCCCCCCCCCCCTCTCTGATCTAGGAGGACCTCTCGCCTCCCCCCCCTCTCTGATCTAGGAGGACCTCTCGCCTCCCCCCCTCTCTGATCTAGGAGGACCTCTCGCCTCCCCCCCCTCTCTGATCTAGGAGGACCTCTCGCCTCCCCCCCTCTCTGATCTAGGAGGACCTCTCGCCTCCCCCCCCTCTCTGATCTAGGAGGACCTCTCACCTCCCCCCCCCCCCCCTCTCTGATCTAGGAGGACCTCTCACCTCCCCCCCCCCTCTCTGATCTAGGAGGACCTCTCACCTCCCCCCCCCTCTCTGATCTAGGAGGACCTCTCACCTCCCCCCCCTCTCTGATCTAGGAGGACCTCTCACCTCCCCCCCCTCTCTGATCTAGGAGGACCTCTCACCTCCCCCCCCTCTCTGATCTAGGAGGACCTCTCACCTCCCCCCCCTCTCTGATCTAGGAGGACCTCTCACCTCCCCCCCCTCTCTGATCTAGGAGGACCTCTCACCTCCCCCCCTCTCTGATCTAGGAGGACCTCTCACCTCCCCCCCTCTCTGATCTAGGAGGACCTCTCACCCCCCCCCTCTCTCTGATCTAGGAGGACCTCTCACCCCCCCCTCTCTCTGATCTAGGAGGACCTCTCACCCCCCCCTCTCTGATCTAGGAGGACCTCTCACCCCCCCCCCTCTCTGATCTAGGAGGACCTCTCACCCCCCCCTCTCTGATCTAGGAGGACCTCTCACCCCCCCTCTCTCTGATCTAGGAGGACCTCTCGCCTCCCCCCCCCCACCTCTCTGATCTAGGAGGACCTCTCGCCTCCCCCCACCTCTCTGATCTAGGAGGACCTCTCGCCCCCCCCCCCTCTCTGATCTAGGAGGACCTCAAGCCTCCCCCCTCTCTGATCTAGGAGGACCTCTCACCCCCCCCCTCTCTGATCTAGGAGGACCTCTCGCCTCCCCCCCACCTCTCTGATCTAGGAGGACCTCTCGCCCCCCCCCCTCTCTGATCTAGGAGGACCTCTCGCCCCCCCTCTCTGATCTAGGACCTCTCGCCCCCCCCCTCTCTGATCTAGGAGGACCTCTCGCCTCCCCCCCCCCACCTCTCTGATCTAGGAGGACCTCTCGCCTCCCCCCCACCTCTCTGATCTAGGAGGACCTCTCGCCTCCCCCCCACCTCTCTGATCTAGGAGGACCTCTCGCCTCCCCCCCACCTCTCTGATCTAGGAGGACCTCTCGCCTCCCCCCACCTCTCTGATCTAGGAGGACCTCTCGCCCCCCCCCCCCCTTCTCTGAACTAGGAGGACCTCTCGCACCCCCCCCCCCCTCTCTGATCTAGGAGGACCTCTCGCCCCCCCCCCCCCTCTCTGATCTAGGAGGACCTCTCGCCCCCCCCCTCTGATCTAGGAGGACCTCTCGCCTCCCCCCCCCCCCCACCTCTCTGATCTAGGAGGACCTCTCGCCTCCCCCCCCTCTCTGATCTAGGAGGACCTCTCGCCTCCCCCCCCCCTCTCTGATCTAGGAGGACCCCTCGCCCCCCCCCCACCTCTCTGATCTAGGAGGACCTCTCGCCTCCCCCCCCCCCACCTCTCTGATCTAGGAGGACCTCTCGCCTCCCCCCCCCTCTCTGATCTAGGAGGACCTCTCGCCTCCCCCCCCCCTCTCTGATCTAGGAGGACCCCTCAACCCCCCCCCCTCTCTGATCTAGGAGGACCCCTCGCCTCCCCCCCCCCCCACCTCTCTGATCTAGGAGGACCTCTCGTCTCCCCCCCCCTCTCTGATCTAGGAGGACCTCTCGCCTCACCCCCCCCCCACCTCTCTGATCTAGGAGGACCTCTCGCCTCCCCCCCCCCCTCTCTCTGATCTAGGAGGACCTCTCGCCTCCCCCCCCACCTCTCTGATCTAGGAGGACCTCTCGCCTCCCCCCCCCCCCCACCTCTCTGATCTAGGAGGACCTCTCGCCTCCCCCCCCCCTCTATGATCTAGGAGGACCTCTCGCCTCCCCCCCCCCCCCTCTCTGATCTAGGAGGACCCCTCGCCCCCCCCCCACCTCTATGATCTAGGAGGACCTCTCCCCCCCCCCTCTCTGATCTAGGAGGACCTCTCGCCTCCCCCCCCCCCCTCTCTGATCTAGGAGGACCTCTCACCTCCCCCTCAGGTTGCAGTCAGTGAAGTACACATCGGAGATGAACTTCTCCACTCTCTCCAGGGTGGTTCTCCGGTTCTTCAGCACCAGAGGGGCTCCTGGCTGCTCCATGTCTAAAGGGGATACCAAACTAGGTAAGAGTAGTCACAGGCTCACACCGGAAGCGGATGTATCAGCGCAAAACACGGGACACCCCTGAACATTTCAAATCCCCCAGCATCGCTCTATACACAGGTGTTCACTGGCTGTACAGTGCGCGCATCTGTGAGATCTGTACAGTGAGATCTGATTGGATCCCGGGATCCCGGGGGCGGGCTACTCTGGAAGAGGGAGGAGTGTGTGATATGAGAATGACATCGTCACGTGACACATCTAGTCATCTCAGAGAGCTGGGGACGGCTCATACTTTATTCAGCACAATTTCAGGACATAATGGTAGATCTCTTGTGGTGGTCATACATGCTTCAATCTTATCATCCAATCAAAATGATTAAACCAGAAAGTTATCGAACTACCATAACTTTCCTTCTGATTGGATTAGATTAAGTCAATCGGTCAGAGCATAATATCATACTTGCATTCCTTTAAACTAGCAGAAATCCTGTTTCTTACATTAGATCTCTACCTGGGAGAAAAGAATGCAAGGTCTGTGTGTTCTGTCTCTCTGCTTCACCTTAAAGCCTTAGGGCTCATTCATACTCATTTTGCTCTCTAAAGCGCACTCAAGCACTCCACATGCAGATCACTCTTTAGAAGGCATTAGACACCCACAGCCACTGCCTTTATGCAGCTAACGGGAGTAGCAGTTGGGGGGTGAGGGTAAAAACTTGGCTCAACTGCAGGGTTTAACAGCCCCCCTCACCATTTGTGTTAATGAGTTCTAACATTGCTGGTGTTAAGATAAGACAATAAAAATACCACATTACTCTTAACTTTTGTGTATATGTATATATATATGTGTGTGTGTGTGTATATATATATATATATATATATATATATATATATATATATATATATATATATATATATATATACACACACACACACACACACTTATTTAGTTTATTTTTGGTGGTATGATATACTGGTAAAAATTATTAGTGCCCCCCAAGTTTTGACTGTGGCATCTTGTGTACCCCCCTATATATTGTTCCTAGTCGCCGCTGCGCCCAACAGGCGATTCCTAGTCCTGGCCGGGGGGGGACTTCACAGAAAGGCTGGCCGGGAGGCGGGATGGAAAATGAGCATGGAGTGCTGCCACCTGCCGGAGCTATTAAAATGGGAGTGTGATCAAGGAGGACATCATCACTCAAGTAAGCAGTTTTATTAATTAATTAGCAATGGTATTGGTATTATGCCCCAGGAAGGGGGTTAATGCACTGTCACTGATGTATTAGTGGCCAGTGGCAGTTAATTAACCCCTTTGTGCCGCATTAGTGGTACCAGTGGGTTAATTAACACGGACACTGGTACCACTAATGCAGCACAAGGGGGTTAATTAACTGCCACTGGCCACTAATACATCAGTGACAGTGCATTAACCCCCTTCCTGGGGCATATTACCAATACCATTGCTAATTAACCACTTGCTAACCCACCGCAGGTGGCAGCTACAGGCACCAGGACATACCCACATGTCGCTGCCTGTTTCGGGTTTCTCCCAACTACTCCCCTGTAATTGTACACAGCGAGAGTCTGGTATTTCTGGCTGGGAGCTGCTGATCGGCTGTGTCTAATCACAGCCCAGAGCTCTGTGTTAACAATCAACACAGCGCTCTGTACAGAGGGAACAATCACTTTTTTTTCTTTTCAGTGCAAAGCAGGGAAAATAAACAAATCAGTCAGTAGTAAAAAGCAGCTTACAATACACATTGTTAGATACAATTAACCCCTTAATTCCCCCTAGATGTTAATCCCTTTCCAGCCAGTACCTTTAGGAAAGACTACAGTTGAGTGTTATATGTTTCAGTGAAAAATAGTGTAATCCCTTGATTTTGCACTTTTATATGTTAATATTTTGTATTGAGGGTTCTTTTTTGCTGAAGGCCATGTATGTTGGTTGAGAAGTTTGTGATATTTTTTGATTTTGCATTTTTCCTATTTATGTGACTATTTGGTATTGGGGCACTACCTCACACAAAATAATGCAAAACTGAAAACTTTAGTATGTTCACATGGGCCTTGACAGAAAAAATAGTTAACAGGCCTTTCTACAAGCACATTTTTTTGCATTATTATTTCAAAGTGCCTCCAATAAAAATACATATAATTAAAATGTGTGAGTGAACTCTGTTTCTATTGCATTAAACTTAATTGAATTTGTATTGTTTTAAGTATATTCTTGTTTTGAAACGACATTAATTCTTTCTTAAAAACAGGGGGGGGGGGGGGGCGCAGTTTGCCATCTTCGCCATGGGCACCAAATGGCCTTGTCCCAGCACTGATAATATGATCAATCATTGTGCATTGTATGGAAGCATATCGTATTTCCATAGAAAAAAAATAACAAACAGAGATTTTCAAAGAAGTATCATATCTTGTGGATCGTTTTTCAGAGGGTGTTTGGCAGGCAGTGAGGGGGCATAATAATATTGTTTCCTCACCAACTAATAAAAACCTGCAACACTTTACTACTGTGTGCATTGTATGTGGTTGTGGGGCGGCGCCATTCAGTGGAATGGGTCACATCTGGATGCTGGTAGATTTTTGCCACATCGCAGTGCAATGCATCATGGCTGCAGCATGAGAACAGCCCGCCTTTGTATGTGTGTTATCCCCTTCTAATATTTGTACATTACCCACTACTGACCCCTGAACTATGCACATTACCCACTACTGACCCCTGAACTATGTACATTACCCCCTCCTGACCCCTGAACTATGTACATTACCCCCTCCTGACCCCTGAACTATGCACATTACCCCCTCCTGACCCCTGAACTATGCACATTACCCACTACTGACCCCTGAACTATGCACATTACCCCCTCCTGACCCCTGAACTATGTACATTACCCCCTCCTGACCCCTGAACTATGTACATTACCCCCTCCTGACCCCTGAACTATGTACATTACCCCCTCCTGACCCCTGAACTATGTACATTACCCCCTCCTGACCCCTGAACTATGTACATTACCCCCTCCTGACCCCTGAACTATGCACATTACCCCCTCCTGACCCCTGAACTATGCACATTACCCACTACTGACCCCTGAACTATGCACATTACCCACTCCTGAACCCTGAACTATGTACATTACCCACTACTGACCCCTGAACTATCTACATTACCCCCTCCTGAGTCCTGACCCCTGAACTATGCACATTACCCACTCCTGACCCCTGAACTATGCACATTACTCACTCCTGACCCCTGAACTATGCACATTACCCCCTCCTGACCCCTAAACTATGCACATTACCCACTCCTGACCCCTGAACTATGTACATTACCCCCTCCTGACCCCTAAACTATGCACATTATCCACTACTGACCCCTGAACTATGTACATTACCCCCTCCTGACCCCTGAACTATGTACATTACCCCCTCCTGACCCCTAAACTATGCACATTACCCCCTCCTGACCCCTGAACTATGTACATTACCCCCTCCTGACCCCTGGACTATGTACATTACCCCCTCCTGACCCCTGAACTATGTACATTACCCCCTCCTGACCCCTGAACTATGCACATTACCCCCTCCTGACCCCTGAACTATGCACATTACCCACTACTGACCCCTGAACTATGCACATTACCCACTACTGACCCCTGAACTATGCACATTACCCACTCCTGAACCCTGAACTATGTACATTACCCACTACTGACCCCTGAATTATGTACATTACCCACTACTGACCCCTGAACTATGCACATTACCCACTACTGACCACTGAACTATGCACATTACCCACTACTGACCCCTGAACTATGCACATTACCCACTCCTGAACCCTGAACTATGTACATTACCCACTACTGACCCCTGAACTATGTACATTACCCATTACTAAACCCTGAACTATGTACATTACCCACTCCTGAACCCTGAACTATGTACATTACCCCCTCCTGACCCCTGAACTATGTACATTACCCCCTCCTGACCCCTGAACTATGTACATTACCCACTACTGACCCCTGAACTATGTACATTACCCATTACTAAACTCTGAACTATGCACATTACCCACTCCTGAACCCTGAACTATGTACATTACCCCCTCATGACCCTTGAACTATGCACATTACCCACTACTGACCCCTGAACTATGTACATTACCCAGTCCTGAACCCTGAGCTATGTACATTACCCACTACTGACCCCTGAACTATGTACATTACCCACTACTGACCCCTGAACTATGTACATTACCCACTACTGACCCCTCAGCTATGTTCATTACCCCCTCCTGACCCCTGAACTATGCACATTACCCACTTCTGACCCAAGAACTATGTACATTACCCACTCCTGAACCCTGAACTATGTACATTACCCACTACTGACCCCTGAACTATGCACATTACCCCCTCCTGACCCCTGAACTATGCACATTACCCACTACTGACCCCTGAACTATGTACATTACCCACTCCTGAACCCTGAAGTATGTACATTAGCCACTACTGACCCCTGAACTATGCACATTAGCCACTACTGACCCCTGAACTATGCACATTACCCACTCCTAATCCCTAAACTATGCACATTACCCACTCCTGACCCCTTAACTACGCACATTACTCACTACTGACCCCTGAACTATGCACATTACCCACTACTGACCCCTGAACTATGCACATTACTCACTACTGACCCCTGAACTATGCACATTACTCACTACTGACCCCTAAACTATGCACATTACCCCCTCCTGACCCCTGAACTATGCACATTACCCCCTCCTGACCCCTGAAGTATGTACATTACCCACTACTGACCCCTGAACTATGCACATTACCCACTACTGACCCCTGAACTATGTACATTACCCACTACTGATCCCTGAACTATGCACATTACCCACTCCTGACCCCTAAACTATGCACATTACCCACTCCTGACCCCTGAACTATGCCGATTACTCACTACTGACCCCTGAACTATGCACATTACCCACTACTGACCCCTGAACTATGCACATTACTCACTACTGACCCCTGAACTTTGCACATTAGCCACTCCTGACCCCTGAACTATGCACATTACCCACTACTGACCCCTGAACTATGTACATTACCCACTACTGACCCCTGAACTATGTACATTACCCCCTCCTGACCCCTGAACTATACACATTACCCACTCCTGACCCCCGAACTATGTACATTACCCACTACTGACCCCTGAACTATATACATTACCCCCTCCTGACCCCTGAACTATGCACATTACCCCCTCCTGACCCCTGAACTATGCATATTACCCCCTCCTGACCCCTGAACTATGCACATTACCCCCTCCTGACCCCTGAACTATGCACATTACCCACTCCTGACCCCTGAACTATGCACATTACCCACTCCTGACCCCAGAACTATGCACATTACCCCCTCCTGAACTATGTACAATACCCCCTCCTGACCCCTGAACTATGCACATTACCCACTCCTGACCCCTGAACTATGTACATTACCCCCTCCTGACCCCTGAACTATGCACATTACCCACTCCTGACCCCTGAACTATGTACATTACCCACTCCTGACCCCTGAACTATGTACATTACCCACTCCTGACCCAGGAACTATGTACATTACACATTACTGACCCCTGAACTATGTACATTACCCACTCCTGACCCCTGAACTATGCACGTTACCCACTCCTGAGCACGGAACTTTGTACATTACTCTCTCCTGACCCCTGAACTATGCACATTACCCACTCCTGACCCCTGAACTATGTACATTACCCACTCCTGACCCCCGAACTATGTACATTACCCACTCCTGAGCACTGAACTTTTTACATTACCCTCTCCTGACCCCTGAACTATGCACATTACCCACTCCTGACCCCTGAACTATGTACATTACCCAATCCTGACCCCTGAACTATGTACATTACCAACTCCTGACCCCTGAACTATGTACATTACCCACTACTGACCCCTGAACTATACACATTACCGACTCCTGACCCCTGAACTATACACATTACCCACCCCTGAACCCTGAACTATACACATTACCCACTCCTGAGCCCTGAACTATGTACCTTACTCACTCCTGACCCCTGAACTATGCACATTACCCCCTCCTGACCCCTGAACTATGTACATTACCCACTAATGACCCCTGAACTATGCACATTACCCACTCCTGACCCCTGAACTATGTACATATAACCTACTCATTACCTCTGAACTATGCACATTACCCACTAATGACCCCTGAACTATGTACATTACCTACTAATGACTCCTGAACTATATACATTACCCACTCCTGACCCCTGAACTATGTACATTACCCACTACTGACCCCTGAACTATGTACATTACCCCCTCCTGAGTCCTGACCCCTGAACTATGCACATTACCCACTCCTGACCCCTGAACTATGCACATTACTCACTCCTGACCCCTGAACTATGCACATTACCCCCTCCTGACCCCTAAACTATGCACATTACCCACTCCTGACCCCTGAACTATGTACATTACCCCCTCCTGACCCCTAAACTATGCACATTATCCACTACTGACCCCTGAACTATGTACATTACCCCCTCCTGACCCCTGAACTATGTACATTACCCCCTCCTGACCCCTGAACTATGCACATTACCCCCTCCTGACCCCTGAACTATGTACATTACCCCTCCTGACCCCTGAACTATGTACATTACATCCTCCTGACCCCTGAACTATGTACATTACCCCCTCCTGACCCCTGAACTATGTACATTACATCCTCCTGACCCCTGAACTATGTACATTACCCACTCCTGACCCCTGAACTATGTACATTACCCACTCCTGACCCAGGAACTATGTACATTACCCACTACTGACCCCTGATCTATGCACATTACCCACTCCTGACCCCTGAACTATGCACATTACCCACTCCTGAACCCTGAACTATGTACATTACCCACTACTGACCCCTGAACTATGTACATTACCCACTACTGACCCCTGAACTATGCACATTACCCACTACTGACCCCTGAACTATGCACATTACCCACTCCTGAACCCTGAACTATGTACATTACCCACTACTGACCCCTGAACTATGTACATTACCCATTACTAAACCCTGAACTATGTACATTACCCACTCCTGAACCCTGAACTATGTACATTACCCCCTCCTGACCCCTGAACTATGTACATTACCCACTACTGACCCCTGAACTATGTACATTACCCATTACTAAACCCTGAACTATGCACATTACCCACTCCTGAACCCTGAACTATGTACATTACCCCCTCATGACCCTTGAACTATGCACATTACCAACTACTGACCCCTGAACTATGTACATTACCCAGTCCTGAACCCTGAACTATGTACATTACCCACTACTGACCCCTGAACTGTGTACATTACCCACTACTGACCCCTGAACTATGTACATTACCCACTACTGACCCCTGAGCTATGTTCATTACCCCCTCCTGACCCCTGAACTATGCACATTACCCACTTCTGACCCAAGAACTATGTACATTACCCACTCCTGAACCCTGAACTATGTACATTACCCACTCCTGACCCCTGAACTATGCACATTACCCACTCCTGACCCCTGAACTATGCACATTACCCACTCCTGACCCCTGAACTATGCACATTACCCCCTCCTGACCCCTGAACTATGTACATTACCCCCTCCTGACCCCTGAACTATGCACATTACCCACTCCCGACCCCTGAACTATGTACATTACCCACTCCTGACCCCTGAACTATGTACATTACCCACTCCTGACCCAGGAACTATGTACATTACACATTACTGACCCCTGAACTATGTACATTACCCACTCCTGACCCCTGAACTATGCACATTACCCACTCCTGACCCCTGAACTATATACATTACCCCCTCCTGACCCCTGAACTATGCACATTACCCACTCCTGACCCCTGAACTATGTACATTACCCACTCCTGACCCCCGAACTATGTACATTACCCACTCCTGAGCACTGAACTTTTTACATTACCCTCTCCTGACCCCTGAACTATGCACATTACCCACTCCTGACCCCTGAACTATGTACATTACCCAATCCTGACCCCTGAACTATGTACATTACCAACTCCTGACCCCTGAACTATGTACATTACCCACTACTGACCCCTGAACTATACACATTACCGACTCCTGACCCCTGAACTATACACATTACCCACCCCTGACCCCTGAACTATACACATTACCCACTCCTGAGCCCTGAACTATGTACCTTACTTACTCCTGACCCCTGAACTATGCACATTACCCCCTCCTGACCCCTGAACTATGTACATTACCCACTAATGACCCCTGAACTATGCACATTACCCACTCCTGACCCCTGAACTATGTACATATAACCTACTCATTACCTCTGAACTATGCACATTACCCACTAATGACCCCTGAACTATGTACATTACCCACTACTGACCCCTGAACTATGTACATTACCCCCTCCTGAGTCCTGACCCCTGAACTATGCACATTACCCACTCCTGACCCCTGAACTATGCACATTACTCACTCCTGACCCCTGAACTATGCACATTACCCCCTCCTGACCCCTAAACTATGCACATTACCCACTCCTGACCCCTGAACTATGTACATTACCCCCTCCTGACCCCTAAACTATGCACATTATCCACTACTGACCCCTGAACTATGTACATTACCCCCTCCTGACCCCTGAACTATGTACATTACCCCCTCCTGACCCCTGAACTATGCACATTACCCCCTCCTGACCCCTGAACTATGTACATTACCCCCTCCTGACCCCTGAACTATGTACATTACCCCCTCCTGACCCCTGAACTATGTACATTACCCCCTCCTGACCCCTGAACTATGCACATTACCCCCTCCTGACCCCTGAACTATGCACATTACAAACTACTGACCCCTGAACTATGCACATTACCCACTACTGACCCCTGAACTATGTACATTACCCACTACTGACCCCTGATCTATGCACATTACCCACTACTGACCCCTGAACTATGCACATTACCCACTCCTGAACCCTGAACTATGTACATTACCCACTACTGACCCCTGAACTATGTACATTACCCACTACTGACCCCTGAACTATGCACATTACCCACTACTGACCCCTGAACTATGCACATTACCCACTCCTGAACCCTGAACTATGTACATTACCCACTACTGACCCCTGAACTATGTACATTACCCATTACTAAACCCTGAACTATGTACATTACCCACTCCTGAACCCTGAACTATGTACATTACCCCCTCCTGACCCCTGAACTATGTACATTACCCACTACTGACCCCTGAACTATGTACATTACCCATTACTAAACCCTGAGCTATGCACATTACCCACTCCTGAACCCTGAACTATGTACATTACCCCCTCATGACCCTTGAACTATGCACATTACCCACTACTGACCCCTGAACTATGTACATTACCCAGTCCTGAACCCTGAACTATGTACATTACCCACTACTGACCCCTGAACTATGTACATTACCCACTACTGACCCTTGAACTATGTACATTACCCACTACTGACCCCTGAGCTATGTTCATTACCCCCTCCTGACCCCTGAACTATGCACATTACCCACTTCTGACCCAAGAACTATGTACATTACCCACTCCTGAACCCTGAACTATGTACATTACCCACTACTGACCCCTGAACTATGCACATTACCCCCTCCTGACCCCTGAACAATGCACATTACCCACTACTGACCCCTGAACTATGTACATTACCCACTCCTGAACCCTGAACTATGTACATTAGCCACTACTGACCCCTGAACTATGCACATTACCCCCTCCTGACCCCTGAACTATGCACATTACCCACTCCTAACCCCTGAACTATGCACATTACCCACTCCTGACCCCTGAACTATGCACATTACCCCCTCCTGACCCCTGAACTATGCACATTACCCACTCCTGACCCCTGAACTATGTACATTACCCCCTCCTGACCCCTGAACTATGTACATTACCCCCTCCTGACCCCTGAACTATGCACATTACCCACTCCTGACCCCTGAACTATGTACATTACCCACTCCTGACCCCTGAACTATGTACATTACCCACTCCTGACCCAGGAACTATGTACATTACACATTACTGACCCCTGAACTATGTACATTACCCACTCCTGACCCCTGAACTATGCACGTTACCCACTCCTGAGCACGGAACTTTGTACATTACCCTCTCCTGACCCCTGAACTATGCACATTACCCACTCCTGACCCCTGAACTATGTACATTACCCACTCCTGACCCCCGAACTATGTACATTACCCACTCCTGAGCACTGAACTTTTTACATTACCCTCTCCTGACCCCTGAACTATGCACATTACCCACTCCTGACCCCTGAACTATGTACATTACCCAATCCTGACCCCTGAACTATGTACATTACCAACTCCTGACCCCTGAACTATGTACATTACCCACTACTGACCCCTGAACTATACACATTACCGTCTCCTGACCCCTGAACTATACACATTACCCACCCCTGACCCCTGAACTATACACATTACCCACTCCTGAGCCCTGAACTATGTACCTTACTCACTCCTGACCCCTGAACTATGCACATTACCCCCTCCTGACCCCTGAACTTTGTACATTACCCACTAATGACCCCTGAACTATGCACATTACCCACTCCTGACCCCTGAACTATGTACATATAACCTACTCATGACCTCTGAACTATGCACATTACCCACTAATGACCCCTGAACTATGTACATTACCTACTAATGACCCCTGAACTATATACATTACCCACTCCTGACCCCTGAACTATGTACATTACCCACTACTGACCCCTGAACTATGTACATTACCCCCTCCTGAGTCCTGACCCCTGAACTATGCACATTACCCACTCCTGACCCCTGAACTATGCACATTACTCACTCCTGACCCCTGAACTATGCACATTACCCCCTCCTGACCCCTAAACTATGCACATTACCCACTCCTGACCCCTGAACTATGTACATTACCCCCTCCTGACCCCTAAACTATGCACATTATCCACTACTGACCCCTGAACTATGTACATTACCCCCTCCTGACCCCTGAACTATGTACATTACCCCCTCCTGACCCCTGAACTATGCACATTACCCCCTCCTGACCCCTGAACTATGTACATTACCCCCTCCTGACCCCTGAACTATGTACATTACCCCCTCCTGACCCCTGAACTATGTACATTACCCCCTCTTGACCCCTAAACTATGCACATTACCCCCTCCTGAGCCCTGAACTATGCACATTACCCACTACTGACCCCTGAACTATGCACATTACCCACTACTGACCCCTGAACTATGTACATTACCCACTACTGACCCCCGATCTATGCACATTACCCACTACTGACCCCTGAACTATGCACATTACCCACTCCTGAACCCTGAACTATGTAAATTACCCACTACTGACCCCTGAACTATGTACATTACCCACTACTGACCCCTGAACTATGCACATTACCCACTACTGACCCCGGAACTATGCACATTACCCACTCCTGAACCCTGAACTATGTACATTACCCACTACTGACCCCTAAACTATGTACATTACCCATTACTAAACCCTGAACTATGTACATTACCCACTCCTGAACCCTGAACTATGTACATTACCCCCTCCTGACCTCTGAACTATGTACATTACCCACTACTGACCCCTGAACTATGTACATTACCCAGTCCTGAACCCTGAACTATGTACATTACCCACTACTGACCCCTGAACTATGTACATTACCCACTACTGACCCCTGAACTATGTACATTACCCACTACTGACCCCTGAGCTATGTTCATTACCCCCTCCTGACCCCTGAACTATGCACATTACCCACTTCTGACCCAAGAACTATGTACATTACCCACTCCTGAACCCTGAACTTTGTACATTACCCACTACTGACCCCTGAACTATGCACATTACCCCCTCCTGACCCCTGAACTATGCACATTACCCACTACTGACCCCTGAACTATGTACATTACCCACTCCTGAACCCTGAACTATGTACATTAGCCGCTACTGACCCCTGAACTATGCACATTACCCACTACTGACCCCTGAACTATGCACATTACCCACTCCTAACCCCTAAACTATGCCCATTACCCACTCCTGACCCCTGAACTATGCACATTACTCACTACTGACCCCTGAGCTATGCACATTACCCACTACTGACCCCTGAACTATGCACATTACTCACTACTGACCCCTGAACTATGCACATTATTCACTACTGACCCCTAAACTATGCACATTACCCACTCCTGACCCCTGAACTATGCACATTACCCCCTCCTGACCCCTGAAGTATGTACATTACCCACTACTGACCCCTGAACTATGTACATTACCCACTACTGACCCCTGAACTATGTACATTACTCACTACTGACCCCTGAACTTTGCACATTACCCACTCCTGACCCCGGAACTATGCACATTACCCACTCCTGACCCCTGAACTATGCACATTACCCACTCCTGACCCCTGAACTATGTACATTACCCACTACTGACCCCTGAACTATGTACATTACCCACTACTGACCCCTGAACTATGCACATTACCCACTACTGACCCCGGAACTATGCACATTACCCACTCCTGAACCCTGAACTATGTACATTACCCACTACTGACCCCTAAACTATGTACATTACCCATTACTAAACCCTGAACTATGTACATTACCCACTCCTGAACCCTGAACTATGTACATTACCCCCTCCTGACCTCTGAACTATGTACATTACCCACTACTGACCCCTGAACTATGTACATTACCCAGTCCTGAACCCTGAACTATGTACATTACCCACTACTGACCCCTGAACTATGTACATTACCCACTACTGACCCCTGAACTATGTACATTACCCACTACTGACCCCTGAGCTATGTTCATTACCCCCTCCTGACCCCTGAACTATGCACATTACCCACTTCTGACCCAAGAACTATGTACATTACCCACTCCTGAACCCTGAACTTTGTACATTACCCACTACTGACCCCTGAACTATGCACATTACCCCCTCCTGACCCCTGAACTATGCACATTACCCACTACTGACCCCTGAACTATGTACATTACCCACTCCTGAACCCTGAACTATGTACATTAGCCGCTACTGACCCCTGAACTATGCACATTACCCACTACTGACCCCTGAACTATGCACATTACCCACTCCTAACCCCTAAACTATGCCCATTACCCACTCCTGACCCCTGAACTATGCACATTACTCACTACTGACCCCTGAGCTATGCACATTACCCACTACTGACCCCTGAACTATGCACATTACTCACTACTGACCCCTGAACTATGCACATTATTCACTACTGACCCCTAAACTATGCACATTACCCACTCCTGACCCCTGAACTATGCACATTACCCCCTCCTGACCCCTGAAGTATGTACATTACCCACTACTGACCCCTGAACTATGTACATTACCCACTACTGACCCCTGAACTATGTACATTACTCACTACTGACCCCTGAACTTTGCACATTACCCACTCCTGACCCCTGAACTATGCACATTACCCACTCCTGACCCCTGAACTATGCACATTACCCACTCCTGACCCCTGAACTATGTACATTACCCACTACTGACCCCTGAACTATATACATTACCCCCTCCTGACCCCTGAACTATGCACATTACCCCCTCCTGACCCCTGAACTATGCACATTACCCCCTCCTGACCCCTGAACTATGCACATTACCCACTCCTGACCCCTGAACTATGCACATTACCCACTCCTGACCCCTGAACTATGCACATTACCCCCTCCTGACCCCTGAACTATGTACATTACCCCCTCCTGACCCCTGAACTATGCACATTACCCACTCCCGACCCCTGAACTATGTACATTACCCACTCCTGACCCCTGAACTATGTACATTACACATTACTGACCCCTGAACTATGTACATTACCCACTCCTGACCCCTGAACTATGCACGTTACCCACTCCTGAGCACGGAACTTTGTACATTACCCTCTCCTGACCCCTGAACTATGCACATTACCCACTCCTGACCCCTGAACTATGTACATTACCCACTCCTGACCCAGGAACTATGTACATTACACATTACTGACCCCTGAACTATGTACATTACCCACTCCTGACCCCTGAACTATGCACGTTACCCACTCCTGAGCACGGAACTTTGTACATTACCCTCTCCTGACCCCTGAACTATGCACATTACCCACTCCTGACCCCTGAACTATGTACATTACCCACTCCTGACCCCCGAACTATGTACATTACCCACTCCTGAGCACTGAACTTTTTACATTACCCTCTCCTGACCCCTGAACTATGCACATTACGCACTCCTGACCCCTGAACTATGTACATTACCCAATCCTGACCCCTGAACTATGTACATTACCAACTCCTGACCCCTGAACTATGTACATTACCCACTACTGACCCCTGAACTATACACATTACCCACTCCTGACCCCTGAACTATACACATTACCCACCCCTGACCCCTGAACTATACACATTACCCACTCCTGAGCCCTGAACTATGTACCTTACTCACTCCTGACCCCTGAACTATGCACATTACCCCCTCCTGACCCCTGAACTATGTACATTACCCACTAATGACCCCTGAACTATGTACATTACCTACTAATGACCCCTGAACTATATACATTACCCACTCCTGACCCCTGAACTGTGTACATTACCCACTCCTGACCCCTGAACTATGTACATAAAACCTACTCATGACCCCTGAACTATGCACATTACCCACTAATGACCCCTGAATTATATACATTACCCACTAATGACCCCTGAACTATGCACATTACCCACTAATGACCCCTGAACTATGCACATTACCCACTAATGACCCCTGAACTATATACATTAGCCACTCCTGACCCCTGAACTATGTACATTACTCACTCCTGACCCCTGAACTATGTACATTACCCACTCCTGACCCAGGAACTATGTACATTACACATTACTGACCCCTGAACTATGTACATTACCCACTCCTGACCCCTGAACTATGTACATTACCCACTCCTGAGCACGGAACTTTGTACATTACCCTCTCCTGACCCCTAAACTATGCATGTTACCCACTCCTGAGCACGGAACTTTGTACATTACCCTCTCCTGACCCCTGAACTATGCACATTACCCACTCCTGACCCCTGAACTATGTACATTACCCACTCCTGACCCCCGAACTATGTACATTACCCACTCCTGACCCCTGAACTATGCACATTACCCACTACTGACCCCTGAACTATGCACATTACCCACTCCTGACCCCTGAACTATGTACATTACCCAATCCTGACCCCTGAACTATGTACATTACCAACTCCTGACCCCTGAACTATGTACATTACTTACTACTGACCCCTGAACTATACACATTACCCACTCCTGACCCCTGAACTATACACATTACCCACCCTTGACCCCTGAACTTTACACATTACCCACTCCTGAGCCCTGAACTATGTACCTTACTCACTCCTGACCCCTGAACTATGCACATTACCCCCTCCTGACCCCTGAACTATGTACATTACCTACTAATGACCCCTGAACTATGCACATTACCCACTCCTGACCCCTGAACTATGTAAATATAACCTACTCATGACCTCTGAACTATGCACATTACCCACTAATGACCCCTGAACTATGTACATTACCTACTAATGACCCCTGAACTATATACATTACCCACTCCTGACCCCTGAACTGTGTACATTACCCACTCCTGACCCCTGAACTATGTACATATAACCTACTCATGACCCCTGGACTATGCACATTACCCACTAATGACCCCTGAATTATATACATTACCCACTAATGACCCCTGAACTATGCACATTACCCACTAATGACCCCTGAACTATGCACATTACCCACTAATGACCCCTGAACTATATACATTAGCCACTCCTGACCCCCGAACAATGCACATTACCCACTCCTGACCCCTGAACTATGCACATTACCCACCAATGACCCCTGAACTATATGCATTACCAACTAATGACCCCTGAACTATGTACATTACCCACTCCTGACGCCTGAACTATGCACATTACCCACTCATGATGACCCAAAAACTATGTACATTACCTACTCATGACCCCTGAACTATACACATTACCCACTAATGGCCCTGAACTATATACATTACCCACTAATGACTCCTGAACTATGCACATTACCCACTAATGACCCCTAAACTATGTACATTACCCACTAATGACTCCTGAACTATGTACATTACCCACTAATGACCCCTGAACTATATACATTACCCACTCCTGACCCCTGAACTATGCACATTACCCACTAATGACCCCTGAACTATGTACATTACCCACTCCTAACCCCTAAACTATGCACATTACCCACTAATGAATGACCCCTGAACTATATACGTTACCCACTAATGACCCCTGAACTATGCACATTACCCACTAATTACCCCTGAACTACACACATTACCCACTCCTGACCCCTGAACTACAGTTGTGCTCATAAGTTTACATACCCTGGCAGAATTTATGCTTTCTTGGCCATTTTTCAGAGAATATGAATGATAACACAAAACTTTCACTCATGGTTAGTGTTTGGCTGATGCCATTTATTACCAGTCAACTGTGTTTACACTTTTTAAGTCATAATGGCAACAGAAACTACCCAAATGACCCTGATCAAAAGTTTACATACCCCAGTTCTTAATACCGTGTATTGCCCCCTTTAACATCAATCACAGCTTGAAGTCTTTTGTGGTATTTGTGGATGAGGCTCTTTATCGTCTCAGATGGTAAAGCTGCCCATTCCTCTTGGCAAAAAGTGTCTAGTTCCTGTAAATTCTTGGGCTCTCTTGCATGAACTGCACATTTGTGATCTCACCAGAGTGGCTCAATGATATTGAGGTCAGGAGACTGAGATGGCCACTCCAGAACCTTCACTTTATTCTGCTGTAGCCAATGACAGGTCGACTTGGCCTTGTTTTTTGGATCATTGTTATGATGGAATGTCCAAATATGTCCCATGCGCAGCTTCCTGGCTGATGAATGCCAATGTTCCTCCAGTATTTTTTGATAACATACTGCATTCATCTTGCCATCAATTTTGACCAAATTTCCTGTGCCTTTGTAGCTCACACATCCCCAAAACAGCAGCGATCCACCTCCGTGTTTCACAGTAGGAATAGCGTACCTTTCATCATAGGCCTTGTTGACTCCTCTCCAAATGTAGCGTTTATGATTGTGGCCAAAAGCTCAATCTTGGTCTCATCACTCCAAATGACTTTGTGCCAGAAGGTTTGAGGCTTGTCTCTCTGTGCTGTTTGTATTGTAAGCGGAATACTTTGTGGCATTTGCGTAGTAATGGCTTTCTTCTGGCGACCCGACCATGCAGCCCATCTTTCTTATAGTGCCTCCTTATTGTGCATCTTGACACAGCCACACCACATGTTTTCAGAGATTCCTGCATTTCACCTCAAGTTATTTGTGAGTTTTTATTTGCATCCTGAACAATTTTCCTGGCAGTTGTGGCTGAAATTTTAGTTGGTCTACCTGACCGTGGTTTTGTTTTTATTATTATTATTATTATACAGGATTTATATAGCGCCAGCAGTTTACGTAGTGCTTTACAACTTGAGGGTAGACAGTACAAATACAATTGGTTTCAACAGAACCCCTCATTTTACACTTCTTGATTAGAGTTTGAACACTGCTGATTGACATTCTCAATTCCTTGGATATCTTTTTATATCCCTTTCCTGTTTTATACACTTCAACTACCTTTTTCCTGCAGATCCTTTGACAATTCTTTTGCTTTCCCAATGACTCAGAATCCAGAAACGTCAGCTAGCACTGGATGAAAGATGCAAGGGTCTGTCAGGAGTCCAGAAACTCATTGACCTTTTATACACACACAAACTAATTACAAGCAAACAGATCACAGGTGAGGATGGTTACCTTTAATAGCATTCAAACCCCTTTGTGTCAAATTTTGTGCATGTTATCAGGCCAGACCGGGGTATGTAAACTTTTGATCAGGGTCATTTGGGTAGTTTCTGTTGCCATTCAGATGTAAAAAGAGTAAACACAGTTGACTGATAATAAATGGCTTCAGCCAAACACTAACCATGAGTGAAAGAAAAGTTTTTGTGTTATCATTCATATTCTCAGAAAAATGGCCAAAAAAACATAAATTCTGCCAGGGTATGTAAACTTATGAGCACAACTGTATGTACATTACCCACTCCTGACCCCTTAACTATGTACATTGCCCACTCCTGACCACTATGCTCAGTACTTTACATACTCCTGACACCTGTGTTTTGTACATTATATACATCTGATACCTGCACTCTGTAGGTTACATACTTTAACCCCTTTGCTCGGATCCCACTGTTAGCAGAATTTTCGACAACCAAACTTCTCCACAATGCACACTGCCTGCAGGCCAGGGGGAGGAGTGGTGGGGCTCAGTCCCTTGCCAGGTAGGGAGGCCCTTTCAGGTAGGCTATACAGGGCCCTTTGAATGCTAATAGCAGCCCTATGAATAGTTGCATTGGTCCAAGCTGGATCAATGTAACTATGGGGAAGATGAACTAAAACTGGAGCACACAGAATCTGGTGCAGCTGTGCATGGTAGCCAATCAGCTTCTAATGTCAATTAAGCTTTGACAAAAAACCTGGAAGCTGATTTGTTTCTTCGCAGAGCTGCACCCGATTTTGCACTCTCCAGTTTTAGTAAATCAACCTCATTGTATAACATGCCGATTCCTGGAATTATTCTATAGGTGAGATGCTCTTGGAGGTCTGATGGAAAGCAGCTTACAAGGACTAAGACCCCATACATACTATACAACTTTTGTCTGATTTCCTTTATGCCGCATACACACGATCAGATTTTCCAATGGGAAATGGATGTGAGTTTTTTGGTGGTAAGTCCGACCGTGTGTATGCTCCATCGGACATTTGTTGTCGGACTTTCCGCCAACAATTGTTGGCTAGCATGTTCTCAAATTTTCAGCCAACAAATGTGTGTTGTCGGACTTTCCGATTGTATGTACACAAGTCCGTTGGACAAAAGTCCAAAGTACAAACACACATGCTAGGAATCAAGTTTGAGCCGGAAGCGATCGGTCTTGTAAAACTAGCGTTCGTAATGGAGATATCACATCGGCTTGCTGTACGTTTTGTACGTCACTATGTTCGTAATTGTTGGCCAACATTTGTGCGACCGTGTGTATGCAAGACAAGTTGGAGCCAACACCCTTCGAACAAAATTCCATGGTTTTGTTGTCGGAAAGTTTGATCGCGTGTATGAGGCTTTAGATATACCAAAACCATGTAGTGCAAGGGCCTGCCTGATTGCATACAAATTTAAACTCTTTGACCTCATATTATAAGGTTTTGGTAAATCTGAAGGACAAAATCTACAGAACATTGCAGTGTGTTTCCAGCTTAAAAGTGTGCAAGGTGGACTGAGAACAGTAAAGCAAAACTAAATGTGATTTGAGCAGGGTGAATGCAAGCTGAGTGGGCTGGAGGCTGTGGACATTATCTAGAGAAGGTAAAAGGGGCAGATCATCTAAGCAGATTGTATGGACAGTCAAGGTCGGTGGTTGGGGGGGGGTTCATTTATTATAGGGCCAATTCATACCAGTGTGTTTTAGGTGATGAGGGTAAAGGGAGTGCAAACTGACAGGGTAGTTTGAACCAACTAAACAAAAGGTGCTGTATGAGCACAAAGTGTACAGAAGAGGTTGGTCAGATGGGGCAAACAGCGGTGTGAACAGACTGAGCAAAAGTTAGGTAATTAGAAGAAACATTGAACAGATTAACTGTCATCAAGGTATATAACACAGTGTGGTGAAGGTGGCCTACAGTGGAGTAGGTAGAGGGTAAAAGTGACACATAATATAGTGGCAGAAGACCATTGGGGGAATTTGATGCTTTCTGGCGGTGTAGTCTCTTTAATCCCTATTGTCTGCTTTGGTAGCTTTACCGAAATGTGCGATCCATTTTTAGGTAGTTCTAAATAGTGCCACTTTTACACTGAAAGCGTAATTCCATGAAATGTTTTTCTCTCATTCATTGGGGCTTTGCCTGCACTGCATGGGTTAACTGCTCATTTTGTCTAGAGGCGCACTGAAAAGGCTATACTTACCCGATCCTCTGGAAAATGGCATTCCCCCATGTCCAGCAGTGGACTGTTCCTGGCATCCTCATGTCCAGAGCTGGTCTATGTGCATGATGACATCAGGAACAGTCCATGCACAAGACCACAAGCATGTGGGGGGTGGGGGGTGGGCAGGAGTGGCAGGGACCAGTCTTACGCTAGGTGGATCAGGGAAGTATATCTCCGCTCATCTCACCCCTAGACAAAAATGAGCAGTTAACCCATGCAGTGTAAGAACAACCCCGCTGCATGGGGGAAAAAAATTCTACTGGAATTCTTCCTGAATTTAAAAGGAATTCCCCCCAGTTTGTAGATAATGAAACTGGAGGTACGGTAATTAAGACCACCTCTATTGTATAGAGATAGGCAGAGAGCCTATCTTTGTACAATGTGTGGCAGAGTGGATCACATCACAGCACATCACGCTGGCCATTCCCAAAGATTGCTGTCTTGTGTTGATCCCTGGATGGATGGACCATCTTCCACTCTGATCCTGACTACAGGCGTAGACGTTCCATACATTGGTGTTTCACACCACAAGCTCTACTGACTCACTGTGCATAATCAGATTTGAGTCCTCTTACTCCGGTAAGCCTTTTCACAACCGGTGGTGGTTTTACTGTCGTTTCTTTCACCTAAATATTGATGTCACATGGAGAAGTCTTTTTTTGGTTTGGAAGTCACCTTCTTCCCATTATCTGCTTATGGACTTTTTTTCACTGATGATAATATATGGACTCACTGAATATTTGAAGTCTTGTGATACTCATGTCACTATTTTACGTGTAGATATACATATATTTTTTGTGGTTATTCACATTTACTTCATTGCTTTTTTATATTTAGGCGCTGCACATAATTTCTATTTGCACATCGAGCTTTTGTCGGACGAAAAACCGTAATCGGCCGTTGAAAGCACCATACTAATGATCCGAAAATCAGCAGATCGCTCGTCGGACGAAATTTTACTTCCGATCTTCATATCGTGTGTACATGCCATTTAAAAGGAGGAAAGAACTTTTGAACAATTCATAGATAGGGCCACAGATGGAGGTGAGCAGCTAAAATATACGATGAAGGATTCACGTGGTGTATTGCAAGATATTTTTTTACACTGTATTTGAGTGCACATTAATAGTACATAAAAAAAAATATATATTTTTTTTTTAACAATTTACACAATGATGGGTTTATTCTTATTTCAAAACCAATGCACCTAGGGGTTTAAGTTTGGGCTCTGACTAGGGTACCCAAGGACATTCACCTTTTTCTCCTTCAACCACTGTTCTGTCATTTTTGCTGTGTGCTTTGGGTCATTGTCATGTTGGAAGGTAAACCTGCTTCCTATTGACAACTTTCTGG